>CAMZMU010000053.1:1210669-1810669 GCA_947311845.1 Poa pratensis | reverse complement strand
TCAAGTGTGTGGGCCTGGACTGCGAGTTCACCAACCCTTGCGAGGGTAGAAAAAATCAGCGCGCCGCCGTCCTTCAACTCTCGGTGGCGTCCGAGAATTTGGTCTTCCAAATATGTTGGGCTGATAAAGTGTCGCAGCTGCTCAAGGAATTCTTGCGGGACAACACCATCAGATTCTGCGGCGCGGCTATCCACAATGATGTGCACATGCTGGGATACTATGGAATTGACATTCCGTCTGTGTTCGACCTCCAACAGGTTATCCCGAACCCCACCAATAAGCCCATTCCGAGTCTCTATGACCTGGCCAATGCTACTATTGGGACAAATCTGGAGAAGAAGAAGAGGAAGAAGAAGGACAAGAAGAAGGACGACGAGGAAGAAGAAGAAGATGACCTAATATTTGGTTGGGGCAACGTTCCATTGAGCTACGAGCAAGTGAAGTATGCCGCTCTAGACGCTCGCCTGGGCTTCGAGATGGCTAGGAGGCACTGGAAGCTACATGGCTACAATAGCCATGCTGATCGTCTCAACATTAATGTTGATGAGTAGATTGTGTGGTGTGGTGTGGTGTGGTGTGTGAGGCTTCTATTGTATGAACTGTGAATCTTCTCAGTGCTATATTGAATCTTCAAATGAGTTCTATTTGCAAAATGTTTAAACCTTTTGACAAATGAATTGCTAATTCCTTTTGCCTTTTCTTTTAATCCTTCTAATTATCAAATGAATTTCTTTTATGCAAATAAAATGTCAATCTTAAAAACTTTTAAACATTGCCTTATTAATTGCCTAATATTCAATTATTAATAACTTTTATTTTCTAATTCCAAATTGGACAAATAATATGTCTAAAACGATCGTCTCGAAACGAGGATTCCAAATACGCAAACCACACTATCCAATGAAGCTTAGATTTTCTCCAATAAATCAAAAAAGAAAACTACTGCAAGCAAAGGCCCCTCTTTTTCACCTCCAAATCCATTTCTTTTGTCCCCGAAACCTATTCCCATAATTTCTAATGTTGTATCATTGTTGTATCATGCATATTGCATCTTTTTCGCACATATCATGCATTATATCATCTCGTGGTAGTGTGTATCATTACCTACTATTTGTCGATTTTCGATTTACAAATTTAAAGTTATATTATATACCATATTATATGATAATAATAACAAAAAATGAATAAAATATTTAAAAACTAAATTATCAAACATTGCAGGTACTTTATTTCCAAAACTTTTACATATATATAAAAGATCTGTTAATTACATCTCCGGAGAGAAAACCCCTGATTAAGAATTCCAACATAACTATTACATAGAATTACAATATACGACCACTACAAAGTGTAGAAAATAAAACTATAAAATGTAGAAAATAAAAAATCTACATGGGAGATTATCATATGACAAGTGGGTTTATCACCTATGTTTAATTTTGAATATGCCTACACCTATATGGGGTATGTGGCATGATTTTAATCTATATAGGATTATCTATATGTTTAATTTACAGATTTAAAGTTATATTATATACCATATTATATGATAATAATAAAAAAGAATAAAATATTTAAAAACTGAATTATTTCATATTTAGATTCCTCACATTTTTCTGATAATAATGGATATATTATTTGTCCAATTGCGATTTATAGATTTAAAGATATTAATTATGCCATATTATATGAATAAATGGCAATAAATGAATAAAATATTTTTATTACTTATTTTATTTTCATTGGAATTCAATATTATTATTACTTATTCATTATTGTTTACTTAAATAATTGTTTTTGGTTTCAAAAAATACAGACATGTAACACAATGGTATAAGAGTTAATAGGATTGATATGGTAGTATTGACAACAAGGTACAGTCAGATTCGCGGGACCACAGCAGGAAGGAACAGAGAAGTTAAGCGTGCTGAGGATAGAGTAGTGTGAGAATGGGTGACCGACCGAGAAGTCTGACCAAGACTAGAATGTGACTAAAGTTTAAGTGTAATTAGTGTTAAAAATGATCCAAGTGAGAGAGTAACAAGTCAAACAATTCGAAAAAATAAATTAGAGGCGCTAGGATTACGAGAGCATTCACAACACGATGCTTAGTTAGAGGCGCCTCTAACTAAGAAATTGAAAACTAATTGAAAACAAATGTTGAAAAAAATAATCTTCAGTCCCGGATGGGCTTATCAGCTGGGACTAAAGGTCCTCCAGCCCAATCGCTGTATCGCGGCCACGTGGAGGGCATTTGGTCCCGGCTGGTAACAGTGCCGGGACTAAAGGTTGGGCCTTTAGTCCCGCTTTTCCTGTCCCGGTTGGCCAACCGGGACTAAAGCCTCTCACATGCCGGGACAGAAGGGCATGTCTCCACTAGTGATATTTTGATCACATGAAGATCATTTGAGGTTTAATGTACTGGGTGGTGATTAAGGCGAAGCAGATGGAGGTCACTTTACATGATCAAGGGTCATGAAACTGCTGTGCTTGACAGTTACGTTGATCCAACCATTATGGTCTGGGCAAACGTGGTCGTTAACTGTTCTCATTGTTACAGGCAGGCTGGTGGTTAGCTAGATTGCATCAGCTTGACATAATTTCTTGTTTACTTGCACAACAAAAACATTTCACCAACAAGCTCCAAATCTTTCGAGATTTAATTTCCTACACAGACACGCAGTAGTAACGTTGTTGGATATGCATCTCAAACCAGGAGGAGAAAACAAAAGCATAGATAAATTGTGAGCAGAAATAAGAGATGATGAAGAACATGAGCATAAATCATGAGAACATGTTGCAAGTAAAACAAAAATAATAATGCAAACACGCACGGGTGAATCATATGCATCGATAACGTTAACAACGTCGCGATCTGTCACTCGTCAGCTTAATTAAATATCAGCACACTGATCACAAGATCGTGCAGATGCATGTACTGATTATGATGAAAAGTTTTGTGCAACTCGATCGGCTGCCGCCTTTAATTTTGTTTGTTTCGACGATTCCCCCACGCACTGCCATAGCGCTTTATACCAGCGGGATTGAATCCAGCTGCGCGGGAGGAGACTGACAGTGACACTAAACACTTTTCTTCCTCGTCCACTTTTCTCTGCAAAAAGATGTATTCTATCAGGCCGAGACTTGTATTTTGGTGTTATTCTTTCCTCAGACGTATCTAATGTTAAGCTATGTCTAATAGCATGTTTAGTTAGTCCGGGGAATCGTATATTACCAGATTATTATGGGAGCAAGTTTTGTGTAGATAGGATCGGATGCTAGATTAGTGTCGGGTTAATGTCCACCAGGTGCAAGATGCAATTTGACACTAGCTGGAATCAATGCACCTCTATGCAGGGTCCGGCCGGCAAAATTCGGGGCCCTGTGCGAAAATCTAAAACGGGCCCCTATCGCATACCAAAATTTGAACTAATAAATAATTCTAATGTATATGACATAATATTTTACGTAACAATTGAATATATTAAGAATCATACCTATTTAAATCAAAGTTGCATAATGTTTATTTGAACATCATCATTCTTTTTGTGTACTTTATAATGAAATCTTCAGTAATATCCTCATAATTAATCTTCTCCAACACTTTGATTTCTAGTGCTATTGTGGTCAAATTGCTGAGTCTTTATTGTGTCATTGTAGTACGCATATAAGACTTCAATAAACTTATCCATAGCACCTTTTTGGGATTTAATTAAATTATGTTCTTTTTCTTTTCTCTTACGCTTCTAGGAACCGGGCTGATTTCCCCATCCCTCGAAAAGTATGTATATTGAAACAAAAGATATAAGAGATGAAAAAATAAAATTAAAGTATGGAACAGTGGATGCGATCAGATACAAGAGATGAATAAAATAAAATTGAAGTGTGGAACTGTTGGATGTATGCCCAAAAGGCAATAAAGTTTAACATCTGATTCGTAATTATGCTTCATGATTCTATGTTATAACTGCGGTGACTGCTGGATATGTGATTCAGAGGAAAACTCACTCGCACGTGTAGAGACATGAACAGAATAACGTATACCATAATCTTGCCTTTTATACTAATTCGTTGATTGCTAGAGACCACGTTTTCCTGGTCTGGGACATTGTTTATGTCAGCATCAATAAGTGGCATATTGTTGGTGGAAACAATATGGCTGGGTAGACCCAAATCGTTGATATGCTAAGAAGATTCCGAAGTGTCTTTTTGTCCTTAGTGCAATATCGCAGATGATTATTATATGACATGCCCATTGATCATGAGGTTATTAGGGTTGTGTATACTGGAAGAGTTACTTTGGCTCTGTCAACGGCATGGCCGTAACTGGGTGTCAAAACGGCAGTCACTGGGTAACTCCAATGTATGCATAATACCTAATGTTCCAAGATGGGAAATTACTCCTCTGTCAAAAGAGAGATACTTACAGGGCCCACTCGATATGTATGATATCCAATATGTTCTGCAGATAATGCATGATGAAGTTACATCATGTGGGATATCGGATTACGGGAACGAGAAAAGGAAATTTATCGGTAACGAGATAAGACGAAGATATAGTGAATCAGGGATTGATTCATGGAAATATCAGGAATACTTTTTCTCGGGTAATTCAGTATCGCGAGTAATGGGAATGACGAATTAATAATCAACAGGTTCAACAGAGTGTCCTTCGTATAACGGTAACAGTTATTCAGGTAACCCATGTACCTGACCCTGGCCGGTGATTAGATGGAAACATCTAATTATAGCTACACGTTATCGAACCTGTAGGGTAACACGCTTAAGTCAGGTCTAGTCTGTTGTGTATATGGTTGGTCTGGATACCGAGAGAGTATCACCGGAATGGTTTCTACATGGTAGATAATATATTTATCAGAGATATTGGATTATGCAGACACTAGGTGTCTCAGAGTGATCGAAGTTGCTGTCACTAGTCGGATTTATTCCGAAGGTTTATATAAGAGGGAAATATTTATCCGGAGTATTTTGTCGGCGGACACTAGGTGTCCCGGATCATATAAAAGGTGTTTTATATGATAGGTAATTAATTCAGTGAAATATTATGTAAAAGGAAATATTCAAATAAGAATTAATTAGACAAAATATTATTTAATTAAATGTTAATTAAATATTGATTTATTTAATTAATAAATAATTATGGAAAAATATTGGAGCCCACCGAAAGGGGGCTGCCAAGTGGGCCCCACTTGGCAGCCGCACCCCCACATGGGGCGGGTGGGCCAAGGCGCCATGGGGAGGGGAGGCTCCCCCCAGCCAAAACCCTAATGGGCCATGCGGCCCATGGGGGGGAGGAGGCGGCGGTGGTGGCCAGCGGCGGCCGGCCTAGGTGGGCCCCACCGGCGGCGGCGGCAGGTTGAGGCGGTGGGAGGGGAGTTGGAGTCCAACTCCAACTCCTCCTCCCAAACCGAATTGGGCAAGGGGGGCTTTCCCCTTGTCCAAACCAAGTAGGATTAGGAGAAAGCTTTCCCCTTATCCAAATCCCTCCACCCCTTGGCCATCTATATAAACCCCCACCCACTCCTATTTGGAGACACACAAGTTTAGATTTCTTCTAGTTGGTTTAGAGGGAACCTCTAAATATTTAGAGGGATCCTCTCTGATTAGATTAGATCTAGATCTCTAATCTCTCTCTCCCTCTTTCTCATGTGTTGAAATCTCTACCTCCATATACATCAGCGGTGAGTGCTTCAAGTGTGGACGGCGAAGCCCTGCTGGACTAGATTGGATGTATGCGTGCGAAACTCAGAGGGGTGATCCGTTGAGAAACGGTTGACTCTATCTCACTCTGTTGGATCAAGGCGGGACGCGAGGAGTATACGACATTCTCTCGGCTAGGCTTAGCCGAGGGAGTTCTTCCACAAGCATCATCGACGTCATCATCGACATCAGCTACGTCGGCTACGTCAACCACGTCAACTTCGTCATCGACCTCTCTTCCGCTTCAACGGTGTCGATAACGATTTACAGTTGGATCAAATATGCATGTCTTGCACTTGTATCTTCATAGTAGATCTTGGCCGTTGCGTAGTTGGGGAAATTTTTGTTTTCCATGCACGCAACCCAACAGTGGTATCAGAGCAGTCTATGCGTAGATACATGATATGATTTGATCTAGAGCACATGGTGTGCGGGCAGTGCATAAGTTTGTGCGGGTATGTTATTGAAGTCTATATATCTTCTAACATTCAAGTTATTTATGTTGCTTCCCGATATGCGGTCTCGTCTTGTTTCCAGCGGCATAGTATGATCTGGGACTTCTGGCAATCCGCGGACCTTCCGGCTGCTCCTAGTATGCCCGTCGGCGCCAACGAAGTGCTTCAGTAGCTTCGGATCATATTATAGTTGGTCTCGTCGACTTGATAGGGGATGGGGCCAACTATTTACGCTCGGCATACATCTAATTGCCTAGCGGGTTTGTTTGCCGAGCGTATCCGTGGCATATGCCGAGCGCGCTTTGCCGGCCATAACGCTCGGCATATAGGTATGCCGAGCGTTTTTGGTGCTTTGCCGAGTGTTTTGGCGCTCGGCATACTTATCGTTTTATGTAGTGCATGACTCGCAATAGAGACGAGGCCTCTTGTCTTGTCATCGATCATGCATATTGTTCCTATATATGTAGCCATAGTCCAGGATCAAGTTGATGCTGATAAGCTGTGAAAAGACGGACAGGAAAATTCAGCGTGGGGGTTTGTGGAATCGATGACCTTGTTGATCTTTCCAGTCAGAAGTTTGCTCAGAACCACACACTGTCGAGACTCGAAAAGTAGTGGCGTGTGGTATATGCGCGTTGCAGTTGAATTGTGCTTACCCCGTTCATAGAAGAAAAAACATCGTGGGTATAAGTATCTACAAAATGGAGCTAGCTAGAATAAGATCGATCGAGCACAGCACGTACGCTAGCCGTCGCTGTGGAAGAAGGCCGGAGGATGCTGGGCGACAATGGGAGCGGTTCGGCGCCAGACTCGCCGGTCGCGAACCCTTCCATACATGTGGGCAGTGGGCCACTGAATCGTCAAGTTCGGAAGTCCTCGTTCGAGAAGTAGAGAGACGTTGTGTACCTTCAGGTAGTCATGTTCTGATGGAATAGTAGTACTTGTGATTTAGCTGGACATGTGTATTTTTCGATCCGACTATCCACTACACTGCTTTATTATTATGCTCACAAAGACTGGGCAGTATCTCTTTTAACTTGACGTGTATATTTTGATCCGAAACATTTCTCCCACAATGATTTATTATTATGCGCACAAAGATTATGCTCTCTCTTTCTACCCTTGGGCAGTCAGTTTCTACATCGAACAATAGTTTTCCCTGCTAGAAATGCTCGATCTTATCACCTGGAAGCTGACCACCAGCGGAGTCTACTCGACTGGTTCGGCCTATCATACGCATTTGCTTGGTTCGTCACCTTGGTAACTTCAGCACTTGGCTTGGAAGACTTGTGCCACTTAGACATGCAAAGTTTTTGCCTTGCTAACTGTCAAGTTTCATGCGCTGACCACTATTTTATAAGACCGATCTGATGGAAAGGGCCAGACAATCTACTTATACACTTCAACACCCATCCTCATGTGTGACGGGGAGGCAAGTCAACACGTGTAAACTCAGAGGTATGCCTCAAGAGGCCAATACGTGGACGAAGGGCCGGAGGGGGCATAAGCAATTTTTAGGAAAATTGTGCGCCACACAGGACTCGAACTCGAGACCTTGGCTCTGATACCATGTCAAACTTCATGAGCTAACCACTATTCCAAAAGACCGATCTGTTGGAAAGGGCCACACAATCCACTCAACACCCCTCCTCACATGTGACGGGAAGAGACAGTCCAACATGTGTAAACTCAGAGGTAGATGCATGAAGAGAAAGGGGCCTTGTACGTGGACGGAGGGGGCATTAGCAATTTTTAGTAAAATTGCGCCACACAGGACTCGAACTTGAGACCTTGGCTCTGATAACATGTCAAGGTTCATGCACTAACCACTATTCTATAAGACCGATCTGATGGAAAGGGCCAGACAATTCACTTATACACTTCAACATCCCTCCTCACGTGTGACGGGGAGACAAGTCAACACGTGTAAACCCAGAGGTATGGATCAAGAGGACTCGAACTCGCGACCTTGGATTTGATACCATGTCAAGCTACATGCGCTAACCACTATTCCATAAGACCGATCTGATGAAAAGGGCTAGACAATCCACTTATACACTTCAACACCCCTCTTCACGTGTGACCGGGAGACAAGTCAACACGTGTAAACTCAGAGGTATGCCTCAAGAGGCCAATACGTGGACGGAGGGGGCATCAACAATTTTTAGGAAAATTGTGCGCCACACATGACTCGAACTCGAGACCTTGGCTCTGATACCATGTCAAGCTTCATGCGCTGACCACTATTTCTTAAGACTGATCTGATGGAAAGGGCCAGATAATCCACTTATACACTTCAACACTAACCACCATAAACAGGTTTTGGATGTTTGATCATCTTGCCACTAGAGGCTGGCCTCACGAGCCCCTTGACCTCTGTAAGGTGGCTCCTGAGACCGCTGCTCACGTGCTTTGCCAATGCTGATACTCAAACCACATCTGGTTTGCCTTGGCAATGTGGTTTGTTAATGTGGCGCTCTTCAGTCCGCTAGCCTTGCCGATTATGTGGATCTCCTTTGGGATCAATTCTCGACTCACTCAAGCTACTCCCCTTAAGGCCTTCGATGGGCAATTGTCCTTATTTGTTGGGAGATTTGGAAAGAATGTAACACTTGGATCTTCAACAATACATATACCACGGCGCTGACGCTCATTTCGAAAATCAAGGAGGAAAGTCGGGCTTGGATCGATTGCTGCTGTTGCTTCGCACCTAGCGCAGCTCATTCCTTCGGCTTTTGCCATCGTGTTGTGGCTCTATTTGTGTTTGTGACGTAACACCTTTATTTTGGTCTTGGTCACCTGTATCCTCCTTCTATATCAATGAAAAGGCAGAGCTCTTGTCCTGTTTCAAAAGAAAAAAGGTTTCCCTGCGAACCACAAAGGCCGCCGTAAACTACTGCAAGCAATCGCTGTTTCAGCCAACCAACAAGGGAAAAAGCTTGCACAAGAACTGCTATGCCAGAATCTCCGTTTATTTAAGGGCGAGTTTACCAGATAAACTTTATGCTCCAGTCGAACCTTCCATTATTATAATCTAATCATCAAGTGGTATGTATCCAGGAGAGAATACACAAACAATTGGACATCTTACATTTAGATGATTACTACACAGAACCTCTTAACAAAGAAGCATAACAAAATATATATATCACTTGTGATCAACAAAGACCTCTAGCAATATGGAAAATCCATCAAGAGATCCGGCTACTCCTTCATAAGGAGGGACCAAGCAACGACGATCTCCAACTTGGAGTTGCAAACAAAGCACTCACTCTTGCTTGTTTGGCACTGTTGAGCAGGGAAGTCAACATGAACCTCGTGAGCTTGACGACCATATCGCGAGTAGACTTGTATGACGACTCTCAGTGTTCCTTGTAATTCAACTGAAACAACATTCCTTGATAGATGAAGGTAACCACCTGATCCTACACGCATATCTTCGCCGTGGTAATCAAGCAACACAACTTCCCTAGACGTGACCTCTGCAGCAGCAGCAGAAGACGAGGAGGAGCAAACAACTCGGCATCCACGTTTAAAAGGCCAGCCCCCTTCAACAACGCGAACACCAACAATAGTGGCCTGGAGCTGTGTTGCAAGCCGACCTGCGCTTAACTCTACTATACAGTTTGGGCTGTGGAATAAGAGAGCGGTATTGCCCTTGGCATAGTAACTCTTATGAAGACTGATTGATGCTCTATCTTGGGACCCCGCTCCCTCAATTTCGAGTTCAACTTCAAAGTCAATAGGGTCCATGGCCAAGATTCCACGAGACGGTCCAGTCAAGCGCAAAAAAGGATCCTGCAAGCATCATATCTTTGTTATACTAAATAGTAATGATTTCCAAACAAATAAAAAAAATACTTAGTTGGAATGGACAACGAAAGTAGAGCGAAGAAAGCTGAAGAGAAAAGTGAACATACATTTTCAGTGAGGACTTGGTAGTTACGCTTTGAGCGGGAGAAGAGAATGTTGCGGTTGCAATCAAGGGTGTCTCGAGCAGCGACGAGGCCATAGACTTTGAGTGGCCAGTTCAAGTTGCCCTTTAGTTTAATTATTTTGATAGAGTAGATTTGCAAGGTGCTCCCGCGGAGATCAACAGCGGAGAATGGCGAGGCATCGGGTGTAAAGCGCATAGAGCTCACCGTGGCTGCAGCACCAAATACAGGAAACAAACAGCAGATTAAACTACAGATTAAGGTAATTAAGCAGCAAGCATTCATTTTGTACTTACTTGTATCTTGGAAGCCACCGCGGCGTCCATTATAGCTGCCCCATACGCGTTCCCAGCAGGCACGGTGTAGCGCGAACTGACCCTGGTGGAAAGCCATCCTCCGTTTGAGAAACTCCATGGTGGACGGGTCCTTCTCCTTCTCCGTCCTGTTCTTCCACCTCCACCTCTCCGCCTCCGCCTCCTCCTTCTCCTTCTGCCTCCGATTCTTCTCCTTCTCCTTCTCCTCCTCCTCCTCCTCCGAAAGGTCCAGCGTCAGCTCGTTCTTGTAGTCGTCGGGAGATCGCAAGTAGTTGCGGCAGAGAAACAAGAAGTCGCCCCCCTGCTGCTCCGGCTCCTCCTCCTCCTGGTTACTACTATCATTGTCGGTATCGTTGTAGAATTCCCGCGAGAGTTGTATCAATTTGGATGTCCTGCTGACCAGCTCGTCGGCTGTGTACGGGTGGAGGGGAGTAGGACCGGCTTTGTCCACGACATACGCCGTAGACAGCATCCGGTAGCCCACGCCCTCCATGTCGTTCAAGAGGACGTCCAACATGTCTGCGAGCTCTTTCTCGTGGTCCTCCCATGGAGCTGCGTAGGGCTGCTGCTGCTGTTCCTCGAGGGCGGGCGTGCACTCCTCCTCCACATCCTTTCTACCCTTCCAGGACGTTGTTGCTTGGGGTTCGCCTTCTCCCGGCCAGCGTGTCCAGTGAGAAACTCTAGGAGTGAGAGAATCGAGCAGGTCTCTGCGCTCCCTCCCCAAGGACTTGATCTCCTCTATCAGCTGGATCACCAGCTCCGAGTCCCCGGGCTCCATTTCCATCGTCTCCTTACAGGAATCCTTCCTTTGACACGAGAGACAAAACACTTACGTACAAGGTAGGAGATGAAGCTGATCGATCGATTGATCCAGTGGAGTAGGATACGCACGCTCGACGCGAGCCACCAGGGATCCAGCCCCTTCATCGGGTATTTTTATAGCCGCAGATCGACTCCTACACGAAAACAGAAACCGACTCAAAACGTACACGACTAGAACTCCTATATGTTGCCACCACCAAAAAAATCCATTAACTAAGAGTATAGACAAAAAGATCAGCTTACACTTTTTTACGTCTCTCTCCTATTTTTTTTGACATTTTAAAGGAACCTACCATTACCTAACATGCGCAGCAGATTCGCTGGCAAGCAACTCCGCGATGAACGCGGGAGCATCATCCTCCCAGCACACACACTCAGAGTCGGCGCGCAGGCCGTGCTGTGCTAGACTGCTAGGGAGTGAGCCACACCATTACCGCTCCTTGGAGTAAAGACGAAGCTGTGAAATTCGAAGGATGTAATGCATATACTGCGGATTTCCTTGAGCAGGACTCCCACGAGCGCGAGATCATGGTTTCTCAACTCCAATGCAGTGACCAAATTCTTGCAGTCTGACTCGAATTGCACACGATTCAGACCAATTGCTGCTGCTCCTTCTGAGGCCGCGATACATGCCTCCGCTTCAGCCTGCAGAGCATCTCGAATATGGTGCAATTTACCCGCCGCAGCCGCGATGAACTGACCAGTGTCGGAACGAACAACGAAACCACAAGCACCCTCGCCCGAGTTCTGCAGAAAAGCTGCGTCAAAATTGACCTTAACATGGTTGATCGGGGGCTTTGCCCAAGCTGCTGGTGGGTTTGACTGCACCCTCGGCATTCCAGTGAGCTCTTTGCCAGGAGGCTCCACACCCACATGGAAATCAAGGGCGTGGCGCTGAACCTTATGACAAAACGTCTCGCTGCTCTTATCTTTCCCTTCTGCATTCTTCTTGTTACGGGCAGTCCACCAATCCCACAGCAAGATTAAGATCATTTCACGTTTCGGTGAAGGGGTGGCCTCAATCATCTCGAAAACGCCCAGAGCAGTTGGTGCAGAAAGCAGTGAGAGTCGGATATCCTCGACTTGAAGGCTACGCCACACACACTTCACCTGTTTGCATTTCAGGAACAAGTGGCCGCCATCCTCGTCAACCCGATTACACATCGGGCATATAGTATCCAACTCCACACCCTTCCTCTTGATGTTCATCCGGGTAGTCAGGCTATTGTGGCACAGGCGCCAGATAAAGACTTTGACCTTCCCCGGTAGTTTCAGTTTCCAGATCCTCCCCCAAAGAGTTTTTGAACTGCCCGAAGAGGCAGAGCATGCAGCGTCCCGGTTCTTTTGCGCATCTCTAAGACTAATCCCCACCCTATATGCTGACTTTACAGAGAAGATTCCTTTGCTATCAAAATGCCATGCCATCCAATCCTCCATCTCCGCTCTCAAGGGAATTGACAAAATTTCTTGTACGTCATCCGGGTGGAAAATATCGCGGACAAGATCAGCATTCCATGTGGCAGTATCATGGTCAATGAGATCAGACACCCTCAGCTCAACATCAGCTAAATGTGGTGTGCACGGACGACGAGTAACACCTCTAGGTATCCAAGGGTCTCGGAAAGCATCAATATTCTCGCCCGATCCGACGCGCCAGATAATCCCATGTTTCAACAGCTCAACTCCCTTTAGTATGCTCCTCCATGAATACGACATCCCAGGTTTCGGTTGCGCCTCAAGGACAGAGGTGTCCGGGTAGTACAAAGCTTTGAGAACAGTACAACATAATGAGTCAGGGTTCTGAAGCAGTCGCCAGCCCTGCCTAGCTAGCATCGCCAGGTTAAAAATATGCAGATCTCTGAACCCCATACCCCCCTCCTCCTTTGACCGAGATAGTTTCTCCCAACTTATCCAGTGACATTTGTTTTTGTCATCCTGTGCATTCCACCAATACCGGCAAATCATCGCACTGATCTCATCACAAAGAGTCTTGGTAAGATCGAAGCAGGACATTGCGTACGTCGGGATCGCTTGAGCGATCGCCTTGATCATAATTTCTTTTCCTGCCTTTGAAAGTAACCTCTCCTTCCACCCCTGAATACGTTGCCAAATTTTCTCTTTCAAGTATTCAAACTCCTTTTGTTTTGACGCTCCCAGGTGTACAGGCAATCCTAGATAACGCTCATTCCTTGATTCCCTTGGGATCCCAAGAACCCCCAGAACCGCCTGCTTATCTGAACTTTTTGTGCCTTTACTGAACATAGCTGCCGATTTCTCTTTGTTAATCATCTGACCCGACTGAGCTTCATAGATCGCTAGGATCTCCTGGAGTTTCCTCGCATTTGCTGTATTTGCTTTCATCACAATTAATGAGTCGTCAGCAAAGAAAAGGTGATTAATTTTCGGTGCTGATTGACACAGCCGGATACCCTCAATAGTGCCCTCTGTTAGACGGTCTAGTATCCAGCTTGTATACGTGTACGTGTACGTGTTGTAATCCCCGTATGTAATTGTTGGTCCTATATATAATAGAGATATGTGGAGGCTTTGCTCCACGTAACCCTAAAATCAAACTTGGTATCAGAGCCTCGCTCGCCGCCGCTGCCATCAGCTCACGATCCGAGCGATCCGATCTCAAGGATCGATCAGCTCATACGATCAGCTTCTTCACCTCGGTCCTGCTCCAAACCGATTGATCGATCAGCTTCTTCACCTCAGTCCTGCTCCAAACCGATCGTCGCCATGGCCCTCTCCACCTCGGTCGCTGCACCTCCAGTCGCCATCGCACCTGCTCCCCTCGCTCCCGCTGTCAACCCCATCGGCGTACGTCTCGAGGGCGCAAACTTTCCGCTCTGGCGCATGCTCGCCTTCAGCAATCTCTCCGGCGCCTCTCTCCACGGCTACCTCGACGGCTCCACAAAAGCTCTGGCCACGACGATCCTAGAAGGCACGGGCGCTGCGGCTCATACCGTTCCAAACCCCGAGTATCTCCGGTGGTGGACGCAGGATCAGAAGGTCCTCGGGTTGCTCGTCTCCTCCATGGCGGAGGGGATCGCCATGCAGCTCATAAACTGCAAGACTGCGGCTGAGGCGTGGGCTGCCATCCATGCCATGTACAGCGCGCAGAACGCTGCCGGGATCCGGCACACGCGACGCCAAATCCAGGCGTTGAGGAAGAACGACATGACGGCAAGCGAGTACATGAACAAGGTGCGGGCATTGGCCGACACCATGGCCGCTGCCGGGTCGCCGCTGCGCGATGACGAGGTCATCGATTATATGCTCACTGGTCTGGGGTCGGCTTACAACCCCATCGCCGCTTCCCTATCGGTTGTGGCAGCTCCGGTGAGTGTCCCTGCGTTTTATTCCATGGTTCTGAACTATGAGGCTCTTCAGCTGTCACAGCAGGCTGAAACCGAGGAGTGGTCCTCTTCGGCTAACATCGCATCACGGCCGGTCTACACCAACAACCCCGGCCGCATGCAGAACTACGGGCACCCGAGTGGTGGCCCGAGTGGTGGTCGCCCCGCCGGCGGGAACCCTCCGCACGGCCAGGGGCAGGGCGGCAACGGCCGCAACGGAGGTGGAGGCGGCAATGGCCGCAACGGAGGTGGAGGCGGCAATGGCCGCAAGTGCGCCCTAAGTGCCAACTCTGCAAGAACTGGGGGCATGAGGCAACAGCTTGCCGCAAGTTCTTGGACCGTGATGATCGCAACACCAATCCCTCCGGCAACATGGCATCCACCTCCTCCAACGATCAACCTCACTGGCACATGGACACTGGAGCTACGGATCATCTGACGAGTGATCTGGAACGACTCCATGTCTACGAGCGCTATGGCGGGAAGGATCACGTGCAAGTGGCTAATGGTGCAGGTTTGTCTATTTCGCATATTGGTCATTCGCATTTAGCCGGTTCATCTCTCCGTTTGAACAATGTCCTTCATGTTCCGCGCATTAGCAAGCATCTCTTGTCAGTTTATCGTCTTGTCTCCGATAATGATGTTTTCGTTGAATTTCATCGTGATTTCTTCCTTGTTAAGGACAAGGCCACGCGGAGAACACTTCTTCAAGGCAGTAGCCATGGTGGGCTTTATCCCATTCCTTTCCATCGGGCATCGTCTTCGTCACCTCGCCATGCGTCATCCAGCATCACCACGTCGTCCCGGTGGCATCAGCGTCTCGGTCATCCCGCGAATAATGTAGTTCAGTCTATAGTCAAACAAAACAATCTTAAGTGTTCTTCAGACAATCAGTCTTTAGTTTGTGATGCTTGTCAGTGTGCTAAAAGTCGTCAATTATCGTATCATGCCTCTCATCGTGTTTCTACTATGCCTCTTGAATTAATTCACTCCGATGTTTGGGGGCCGGCTATTTCCTCTTCCGGGGGGTATAAGTACTATGTTAGTTTTATTGACGATTATTCCCGTTTTTGTTGGATTTACCTCCTCAAGCACAAATCTGATGTTGAGCAAGTTTTCTATGCTTTCCAGGCTCATGTTGAGCGTCTTTTGAACACTAAGATTAAAACCGTCCAGTCGGATTGGGGCGGAGAGTACCATAAGCTGCATCGCTATTTTCAGCGCACCGGCATATCTCACCGTGTGTCTTGTCCTCACACTTCTCAGCAAAATGGCATCGCTGAACGCAAACATCGACATTTGGTCGAAACGGGTCTTGCTCTTCTTGCCCATTCGTCTCTCCCGCTACGGTTTTGGGATGAAGCTTTTCTCACCGCCTGCTATCTTATTAACCGTATGCCTACTCCTGTTCTTCGTAGTGACACACCCCTCCATCGGCTTCTCAAGGTGGAACCGAATTACTCGTTCCTACGAACGTTTGGATGCGCGTGCTGGCCTAGCCTGCGTAAATACAATACACACAAGTTGGCTTTCCGTTCTAAAATGTGTACTTTCCTAGGATATAGTCCTATGCATAAGGGGTATAAGTGTTTAGACCGCACCACTGGACGTATTTATATATCTCGTGATGTCATCTTTGATGAATCTGTTTTTCCTTATTCCACTCCCGGTGTCACCGTTGATGTGTCCACTCTTGAGGCTGCTATCTCGTTTCCATCGGATGAACCGGCTACGGATGTACCTAGGCGAAATTACGACCTGTCTTATTTGTCCACTGACCTGCCTGTTCCAGAGGATGCTCCATCTGTGCAGGTTTCCACGCTGCCGATCGACGTGCATGGCGAGGCGGCGATCAACGTGCATGCTCGCACGGATCCCGCTGCGTCGCCCTCCCGCGCCTCGTCTCCGCTTGCTGGGCCGAATTCGGCTACCTCGGCTCCATCTGGTGGGCCGGATCAGCCGCCCGCGTCGCCAACTCAGCCTGCGTCGCCACTCGCCGGGACGTCTTCATCCCCGGCCGCGACGCCTTCGGCTGAGTCTCCAGCGCCTCCGTCTCCACCACCTGCACGTGATCACTCGATGGTCACACGGCTACGTGATGGTACTCGGCGTGAAAAGAAGCTCACTGATGGGACGGTGCGCTACGATCCCCGACGGCGCGCTTTCTTTGCGACACCCACATCGCATCGTGATGCTCTTCAGGAGCCTGCCTGGCATAGGGCAATGTCGGAGGAGTTCGCTGCTCTTCGCCACACCAATACCTGGGTTCTGGTTCCGCGGCCACCCGGTGTCAACATTGTGGGCAGCAAGTGGGTCTTTAAGACCAAGCAACGTCCTGATGGTTCTGTTGAAAAATACAAGGCTCGTCTGGTTGCTCGAGGATTCACTCAGCAGCACGGCATTGACTATGGTGAGACGTTTAGTCCAGTTGTGAAGCCGGCCACGGTTCGCCTAGTGCTCTCTCTTGCGGTCTCTCGTGGATGGACTCTCCGGCAGATTGATGTCAGCAATGCTTTTCTCCATGGATTCTTATCTGAGGATGTTTATATGCAGCAACCACCAGGTTTTGAGGATGATCAGTATCCTTCTTATGTGTGCAAGCTGCAGCGAGCTCTCTATGGTCTCAAACAGTCTCCTCGTGCCTGGTATGCTCGGTTGAGTACTCTGCTTTCGCAGCTTGGCTTTGTCGCGTCCAAGGCTGACACGTCTCTGTTCATCTTCTCTCGTGATGGAGTTCAGATTTTTATGCTCGTTTATGTTGATGACATCGTGATTGCTGGTTCGAGCTCAGGAGCAGTTGATAGTCTTGTTCGCTCTCTCTCGGAGAAGTTTCCTATTAAGGATCTTGGTCCTCTTGCATATTTTCTTGGTCTAGAAGCGTCCTACAATTCAGGGGGCATGGTTCTCAATCAACGCAAGTATGCTCTTGATCTTCTTCACAGAGTAAGCATGGAGAATTGTAAGTCCACTTCTACACCGCTAGCCACCACCGATCGTCTCACTCGGGAGACAGGGATACTTTTGGGTACCGATGATGCTTTCCGGTATCGAAGTGTTGTGGGAGGTTTGCAGTATTTGACACTTACCCGCCCAGATTTGTCCTTTGCTGTGAACAAAGTATGCCAGTTTCTTTCGCAGCCCACTGATGTTCATTTGGAAGCAGTTAAGCGAATCTTGCGATATGTCAAAGGGACACTGGATACTGGACTGCAGTTCCGTAGGTCATCTCTCACCGGTGTTAGTATTTTCACCGATGCTGATTGGGCGGGATGTCCTGATGATCGCCGCTCCACTAGCGGATTTGCTGTGTTTGTTGGACCGAACCTAATCTCTTGGAGTTCGAAGAAACAGCCTACCGTCTCGAGATCTAGTACCGAGGCAGAATACAAGGCGTTGGCAAATGGAGTTGCTGAAGCTATATGGGTGGAATCCTTACTCCAGGAGCTTGGAGTTTCTCAGCAGCGCACTCCCATTCTATGGTGTGATAACCTTGGTGCTACATATCTGACGGCTAACCCAGTCTTTCATGCACGGACGAAGCACATTGAGATTGATTTTCATTTTGTGCGAGAGCGCGTCGCTTCTGGATGTCTTGACGTCAGATTTATCTCTACTAATGACCAACTGGCTGATGTGTTCACTAAACCAACCACTCGACAGATGCTAGACCGATTCCAAACCCAAGTTTGGTCCATGTTTGGGGTTGTCCGCTGTCCGGTTTTGTCCGTCCCTGTCCGTCCCTTGTGTCCGCTTGGCCCACTGGCAGCCACACATCTCAGATTCCCCACCTACCACGCTTTCTCCCTCCTCTATCTCACCACCGCCCCATGTCCTTCTCCGACGGCGTCGAGGAGAGCTGCAGCCTGTCCTTCTCGCCGGCGCCGTACTCCGCGACTGCGAGTTGGTGCCCAGCCTCGTCCTCGTCCTGGGCGACGCCGTGCAGCTCCACGTCTGACATGGGTATGCCTATCGGGTACCCTACCATGAGGGTACCTGGTGCACGTATCGAGTAGGCCCAACTATCAGAGCCTACATGAAGCCCATGAAGGAAGGCCCAACAAGATGGAGTATCCTCCTAGCTGGCGAAGCCATAGTCGGTTTAGAGTTTCCTTACTTGTAAATCGAGTCGGTTACGAACACCCGAGACCCAGCCTACTATTTAAGGACTGGGAGGGCCATCGAACCAGACCATGAAACACCTGAGCCTCAAAACCCTTGCGAGATTGACATCTCGCCGGGATCCTTGTAACCTCCATATTCGCAAATCAATAACAAACAGGCAGGACGTAGGGGTGTTACCTCCACACGAGGGCCCTGAACCTGGGTAAAATCTTTTGCCCGCTTGTCAGCTGACGATACTTCCAGCTCTACCACGTTCTCTCCCCCATATTCATAACCCAGGGAACTCGACTATGGGTCTTGATGAGTCTACCCTCGTCAACGTCGATGCACGGCTCTAGGAGGCCCTCCCCGTGCTGCCGACGCCCCAACTCCCTACGCGATGTCTTCTTCCAAGCGTGCCACCGCTCATCCTCTCCTTGGGCTCGGAGACGACGCCCTCGAGCTCGCTCGGACGAGGAGGTGGCCTTCGGCGCCGGCGTCGAGGAGAGTTGCAGCATGTCGAGGTGGCCTTCGGGGCCGTACTCCGCGGCCGTACTCCGTGACCTCGTCCTCTCCGTGACGGCGACGCGCGCTGGCCCGGGCGCGTGCTCGTGGCCGCGAGCTCGTCTCTCCGTGACGGTGACGCGCGCTGGCCCGGCTAGGGAAAGGGCTGCTGCTGCCCACGGCTGATGGTTCCGGCAGGGCACGCCGGCATGGAGTGGCACCGCGCGGCTCCACGAGGCGGCATCGCGCTCTTCTCCGACTCGCTGGAGCACGCAGACGAGCTCCCCATCGAGCTGCTCGTGTACTAGTACTGCACCGATCGATTTCAGTTGTGACATAGCTAGCTGAAACAGAGCCGTGGTCAACTATGCTACCTAGCTGAAATAGAAAAACAAATGGACAGGTGAGGATAATATGCGGTGGTCCGTTGGGGTCACCTCCAATCCCAAACGGACAAAGTGCTATTTTCTGTCCGTGGTCCGCCCCAAACGGACAAAATCTGTCCGATTTTGGTGTCCGTATGCGGGCCGCCGTTGGAGATGCCCTTAGTAATAAAATGCCCTAACTCCTTCTCTCCCTCCACTACTCCTCCTCCCTCCCGTTTTAACTTTTTTATGACATTTATCCTCTTCCTTTCAGAGGCAAACGCATGGAAATATTTTGTATTGCGGTCACCATACTTGAGCCAATTAGCATGTGCTCGTTGCTGCCAGTAGATGCTATGTTGCTCTTCAAGTCTGCTCAGCTTATACTTCAGAAGGTGCTCCCTATTTACCCCAGCTTGGCTGATAGGTTGACGTCTGCATTTCTCCAGGTCTTTCCGTGCTCTTTTAATTCTAGTTTTCAACTCTCCGAGCACCTCTTTATCCCACTTCCACAACTTCCTCCCTACTTCCTTTAGGGCGTCGCCCACTCGCACGTCCTCCTCCTCAAAGGTACTGTTCGACGTCTCTCTTCTATTGATTCTTGCTGCTTGCATTTATTATACTCCAAGCACTCTACTTTTCCGGATTATTTTATTTTCAGAACGGCACTGTTATTTCGACGGGACAATTCTGGAGGTAGCAGGTCTTTGCGGTCTTTTTTGGAAACTCGGAATTTTTGGAAACTCGGAAGTGGGGTATCCGGCAACTAGTTGCACCCGCAACTAGTTGCGGATTTTCATTTCCCGTCTTTGCGCTCCCTCCACAAGGTTCGAGGATTCGGTCACCGAATTTTGGTTGGCATTTTCCTAATTTTGTCTCTCCCCTTGTGTGCTCTGGCCTCTGGCCACCACTGTCATCCTCGTCCCTTTTCCACCATTGTGCGCCTCCATGCCGCCCCTTAGACCGTTGTTATCCGCCTCCTCTTATAAAGATTGACCAAGTCACCAAAAGAATCACGTCCTCGTTCTGGGAAAAAATCATTATTTTGGTACATTGTAAAAATTACGAGACCTCAAAGTAGCCGGTGACGATATGGCTCGCAGCAGGCGCTGCTGGAGGTGACGAAAAAATTTAGTGTGGGTGCATGCGTGTGTTGGTGGGGTTGCCGACTCTGGAGAACAGGGTGGGGATTAGAGGGAAGTTGTGGCTGGGGTGGACCAACGACGGTGACGACTCGAGCATGGAGGGGCGACGAGGTGAGCGGGAGCATGAGGTAGTATGCTAGAACAAAGAAGAAATAAGGCTCCCAGAAAATATATATACTCCATCCTAAACTACTCCCTTTGAGCCTCGACAATATATCCTCTATCCTTGGACCAACATTCACTTGACACATGGGCCTCCAACCATAACATTGTCGCGTCACATATGATCGATCAAAAATATGCATGACTTGACATCGCCGAGTAGACATCATGTGTAGCATATATCAGGATCATGCATAACTTGACGCTTCCGTTTGAGGCACGTGCAGCGAATCTAACCCGATCTCGAAGTGGTAAACTTCGTGGGCGCAGTAGAGGACGTCGCATACCGCCATCTACCATGACATGACGAGCTGAAGAGCATCACCAAGATGAAGATCCAACCCTCACGTGAACTACATTATCACGTCCACCGCCATAAAAAAATTCAGGTCCGCCGCCCCAAGTGCCAAACTCGTGTGTAGTTTTATATTGTTATACATTGTTTACAGTTATTATATATTGTTTACTAATATAACACATAGGGGTTTTAGCTCTTCACCAAAAATATACATCTTGTCGGGTTTTTTTTTGCCCAAAAATATAATATGGCTTACCTTGTAGATCGATATAGAGAAAAACTGAAAGTGAAAATCAGCATTGAGGGGAATATTTGTCATTGTTTGCTTTCTTTATATTCGTTCTTAGACTATGTTGTAGTTGCTTTAAGCAGGTGACTTGCAGTGGCATGTTATATATAGCGATGGTAAGGAGCAGGTTTTTAACATAGTAAAAAAGCCAACCAGCATGGATGAATAATTCTCCTTACATTTTCCAAATCATACTTATTACGACCAGTTAATAGCTTTATGATAATAATGCCCAAAGAAAATATATCTGTCTTGAAGGACATAATCTTCTATATATTATGTCCTCAAGAGGGAATGCGATTAATGAAGCTGAAATTAATAAAGCTGCCATGATGGCATTCCCTTAAAAAAAGGGAAACAGCAAAATATCATCACAGAAAACAAATAAAATACATAGTTCGTAGCACATCCTCTAGCTCCGCAACCGGTGTGCCAAATAAACATGCAGTCCCATGTGTTCACAAGATGAATGCTGCCCACTGGCCGTTGCCGATCTCTGTAGGGTAGGGATCGGCAGCCCATGAGTAAGCTCACTGAGACACAGCCCAGTACGTATGAAGTCCATAGTTACCATCCCTTCCTCTCGTCGTGGCTCTCCTCCGACTGAAATACATACATAATTTCCCCCAAACCCTCCCTAGATTCGAACTCCGCGCCGGCGGCCGGCGGTCGACGCAGGTCAGGCTGCAGGCTCTCGGCGGCGCCACACACACCTTGCCCTTGGGCAAGCTAGCTCAACGGCGCTCGGCGGCATCGGTGAGCTAGCGCTTACTGGTGAATCAGAGTTGCAATAATATGTGTTATGTGTGTCAATGCATGACTCAATGTCCTATAGTATCTGTGTGATCACAGAGATATTTTGGAATTACAGGAAACATGTATGTTCGTGGTGTGGCCAGGAAGCTTCATCAAAAGCGCACCCCCGCCCTGCTCATCAAGCTGGACATCGCCAAAGCTTTCAACTCTGTCAGATGGGACTACCTGCTGGACCTCATGCAGCGTTTGGGTTTCCCTACTCGCTGGCGGGCATGGGCTTCGATGATCTTCTCGACTACTACTTCTAGAGTCCTTCTGAATGGCATTCCAGGAAAAGAGATCATCCATGGTCGCGGTCTAAGGCAGGGGGACCCCTCTCACACTGTTGTTTGATCTGGCCATCGATACTCTACCAAAGATCCTAGAGCTGGCTACAGATTCTGGCATCCTACATCCGCTGCCTGGGCATTTCATCAAGTCGCGCATCTCACTCTATGCTGATGATGCTGTCATTTTTCTACAACCCAGCGCACACGATGTCAACAACTTGGCTGCTTTGTTGCAAAATTTCGGGGAGGTCACCGGCCTAATGACAAATATTGAGAAGAGCTCAGTCACCCCTATCCGTTGCACCGACATTAGTCTCACCGGCATCCTCACAAACTTCCTGCATCCATGTCGCAATTCCCGATGAAGTATCTTGGACTCCCTCTTTCACTTGGCAGGCTAAGGCGTGTCGATCTGCAACCATCGCTTCTGCACTCAATCCTTGGAAATCCAAATTCCTCAACCGGGCCGGGTGCGATGCCCTCGTCAAATCGGTGCTCACAGCCTTGCCGGTATTCCTCCTCACCGTTATCAGAGTAGATAAGGCTATCCTCAAAGCCTTCGACAAGTTAAGAAGAAGTATGCTCTGGGCTGCGAGCGACAAAGTCAGTGGAGGAAAGTGCAAAGTTTGCTGGACGAAGGTTTGTCATCCAAAGAAGTTTGGGGGGCTCGGAATTCTTGACCTTGAAAAGTTTTCGCGGGCTTTGCGTCTGAGATGGCTTTGGCTCGAGTGGGACGCTCCGGACAAGCCATGGGTCGGCCTAGAAACCCCCAACAATGCAGCTGATATAGAGCTCTTCAACGCTGCACGGATGTCACAATTGGGGACGGCATGACGGCTTCTGGACGTCGTCTTGGCTAAATGGGACAGCCCTATGTCTATTGCGCCAAAGATCTTTGCGGCCTACAAGAAGAAAAAACCGACGTGTCCAGAACGCTATCACCAACCTCAACTGGGTTGCGGACATGTCGGTTCAGAACTTCACTATTGATCACATGATTGAGTTCGTCAACCTTTGGGGCTGTCTTCAGGAGGTCACGCTGACACCGGGCACTGCCGACACCATCACCTGGACCCTTTCCCCCAATGGAAAATACTCAGTTGGTTCGGCATACAAAGCCCAATTCTTGGGGTCCATCCCCTGCTCCTTTGGCAACCTGGTTTGGAAGACCTGGGCCCCCGAAGTGCAGGTTCTTCTCATGGCTGGTGGTGCAAAACAGGTTGTGGACCCGATCGCCTCGCTGTCAGGGGTTGGCCTCATACCCCCTTATGCCAGCTTTGCAAAGCCTACAATGAGACGACCAGACACTTCCTCTTCGAGTGTCGCTACTCTCGCCGCATTTGGCAGGCCGCTTGACATGGGTATGCCTATCGGGTACCCTACCATGAGGGTACCTGGTGCACGTATCGACTAGGCCCAACTATCAGAGCCTACATGAAGCCCATGAAGGAAGGCCCACGAAGATGGAGTATCCTCCAAGTTTTGGCAAAGACATAGTCGGTTTAGGCTTACCATATATGTAAATCGAGTCGGTTACGAACACCCGAGACCCAGCCTGTTATTTAAGGACTGGGAGGGCCGTCAGACCAGACCACGTACTTTCAGAGCCACCAAAACCCTAGCGAGATCGACATCTCGCCGGGACCTTTGTAACCACCATATTCGCAAAGCAATAACAGACAGGCAGGACGTAGGGGTGTTACCTCCACACGAGGGCCCTGAACCTGGGTAAAATCTTTGCCCTGCTTGTCAGCCGACGTAACTTTCAGCTCTACCACGTTCTTCCCTCATATTCACAACCTAGGGACCTCGACTATGGGTCTTGATGAGTCTACCCTCGTCAAGTGGCGCCGTCTGTGGAAAGAATAGCGCTGGATTCGAAGTTTCGCCGGTTCTATCAGCAAACGGCAGCTCGCCGATCTCATCAGCAAACGGCAACTCGCCGATCTCATCTGCGAACGGCAACTCGCCGATCGAATCTGCACACGGCAACTCGCCGGCCATATCAGCAAACAGCAACTCGCTGATCCAGGCGAAACACGGCGATTCGCCGACCCAGTTGAAAAGCGGCAGCTTGCCCGCTTCACCTGCAAAAAGCGCATCAGCTCCTCAGATGAACTTCAGTCCGCACTCGCCGGATCTTCAAGAGGCGTTTTCCGTTCTCGAGTCAGGTTTGGATTTACAAGTTGGGGCATTTAGTTTTTTCGTAAACATCTTGGCACGCAGGACTTGACAGATCCGCAACAACTCGCGCAAGGCGCACCCGAGGCTCCATCGACTGAGTTCGCCCCGTCGTCAATTCTGAAGCCTGCTCACCAGCAACAACCATGTCGACTGGCGAAATCGACAAGTTCATGATGGCGGAACTCCAAGGCGAGGAGGCTGAATCAGCATACCGCACAGCAACGTCGACTTTGACCTCCCACTCGACGACACCTTCGACGGCGGGATCTCCCTCGACGACTTTTACGAGCCCGCGGTTCATAACGACAGCAACATCGACTCTGAGATCTTCACCAACTCCAACCTCAACTCAGAAATCCATACTGGCTTCGCCAAACCGAGATGAGCATAAGCGATGAGCACGTCAAGAACGAGATTCGCCTAGAAGATCTACTCGATGAGCATACTGGCTCTGACATGAGCCTAGATGACGACGTCGAGTCCATGACTGGAATCGACAATGCATACACGTGCCCACGGGTCACGCCTCATCAGGTCTACGTGGCCTTCTCCGCAGAATCATCTGCAGCCGCAGCTGCCCGCAGGCCTACACAATACCCATGTACGGTAACCATGCCGGATGGGGTCACAACCTTGACGATCACGGAGGAGATGGCAACAAAAGCAGATAAAGTCATCAAGGAGTGCATAATGATGCCAGCAAACTCGACTCCGGAGGAGATGCTAACCTACCAGTACTTCAACTGGCAGGAATCTCTTCGACTGAAGAACTACGGGCGACACTCGAAGAGCGCAGAAGGCAGGCTAGCTTTCGAGTGCACGAAGAAAGGAGCAGTCCCTCGGATCCACAAGGCAACCAACCCCAAGGCAAAGGTCGAGGCTGGCGAGCCTCCCAGAGCATGAAAGAGCACAAATCACCCGCAACCTGTCATTCATGACAGAGGACACTGACGGAATCCCAGTACCCAAAACAGCTGCGAGTGCGCTTTTCTCCGTGGGTGCTTATCTGAAGGCACTGCAACCTCCGGCAGATGATCCCGCTGCCGCCCTGCATCGCCAACAACTCAAATCGCTAGCCCTAGCAGCAAAGGCTCTACAGCCAGAAGACAACACTCCAGCAAAAGTCGAGATCGCGACATAGTCGACTCTCGACACGCAGAGCATAATCGCAGCGGCCGCAGCCGCTGCTCGATGAAGGAGGGAGAAGTGATAACCCACAAGTATAGGGGATCGCAACAGTCTTCGAGGGAAGTAAAACCCAAATTTATTGATTCGACACAAGGGGAGCCAAAGAATATTTATAAGCCTTGACAGATGATTTGTCAGTTCAGCTGCACCTGGAAGGACTTGCTCGACACAGTTTATCAGTAGCAACAGTTTTATGACAGTAGCAGTAGTGAAATAATAGCAGCAGTAAAATAAAGACAGCAGTAATAATTGCAGTAGACAGCAGGATTAAAATACTGTAGGCATAGGGATGGATGAACGGGCGCTGCATGGATGAGATATTCATAAACATCATAGGGCAATTGCAGATAAATTAATAAGGTATCCAAGTAATATCAATCATAAGCATGTGTTCCGTATTTAGTCGTACGTGCTCGCAATGAGAAACTTGCACAACATCTTTTGTCCTACCAGCCCGTTTGCAGCGGGGCCTCAAGGGAAACTACTGGTAATTAAGGTGCTCCTTTTAATAAAGCACCGGAGCAAAGCATTAACACTCCGTGAACACATGTGATCCTCACGTCGCAACCATCCCCTCCGGTTATCCCAATTTCTGTCACTTTGGGGCCTCGGGTTCCGGACATAACGTGTGTATACAACTTATAGATATGATCCAAAACAATAATTATCATCATGATTCAATAACATGTTCAGATCTGAGATCATGGCACTCGGGCCCTAAGTGACAAGCATTAAGCATAACAAGTTGCAACAATGACATAAAGTACTACCGATGGATACTAGGCACATGCCCTAACAAATCTCACAACTATTACATGAATGATCTCATCCAATCCCTACCATCCCCTCAGCCTACAGCGGGGAATTACTCACACATGGATGGGGGAGTCATGGATGGTCGATGGAGAGGCGGTGGTGATGATGATGGCGATGATCTCCTCCAATTCCCCGTCCCGGCAGGGTGCCAGAACGGAGTTTCTGATCCCCGAAATAGGGTTTTCGATGGCGGCGGAGCTCTGGATGTTTTCTGGAAAAAGTCGAACCCCCGAAGTTTTTAGGTCAAGGCTTATGTAGTCCAAAGGGGAGCTGGGGGCCACACAGGGGGCCACACCACCCCTGGGCGCGGCCAAGGGCCAACCGCGCCCTGGGTGCGTGTGGGCCTGTGCCCCCTCTTTGCTTCATCTTCTGGCTCCGTGGGTCTTCTGGAAAAATAGTTTCTGGAATTTTTTCTGGAATTTTCTGAAACTTTGACTTTCTGCACAAAAACAAGACACCAAGGCAATTCTGCTGAAAACAGCGTTAGTCCGTGTTAGTTGCATTCAAATCACACAAATTAGAGGAAAACAATAGCAAAAGTGTTCGGAAAAGTGGATACGTTTTGGACGTATCAACTCCCCCCAAGCTTAGCTTATTGCTTGTCCTCAAGCAATTCAGTTAACAACTGAGTGCGATAAAAGAAACTTTTACGAACACATTTGCTTCATATGATGTATACATACCTACTATATGATCAACTTAGCAATTCATAATAGGAACCATGCAAATAATGCCTAGTAGTTATGCAAATCATGAAAAGATACCAAAGTACTAAGAATGAATAACATAGCATACATCTATCCACAAGAATTGCAATGTTCGTAAAAGATATGACAAAGTGGTATCTCGCTTGCCTTTGTTTGAAGGGCAAAACATAAATGCCAAGGCACCTCTGAAGTTCAAGTGAAGACTAGAATAAAGATATCAAAGATAAGAGTATCATAGTTATACCTCAATTAATCGTATTCTGGGACAAGCACATTACACTAAGAATGACAGTTATGCTCTCGAAGAGTGCTCAAAGAAAGGATGGTGACTCAACATAAAAATAAAAGATTGGCCCTTCGCAGAGGGAAGCAGGGATTAACACGTGCTAGAGCTTTTTATTTTAAAAACAGAGTAAAAATGTTTTGAGAGGTGTTTGTTAATTGTCAACGAATGGTAGCGGGTGAAACAGATTCTACCTGTCAAACGGACTTTTAAGAGCGGCTCCCATGAAGGACGTTATTTCTACCAGCAAGGCAGATCATCCCTCTTTCTCTTTGGTTTACACACATGCAGGTATTTCACTGTTTGTCATTGCTTACTGATGAATCAGGGCAAAAGTGTGAAGAGAATTAATGGTTAAAGTTGTAATTAATTGGGACTGGGCACCCCGTTGCCAGCTCTTTTTGCAAAATTAGGATAAGCGGATGTATATGCCGCTAGTCCAGGTGTAAAAGTCCATTTGACAATAGAATAAAGAATAACCACACTAATTCCTCATGAGCTAGTAAACATTGACACAAAAAGGGAAATTTTGAAGGTTTTAAAGGTAGCACATGCAAATTTACTTGGAATGGCTGAAATACCATGCATAGGAATTTTTGGTGGACTCTTTGGGATAACTTGGTTTAAAGGATTTGGATGCACGAGCAGCATTCCCGCTCAGTACAAGTGAAGGCTAGCAATAGACTGGGAAGCGACAACCACGAGAGCGATAACGGTCATAATCATGCTTGCGACAAAATAAAATTAACGGAGGCATAAAGATGATACTAAAACTCTGAGGCAAAATAGATCATCAAGGCTTAATTGACTTTTATTTTTCAGTCATAACATGTGTGACATGTGCCAAGTCGAATCAAGTGAATTATTCAGAGGAGGATACCATCCTGCCATACCGTTTTACGAATAGAACAATGCATGTAATATCTATATGACATGTTATTCACTATTAGCAATTTGGTACTGACCATAAGAAGACATGAACTACTAAGCAATCATTAAATAACATAACCACTACCATGATAGCTAAGCATGTTCACATGAGTAGGTATATTTACAAAAATGAAAAACAAATAGAGTTCATACCAGCCTTTTACCACATCCGATTGTCGTAGATCGTCATTATTGCTTTTCACTTGTGTGGCTTGAATGATGTGAAATGATAACCAAGCCCAAAGTGGAACCACGGAAATTTTCGAACTCCTGAAACAACTATACAAAACAGCAGAAGAACAACAAATATTTTTGGGTTTTCGATTTAAAGCAAGCATAAAGAAACAAGCAAACAAAGCAAAATCTTTTTGGATTTTTGAATACAACAAACGAAAAAAAGTAAAACTAGCACTACAAATTCAAAAGCAAGAGAAATAAAGGAAATATTTTTGGTCTTTTGGTGTTTTGCGAAAATAAAATGGAACAAGAAACAAAAAGAAAAAAGAAAAGAAACAAACTAAAAATGGATATACAAAGTACCGACGATATGAATATGATAAAATGAGTGACTTGTCGGCATACCTCCCCCCAAGCTTAGGCTTTTGGCCTAAGTGGGAGACATCATCCCCATGGCCCAGAACTCCATCCAGGCGGATCATACCTAGCGTGATCATAATCAGGATCCTGTGAAGAAGAAGGGCCTGAAGCTCCATAATCAGGATACTGGTATGAAGAGCTCGTAGTGTCGAAGGGCTGAATGAAGTCCTCCTCAGGACCCCCTCACTATCCGCATGAAGGCCATGCTCCTCCATATATGCATCAAGGTCTCCTGAGAATGACCATCCTTGCCTGACATCAAGGTTAAACAAAAGAGGCGCAGGCAAACAGACTATGCGTTCATAGATTTTAGTTCTCCACCTAACTTCTTAACAAAAACCAATTCATAGGATAGATTATCAATGGTGGACCAGCGGGAAACAAATGGTGGCTAATCATAGAGTTAAGATCAAGTCTTTCAATGGGAAGCTGAATATCAAAATGATGTGGTCCTACACCATGCATGGCTAATAAACGAGAAGCAATGAGACCACCACAAACCCCTCCTTTTTCACGGTTAGTGGAGAGACGAAATGCAATCATAGCTCCCAAGTTATAAGTTCTATCACATCTTAAGGCAGCAGAAAGAAATGCCAAATCATAAACAGATAATTTACTTGCATTCTTCCTAGCTAGAACACATTTGCTAATGTAGTAGGCAAAATATCGAATAGATGGGAGTTGGATGTTTCGAATTTTACCATCTCGGCTGTAAAACCTCTCCCTTGGCAAATCTCTGAGTAAGGTCTTGTAAATACTTTGGTTGACCTCTAATCCTCTCATGAGATCCCCATGTGGTACCTTAATAGCTGCACAAAAATCATGAAGAGACAAATCTACAGCTTTATTGTAGATATTATAATGAACCATGGGGTAGGCAATTCCAACTAAATCTAAAACTTTGAACCACTGACATAGTCAGCTTTACATATTGATGTGGTTCATCAAACAAAGTGTTCCAACCCTGCATTAGAGATTAGAGTGTTGAAATCTTGCAAGATTCCTGCAGCATTCATAAACTCATGGCATGGATAAATAGAGGGAAACACAGAGTCTTCACGGTTGACTCCCATGACCTCTGATACTTCCAATTCTTCATAATTAAGTTGGTTTCCATCCATCTTCCTTTTCTGAAATTTTAAACAAACCTCATAAAAATGATTTTGGAGTGTTAATCAAGGGAAACACTAGGGAGACTTGCTAGGGACTAAACATGCATCAAAACTATTTAATCTAAACAAGAACAAGCATGCAAGCTCTAATAACATGTCTACAGTACCAAAATGCCAAAGATATACAACTAAACAAAATTCTATTTGGATAATCGGAGGAGTCACATACCGGAGAGCAATTGATCCAAATTTCAGCAGCAAAGATGGGCTGAGCAAGTAGATCGAAAAATCTCGAGCAAGAGCAGCAAGAACACGAGTTTGAGCAATGGTGGTGTGTTGGTCGGGAGAGAGAAAGGAGTGGGAGAGAGGAGTAAGTGGAGGGCCAGGTGGACCCCACACCAGGGCAGGGCGCGCGGCCCCTGCCGCGCCGGGGGCGTGTGGTGGCCTGGTGGGTCCCCCTGGTCATCCTCTGGTACTCCCACGTTCCTCTTTAAAAACTAGGACTTTAATTTTTTCAGAATTTTTTGAAAACTTTTATTTCTGACATTTTCTGGGTTTTAAACAATGAAAACTGCAAAATGAATTTATGTAAAGACATTCTTAACTTTGCAAATTACAGTAGCAAAACAGTAGGTAAAAACAAAGTGAGAAAGAAAATGTTGTTTAGCAATTTTATGCATGTAAAACATATTTGTTAACAAGGTTGATCAAGTCTTGCCACCAAATACATTTTATATGACATAAAAGAATTAAACCACATTGAACAATCATGTTACCTTAAATTGTATAGCTATAGATCCAATCATAATATATTGAAGTTCTTCATGAGGTTCATATATAGGGCAATCAATACTTCCCACTTTGATACTTTTAATATTGGTAATTGTATCACTCCAAATATTTTGTCCAGCTTCTTGGGAAAATAAACAGTATGCTCTTTGTCATTAACATGGAAAGTACTTTTCCTTTGTTGCAATCAATAACAGCCCCTGCAGTGTTAAGAAAAGGTCTTCCAAGAATAATAGACATATTATCATCTTCAGGCATTTCAAGCACAACAAAATCAGTTAATATAAGCAATTATTAGCCACTTGAACAGGAACATCTTCACATATACCAACAGGACACAGCAGTAGATTTATCAGCCATTTGCAAAGATATATCAGTTGGTATCAATTTTTCCAAGTAAAGCCTCTTGTAAAGAGAAAAAGGCATAACACTACCCCTGCACCTAAATCACATAAGGCAGTTCTAACATAGTTATTTTTAATGAGCAAGGAATAGTTGGTATACCTGGATCTCCAAGCTTCTTTGGAACCTTACCATTGAAAGAATAATTAGCAAGCATGGTAGAAATCTCTTCATTAGGAATCTTTCTCTTGTTAGAGACAATATCTTTCATGTACTTTGAATAGGAGGTAACTTAATAGCATCAGTCAAAGGAATTTGCAAAAACAAAGGTTTCATCCATTCACAAAATTTGTTATAATGTTCTTCTTCCTTAGATTTGAGTTTCTTAGTAGGAAAAGGCATTTGTTTTTGCACCCAAGGTTCTCTTTCATTACCATGTTTCTTAGCAAGAAAATCTTCTTTAGTGTACTTTTTGTTTTTAGAATGCTTTTCAGGTTCCTCTTCACTTTCCTCTTTATCAGAAGCATCATTCTTATCTTTATCATTAGCATGTTCATTACCACTCTCAGTTTCAGCATCAGAGATAGATATACTATTTGGATTATTAACATGCTCATTGTCTTTAATAGGTTCAGGAGATTCCTCAACATGTTTATGTTTCTTCTTCTTCTTTTTCTTAGAAGGAGTAGTAGTTTCATTACTGTTGAGAATCTTGCTCAATTCTTTTAGGATGTCCCTCAGGATACAAAGGATCCTGAGTGGAAGCACCACCTCTAGTTGCTATACCAAAAGCATGTTTATCATTTTCTCTAGAAGCATTATCTAGCAAATCTTTTTGCACTTTAGTCAATTGCTCAATTTGAGTTTGAACCATACGAAAATGTTTAATGAGTATTTTAACATCATTAGAAGTTCTTTCCAAAACATCATGCAAATGATTAATGACATGAGAATTCTTTATGAAGCTATTTTCTATTCTCCTATTGAAATTGTTTTGCTTAACAAAAATTATCAAACTCATCTAAGCATTGATCAGGAGGTTTAGAATAAGGGATATCTCTATCATCAAAGCGTTGGAGAGAGTGTACCTCAACTGGATGAGTGAGGAATTGGCTTACACAATTCTTCTATAGGTGGAAGATTTTTCACATCTTCAGATTTAATACCTTTCTCCTTAAGAGATTTCTTGGCTTCTCTCTTTCTTCATCATTAATTCAACACTCTTTTCCTCCGTAGGTACCGGAGTTGGTTCAGGCAGGGTCCAATCATCATGATTTTGGCTTATCTTAGCCAATAATTCCTCGGCTTCATCTGGAGTTCTTTTCCTGAAAACACAACCAGCACAACTATCCAGGTATGTCCTAGATTCAACAGTTAGTCCATTATAAAATATATCAAGAAGTTCATTTTTAGCTAGTTGATGTCCAGGCCGAGCTCTAAGAAAAGAACAAAACCTTGCCCAAGATTCAGGCATTTTCTCTCCTCATTTTGCTTAAAGTTAAAGATTTTCTGTAAAGCAGCATGTTGAGCACTAGCAGGAAAATATTTCTGAAAGAAAGCATTGACTAAACCCATAGGGCTCTCAATAGATCAGGAGATAAATCATTAAACCAAGTTTTAGCTTCATCTTTCAATGAGAAAGGGAAAATTTTAGTAACAAAGTAACTGCGTTTCTTAATATCATCAGAAAACAAACTACTCAAGTAGAGAGAGTGTTCATATGTTCTACAGCACTTTCATTTTCAGTTCCTCGAAAAGGTTCTTTCTCAGCAATAGTTATAAAAGACAAGTCCACAGAGAAATCATAATCTTTATCTTTTATATTTATGGGAGATGTAGCAAATTTAGCATCAGGAGAAAGTTTATAATTTACAGCTCGTTCTTTAGAGGTATCACAATTCATGCATTCATCAATAAAGTCATCATCAAGTTCAACATAGTTTCCTCAAGATCATCACTAGAGTTTCTCTCGTTTCAGGTGAATAAGCAGGTGTAACAGGAGTTTCATTAGGTGTTTCAGTATTTTCAAGTTGTTTAGATTTAGCAATTGTAGCATCTAGAAAAGGACCTAGTGAACCTCTTTCATCAAGCACAGTAGAAGCATCATCAAATTCATCAGAAACATTCTCAGATTCAGCAGAAGTAGCAGCACGTGAAGCATGTGCATGGGTGGTGTGACAAGTTGACTTATAACAGACGGTGAATCAAGAGCAGCAGAAGTGTTCAGAGTTGTACCTCTCCTTGTAGTGGATGGCAATATGCGAACCTTATCATCACGAGGTTTACCCATGATGAATGAATTGCAGCGACATATGACTCCCTGGTGAGCTTATAAATAGAGCTATGCTCCCCGGCAACGGCGCCAGAAAATAGTCTTGATAACCCACAAGTATAGGGGATCGCAACAGTCTTCGAGGGAAGTAAAACCCAAATTTATTGATTCGACACAAGGGGAGCCAAAGAATATTTATAAGCCTTGACAGATGATTGTCAGTTCAGCTGCACCTGGAAGTAGACTTGCTCGACACAGTTTATCAGTAGCAACAGTTTTATGACAGTAGCAGTAGTGAAATAATAGCAGCAGTAAAATAAAGACAGCAGTAATAATTGCAGTAGACAGACAGGATTAAAATACTGTAGGCATAGGGATGGATGAACGGGCGCTGCATGGATGAGATATTCATGAAAACATACATAGGGCAATTGCAGTAAATATAATAAGGTATCCAAGTAATAATCAATCATAAGCATGTGTTCCGTATTTAGTCGTACGTGCTCGCAATGAGAAACTTGCACAACATCTTTTGTCCTACCAGCCCGTTTGCAGCGGGGCCTCAAGGGAAACTACTGGTAATTAAGGTGCTCCTTTTAATAAAGCACCGGAGCAAAGCATTAACACTCCGTGAACACATGTGATCCTCACGTCAACCATCCCCTCCGGTTATCCCAATTTCTGTCACTTTGGGGCCTCGGGTTCCGGACAGTGACGTGTGTATACAACTTATAGATATGATCCAAAACAATAATTATCATCATGATTCAATAACATGTTCAGATCTGAGATCATGGCACTCGGGCCCTAAGTGACAAGCATTAAGCATAACAAGTTGCAACAATGACATAAAGTACTACCGATGGATACTAGGCACCATGCCCTAACAAATCTCACAACTATTACATGAATGATCTCATCCAATCCCTACCATCCCCTCAGCCTACAGCGGGGAATTACTCACACATGGATGGGGATCATGGATGGTCGATGGAGAGGCGGCGGTGATGATGATGGCGATGATCTCCTCCAATTCCCCGTCCCGGCAGGGTGCCAGAACGGAGTTTCTGATCCCCGAAATAGGGTTTTCGATGGCGGCGGAGCTGGATGTTTTCTGGAAAAAGTCGACCCCCCGAAGTTTTTAGGTCAGAGGCTTTAGTAGTCCAAAGGGGAGCTGGGGGCCACACAGGGGGCCACACCACCCCTGGGCGCGGCCAAGGGCCAACCGCGCCCTGGGTGCGTGTGGCACCCTGTGCCCCTCTTTGCTTCATCTTCTGGCTCCGTGGGTCTTCTGGAAAAATAGGCCTTTATGTATTTTTTCTGGATTTTTCTGGAACTTTGACTTTCTGCACAAAAACAAGACACCAAGGCAATTCTGCTGAAAACAGCGTTAGTCCGTGTTAGTTGCATCCAAATCACACAAATTAGAGAAAACAATAGCAAAAGTGTTCGGAAAAGTGGATACGTTTTGGACGATCAAGAAGCTCGCGCCGGCACAGGTCCAGCAGAAGCAGATCTCGAAGGTCACGCAGAAGTGATTCTTATTCTGACCGTGAACCAGAGGCATCATGCGGAGCATTGTGCTTCACTCGACGCATTCGCGAGACGCGGATTCCCAAAGGGTTCAAGCTAACCAGTGAACAACACAAGTACAACGGTTCGCCAGGAACCTTCCGGGTGGCTAGAAGATTACAGACTTGCCGTCGCATGCCAGCGCGGCACGAACATCACAGCGATGCAGTACATACGATTATGCTCGAAGGCACAGCCCGCGACTGGCTCAAGGTGCTCCCTCCATCATCGTACGACTCGTGGGACGATTTCCGCCGAGATTTCATCAAAAACTTCGAGCCTCATTTGTGAGCGCCGAAGACATTCGAAGAGCTAAGAGCATGCAAGCAGCGATCAGATGAGTCGTTGAGGTCATACATACGGAGGTGGACCAAAATAACGCAATTCGTTGGGCCAATATCAGAAGATAGGGCATGGACGCCTTCACAGAAGGTCTAGCCTGGAAGGACTTCAGGGAGGCACTTGGCCGCGAAAAGCCAAGCTCTTTGCGCAACTCATAAAGATCGCGACTGAGTGGGCAGACGGAGAGGATTCTGTGCGCAGATCCCGCGCTTCCCCACCACGTGACAAACCACGACAGTAGCATCGGAGCCGCAGAGACTCGTACAGAGATGATCGCAGGCGCAAACGCTCCAAACGTCCTTACGACGACGACAGACCCGAATTCATGGCGGCTGGGTTACGCGCAAACCCGTGATGATCAAGACAGAAGCAACCGGCGCTCGGATGATCGACGGGACAGTCGAGACCGAGATCAGCGGAGCGACAGAAGGCAAGAGTGGCGCAAACGCAGCGACGCGAACCCGAGCGGTCATTCGAAGAAAAGATGGACGACTGGTGCAGATTCCACCTCTTTGAGGGGAACGACGGAAGGCTGATCTCCAATCACACCCTAAGGAACTGCAGGGAATTCGACCAAATAGCGACTGACTACATGATGCGACTCAAAAGGCACGGCCCTGCACCTGCCCAGCCCACGCCTGCACCAGTACCTCAGCAAAACACTATGCCTGCCCTCATGGCACCACCGCAGCCGCCACGCCGCAACCGCCACCACAGCCTGCTCCAGGTGCAATATCGCAGGTGCCATACATCCGTGTATCGGGTAGAAGAGACCAATACCCACAGCCCCACGGGCAGATGTACATGATACAAAAGGGTCGCCCCTCCAATAGGCAGCAAAAGCTAATCACTCGCAGGTAAACATGGCTGTCATGGCACCCCTCTGTACCTGAGTTCCTGAAGGGATCGGAGACCACCGTAAGCTTCAGTCGGAGGATCATCCCCCAGCTGTAGTTCGACCAGGGCACGCTGCTCTGGTACTCGACGCACAAATTGGAGGCTACGCCATGACCAAGGTCTTCATGGATGGAGGCAGCGGCATAAATATCATCTTCGCGGATACGCTCCACAAAATGAACAGGTCAGTCGAAAACCTTCCCAAATCTTCAAATACCTTCCACGGTATTGTTCCAAGCAAGGCAATCAGCCCAGAAGGCACCATACAACTCGACGTTACGTTCGGGGACAAGAGCCACTTCAGGACAGAGTCGATTGTTTGAAGGTCGTCGACTGGAAATCACAATGCCATGCTATTCTTGGGCGCCGACGTTCGCTCGATTCATGGCGGTGCCGCACTACGCTACCTCATGCTGAAGATGCCAGGACCAAAGGGGTCATCACTGTCCGCGGCAACTTTCAAAGGTCCGATGCTTGCGACCGTGAGTTCAGCAAAATATCCGAAACATTCGGCATGGAGCAGACACTCGAGAACTTTCGATCTCCAACGACCGCACACTCCTCCGGAGCATAAAAAGTTGGCAGTCGACGATCCTTCAACGCTACAAACGACACAAGGGCGCATCAGGTTCACCCGACCGATCCGTCCAAGACAGTCAACGTCTCTTCGAGTCTGCCTATCGCATAGGAAAGCGCGCTCGTCGAATTCCTCCGTGAGAACTGGGAAATATTTGCATGGTGTCCAGCCGACATGCCAGGTATTCCCAGGGAATTCGCCGAGCACTCTCTCCAATTATTTCCAGATGCAAAGCCAGTCAAGCAAACGATGCGTCGCATCTCCGGCCCAAAGCGAACCGCAGTCGAATCGAAGTCGACCGGTTACTCGCAGCAGGATTCATCAGAGAAATAAGAAATCACAATGGGTTGCCAACCCCGTACTCGTAGAGAAGAAGCATACAGACATCCTTCGGATGTGCGTGGACTTCACAGCACTGAACAAGTGCTGTCCAAAGGATCACTTCCCTCTACCTCGAATCGACCAATCGTCGACTCCACCGCCGGATGCGCACGACTCTCCTTTCTGGATGCTTACTCAGGTTATCACCAGATAAGGATGAAGCAAGAAGACGAAGAAAAAACGGCGTTCATAACCCCACTCGGGGTATACTGCTACACAACTATGCCCTTGGGCTCAAGAACGCTGGTGCAACATACCAGCGCATGATGCAAGACTGCCTCAAAAAGCAAATTGGACGCAACGTCCAAGTCTATGTGGATGACATGTCATTACCACAAGGGAAGAGCATACACTACTCGATAACCTCAAGCGTTTTCATATCAAGCTCAATCCCAAGAAGTGCACGTTCGGCGTCCCAGCCGGGCAGCTCTTGGGGTATCTAGTCTCTGCCCGCGGAATCGAAGCAGACCCGGAGAAGATACAGCCATCCTCACAATGCAAAGGCCTTCAAAACTCCATGATGTGCAGAAGCTAGCAGGTCGAGTGGCAGCGCTCAGTCGATTCATCAGCAAACTTGGCGAAAAGGCGCTGCCGTTCTATCGACTGATGAAGAAGGCAGACAAGTTCGAGTGGACGCCAGAAGCGAAGCAGCCTTCACAGATCTCAAGCGGATCCTCACAAGCCCTCCAATCTTGTCGCACCCAAGGAACGGGAGCCACTATACCTGTATGTCTCTGCAACAAACAGGGTGGTGAGTACCGTGCTGGTAGTCGAACGCATGGAGGAGGGGCATGCTCAAAGCATACAACGTCCGGTCTACTACCTTAGCGAGGTTCTCTCCATATCAAAACAGCGGTACCCGCACTATCAGAAGCTGGCCTACGCTGTGTTCATGTCCTCAAGGAATTGACGCACTACTTCACAGAGCACCCGATCACCGTGATAAGTAACTCAGCAATCGGTGATATCTCACAAACCCAATGCAACGGGTCGAGTCGCAAAATGGCTCATCGAGCTGGCACCAAGGACATCAAGTACGAGCACCCGAAGGCTATCAAAGCACAAGTCTACCTGACTTCACAACCGAGTGGATCGAAGCCCAGCTGCCTGGAGCACCAGATGTGTCCAACTCTGGACCATGTACTTCGATGGGTCAAGAAAACGAAGGCGCAGGTGCAGGCGTCATCCTCATATCACCAAAAGGCGACAAGCTACGCTATGTTTTGCAGATGGGATTCAAACTACCCTCCAACAACGAGGCTGAGTACGAAGCCTTGATCCATGGCATGAAGATGGCAAAAGCACTTGGGTGCACTCGATTGATGATCTACGGCGACTCGAATCTTGTGGTGCAGCAAACAATGAAGGCCTGTGACGCAATCGCGGACAACATGATCGCTTATCGCGACCTGTACAACACATGGAGGGCAGCTTCGATGGCTGCGAGTTACGGCACATAGGAAGAGAAAGCAACGAAGAAGCAGACATGCTAGCCAACTTGGCTCGACTGGCGCACAAGTTCCACCTGGTGTCTTCCTCGAGCGCATCGAGCACAGGTCCATCAAGGAAAAACGGACTCCTCCATCGACTACGCCAGCCAAGACAAAGCGCCCAGCACAGAGGACCCTCCAGTCGAGGTGCTCCTCACGAGCCAACTTGGACTCAACCTTTTCTGGCTTACATACTCCGTGGCGAGCTACCAGATGACATAACCGAGTCCCGACGCGTGACTCGAAGATCAAAAGCATACACCGTCATCAACGGCGAGTATACAAGCGCAGCATATCAGGTATGTTCCAAAGATGCATCGCATTCGAAGATGGTCAAGCCATACTTCGAGATATTCATGCAGGTACCTGTGGGCATCACGCCAGCAGTCGATCACTCGTAGCCAAAGCCTTTCGAGCGGGTTTTACTGGCCTACAGCACTCAAGATGGAGGACATAGTCAAAAGGTGCGTCGGCTGCCAGAAATTCGCAACAAGGCCGCACGCACCCGCATCGGCATTGAAGACCATACCGCTGGCCTGGCCTTTCGCCCAATGGGGGCTCGATATGGTTGGGCCACTCAAAAAGTCATCGCATGGCGGGCATACTCACCTACTGGTGGCAGTCGACAAGTTCACAAAGTGGATCGAGGCGGTCCCTATCACAAACTCGACTGCTACTACGGCAGTCAACTTCATAAAGAGCATATCTACCGCTTCGGTGTCCCAAACAGTATCATCACTGATAATGGCACCAACTTCACGGCTGAGGAGTTCAAAACTTTCTGCAAAGAGCAAGACATTACGCTCAACTACGCATCCGTGGCACATCCACAATCCAATGGCCAAGTCGAAAAGGCCAATCGACTTGTAACGAGCGGAATCAAAAAGCGCGTCCTGGTGCCACTCAAAAGAGCTGCGGGTTCTTGGTTGAAGAACTACCATCTGTGCTATGGAGTTTACGCATAACTCCCAACACTTCTACGCAGTTCACCCATTCTTTATGGTCTATGGCGCAGAGGCAATACTGCCATCAGACGTGCGGTTCAACGCACCACGAGTTGAAGCATACAATGAAGACGACGCAGAAGAAGCACTCGAAGATGCAGTCGACTTACTCGATGAAGCACGAGACACGGCCTTGGCACGCACAGCTGTTCACCAGCAAGATCTCCGCAACTACCACAGCCGTTGACTGCGCACCAGGTCCTTCGTCGTTGGCGACCTAGTTCTTCGACTGAAGCAAAAGAAGGTGCACAAGCTCGCCTCCCCATGGGAAGGCCCCTTCATCATCACTGAAGTCCTTGGCGGAGGCGCATATCGATTGAAGCACGCGAAGACTGGCGAACTTTCTCATAATCCTTGGAACGTTGCGCATCTGCGCCGTTTCTATGCATAAAGTGCTCACAATCATACAATGTAATAGGCGATATGTCAGATGGCTGCAGGTTTCAGACGCGCTCTTTTCCTTACCAGGGTACCTAAGGGAGCTGGAAGGTTTTTAATGAGGCGGCCTGCAGTCTAACATTCATAAGTGGAATATAATCAATGTTCCTCCTATTTCTCTGTGTCTACTCGCGTAATTCATAACTTAACCGCACCCGAAGCACTCGGGAGCTGCGTTACCTGTCACACGAGCTCTCGCTTCTGCAAAACAAAATACCTTAGCCGCACCCGACTACTCGGGGCTGCGACACAATGATCCAAAATAACATACAAAGCTCTGCATCCGCACTCGAATATTCGGGGGCTGTAAAGTCAATACTTCACAAACAACATATATTTCATACGCCCCACTCGATCGACTCGGGGGCTAAGCAAATCCAAACATGATCAATTCATGTACAAAGAGTTACAATTTACACTCGGGGGCTTCCCCCTGTTCAAAAATTACACTCGCATACTACTCTACTCATCAGGCTCGTCCTTTATAGGCAGCTCTGGACCACAAAGCTGTTCGCGAGTGCACTCGATTAGTGTCTCCGCAGCTCGAATCGTGTCACCCAGATCTCTTTGTTCGAGAACCTCTCCGGCTTCGGGTGGCGGCAACACCAACCTTGGCCTTCGACTGCGTACATACGCCATCGCCGCGTTGGCTCCAATCACAAGTCTCTGCGTCAGCAACTCTCGAATAGGAGTTGTTTGACGGAAGAGGTTCAGCAAAGCGCGGATCCCTTGTGGTTGCGGCCCCGCAGGAAAAAGAGTTTCATTCAGGCGAATAAATGCCATCCGGCATAACTGGAGCAGTTCCGCACTTCGCCAGACGCGATCCTTCAGGGTGGCGAGTATGCGGGCATGGTACCTGTGAAGCCAAAAGTGTTGACGCCCAGTCGTAGGGTCGTCAACCACGCTATCCAGACGCTCTTCCACGCGAATCTTTTCAGCCTGGAAGTTGTCGACAAAGCCTATACACACAGGCGCACCAGTCAAAAAAGACAGAAGCTACGCAAAAAACTTGTAAACAGAGCAAGACTCGAACTTACACTCGAGTTGCCTGTTCACAAGCTCCATCTCCCCGAGGACATATTCCTCGCGTTGGGTGGCCAACGCGGGCCTCATCCTCAGTCGATTCAGCTCGTTCTGGGCGTTCTTCAGCTCCTGCTTCATTTCCACATGTTTGGCTTTCATATATTCCATCACCTTAGCATCATTTATCACCTGACCCTGCGATCGGGTGGTAGCTGGAGCTTGTGAGGAACCAGTCGCAGCCGCAGGTTCTCGTGACTGTTCAAAGAGCATAAACACAAACGCAAAGTTTGTGTCAGAAGCGAAGCATCCAAATCATAAAGCATACAGCTCTTCGAGCACAAGGCACACTAGCAAAAGACTATTTGCATAAACAAGGTAGCACAAACAAAGCGCATACTCGCGCAGTTCAGAAGGTATCATTACAAGACATAAAAAACAAAAGGGTACGGACACCCTAAACCTAAGAGGTCGACTTCTTCTGCAGACGAGCGGCAGTCTCGGCTGCCCGGCGCTCCATGGTGGTCATAAAAACCTCGGCCAGTCGCGTGGCGGCTCCGCTCACCCCCTTCAGAGACACGGGCTTACCATCTGACTTCCGAGGGAAATCCGACAGGGCAGCCTCGTAGTCACAGACTATCCCATGACCCATAAGGAGCTTGAGGGTGGACTCTAAGCCGCGTACCGTAAGGGTGCGAGCAAAGTCTGTCATGGTGGACGTTCCCGGGCCAAAAATATCAGCGAAGCCGTCTGCAGTTGATGGCGCCACGCCGTTCGGAAACACCGTCTTGTACACGGCGCCAAGTGTGCTCGTCGAGGTAGCGAGTGCGTCCTTCGCCTGGTCGCACACGGCATTTAAGCCGCCCACAACTTGTTCCAGCGAAAGATCGTCACTCGCCACATCCGCAGAGGCCGGTGCGCCAACAGCTTCTGCACAATTCAACAAAAGCAAAAGTCATTTCATGACACTCGACAGTAATATCGTCACAACAAAAGGAGAAAAGATTACTCACCTCCCATGGCTTGTGCGAGTGCCGCGAGCTGGTCAGCATATCCTCGCTCGCGTGCAGCGGCTGAGTGGGTGGCAGCAGCCAGCTCTTTCTTCGACTCCTCACGCTGCGCGGCGAGTGCGTCTTCCAGCTCCTTCTTCTCGCCTGGTCCAGCAAAATCAAGTACATTCAGTACTCGACAAGATCAAGCATTGCAAAAAGAAAATCAGCAAAACAATAGCAAAAAGGAGAACTCACGACAGAGCCGCTCAAGCTCGGCGCGCATGGTGTCCCTCTCCTGCTCCACCTGGATATAAGCCTTGGCAGAATCTGCCAAGGTGTCGTAGAAGGGCTGCGAGGCACGAATTTAGCAAAATTCCAAACATAGACCTAAAACTAAACGGGTCAGGCAAAAAGATACTTACGTGGTTCATCCACGGTTCAGAAGCCACGACTGATGTTCCGACCTCTGGAGCTGTCACCTTGGCCGCTTCAGTGACTGCATCTGTGGCCATCGGCTGGGCCGTCTCGTTTGCAGTTGGAGCAGCGTTCGCGTGCTCCAGGATCGGCAAATTCTCGACTGGAGGAGTCGCAGGCTGATAGTTCTCAGCACTGCGAGTGGCACAAAAAGGAGAGACAAATCAGCACAAATATGCAACAAGCACACATTTCTCATGTCATAACCACATACCTGTACTCCTCGTCCTCCTCATCGTCGGAGTCACCAAAAATTGGGCCTCCAAAGGCTAGAGTACCACTCGACTGAAGCGGGTGGGTTGAGCTTGTTGAACACACACGCAAAGGAGCGGCTTGGAAAACAGGTGGTGAGCCTGATTCCTCGTCATCCTCCAAACTCTGCCCCTTCGCGGTGCACTCACAGCAGAAGGCGCCTTCTTGGCCAGTCGACGCCGCTTCGGTGGCACGGTATCGACTTCCTGGTCAGCGGTGGCCTTGTCTTCAGATTGGACCTCTTCTGCTGCTTCCTCATTGACCTCCTCCGCATGCGAAGTGGTGGCAGAAGGGATTGGCGACTGATCCCCTTTCGGGTCCACCACTTGCACCTGAGTTTCTTCAGTCTTGCCGTTTTCCGGCAGAGGGGGAAGGGAGGTAGCAGTCGAGTGGCCCTGCGTAGCATATATCCAAAAAACTGCAAAGTCAGAATCAAGAATCGAACAAATACACAACATACGAGTGGCAACTACTCAAAGATGTAAGCATATCAAAAAGCACACATACCTCAGGCAAAGGGTTTTCCAACCCATACGGCTCAATGGGGCAGTCGACATCGCATTTGTCGCCTATCGACAAGTTGGTGATGTGACGCACTTGCCCTAGCAGCTCGTTTCTTGACAGCTCCTCTGGGTTCATTCGGGTGACGTCATCCGCGCCTTCATACTCCCACATCGGGTGCGCTCGAGCACGGATGGGCCATACCCGTCTCTTCACAAAGGTGGCAATCAGATGGATGCCTGTGACCCTGTCCAGCATCTCGCCGATCCAAGTCAGCAAAGGGCTTACTTCCTCCAACTCTTCGACTGAGAGCTGGTGATCCCACGCCTTGGTCTTGGCAAAAGCAGCAGTCGAATAGGCGGCGATTCCGTCTTGCTCGACGCGCGCATAAAACCACCCTTTCCTCCAGCCTTGGGCGGAGTCGACTGTCTTCAGGCGGAAGTAGCGCGTGTCGCTGCACACCTGGATGCCGCAGCCACCCACGGGGTAGGTGCGACCACCTCCTCTGTTGGGTCGCACCATGAAAATTGTCTTCCACAGCGCCCAGCTAGGCGCGACGCCGAGGAAGCACTCGCATAGCGTAATGAAACACGCAATATGCATAACGCCGTTCGGGGTGAGATCATGGATCTGCACCCCGTAGGCAAAAAGAAGACCACGCACGAAATCGTGGAGGGGAAGCGAGAAGCCCCTGGACACAAACTCTGCGAAGCAAACACGCTCGTTGGCGCGTGGTTCGGGGCATACCTCCTTGGGCGACGGAGCGCGGACGGCAAGCTGCTCCGTGGGTGGCAGATATCCCTGCTCGCGAAGCTTGAGCAAATGGGTGTCCTTGATAGTGGACCTCGCCCAATCGCCGCTGTTCTTCTTCAGGGCGGCGGCAGCAGATGTACCTGCCACGGTCTTTTTGCCCTTGGCCGCGTCGGTCGTGGTCGCGGCGGCAGCACCGCGCTTGGCACCTCCACCTTTCGCCATTGCAGCAGAGGATGCAGGTGGTGCAAAGAACTTGGGTGCAGAGCAATGGAGGGGCAGCGCGAGGAAGGAGATGAGGGGCGGCGCAAGAAGCAAATGGCAAGTAAAAAATTCTGCCAGCACCGTCTCTCCTATTTACCACAGATCGCAAAAACAATCTCAGCCGTCAAAACAAATCCATACGCTCCGCGCGAAATCTGGCCATACACGTGGCGGCCATGGAGAGCAACCATCGCCGGCCACTCCGCCCACTACGCACGGGAATCCAGGAAACCATAATCACGCACCGTGAAAATCGCGCCCGAACGGTCAAATCAAGTCCACGCGGCGTCATCCCTGGTCAGCTCTGCAGAAACGGGCCCACAAAGCAGGGTCACGTCTTATCAAAGCTTCTCCAATCACGCCACCGCTTGTCAGAAGTGGCAGTCGCAAAATACGTCATTGCTGACGATACTTCCTTTTGCACAATTGGCATAAAAGTCACTCGATGATATCTCCGGGTGGTCTCTCACATAAATGTCGATTGGTTCTCCGGCAAAGGTCATAGATGCCAGTCGAAGGACTATCGACTGCAACATCATACTCCCATCGGGAGCATATCAAAAATTTCTTTGACTAATATGTGCAGGATAAAAAGATTTTGAGATTATCCTCCATTGCAAGCAATAAAGCACAATCTCGAGGGCTACTCCCATCGGGAGCGCTGTCGCGCACCGATAGAATAATGGCAAAAATATCAGTCGACAAACTACTCGACTCAGCTCATATTCCCGAGTTGATCCGACGATCCTTGGATGCTACATGCATGGTGCAAAGGTAAGACCCGCCGATCAGTCGAGCTGGGCTGAGGATCGCTCCAGCAGCGTTATCCTTAAGTGTTCCGTGTCAGCAGACATGATGAATAATCCCCGACGGACGCGTTGGGTTGATTCAAAACTATACTGCAGTTTGATTCAGTAAGACCTCAACGGCCGTTTCGAGTCTGTCCAGTCTGTTCCAGATTCGTGTCCGGGGACTCGAGTTTGATTGAAAGCTAGTATGGTGTTGCCAAAAATGGTAGTTAACCGGCCCCGATCCGTCGTGTGTGCCGGGCCTGCTAAGCTAATATCCCTTGATTATCATAAGCAAAAAGTCATAGTCGATGAAACACTCGACATAGCCAACATGTGCTATTTCATACGAATCATACGACACAAATACAAAGAACATAACATGCATGATGTGTGAGTCCATGCCCGACTCTTCGAATCAGACAAGTACTTGGGGGCTACTGACATGGGTATGCCTATCGGGTACCCTACCATGAGGGTACCTGGTGCGCGTATCGACTAGGCCCAACTATCAGAGCCTACATGAAGCCCATGAAGGAAGGCCCACGAAGATGGAGTATCCTCCAAGTTTTGGCAAAGACATAGTCGGTTTAGACTTACCATATATGTAAATCGAGTCGGTTACGAACACCGAGACCCAGCCTGTTATTTAAGGACTGGGAGGGCCGTCGGACCAGACCACGTACTTTCAGAGCCACCAAAACCCTAGCGAGATCGACATCTCGCCGGGACCTTTGTAACCACCATATTCGCAAAGCAATAACAGACAGGCAGGACGTAGGGGTGTTACCTCCACACGAGGGCCCTGAACCTGGGTAAAATCTTTGCCCTGCTTGTCAGCCGACGTAACTTCCAGCTCTACCACGTTCTCTCCCTCATATTCACAACCTAGGGACCTCGACTATGGGTCTTGATGAGTCTACCCCTCGTCACCGCTGCATCTTGGCTGTCTTGCCCATCCCTGGTTCAGGATCTTGGTGCTGGGCGCCCCACTGTGCTTGCCTACTGGCAGGCACTTGCGAAGACTCCGACTGCCCACCCCAAAGGGCTCAAATCAGCTATCATTTTGATAACTTGGGAGTTGTGGAAGGAGCGGAATGCGCGGGTCTTCAACAACAAATTCACCATGTCGTCGGCTCTTCTTGATAAAATTAAGGATGAAGGGAAGAACTGGATTCTGGCAGGCGCAAAGCATTTTGGAGAGATAATTTCCTGAGTTTTTACAGCATGTAATTGCTTTTTATTTGGCTTAGGCCATGTCCGTTTGCTTCTACTATATCATTAAAAAAGGCAAAGCTTTTGCCTCGTTCAAAAAAAAAATATAGATGGAATCAAGTGATCGCAACAATAAACACCACCACATCCGTCATAGGATCAAAGAAGGAATTAACCGACCATCCATAGAACCATAGAGGCCATGCATAGCACAATCACTAGTAGAAAAAGCATCGATGGTCCCGGTTGGGCTTGGACATCAGTCCCGGTTGCCCAACCGGGACTGGCCAATCGGGACCAATGCTGGTCCCGGTTGGTCCAAGAACCGGGACCAATGCTGGTCCACGTGGCCAGTTCTGGCTGGGCGTGGGGGAGACATTGGTCCCGGTTCTTGTTACGAACCGGGACCAATGATTTCTTTTTTTTTGGTATTTAGGGTTTAGGGTGCCCCCTCTCCCTCTCGCCGGTTCCCTCTCGCCGGTGCCCCCTCTCCCTCTCGCCGGTGCCCCTCTCGCCGGTGCCCCCTCCCTCTCGCCGGTGCCCCCTCTCCCTCTCGTCGGTGCCTCCGTCGTCTCCCCCTTCTTCGCATCGCCGACGTGCTCTCCATCGTTTCCGTACGCATATTATACGCTCTACTATATACACAGTACACGTTGATGCATATATAATTAATATTCGATCTCTTGCGAGAATACAACTATTTAATTACATGGAGATAGATCACATATGTAGTTCATCGTCCGAAGCATAATGTTCTCCCTTTTCATCGATGACCTCCCTAAGCAGAAATCCCGCCAATTCCTCTTGAATTGCTTGTACGCGCCGTTCTGGGTCGAGCTTCTCCCGCATTTCGCTGAAAGCAGTTGTTTTCCGCTCAGTGGTCAACTCGCGAATGAACTCGCAAACGTAGAATCCACATAAATTACTCCCCGGTGGCTGCTGCGGACTTTTCACCGATATAAGTTAGCTCATCTTTGAATGGACCTTCTACCTTCTGTTTGAAAATTTCCAACACCTGCTTTGGCAAAGAAAATGAACAAAGGAGTTATTAATTACTTGACATCAGGGAACGAACGAAAGAGGGCGATATAATGCGATAATGATTGAAATTACTTGTTGAGCATTTCTTTCATGTCGGACCACAACGCTTGGTCCCAACTTAATGAGTCGTGGACTTCAACTATGGACTTGTCAGGTTGAATGCTTAGCAGAATCCAGTGGAACCTGCGGACGTTTACATAAAGCAGACATGCATAGCTCATCAATTACACTTAACATCGAGAAAGCCAAATAAAAATATGTACAAGACAGAAACACTCACCTGAAGTTGTAAGGAAATAGTATTTCCGTACAGAAATGTTGCATGGTTAAAAAGGTGGTCAGGTCATTCTCCACGTCTTTGGGGATTGACTAAATATGTGAATTCACGATATATGGGTCAACGAACCCAACCTCAAAAACTCTAGATCTTTTGCATTCCAGCATCTTCATTCTGCATAATAGCGTACAAAAGGATATATATATAGTCAGGATAATATAATACAGGCAATGAACGAGCTGAGCTAGAGACTTAATTACGAAAATAAATCACTTACAGACAATAGCAAGAGAGGATAGATTTGTCGAGGGCGCGCTTTTGGAATAACTGGAACAGTTCAGTCAGTTGAACCTGTATAATGTAACGTTTGAAGAAATGCTCCACTCTAACGTCCACGGAAACCACTCTTTCGCGCCTTCTTTGATGTGTGCACCAGGTACCAGGTATGCAGATTTCGCATATGTGTTGATAGACCCGTCAGCTCCTCATTACTGACCATAGGCTCCCCTTGGACATATTTCCGTGCCATCTCTAACATTGGCGCATATTCATAGCCTAAAAGTTGACCAAGGCTCATACCCAAGGCGGTAGCCTGTTCCTTGGCCTGCGATACAGTGACACCAAGTTCTTTAGCAGCAGCTATGGCTCTGGGGTCCAATAATTCCAGGTCCTTATCCATAGCGGCTCTGAAGTCCTTGTCGACATCGGAACACACTATGAGCGGGGGGACCGATTGATTTTTCTGCTGTCCGAGCTGGGCAATTTGTTTCCCGCTTTTTGCACTTCTTCCCTTGTTCTGCTCAGACTGGGCACGTGCTAGCTTAGTAAGTTCACGACCATAGTCAGATGGCAGATTCATCGATATCTGGGATGGCTGCTCAAGGAAGGACTTAGCCCACTTTTTGGTTTTTGCATCATATACCTTCTTTGCTCGGGCTTTTTTGGTGCAAAAAAAGCCTTATTGTAGGCAGCCACTACCTCGGCGTTTTCCGCTTCAGTCCTGTCATAAGGTCTCTTGGGAGGAACCGACGGGATGTCGACTATCTTTGAGTGCGACCTCTCTTCTGAGTGGGGAGCGGGGGAGCGGCGTTGGTCCGTTTCTTCTGCTGAGACGGCTGCGCTGGAGACTGGTCACGCGGCGGCGGAGACGGCTGCGCTGGAGACTTGTGAGGCGGTGAAGAGGACGGCTGCGCTGGAGAATGCTGAGGCGGTGAAGAGGACTGTTGCGCTGGAGACTGGTGAGGAGTCGATGGCCTTGGCTGCCAGTTCGGAAGCACGATGAATTCCTTTGGCCATAGAATTGGCGCTTTCTTGGCTTCTCCAAGTTCAAGCACCTCCCCATCTTCACCTGCAGGGTGGTGCAGCTTCAGCTCCTCAAAATCTTTCATCACTGCATCCACCCCGACAACAGCGTAGCCATTTGGAACCGGAGCAAAATGGTAAGTTGGATTAGGTCCAATTGGTAGGGCATAGCCGACCGCCACCTTCACGGATATGTTATAAACTTTCACATGCAGCTCACAAGGTGTGCTCTCCGTGATATCATCCACTGGGTAGCGACGAAGAGGAGCCACTGCATCATCATTACCATCCTGGAGCTCCGTGGAAGCCACGCTGCTTTTCCGATTCGATGGGCCACCGGTACCATCGCATGCAGCTTCTACCATGTGCCGCTGAGATTGGCCGCTAGTACCTTGCTGGCTAAGTGCGGCAATTTGTTCCTTCTGCAGCTTTAATTCTTCTTCTATATTACGCAGCCGGTCTGCAGCAGCGCGTGCTTCCATTGCCTCCCTTTCCTTTCTCCTCTGATGGCTTCTATCAGGAAATTTCTTCCTGTGCTCGGGAATCGCAATTGTCTTGGGCTTGGAGCCTATCACGCCTCGTAACCGTCCGTCGTGTTCCTTATTCCCAAGGGCGCGTGTGAGCTCGTCATCCTCTCTATCGGGAATGAACCGTCCCTCTTCAACATCCTTGAATGCATTTCTAATTTCTTGGATGGGTAGTAGGGGATTTCTTTGTGTCGTCTGTTATATATGCACTTCCCTTCTGCGTCCAACGTGCCCCCATGCCCGTAAAACCAATTTCTTGCCCGTTCGGTCCATGCGAGTGGCTCTGGAGTGATCCCTTTAGCCAGCAGGTCCGCCTCAAGTTTCTCCCACTTAGGATGTTATGGGCGTAGCCACCAGGCCCCATAGTATGGTGGTACATCTTTAGAGCAGCATTTGCCGCATTTTTTGCAGACTTTTCCAGAGCTTCCTCCGATTTCTTGTACGCCACAAATTCTTCCCAGTAGTCCTTTATCTTCTCATACCCTTTATCGAAGTCTGGAGTCTTATTTTTCTTGACAAACAGGTTGTTCAATCTTTTCTTCCAGTTCTTGAATAGCTCGGCCATCTTCTTAAGTGCCCAGTCCTTGACTTTTTGCTCCATGATTTTCCGGGCAATCTTTTCTGCCTCATCTGGATCCTCCTCATCTGAATCCACCTCTGGCGCCGGCAGGGTGAAATTAACCATGAGCTTTCTCCAAAGTCTTTCTTTGCCCTTATCGCTGACATATAGCTGTCCTTTCTCCTTTGGCCGATGCCATTCTCGAACGGTGATCGGGATGAAGTCCCTAACAAGAACTCCGCATTGCTTTACCATTTTTTTGCAACACCAGGGGGAGCAGTCGGTGTGCCGTCTTCAGCGACTCTTTCGATCCTGTACCTTTCTTGGTCGCCCAACTTTTTGGCTGGGCCTCGTTTTGTCCTTACAGAAGATTTGCTCGATCCGGAGGGCTAAAAGAAGAAAGAGCGTTAATATATGTATATAGACAGCAGAGGCTTAATTAATACAATCTTCGGCTTCATTAATATATGTATATGCACCTCGCCGGAGTTTGCAACATTTAATGTTCCACCGGAGCCTTCGGCTTCTCCCTCGTCGGCTTCTCCCTCGCCGACTTCTCCCTCACCCCGGCCGTCGGGTTCTACCTCACCGGAGCCGTCTCTTCGGTTGAGAGACTCATCTCCCTCACCGGAGTTGTTCAAAAACTCCGTGGTGACATCGACAATATCTTCCGGCCCGTGGATTATATCTTCCGGCCCGCGGATTATATCCTGGAGTATGTTTTCCTTTATTTCGTCTCGTTCCATAGTTTCTGCAAATTAAGAACAATGCACAAAATTTTAGTTGGGTAACTTTGTTCCTCGTAAACTCGTATCGTAAACCCGTAAACTCGTAAACTCATATCGTAAACCCGTAAACCCGTAAACTCGTATCGTAAACCCGTAAACTCGTAAACTCGTATCGTAAACCCGTAAACCCGTAAACTCGTAAACTCGTATCGTAAACCCGTAAACTCGTAAACTCGTATCGTAAACCCGTAAACTCGTAAACTCGTATCGTAAACCCGTAAACTCGTTAACTCGTATCGTAAACCCGTAAACTCGTTAACTCGTATCGTAAACCCGTAAACTCGTATCGTAAACTCGTATCGTAAACCCGTAAACTCGTAAACTCGTATCGTAAACCCGTAAACTCGTATCGTAAACTCGTATCGTAAACTCGTAAACTCGTAAACTCGTATCGTAACCCCATAATTTTTTTTCCCTAACACAAATTCATACATTTAATTTCATAACACAAATTCATACATTTAATTTCTAATTCATACATTTAATTTCATAACACAAATTCATACATTTAATTTCTAATTCATGCATTTAATTTCATACACAAATTCATACATTTAATTTCTAAATTCTAATTTCAAATTGTTCTAAACCCTCACCGAGTGGGGCCGGGCGGCGCGAGCGGGGCGTGGAGGGGCGTGGCCGGCGTGGAGGGTCGGCCTTCTTCTTCTTCCTGCCGGACAGGGGCAGAGGTAGGGGAGGTCAGGGGAAGGGAGGCAGGGGAGATGCACCGGCGGCGCCATGGTACTAGGGGAGAGGGAGGCCGGAGCTCACCGTGTGGGGGAAAAGGACGTCGATCGACGGCCGGCGTAGGCGGGGCGCGGCGTGTGGCGGCGCGTGGAGGTGGCGCGTGGAGGAGGAGGCTCGAGAGGCGGCGCGACGTGGCGGCTCGGGCCGGCCACGCGTGGAGGTGCGCGTGGAGGAGGAGGCTCGGGAGGTGCGCGTGGAGGTGCGCGTGGAGGAGGAGGCGCGGCGGTGCGGGCGTCGAGGGCACCGGGGTCGAGGGAGGTTGGGCAGCCTGACGGCGTGCGGGCGCGGCGGCATGGGCTCCTCCTTCTTCTTCTCCGGTCCTTAGCGTTTCTGCGAATGGATCGGGGAAGGAGAAGGCAAGCGGTTAAGTAGCAGGGGGTCTTTGGTCCCGGTTGCTCGCAAGAACCGGGACCAATGCCTCTTTGGTCCCGGTTCTTTCCAGCAAAGGCGACCAAACAGTGGGCAGTTAATGCCAGATCAAGCGCGGGGTCCACGGACTCATTGGTCCCGGTTCTTGGTAGAAACCGGGACCAAAGAGTCCTTTTTCAAAATTATTTCGAACTTTTCAGTTCTGAAATTTTGTTCCCGCCTTTTTTTTCTTATTTAGGTGTTTGGATATGAAATTCAAATGGTTTTGAATCTGAAAAGACTTTCAACATGAAAAGTTTTTAAATTTGAATAAGTAATCCAAAACCATTTTCTGTTTTCTAAAATAATTATTCTAACTATACAAACTATTAACCATTTTGCCATTTTCAATTAAAAATGCATTAACTTTATTGCATATTTTGAATTGACAAAACTTTCAACATGAAAAGTGTTTGAATTTGTATAAATAATCCAAAATCAATTTTACATTATTATTGTCATTTTCAATTTAATATGGATAAATTCATATCTTTAAATCTGTAAGTCGAAACTTGACTAATAATATGTATAAATCGATAAAAAATGATTAAGTAAGATTTATGATTAAGTAATAATAATTATTAATTCAGTTAATTCTATTTTTGGTGTTGTAAAATCCCATGGCAAGCAGAAGTAAATGCAGAACAATTTCAGTGAACCTATATTTATAATATGTAATAATAATTATTAATGCAGAACAGCTTCCCGCGCAATTTTACCAACCGGGACTAAAGGGATTCCCACCAATAAGGAAGAAGCACATGGATCGTGTGTTTCTTTCAAACGCTTGTGAGCCGTTGGATCAGGGGTGTGTTTCTTTTGAGCGCTTGTGAGCTGTTGGATTTTTAGAACTAGTCCCGGTTGGTAACACCAACCGGGACTAAAGAATCACACGGATTGTGTGTTTCTTTCAAACGCTTCTGAGCCGTTGGATTAGGGGTGTGTTTCTTTTGAGGGCTTGTGAGCTGTTGGATCAGCACTCCCACCACCACACCACTCCCACCTCATCCACAGGTACACTTTCTAATCGCCTATAAATAGCGACGTCCCTGCAGCGAACGGCACACAACGAGCGTCTACCTTCGCCACCGAATCCAATGGCTGGATTTAGCCTACCTGCTGGCATGTTCCCTGGCATTATTGTGTTCGTCCTTGTTCACCGGCCAGCCATTGGAGCCACCTCCTGCAGGACGGTGAACAATGACAACACAACGACGCTGTTGGAAACACAAGCCCTCAGGTAGGTTGAATCCAGCCACTGGATTAGGGTGACGCAATGATGAATTGCCGAGGAGGTGGGAGTGGTGGTGGTGGTGGAAGTGGTAGCCATGCCCCTCGGTCCGATCCAAGCAGCGGCAAGGCGCTCTGATGATCTGCGACATTCCCAACACTTTTTGAGACGGTCGTAGATCATCAGAGACGTCTTGCCGCTGTGGATCGAAGGCCGATTTGTCGTCTCACGACCACGCGATGATTTGCAGTATACAAAGCATTCGGATTCCCGTCATACAGCCCTACGGTGCATTTGATATGCAGTCACTCACGAGGCACCGTAGGGCTGTATGACGGGGAAACCGTGTGTTTTGCTCCACACCGCCCTCCGTCCCCTACCCAGGGTGCTGCCCTCTCCCTCCCCTACCTAGGTGTTTGATCAAATTCCCCACTCATTTTTTTCAGATCTCGGCGACGATGTCCGGCCTGTTGGATGCGAGGGGCGATGTCCGGGACTGGGCCACACTCGTTCCAGAGGGAGCCGGTCCCCGAGGAGGTGGTACATCGCCGTATCAGGCAGGAGGACGAGCATGTCAATCGCTATGTGTTTATGTTGGATACGCCAGGGGTGTATAACAGTTTTCACCACATAAAGTTCGTGATGTATAATGGTTAAATAAAAATGGACCCGAGCTATGTATTATGGTTTAATACATTACATTGAATTTACATAAAAGCCATGAACCCTTCTTCGCGTATGTCCCTGGCCTATGATCGCTTCGGCCGTAACCATGGAGCATCTTCATTATTTAACGGGATGCTTGGGTCAGTTTTCACTGTGAAGGGCGGAATTTCATCAAACTTATCATAATCTGCTGACATGTCTGTCTTGTCCTCGACTCCCACGATGTTTCTTTTCCCTGAAAGAACTATGTGACGCTTTGGCTCATCGTCTGATGTATTCGTTTGCTTGTTTTTTCTTTTTTTCGGTCTGGAGGACATGTCCTTCACATAGAAAACCTGAGCCACATCATTGGCTAGGACGAATGGTTCGTCCTTGTAACAACCAAGATTCTTGAGATCCACTGTTGTCATCCCGTACATCTGGTCTACCTTTATCCCTTCTCCATTCATGTTGACCCAACTGCACCGAAACAAAGGGACCTTAAAAGTAGGTCCATAGTCAAGTTCCCATATCTCCTCTATGCGACCATAGTATGTGTCCTTTTGCCCATCGTCGTTTGTTGCATCAAAGCGGACACCACTGTTCTGGTTGGTGCTCTTTTTATCTTGGTCGATCGTGTAAAATGTATTCCCATTTATCTCGTACCCTTGGAAATTCAATACAGTCGAAGATGGTGACGCGGCCAACAAGTAGAGCTGATCTCCGACAGTGGTGTCATTCATGAGCTGTAATCGCAACCAACTGCCGAAGGTCTCCATGTGTTTTTCTTTAATCCAGGAGTCAGCCTTCCCCGGGTTCTTGGAGCGTACATAATTCTTGTGTTCCTCGATATACGGAGCCACGAAGGTGGAACTTTGTAGAACTGTGTAGTGTGCTTGAGTTAAAGAATGCCCGTCCCTACATATCAGTGCTTTCTTTCCTAGCGTGCCTTTTCCACTCAGTCTCCCCTCATGCCGCGATTCAGGAACACCAATCGGCTTAAGGTCAGGAATAAAGTCAACACAGAACTCAATGACCTCTTCTGTTCCATAGCCCCTTGAGATGCTTCCTTCTGGCCTAGCACGGTTATGAACATATTTCTTCAAGACTCCCATGAACCTCTCGAAGGGGAACATATTGTGTAGAAATACAGGACCGAGAATGGCAATCTCGTCGACTAGGTGAACCAGGAGATGCGTCATAATATTGAAGAATGATGGGGGGAACACCAACTCGAAGCTGACAAGACATTGGACCACAGCCTTCTGTAAACTTGGTAGAGTTACTGGATCGATGACCTTCTGAGATATTGCATTGAGGAATGCACATAGCTTCACAATGGGTACTCGAACATTTTCCGGTAGAAGCCCCCTCAATGCAACCGGAAGCAACTGCGTCATAATCACGTGGCAATCATGAGACTTCAGGTTCTGGAATTTTTTCTCTGCCATATTTATTATTCCCTTTATATTTGACGAGAAGCCAGCCGGGACCTTGATACTGCTCAGGCATTCAAAAAAGATTTCCTTCTCTGCTTTGGTAAGAGCGTAGCTGCTTAAGTATTGACGCCCTTTATCCGTCTGCTTGTTGTATGGGTCTTTCATACGTTGCTGGTCTGCCCGTGCTTCCGGTGTATCTTTTGTCTTCCCATACACGCCCAGGAAGCCTAGCAGGTTCACGCAAAGATTCTTCGTCACGTGCATCACGTCGATTGAAGACCGGACCTCTAGGACTTTCCAATAGGGTAGCTCCCAGAATATAGAGCACTTCTTCCATATGGGTACGTGGTTGTCAGCGTCATTCGGAACAGATAGACTGCCAGGACCCTTTCCAAAGATTACTTCTAAATCCTTGACCATGTCATATATAACATCACCATCAGGGAGGTTAGGCTTCTTCCGGCGATCTGCCTCACCGTTGAAATGCTTGCCGGGCTTTCTTACGGCATGACTGTTCGGAAGAAATCGACGATGCCCCAGGTACACATTCTTGTTTCCCAAATGTATACTTTCAGTCTTATCTAAACAGTGCGTGCATGCATTGTATCCCTTGTTTGACTGTCCTGAAATGTTACTAAGAGCAGGCCAATCATTGATGGTTACGAACAGCAACGCTCGTAGGTCAAATTCCTGTTGTTTGTGCTCATCCCACACACGTACACCTGGTTCGGACCACAACTGCAAAAGTTCATCAACTAATGGCCTTAGGTACACATCAATGTCGTTGCCGGGTTGCTTCGGGCCTTGGATGAGCACTGGCATCATAATGAACTTCCGCTTCATGCACAACCAAGGAGGAAGGTTGTAGATACATAGAGTCACGGGCCAAGTGCTATGACTGGAGCTCTGCTCCCCAAAAGGATTAAAGCCATCTGTACTTAGACCAAATCTTAAGTTCCTTGCGTCATCTGAAAATGTCGGGAACTCTCTGTCGATTTTTCTCCACTGGGACCCATCGGCGGGGTGTCTCAACTTCCCGTCTTTCTGACGCTCTTCTTTGTGCCATCGCAACAACCTGGCATGCTCTTTGTTTCTGAACAGACGTTTCAACCGTGGTATTATAGGAGAATACCACATCACCTTAGCAGGAACCCTCTTCCGGGGGGGCTCGTCATCACCCTCAACATCACCAGGGTCATCTTGTCTGATCTTGTACCGTAGTGCATTGCATACCGGGCATTTATCCATATTCTCGTACTCACCGCGTGATGCAAGACGTACTTGCTCGTTGGGAGACCCCAAAGGAAGGTTTGATGTAGCCTAGCAGCAAGTTTTCCCTCAGTATGAAACCAAGGTTTATTGAACCAGTAGGAGTAACGATTCTTCAGAAGGTTGTTGGCGGCTCGCACGGCGCAACACGATCACCAACGTGGACCTGCACACAACACAATCACAGTACTTTGCCCCAACGAAACAGTGAGGTTGTCAATCTCACCGGCTTGCTGAAAACAAAGGATTAAACGTCTCGTGTGGAAAATGAGTATTAAGTTGCAGCGAATGAAAAAGGAACAGTTTGCAGTTTGTGGTTTAATCAATGTAAAAGAATTGGATCGGGGTCCACAGTTCACTAGTGGTGTCTCTCCATAAAGATATCTAACATGTTGGGTAAACAAATTACAGCTGGGCAATTGACAAATAGTGAGCGCATGACAATGCAAATACATGGCATGATGATTACTATGATATTTAATTGGGCATTACGACAAGATACATAGACCGTTATCCAACAGCGTCTATGACTAATAATCCACCGCCGGGTTGTCATCCGAGTTCCCCGTTGGTATTAAGTTGCAAGCAACGGATAATCGCATTAAGTAAAGCGCGTAATGTAAACAAACACATATGCCCGTGGACATAGCATCGTTAGGTTGTCCCTAGTGGCAACAGCACATCCATAACCTTAGAACTTTCTGTCACTGTCCCAGATTCAACGGAGGCATGAACCCACTATCTAGCATAAATACTCCCTCTTGGAGTCACAAGCATCTACTTGGCCAAAGCATCTACTAGCAACGGAGAGCATGCAAGATCATAAATAACATAGGGCATAGATTGATAATCAACTTGACATAATATTCAATATTCATCGGATCCCAGCAAACACAACATGCAGCATTACAATAATATGACCTTGATCATGTAGGGCAGCTCACAAGGTCTAAACATGATGGCACAAATAGGAGAGACAACCATCTAGCTACTGCTATGGACCCGTAGTCCAAGGATGAACTACTCACGCATCACCTCGGAGGCAGGCATGGCGATGAAGAAGCCTCCGGTGACGATTCCCCTCTCCGGCAGGGTGCCGGGAAGAGGTTCTGGACCCTCCCGAGCTAGGGTTGACGGCGGCGGCGTCTCTGTAACTTTTCGTGGATAATGGCTCGGGTACTTAGGGTTTTCGCGTCGGGGGGAATAAGTAGCCGAAAGGGCGGCGGCTGGAGGCACCCGTGGGGCCCACACCACCCCAGGGCGCGCCAGGGGGGACCCGCGCCCTGGGTGCGTGTGGGGCCACGTGGCCCTCCTCTGCTGCTTCTTCGCTCCATCAGGTGTGTTTTGATAAAATAGCATCCCCCGTGAAGTTTCGTCCAATTCCGAGAATATTTCCAGACTAGCTTTTCTGGAATACAAAAACAGTAGAAAACAGGAACTGGCGCTTCGGCATCTTGTTAATAGGTTAGTCCCGGAAAATGTATAAAAGTGACATAAAGTAGATGCAAAACATGTAACAATTGGTATAAAACAAGCATGGAACATCAAAAATTATGGATACGTTGGAGACGTATCACCGCGGTACAGGATGCAATCATTAATGCATGCATGTATCTTCTGCATATCTAATCCTAGAGGGCAGATAGCTTTCTTTGCTTCGTATGTAGTCTCGGGCAATTCGTTATCCTTTGGAAGCTTCGGCTTCATTATTTTCAGCAACTTCTCAAATCCCTTCTCAGAACAGCCAGTCTTTGCCATCCATTTCAGCAGTTCCAGTGTGGTACCGAGCTTTGTGCTGCCATCTTCGCAGTTTGGGTACAGCAACTTTTTGTGATCCTCAAGCATGGCCTCCAACTTTAGCTTCTCCTTTTCTGTATCGCATTCTCGCTTTGCATCAGAAATGACCCCACCAAGACCATCAGCGGGCTCATCTGATGCCCGATGTTCACCTCTTTCTTCTTCAACGTCTTCCATTACAATATCACCGCATTCCTCAGGGAACATAGGATAGTTGTCATCATCCTCCTCTTCTTCATTGTCTTCCATCCTAACCCCTCTTTCTCCGTACTTGGTCCAACAATTATAGTTGGGCATGAAACCTTTCCGAAGCACGTGGTCTTGAATGGTTCTCGGGTCAGAGTACTCCCTGACATTCTGACACTTCTCACATGGACAAGGCATAAAATTATTCACTTTGTTTGCCTCAGCCACATCGAGAAATTTATGCAGGCCTACAATAAACTCGGAACTGCGTCGTTCGCCGTACATCCATCGCATCCGTGCATCCATCTGCATCATATATATAATTAAGTTTATCAAATACCATTACAATAACATCGTGAATAGTGAAATGACCACCGTACATCGACACGTGCAATATTTCTGTATCAATTACAGATGAAAAGGATATAGTTGCTAACCTCGGCCGAGGATATCATCTTGTGTGAACTTAAGTGCGGCTCGGGCATTTCATCGAACACATCTTGTGCGTGGCAAAGGAAAAAAAAACTAGCACCCACTTCCCACCAATCCAACCAGAAAAAAAAAACAGAGGAGAGAAGAAAGGGGGGTGGGGGTTATTTTATAGGCAGGGGAGGGGTATTGGTCCCGGTTCTTGGCAGGAACCGGGACCAAAGCTCCGCGGCAGGCCACGTGTCCGGCTCTAGAGCTTTGGTCCCGGTTCGTGTCAAGAACCGGGACCAATGCCCCCAACCGAACCGGGACCAATGGTCCACGGGGCCTTCGCAGCTCGAACCGGGACCAGTGCCAGGCACTGGTCCCGGTTTTTCACTGAACCGGGACCAATGGTCTGGACCAAAGACCCATTTTCTACTAGAGAATGCTAGAACTAAGGTATCAGCGAGGTGATTTTTGCAGTAAACCAAGGGGTAAGACGATCTTCGCCAATCTTTGAGTCAATCTGGAATCCATCAGACTGGGCGACACAAGAGTAACCAGAACTATTCATTTTTTCAAATACGCTACTCCAACTTGCTTGGAAGGAATCGACACCACCGATCTCGCAGTAAGCCTGTACGAATGCATTAATAGTCAAAGGGATGTCTCAGCACCCAGTAAGTGCACCAAGCCCACTTATTATACTCCTATTAGAAATTAACAAATGGATGTTTGTCATGTATATTTGAAACATTGTCATGAGTATGTTAAGTTTTCCTCGACCTTATTAAAAGCAATTAAATTGGAATAACTAAATATGACTCGGACACATGTATCTTGTTGGTGAAGCGGGTAAATGGTGTGTATGAGGGGTGTACGGGTGTGAACGAGGCAAGCAGGTAGTCATGGTTATTACCATCCTTGTTTATCCCACGATACACGATGGCGGTTATAGAACCTGCAGCTGGGATCCGCGGGGCATGACGGAAGGCAGCCCACTGGCCATTTCCGATATTTTTTGGGTAGCGAGGGCGGCAAATGCGACCATCCCAGTCGTGGTTGGCGATGTGGTAGAGAGTGTTACCGGTTGCATTATACACGAGGCACATCGTGTTTGGTACGGTTAAATAAAAGGATGAGGACTTGAGACCTGGCAGGTACTTGGAAGCAGTGACATGCTTTCCATCCTCATCCATCCGATTTAAGGCCTCTCGCGCTCGGTCTTCCTGCGTCTTTGGTTTGCCCATATAATGTGGCATTTGATCCAACCTGTAGTTGTCGATAACGTTCCCAAAGAGATTTTTTTTTTGAAGAAATAGCCTTTCGCCCCGCTATATTAATATAGCAACCACCCGATACAACTTTGGGACCACAGCTGGGGCAAACAGCACAATCACTACAAGAAATATGTCAACTAGTGACTCACAAATTTGGTCACTAAAAGGTCATAATTTTTCATCTATGACCTTTCTATGACCAAAATCTGAAGGTCACATACGGAGCGTCTCAAACGGTCATATGTGACCTTTTTTTTCGAATTGGTCATAACCATCTATGACCAAATTTGATGGTCATAACTCTTATGACCAATTTTTTGGTCACGCGCTCTTCTGGCATAGCCACGTCAGATCCTACGTGGCCAATCCTACGTGGCATGATTGTGACCAAATCAGAAGGTCATAGAACAGATTCAGCCCAGTCTAGTTCAGTGTTTTACATGGGCCAAGCCCAACAATTGAACCTATTTAAATTTTTTGCCCTGTTAATTCGGTCAGTTACATGGGCCAAGCCCAACATTTTAGCCTTTTTATTATTGGGCCGGGGCCTTTTCGGCTCTAAACGAGTCAGATTTTTTTTTTCAAAAGCAGGGCCCAATGGTCAGGGTCAAATTCCAGATTTCAATTTTCCAGAAAATAAAAATAATAATATTCAAATAGAAATTGACAGAAAAGACACACGTAATAATTCAAATATTGCCAGAATCAGTTTGTTAGATCCTATTTCACGGATACAATGGCAGAATCAATCTATTACATCACATAACACAATACAATGGCAATCACAGTATAACAAGCTCTAAGTTTAATAACTAGATACTCCAGGTGTCTTCAAACTTCTTCAGCATGCAATGAAAGATGGTATCGGATCCAATCAAGCTACAGCTCACTCTTCCAATTCCCCAGCGTCCAAATCTTGGTTATTGCTGATCTGCAGCACAAATCAGCACCACGTTAATACACCAAACTTGGCATTACAACCAAAATGTTCTATTTTTTAACTAGCATGCTACAAAGTGTAAGAGTACTGAGGTGTGTTGCAACTTTCAACAACTTGCAACTTTCAATAAGTTCAATTTGTTGAGATTGAGATCTAAATTAGAAGCCATCCACCCTCTAGCAGAATTGCCATGCATATGTTTAGTTACTTGAGTTTAACTAACCTACGAGAGCAATGCAAGTCAAATTGCCATCATAACAAGTATGAGCATCGACAGCGAGAAATAGCATGACTGGAACCCTCAGAGGCAAAACAAGAAGTAGCATTGTACAGAGACTACAAGTACTCAAGGCAAGTAAATATGGACCTAGTTTCAGTGCAGTTAAGAGTATGACATTGCACAATGGGGCGACGAGGTCCAGATGTCGGGCGCAGGAAGATCTTCACATCCTTCTTTTGGCCAGCTGTACATGAAACAAGAAAATAAGACGATAGTTCTGGAAATAGTAAACTTGCAAGTCAATATGACCACAAACATCCTATTCGTTCACAGTTATTAGTAATAAAGCAGTGACCAAAACTAGTGATAAATGTGCGTCTTGATCGATAAATGTGCCAGATTTCGTATCCAGCCAAACTCTACCAAATGACAACATTATAAGTAATTTATTTGTTATCAGTTATCACAGAGTACGTGTTTATATCATGCAGCTCGTAAACTTCAGATAAAGCTAACACTTGATACCACAAACTAAAAGCATCTAATGGTCTATTAGCATGATCTGACAGCAGACAACAACCATCTTGTCATAATAAATCAGTAATGATGCCTTAGCTGTGATGATCCTGCTATCATTTAGTATAAAAGTAAAAAAATGAAAGATACAAAGTTACAAACAGCTAGAACATGGTTGTGACTTATACTTATAACAAATCAAGCATTGACGTTTTAAAGGGCTGGGCTGTTGTTTACAAGCTGTTCCGCAGCCTACAATTCAAATATTAATGAAACAAATAGTCAAACAAAAACAACAGAACAAGTTCCGTTTGATAAGGAATGTGCAGGGCAGCACATACACTAAAAGAGGTTCAAGCAATATATCAAGTCATTATCAATAAATAAATCACTATATGCAGGTTGAGTAGACGATTTTGGTACGATAGATACAACTGCCATTGCTCTATTATAGTTTAGACAAAAAGATAATCATGCAGTAAAGAAGCTTAGTTGGGTACCACAGCAGTTAGGTACATCGCTGATATAGACCAAGATCTCTGTAGCAAGAAGAATTAGAGAGAGATTACCGAATCCGAAGCTGAGGGAGGAGCCAATCAGTTCGGCGCTTGGGGTCAAGGTCAAGGGATACCGCAGGTGCCACCATCCCCAGCGCCGCCGTCCTTGTCGTCCCGACCTCGTCGTCTGCGAGCGCGTTCTCGTGGAATGGCCTCATCCGAGGAAGCCGCACCTGACAAACGACCAAGAGAGCGAGAAATATGTCAGATCGGTCGATGGAGAAAGGGATCAGGAAGCATGGTGTGAAGGGCTATAGTGGATGGGGAGAGACGACCCCCGCCATGGCCGCCGGCCGGCCGGCAGATCCCGCCGCGTCACTGGCACCGGAGAGGCAGGGTGGGGACGCAGGTGGTCGGAGAGGACGGCGGCGTCGGCCTTGTAGGGGAGGAGCGGATCCGTCTGCTCTTCGGAGCCATCGTTGTCGAGGACGAGTAGATCCAGATGCGTTGTTGTCGCTAAAGGAGGGCGGATCAACGAAAAGAAAGAGAAAAAGGAAGAGAAAACAACGCCAACATCGGCGGATCAACGAAAACGTAAGTGACTCTCGACCGCTACGTCCTCTCCGGCAAAGTCCCACCACAAACCTAGCGCTCTGAATCGCCGCATACCAAGCAACACCTCCAAGAAGGAAAGCCACGACGCCGACGCTGCTGCCTGGACAGGTCCTAGGGTTCCCCCCGGTACGCTCCGAGGAGTGGGGAAGGGGCACCCACGACGCCCTTCAAGAAGGAAGGGCGACACTCTCAAGCGTCACCGCGTCGGTGCCAAAACGACAGAGATTTCTCCCGACCCCCAAGAAACCACCTCCCGGACAATCTGAAGCGCTCCACCAAAGCCTGCCGCCCACCACCAGACGCCACCCCGGTCTTGAGTCACGAACGCCGTCTCACCATGGCAAACACTGCGAGGCCAGATTGAGAAGAGCCAACCGCAGACAAAGGATGGCGGTACCACAACCACGCGGGAGGGAACAACCTCCACCGCCAAAGGCAGTAGCCGACCGGACACATCAGCATGAGCACACCAGACCATTGGAGTCGGAGGGTGGCTGTAGCACGGCCACCTGGAGGACTTCCTCCACCGCCACTGCTGCGGGTGCCGACCGGACGCGGTAGCAAGGACACACCAGGCCGGGGAGGCCCGGCCGGGTCCAAGAGGACCCGTAAAGTCCCCGCCACCACGCTGCTACACGTAGGCCACGCCGCCGCTGCCCTCAAGATCGAAACCATAGGTCCGGCCGGACCCAGAAGGGCCCGTGAAGCTCTCACCATCGTGCTGCAGCAAGGGCGGTTGTCGTGCCTCGCCGTCCACGTCACGGAGAACTCGAAAACAGGCCGGAGGCAGACTGGTCACGCCCGACCCGCCCTGACCCAGATTTGCAGGGCCGTGGTCGAGCCCACCCAGCCACCACGCCAACGGCGGCGCCACCGCCGCATACGCCACCCGCACGGGCCGCAGGTCACCCCGCCGCCACCAACCGGACCTCCGTCGCCCTGAGCCGCACCGCCGCCAGGAGAGATGCCGCCCCACGTGGCTGACCTCGTGCGCGGGTAGAGGAGCACCACCGCCGCCGGCACCACCCGAGCCTCGCTCTGGGGCTCACGCTGACGGCGGCGGGAGAGGAGACGCCGGAGGTCGGCGCGGACGCGGGAAGAAGAAGGGGGGAGGAGGAGGGATGGGGGAGGGCGGAGCGGCGCTGGCCGGCCGGCGGCGCGGCTAGGGTTTCTTTCAGGAGAGAGGTCGCGTGAGAGAGGACCCGGAGGAGTTGATTAATTTCAACTCTCCCAAAGAGATTCTCAGCCTCGATCAGTTCTTCCCTCTCCTGTTTTCCTTCTACTTGTGTTATCTGAGATTGACTGCTTTCCTACATATTTGGGAGCACTCATATGAAATCAGCACATTTTGTAGGGAAAAAGCATGTTGTAAAAACTGCCTATGAGGTCATGTGGGTAGCAGCAAGAGGCACCATTGACAAAAATGACGGCGTTCATAGTGTACTGGGCAACTTCTCTTTTTATTATGAATGAAATTAGAGAAGAACATTTCGAGAAAGTGAATTTTTTATGTGAAACAATATAATTTTAAAACAACGCTAATAATTTTTCAACCTATATTCCATTACTTCTTAATTTGTATGGTTACAGCTGCCAATTATTCGGAATACTCTCAAACTTATTTTCATTAGGAATATCGTTGCAGAACATTTCAAACTTCTACCTTTGCCAACTAATATACAAAATGTGGATTGTAGCTAAAGAACTCTATTCAGAGGGAAAGAAAAGCTCGGCTGTGTGAGGTATTCCGACGCCAAACCATCCTGTCTCCATTTTTCTGTTGTGAGCTGTGAGAGATCTCACCGTGAGGAAGAAGGAGGAGCGAGGTTGCAGCTATTACAGAAATACGGTTTGCCAGTAAAACATAGATCTATACAAATTAAATAGGAACGGAATTATCTAGCAAGATTGTTCAAGATGAAGTAAACTATAAACAGATTAATGATGAAGACATTGGTTATTAACTAGCAGGTGAAGAAAGCACCAGATAACTCGGATCAAAGTAATGATGAAGACGCCAACCTTGCGAAAAAGGCCTGGAGAGGGGGAGAGGGCGAATGAGGGGGGCTGAGAAATGGGGAATACTGCTCGACTGAGATGCTTCCTGTGCCAAGAGCGGAATTGACGCCATACAATTATTAGTGTCACACTAATATATAGAACAATTGAAGCTCTATCTTGGAATGCCATTCATCGATCGTACCTGCTGTCCGTAAGAAGTTGTGACATTTCTCGTTTTTTTTTATCACGTTCTGCATCTCGTTCAGCTCATAAATTATTTCACCTATAGTAGGTCGCTTGGATTGGTCAGCATGCAGACATGTTTGAGCTATTTTGATGCAGATCTTCGCTTCTGGGCCATCCACATCTAATAATCCTGCCACTGCGAAGTTAAACAAATAGTAAAGATGGCATCACACATATATTGGTTCGCTAAATGAAATTCATTACATATGTATTTTAGACAAATTTTCATCTCATTCAATGGACGTATGCATCTCTGAAAGAGGATGGGAGGTTGAACTTTATAGCTGTCTCAGTTGCATCATAAGGAGACTTCCATTTCTAAATAAAACCATGACATCTAGTTCAGTACTTTAATTTGTATTACTACCATAGCTAAAGTATTAGTACACTTGCACTAGTAGAAACAGGACCTTTGGTCCAGAGTCGTTTTGGGCTCTAGTCCCGGGTGACTTTTGAACCCGGACTAGAGGGGGGGACTAGTCCCGGTTCAACGGCAACGAGGCCGTGCAACAGTTGTCCCGGGTCGTAGGGAGTCTCTAGTCCCGGTTCGTGATACGAACCGGGACTAAAGGTCCTTGTCAGGGCAGCCGCGCAGAGGGGGGCCCGCGCAAGCACCTTTCGTCCCGGCTCGTATCACGAACCGGGACGAAAAGGTTTCACCTGTATATCATCTCTTCCACCCGAGCCAGCTCTCCATTTTTGAGCTCGAGCCACATCTCCATTTTTCTCCTATTTCACTCTCCAAAGCTCAATTTGATACCCATTTTTCTCCACTATTTGTCAATATTGGCGGCACCCATCTATCCAAGGGTTAGAAACATCATCCATTCTTTCAGCGTTGCTAATTCTCATTTCATTGCTAGTTTAGCTCATTTCATTTTTCTAGTGCTAACTAGGTGTTTGATGAAATGCCTAAGTAGGGATTTCATTTGTTTTATATGCAATTTGATCTCAAATTAAAGTATGATTTGTGGGTTTTATTGTCGTCCCCGTCCTCACCGCCGTCGATCGCCCGCGCCGTCCCGTCACCGGCACCACCTCGGTGAGCCTCTTGTTTTTATATTTTATTTAAAAAAAACTGATTTAGATGCATAGTTATTACTTGTATAATTTTCTTACTTGTATGATTGTTTTTTATATGTATAGTGCCATGGTTTTGATATCCGTCCCCGTCGGCCCTCGTCCGGTCTATGATTCGGATGTGGTATACTTTTATAACTTTTAGTTTCATTTCGTGATTATGACAATTATGCGGACCAACTTGACATAGATATATTTTTATCTACGAGGTAGTTGAACCGGAAATTCCAACCGACCCTATTGTCGAGTTTTTTGAAAAAGAAAACAATGATTTGAAAGCAAAATTGAAAAGAAGTGAAGATCTTCGTCTACAATGCCTAGAAGAGAAGATGAAATTGGAGTTCGATCTTGCCGACGTCGTCGATAAAAACAAGATCAAGATGGATGCAATGCGCTTGAAAATTAAAAGGATTAAAAAATATGCCATTCATAAAGAGGCTTGGTATCATTTTGATCGCATTTATTGTTGGATTTAAATTCTTTAGATAGTTGTATGTTAGTTTCAATTAATGTATGTTTTATGAAAACTATGTATTACATTTGGTCACTACTCTACTTTGGCTTTAGCGGCGATTGTGTTTGATATACTTATGTAATCCAAAGATTGAAAACAATAACTGACTGTTTTTTTTTGTTTTATCATCGGGACTAGTGATTGTGTTTTAGCGGTGATTGTGTTTGATATACTTATATAATGCAGATGAGTCATCCATGGATGTGCGCTGATCGACGCTCTAAAGAGTACATTCAAGGCGTGCGTTCTTTTCTTGATGTGGCTGAGGCAAACACGCGGAATGGTTTTATGTGCTGTCCATGCCATGTCTGTCGGAATGAGAAGGATTACTCTTCCTCAAGAACCCTTCACATCCACCTGATTCAGTTCGGTTTCATGTCCGGCTATAATTGTTGGACCAAGCACGGAGAAAGAGGGGTTATAATGGAAGACAATGAAGAAGAAGAGGATAATGACAACTATCCTATGTTCACTGAACACGGTTGTACTACAATGGGGGAAGACGAAGCTGAAGAAGAGCCCATTTTTTACGAGCCGATGACGATCTTCGTCGGGCCATTCTTGAGGCGAAGATAAACTGCGGAGAAAACGAGAGGTTGCAGTTGGAGAGAATGTTAGAGGATCACAACAAATTGTTGTACCCAAATTGCGAAGATGGCTAGAAAAAGCTGGGTACCACACTGGAATTGCTGCAATGGAAGGCAGAGATGGTACTTCTGACAAGGGATTTAAAAAGTTGCTGAACATAATAAAGAAGATGCTTCCAGGGGATAACGTATTGCCCTCTAGTACGTATGAAGCAAAGAAGGTTGTTTGCCCTCTAGGATTAGAGGTGCAGAAGATACATGCATGCATCAATGACTGCATGCTCTACCGCGGTGAGGAGTACGAGAATTTGAATGCATGCCCGGTATGCGGTGCATTGCGGTATAAGATCAGGCGAGATGACCCTGGTGATGTTGAGGGCGAGCCGCGCCCCAGGAAGAGGGTTCGTGCCAAGGTGATATGGTATGCTCCTATAATACCACGGTTGAAACGTTTGTTCCAAAATAAAGAGCATGCCAAGTTGTTGCGATGGCACAAAAAAGACCGTAAGAAAGACCTGATGGTGAGACACCCCGCTGATGGGTCGCAGTGGAGAAAAATCGACAGAGAGTTCCCGACATTTTCAGATGACGCAAGGAACTTAAGATTTGGTCTAAGTACAGATGGCTTTAATCCTTTCGGGGAGCAGAGCTCCAGTCATAGCACCTGGCCTGTGACTCTGTGTATTTATAACCTTCCTCCTTGGTTGTGCATGAAGCGGAAGTTCATTATGATGCCAGTGCTCATCCAAGGCCCGAAGCAACCCGGCAACGACATTGATGTGTACCTGAGACCATTGGCTAAAGAACTTTTACAGTTGTGGCGTGACGAAGGTGTACCTGTGTGGGATGAGCACGAACAAAAGGAATTTTACCTATGAGCGTTGCTGTTTGTAACCATCAATGATTGGCCTGCTCTTAGTAACATTTCAGGACAGTCAAATAAGGGATACAATGTATGCGCGCACTGTTTAGGTGAGACTGAAAGTATACATTTGGGAAACAAGAATGTGTACCTGGAGCATCGTCGATTTCTTCCAAAATAGCATCACGTAAGAAAGAAAGGCAAGCATTTCAAAGGCGTGGCAGATCACCGGACGAAGTCTACCTGCCCTACTGGTGATGATATATATGACATGGTCAAGGATTTAAAAGTAATCTTTGGAAAGGGTCCTGGCGGAATATCTGTTCCGAATGACGCTGACAATCATGTGCCCATGTGGAAGAAGAAATCTATATTTTGGGAGCTACCCTATTGGAAAATCATAGAGATTCGCTCTGCAATCGACGTGATACACGTGATGAAAAATCTTTGTGTGAACCTGCTAAGTTTCTTGGGCGTGTATGGGAAAACGAAAGATACACCGGAATCACGGCAGGACCACCAACGTATGCACGAACGAGACGGCCTGCATCCAGAGAAGTATCAATGTCTTGCCAGCTACGCTCTTACCAAAGAAGAGAAGGAGATCTTTTTTGAAGTTTTGAGCAGTATCAAGGTCCGGTCTGGCTTTTCGTCGAATATAAAGGGAATAATAAATATGGCAGAGAAAAAGTTTCAAAACCTAAAGTTTCATGACTGCCACGTGATTATGACACAATTACTTCGGTTGCATTGAGGGGTCTTCTACCGAAAAATGTTCGAGTACCCGTTGTGAAGCTATGTGCATTCCTCAATGCAATTTCTCAGAAGGTAATCAATCCAGAAACTCTACAAAGTTTACAGAAGGATGTGGTCCAATGTCTTGTCAGCTTCGAGTTGATGTTCCCACCAACCTTCTTAAATATCATGACGCACCCCATAGTTCACCTAGTCGAAGAGATTAGGATTCTCGGTCCTGTATGTTCATAACCGTGCTAGGCCAGCAGGAAGCATTGTGAAGGGATATGGAACAGAGGAGGTCATTGAGTTTTGTGTTGACTTTATTCCTGACCTTAAGCCGATCGGTGTTCCTCAATCACGCCATGAGTGGAGACTGCGGGGAAAAGGCACGCTAGGAAAGAAAGCAACAATATGTATGAACGGGTATTCTTTCACTCAAGCACACTACACAGTTCTACATAATTCTAGCTTGGTGGCTCCATATATCGAGGAACACAAGAATATGTTACGCTCGAAATACCCGGAGAAACGTGAAGATTTGATTGATGGAGAACACGTGAAGAATTTCGGCGGTTGGTTGCAAACACGTGTAACACCCCGAAAATTTAGACCGGATTTTAAATTTATTTTTGGACGCCGGAAAAACTTTTTCGGGTTTCTAAATGTTTTCTTCGAACCCGTTGGTCGTTGATTTGACTTTGGGTTCTCTCTCTCAGAAAATTCCCAACCATCCTCGATCTTTGTCGACCTCCACCATAATTCCATGACATGGCTTTGTCTGCTAAACATTGGTTCCATCTGGATATTTCAAAAACCCTTCTGTCTGTCCTACTAAAGCCTCCACCACAATCTTAGCTTGGAATAAATTCTACCAAGCTACCATATGCTTCCCTCATACATGAAGATCACTTCCATGAAATAATATTTCGTAGTCCCATGCAAGATTCCTAAGTTAGACCCTATTCCCTATTATGTCGGTGTCAATCCGAAAATTATCCAGACACCTTCCACTCATCCAAAAATTCTACAATTTTGGGGAGATGCATGAATCCACCTCCCGAACATTTCACTCCACTGTCCCAATCTCATTTGAGCAATATTTGAGGTACTTCCTTTGTAGTGCTCTTTTCTTGCCTATTAGCGATTTCCAAAGGAACCCCTCTTTTTATGTCTCCAAAATTCTACAAAAATTAGGGGATGACCCCTAGGCAGTATGTAGCCTATTTATGTAAAAATATTTGATACCTTGTTAAGAAAGTATTGGACTTTTCCTCTGTCCAAGTTTCTGCCCAAAATTCAAATGTTTTCAAAACCAAGCCAAATGATTTTTGTAGTGAGAGGAAAGTACCTAGATGCAAGCCCTGGTGGTGCCTACACCTCTGGACAAAGTCTTGATGAAAACAAAAATCATTTGCCTCTCCAAACAACCATTTTCAAATTTGACCAGTACTGTTTTTCAAAAGTTCTAGTCGCGCGAAGTTTCGAATTTGCAAAAACTTTAGTCACCAAAGTTGTAGGGTTTTGAATTTTGCGTGCAGTGGTGAAAACCCCATCGCGTTTGGAGCCCCGAGTCGACGGGAACATGTCGATGCCACTCGTGGCGCGCCCCGAACGCTAGCGCGCGCACTGTGCATTCCGGTGCACCGGGTCTCCACTGTTTTCCCGTGATCCAACCGCACCCCAGCTGCAGCTGCACCATGCCCTGCTCCCCTGGTTCGAACCAGAGTCGTTTCTATCCCCTCCACCGACGATATAGTGCCATGGACACGTGATTGGTCGTCCCTCCTTGCTCCTGCCCATATGGAGAGCAGCCCGAGCCCTCCCGCACCCCAGCGCCCTCACTCTTCCCTCCGTACTCGAGCTCCGCTCCCTCCTTCTCCAGAGCCTCTCCCCGTTTTTCAGCAAACGAAACCGAGCCGAGCTCGAGCTGCAGCCGTGGTCGCCATGACCATGTCGCGGAAGGACTCGAGCCAGCGCAGCCTCCCCCGCACCCCTAGCCCTCCCCCTGGCCGCGGTACACCGCCACCAGCCCATTCCCCACCTCGGTTCAACCTGGAAGCAAGAGAGGAGGGAGATCAGCGCGTGGCCACCATGGCCGAACTCGGTGGAGCTCGGGCCGCCACCCTCCCGTGGTTCCCCGGCTCCCCAGACCATCCCCTGGACGCGGCGCGTGACGAAGCTGTGCGGAACGCCGGCAACCGGCGCCACCCGCGACCCCCGCCATTGCCGAGCTTGGCCAGCTCGGGGCGACGCGTCCGTGCCGTCCCCGGCCGTCTGGAGCCCCAGGACGGGCGCGGCGCTGCCCCACGTGGTCGCCGTCCCCCGGTGCCCCGGCCATCCCAGCCACCCATCGCCGGCGTCGGCGACGCGCCCGAGCCACCGTGCGCTCTCTCGCGCGAGGAAGACGACGGGACGACGACGCGCCCGAGCCGCCCCTGCCTGCGGCCCTGGACCGCCTCCGCGGGTGCGGCCTGTCTGCACGGCCTCGCCGTGGTCGCTGGCTTGCCTCGCCGGGCAGAGCAGCGCCGCCGGCCGGCTTCCCGTGCGTGCTCATACGCGAGACAGAGCGAGCAACAGTGTTCCAATCGTTCGTTTCAGGAGCTAGCTTTGAAGGCGCCTTCTGCTTCCCGTTTTCTGAACTGGAAAACGTATTTCAGTGGAATACGCAACCATCCCAGCTGGCTGAGCGTCGGTTTGTTATCTGCCGCGTGGGCAGCAGTTAGCTAACTATCGCACGGCCATATCTTTGGATCCGTAGCTCGCTCCGTTTGAGGTGAATCAAATTTCTAAATTCGTGTTTTGAGCAGCTCTATCCAGTGGTATAGGTCTTATATATTTGTAGAATGTTTGTATGCTCAGCACCTTGTATGCATGCATAGGGTATCCCGCGGTACCGGCAGATCGAGAACCTGAACCGTGACGTGCCCGTGACCCTCCAAGCCAAATGGTGCCGATCTTCGGAGGCAAGCTAACCACTTGCTTTAAGCCCTCCTGCAATGCTTGTTTGTTTGATTGCTTAATACCATGCCGGGTGTTATGTCTGTCTTTTGTTATTATGTCTGTCTGCTATTATCGTTGCATGTCCGTATGTTGTCCATATTTTATATGAGCCTTGTATTGTTGTATGTATGTCATATTGCATGTTAAATTATTGCACTCCCTTATATTGCTTACCTGTGCAACACTCACTTTCCGAGACAATGGCCGGTGCTACCGCCTCAGTCAAAGGAATGGGGGAATTATTACAATTGTGCGTCTCGCGTTTGCGGGGCTTTGTTTGCTTCTTTCTTCTTCGCCGAGGTGAGGAGCGGACGAATGTCGTCTTATGATCCTCGGGGTTGGGGGCATTTGCCAAAAGAGTTATTTGCCTTGTCCCACCGTCAAATATGGTTGGCATAGACCATCCGGACTGCGACGCTGGGAGCTGCCTTTCCATTTGGTTCTTATTGCCGAGATTGCTGACACCACGTCAGGGTAACCCTCGAGTGGAATGGATGCTCTCTCACTTTTATGAGTGCTTTTCGGTTCATTCTTTTACGGTGACACCGGCCGGGTTGCCCGCCACCGTCATCCGTGAAACATTATGCTATTATTCTGTGAAGACTAACCCCCGAGTGACACCGGCCGGGTTGCCCGCCACCGTCACCCGGATATTATTGTTATGTTGTTATTTATGCATGCGAGTATTATGTTATTCCGTGCTGTTATTGTTATGTTGCTAATGCCTTGTTGGTTGCTGATATATGATTTTGTTGTTGTGATTGTTGTGTTGGACTAATTCCCTGTTGTTTGGACTTGTTATGAGGAACTTGATTAAATGAAACACCCCTCCAAGCATCGATAGGGTCAGTCCATAGTGCCACTAATCTGAACTTTGAACGCACTGCCACTGTCGCTCACATGGGCGGGCCTTGGCCTATGTAACCTATTGAGCCTCCTTTGATGCTACCATTTTGGCAAGACTAGTCGGTTAGCTTTGTGGTCGGGGCTAGTCTTCTGAAGGTTCCGGAGCTAGGCGTCGCTCATCTGTTGGGGGCGTGCCGGATTCACTTCGTCATAAGACATAGAGTTGTGTCGGTAGCTATACAGGGAGTGTCTTGGTAGCGTGAACGGTCAAGTGAGTGTATCTTGCTTAGTTCGTCTTAAGGATGAAATCCTAAAGTACCGGCTTAGTGTGGTGCACTTGGATGAGTGGTATTTGCAACCTCTCGAGAGTGTCAAACTAGCAGCTAGCCTCGTTCCTGGGATATGGAACAATAGTTCAGTATCGGTCACACTATTGTCTTGTCGAGTCCGGAGGTTAAACATAAGTATTGTTTGGAAGAAAGATGAACAACCTGACTTCACTAAATGAACAATAAGATAATGCAGGGAACATTACTTGTGAGGTGAATGGGATGGCGGTGTGATGCGTTGGAAGCCTATAGTTAGGCCAGAGCCAACATCAACCGTGCATGCCCCGGGAGATAGCCAGAGTTGGCTGGATTGATAGCCAGAGTTAGCTAGAGGCTTGGAAGCCTGATTGTGTTGACAGGAGTAATTATAAGATTTGGTACCAACTGGTACACTCGTCTACTCGTCACAGGTAAGCTCGTTGTATGATTGCCGGTGCACGATCCAACCCCACCCGGCTTGGACTCTGTACTGGTGATACCCCCCGTTGCTTGCTTATGACATGTTTGGTTGTCAATGCCATGCTACTTTTCTGTCATGTATCTAGAGTAGACCTTGCCATGTTGTAGGATTTTATTTCCAATGTATACCTTGTTGCATGATTGTTGGATTGTTTGTAGTAAGTGGCGATACTTGCTGAGTGCATAATAATGTACTCACGGGCCTTGTGATTGTGGCCAGATATCGGCGAGGAAACATCTTCTACCTTAGCAAGGAGATGGAGCAAGAGCGTGCTAGGAATCAGTAGCCCAGCCAGATGCCTGTGGAGTGGAGCCGCTCCAAGCCGTTGCCTTAGTCATCTTCCGCTGCCAGTTAAACTCTGTCCTGAGCCATGCTCGGCTTGATATTTTTGTCATGCCTTGATGGCCTTGTAAACCATTTGTAGCACTCTTTGTGCCTGATTGTGTAATGATTTCCATCATGTTACACTGTCGTGACGTGCGTCCAGATATCCTGGGCTGGCGCACGGGACGACCGCCTCTCTGGCGAGATGTGCCAGGGAGGGGTGTCACAACACGTCTCATTAATGACACCACAGTTGAGGAAGAGCTATACTTGTTGGGCAAGCAACCATCTTCGACTATATTGACTTTTCAAGAGTACGAGATAAATGGGAATACATTTTACACGGCCGCCTAAGATAAAAAGAGCACCAACCAAAACAGTGGTGTCCGCTTTGATGCAACAAACAACAATGGGCAAAAGAACACATATTATGGTTACATAGAGCAGATATGGGAACTTGACTATGGACCTTCTTTTAAGGTCCCTTTGTTCTGGTGCAAATGGTGCAACCTGAAAGGTGGGGTACTGGTAGACCCGCAGTACGGAATGACTACAGTGGATCTCAAGAATCTTGGGTATGACACCGAACCATTCGTCCTAGCCAGTGAAGTGGCTCAGGTTTTCTATGTGAAGGACATGTCTACCAAACCGAAAAAGAGAAAAGATAAGCAAGCGAATACATCAGACAATGATCCAAAGCGCCACATAGTTCTTTCAGGGAAAAGAAACATCGTGGGAGTGGAGGACAAGACAGACATGTCAGAAGATTACAATAAGTTTCATGAAATTCCGCCCTTCAAAGTGAACATTGACCCAAGCATCAAGTTAAATGATGAAGATTGTCCATGGTTGCGGCGCAATCAGAAGAAAGGGACACACACGAAGAAGTTTATACCACAACACTAGATAGGGATGTTGGTGGTGATGTGTAATAATGTATTAAAGCTTTTATGTAACTGTGTTGTGAAAACTCGGAAGAAAACTCTAAACTCCAACGGCGCTCACAAGCACTCGATAAAGTTGGAAAAAACACACGGTTTCCCCTGCATACAGCCCGACGGTGGCTCCTGAGTGCCCGCATATCAAATGCACCGTCAGATGTATGCAGGGAATCCGATTGATTTGTATTCGGTCGATGAACTGAAAGATTTTTGCAGATGGAACAAAACACACGGTTTCCCCTGCATACAGCCCGACGGTGGCTCCTGAGTGCCCGCATATCAAATGCACCGTCGGACATATGCAGGGAATCCGAATGCTTTGTATTCGGTCGATGAACTGAAGGATTTTGCAGATGGAACAAAACACACGGTTTCCCCTGCATACAGCCCGACGGTGGCTCCTGAGTGCCCGCATATCAAATGCACCATCGGACGTATGCAGGAAATCCGAATGCTTTGTATTCGGTCGATGAACTGAAAGATTTTGCAGATGGAACAAAACACACAGTTTCCCCTGCATACAGCCCGACGGTGGCTCCTGAGTGCCCGCATATCAAATGCACCGTCGGACGTATGCAGGGAATCCGAATGCTTTGTATTCGGTCGATGAACTAAAGGATTTTGCAGATGGAACAAAACACACGGTTTCCCCTGCATACAGCCCGACGGTGGCTCCTGAGTGCCCGCATATCAAATGCACCGTCGGACGTATGCAGGGAATCCGAATGCTTTGTATACCAAATGAACTACAATGAGTACACACTGAGTGCCGAACATGTCCGAGAGATGGGCTATATATAGGGTCGTGTGGCTCACGAAGTGGTCCTGATAGTGCTGATCCAACGGCTCACAAGCGCTCGAAAGAAACACACCGCTGATCCAACGACTCACAAGCGCTCAAAGGAAACACATGATCCGTGAGCTTCTTCCTGATTGGGCATACTACAGCTCACAAGCACTCAAAAGAAACACACACCGCTGATCCAACGGCTCACAAGCGCTCGAAAGAAACACACCGCTCATCCAACGGCTCACAAGCGCTAGAAGGAAACACACGATCCGTGTGCTTCTTCCTGATTGGGCATACTACATGCACTGGTATATAATCTCCGGCGAAACCATAGAAAAATTATTAGGTATTCAAATTCGAACATTTTTCATATTGAAAGTATTTGTCAGATTCAAAAATATGCAAACAATATTTAGTTAATGCATTTTTAATTGAAAATGGCAAAATGGTTAATAGTTTGAACAGTTAGAAAAATTATATTAGAAAACAGAAAATGGTTTTGGATTAGTTATTCAAATTCAAACACTTTTTATGTTGAAATTTTGTCAGATTCAAAAGTATGCATAAGTTATTCAAATTCATATTCAAACATTTTTCAAATTCACTTTGAAACACTTGGCACAGAAAATTTCGGCCTTGGCGCGCAAAAAGAACACCTTTAGTCCCGGTTCGTGTCTCCATCCGGGACTAGAGGGGCATTTGCGCGCGCCGGTTGGTGGCACCGCAAAAACACCTCTGGTCCCGGTTCGTGTCTCCAGCCCTCTGGTCCCGGCTAGAGACACGAACCGGACCAGAGGTCCCTGGGTATAAATACCCAGTGCCTTATCCCGGCTAGAGCCACAACCCGCGAACACAGCAGGAGGAGGCACCGCCGGAACGAATCCCCGCCGTCAGGCTGCCGAAATCGCCGACGCCGCCGTCCTCCGCCGCGCCCGCGCGCTCTCTCCTCCACGCGCACGCGCCGGCCGGTGCTGCCCCGCCGCGTCGCCCTCCTCTCCTCCGCCGCGTCGCCCGCCCTCCTCCTCCTCCACGGCCTCGACGGCGGCGGCGACCTCGCCCTCTCCTCCACCGGCCATAGCAAGAGGTGAGGTGTTTTTTTTAATTAGGTGTTTTTTTGTGTTAGTGTTAGTGTTTTTTTTTTGTGTTATGTTAGTGTAGTTTAGTTAGTGTATTAGTTTAATTTAGTGTTAGTGTTAGGAATTTTAGCAAATTTAGTGTTAGTGTTAGTGTTAGGAATTTTAGTATTAGGAATTAATTAGTTTTTTGTGTTTTTTTGTGTGTAAAGTTTAATTACATATACATGTAGTTTGTGTAGTTTAGGTAGTTTTAATGTAGTTTATTAGTGTAATTAGTTTAATTTAGTTGTTAGCAAAAGTTTTAGTGTTAGTTAAAAAAATTAGTGTTAGCAAAATTTAGGTGTTAGCAAAAAATTTGGTGTTAGTAAAAAAATTGTGTTAGCAAAAAATTTAGGTGTTGTGTTAATTAGTTGCTTCTAATTCTAGGTTAATTGTTAGTTGTTAGTGTTAATTTTTTGTTTTAAAAAATTGTGTTTTTAGTTTATTGTTCTCGGCGACGATGTCCCTGTTGGACCAGAGGGGCGATGTCCGGGACTGGGCTCCGCCGGGCTGGCACTGGGAGGTGCTACCTTCCGGGACGCGTAGCTTGGTGAGGAATCCGGGTGACGTCGTCGACCCGGATCTTCTTTGGTGGCAGTCGCGTGGGCCACGCTCGGTGCAGAGGGAGCCGGCGCCCGAGGAGGTGGTACGTCGCCGTATCAGGGAGGAGGACGAGCACGTCCGTCGGTACATGTACTGTTGGATAGGCAGTATAACAGTAGCTGGTCGTTTCTTCAGAGGGTTCCTCCTCACGTGAGCTTTGACCTGTGAGGGTTCCTAGTCTTTGGATGCGCAGCGCCCGCGGCTCAGCACCCCGCGGCTCAGGACCCGGTCGAAGTTAGTTTGAGAGGTTCATGTATGGGAGAGGAGATGTATTAGTGATATTATTCGTGATGTATTAGGGTTAAATAAAAATGGACATGTATTACTTTTGCATATTTGATCAATGCTGCTTTTGTAAAGTGAGGAACATGATGATGACATTGAATTATTCTGCTAATGCTAAAATTGTTTTATCTTTCTTTTGTATTAGTTAAGCAATGGATAACTTCAACAGCAGAGACCGTGAAGAAGACGTTTTCGCCATTATACGGCAACCCGTGGGTGGAGCAGAAGTCGGTGGAGTCGAAGACAGTGGAGCAGAAGATGGCTCACAGTTTTTGAACGAGTCCGGTCCAGGAATGGAGCTGGAACGAAGAGACGAAGCGCAAACGAGCCGAGTGCGATGACGACTCGCAGATTGGTGGACATCCGCAGTCTGGCGAGGTATATTAAGCCTCTGTTGATCAGATGCAATAATTGATTTGTGTATGTATGTATTAACAAATGTTTCTTATTTTTAGACCTCCGCATCGACCCAATCTGGAATAAGTAAACGAGGCCATGCCAAAGGGTTGAAAGACGATGTGCATCTCCCAATTGAGGTCGTCTCTCAGAGGGCAAACCGTTGGAACCCAAGGCGAACGCAAACAAGTTTGTGCATCAATGCGGAGTTATTGTAAGGGACAACGTCCCGATCAGCATTCAGGAATGGCAGAAGCCAAAGGTAGAGGGAGTTAGTTTTGTCAGCGACAGAATGAAAGGCGTGCTTTGGAAGAAGCTCATTGCATATTTCACCCTACCGGTCTTGGATACGGAAGAACAGACAAAAGCCATGACGGAGAAAGTCAAGCATTTCGCTCTTAAGAAGATGGCTGAACAATTCAATAAGTACAAGAACAGATTATACCGTGCGTATGTCCAACATAAGAAAGCTCCAATTTCACTGGCACACTAGAGAGCCAGCGGGCTCACTGGAACTCATTTCTGGAGTACAAGGATTCGGAACTAGCTAAGGAAAGGTCGAGAAAGAATAAGGAAAATGCAGCGAAAAAGTTATATCACCATAAGATGGGGGCAGGTGGCTACAGAACTGCCGAGCCTAAGTGGGATCAAATTGAGGCCGCCATCCGCGAAAAAGGGATCACTCCAGCTACACAGGAGTGGCCCCATAGGGTAAGAAATTGGGTACTTGGGCATGGGCGCAGTATGACATGGAAACAGGGGAGTTAATAGTTGATGAAAATAAAGAAGTTCATGTACCCCAGAAAGCAATTGTTGAAACAATCGCCAAGGTTCGAGAGGGAAAGTTTATTCCCGACAGAGAGAACGACGAGCTGACAGAGGCCCTCGGGAATAAAGAAAAAGGAGGACGAACACGAGGCTATGGACCTGATGTGCCGTGGAAGATTGGGTTTCCCGAGGACCGTGAATCTTATAGAAGCCGAGCGAGAGCAAAGAAGAGGAAGGAGCAGGAGGACTCAGACCGGATCAGCAAGCTAGAAAGAAAGAACGAGGAGATAATTGAGATCGTAAAGCAGCTGCAACAGAATCAAATGCGCGAGCAAGGGCCAACTCATCAGCTGCAGCAACATAGTCAAGGCGGCCCATCTCAGCGGAGAAGCAGCGTGGCTTCCACGGGGTCGGTGCTGATGAGTCACCGATGGATCGATACCCCGTGGATTATATCAGTGAGAAGACAAGTTGTGAGCTACATGTGGCACTGAGGAACTTATCCTTGAAGGCGGCGGACGGCTATGCTTTACCTTGTGAATCTACACACTAGTCCCGATTCCAGATGGCTTTGCTCGTGTCGGCGTGGATCAAATTTGTCCAGGATATGAATCAATGGATCTTGAGATCCCTGGAGGTGATGATGTGAGGACACTAGGAGACGTCGAGGGTGGTATCATTCTATGGCGCAAGAAATACATCGTGTTTCCAGGCTGGGCGCCAAGGCCACCATCGTCTCCTCCGAGTCGCGATTCACCACCTCCAAGTCCACATGATGACGACAGGGACGACGACCAGCACAACACGAGTCCATCTCCGCCGCATCAGCCGACTCCTCAGCCGTCTCCGCCGCCGCGTCAGCCGACTCCTCAGCCGTCTCCGCCGCCTCCGCCCACTAAGCAGGGTCAGGGCCAAAAGAGGAAGCAGCAGTACATGGTTTCGTCGATGGGTTTCGACACGGACCCCGACAGGAGCCCCTCCCAAAAGTACCGAAGGTTCCTCCCCCGAGAGCTTACGACAGGACTGCAGAGGAAAACGCCGCGATCTGCAAAGCCGAGTTGAGAAGTCATTTTGCACCGAAAAAGGCCGAGCCAAAGCAAATATTTACGCCAGAGCAAAAAAAGTGGGCTAAGGACTTTCTTGAGCATCCATCGCAAATTGAGATAAATAGGCCAGATGACTATTTACGCTGTATTAGGAGAGTTCGCTCCCACACAACGAGTAGTAGTGCCAGCGGGAAAAGAGACGTTGCCCAGCTCGGAGAACAGGCAAAACAGTCGATCTCCCCCTCAAGGTGCAAGCTGATCAGGGCTCACGGCGGTCGACATTGCTGCTTTATCCTACGCGGCGGAATTTGCTAAAGAAGCTGGTATTACACTTTCTCAACTGGAAAGCGAAGATATCCCCATTTCGGATCAGATCGTATGGAAATGGGAATACGGGAAGCCTCTGCTGCCACCTGATCAGATCGAGATTCTACCAACACAAATGCGAAAACTGCATGACTGGTACTTGAAAGTCACAAAGGTAGATCGAAAAATGATCGTTGTGAAAGTTACAGAAGAACATTACATAGGTCAGGAGGTACAAATTTATCTTGAAGAACTCTCTTTTTTATACAAGCTTGACGCACTCGACTTGAGTCTCGTCAGTACCTATTGTCTGTAAGTGATTCAATTCATTTATTTCTAAAATAAAGTCTCTAGCTCAGCTCGGTCATTGCCTGTAGTAATTATGCTCACTTCGCTATTTATGCAGAATGAAGAGTGATGAATGTGACAGAAAAAGAATCTTTGACACTGGGTTCGTTGACCCAAAACGAGTTAATGAGGAATTGCTACGGCGCTTCGCCAAGGAAACGGAGAGCAACTTGCTAAGGTTCATACATAGGCAACATTATAAAAAGAAGATACTGTTTCCTTACAACTTCGGGTAAGAGTGTGACTGTCTTGTACACTTTAATTTTTGCTTACTCGATGTTAAGTGTAACTGATGAGTTACTGACGTATATAAACGTTCGCAGCTTCCATTACATTCTGCTAATCATTGAAGTTGACTCTGCAAGAGTTGAAATCTACGACTCATTGGCGTATCCCGAAGAGAAGTACCAAAGCATTTTAGATGCGCTCCAAAGGTATTTTCAATCATTATCGCACTATATCGGTCTCTTTTGTTCATTTCTTGAGATATCAAGTAACTAATAACTCATTTATTCATTTTTTTGCCGGGCAGGATTTGGAAAATTTTCAGAAAGAGGACAGTTGGTGAATTTAAAGAGGAGCTTAGTTTTCATCATGTCGACGTAAGTAGTACGAGCTAGCTAGATTCGCGCATCTCTTTAATTCTAATTTCAATACCATTATACCATGCTTGATTATTATTTCATTGAATTCTATTCTCGTAAAATAGTGCGAGAGGCAGCCACCGGGGACCAATTTGTGTGCATACTTCGTTTGCGAGTGGATTCGCCGGGAGGTCAGTGAGCGGAACGCTCAACATGGATAGAAGTACATGAACAATTCTATTTTATTACCATCAATTGTGTTGAGTGTCATTCATAATTTTTGTTACGATGATTGATATTCACATTGATCTCCTTCTTTTATAGTGTGATTCAATGCGGAGGAAGCTGCAACACAAGGAACGCTTTCTACCAATTCAAGAGGAAATTGCGGGATTTTTGAATGACCATGTCATAAACCCAAAGGGAAAATACAATGGCACCGAATAGTCCCCGTTATATATGATCTCTATGTAATCAAATAGACGGGCTCTAGTCCCGGTTGTGATTCCATGTAATCAAATAGACGGGCTCTAGTCCCGGTTGTGATCTCCATGTAATTAATATGATCAAATTCTCATCAAGAATAAAGTATATTTTTATTAGATAGATATTTATTTTATGAACATTTTAATAGCTATATGTATTTTTCTGATTTTTAATTAATTAACCATATATTTTGCAAGATTTTTAAATATACAATAAGGCTGCCACGAGTGGTGCTCTTTTGTCCCGGGACGTATTACGAACCGGGACAAAAGGTCCTCGACCACGCGCGCAGGCAGCGGCCACGTGTGTAGCCTTTTGTTCCGGTTCGTAACTGACCCGGGACTAGAGTGGTGGGCCTCTAGTTCCGATTTGGGGTCCCGGGTGCCAAGCTAGTATTAGAGGGCCTTACCACCTGGGACTAGAGCCCTTGTTTCTACCAGTGTTGCACCTCCATCGATATCAAATATTTTATAACAGGATTATAGATCTTTTATTATTCGGCAACCAACATCAGAGGTCCCAACTATTGATTTGTATATTTTTTTCGCAAAGGGGAACGACCCCAGCCTTTGCATGGACGAATGATTACGGCCTTTAGTATAAAACTTATTAATATTTAGAATTTATTGCTATGGATATAGACCAAATATATATAATTTAATTTTTACAGTTATATATTGTTTTACTTATATAACACATACGGTTTTTAGTTGTTCACCAAAAGTATATATCTTGTCAGTTTTGTTTGCCCAAAAATGGAATATGGCTTACCTTATCAAATCGATATAGAGCAAAACTGAAAGTGAAAAGCATCATTTATGGGATATTTTTTCATTGTTCGCTTTCTTTATATTCGTTCTTAGACTATGATGTAGTTTCTTTGAGCATGTGACTTGCAGTGTGCATTTTATTTATAGCGATGGTAAGGAGCAGGTATTTAACATAGTAAAAAAGCCAACCAGCATGGATGAATAATCCTCCTTACATTTTCCAAATCATACTTATTACGACCAGTTAATAGCTTTATGATAATAATGCCCAACGAAAATATATCTGTCTTGAATGATATTTCTCCATTATCTATTGCTTCTAGTGCTATATAACCCTGCATGACAATATGACAGTCTGAATTACATGGTACCAATGAAAGTTCAAAGACTTGAACAAAGTATCATGAAGCTTTGCTTACGGCGTTCCCCGGATGTTGCTAGTGAAAACTCTAGTTTGTCCTTCATCAAAGCATCTGGATAAACCGAAGTCCGTAATTTTGGGCTTCATTTGATAATCCAACATAACATTTTCCGGTTTCAAGTCCAAATGATTAATCATCTCTTCATGAAGAAAGTTCAAACCCAGGCAAATACCCCTAATGATTTGATAACGATATGGCCATTGGTCTCGACTAGGTTTCTCTGAAATAACGAAGAGAGGAGCAAAAATGATTGGTACATTATCTTCCCTTATCAGCATTATCCTTTCAAGATATATTTTTGTTTAAAAAAAATTATCATCTTGTTAAATGTGAATAAGAATTAGTTCATAAGGAGCAAGAAGTGTGCAGTGGTAAGTTGTGCTAAGTTTTTGGGTTTCCTAGTCTTTAATTTTATAATGATATTCAAAGTTCGGTCATGCCCAAAAGTAAAAAATAATTACTTCGGCCATGAGCAACGCTTCGAGAGATTTTTCAAAATAAAGTTTAAGACCATGCACCTGGCTTTATAACTAGCTAGTTACCCAAATTGGCTGGTGCGTATACAAGGCACATGATGTAAGATGAGCATTAACAGAGTTTCAACCCTCCTCTTCAGAATACAAAGACATCGGTTCAAATGCTATGAATCAACCAAAGTAGTATTTTAATATTGCAATGTTGTGTGTATTACCCCCGTTTCAATAAATCGGACGTATAAATTAGGTCAAAAGTCAAACATTACTATGTTTGAACAAATATATAAGAACATAAGAAAGACATGAATTTGTGGCTCTTGGGTACCGGCGCACCCTGATATGCGCCAAAAGTTGTAATTAAAACATAAAAAACAATGAGTTTTTTAAGAATAAAAAATGATCAAGTATTATACTCCTATAAAAATGTTTGGCCAAGAACTGTTTATCATGGACTTCAGGGGAAAAAACAATATTATGACGAATATAGCGTGTTATAGTGCTTTTTGGTAACTCTTTTACCTAGTCGACAATGAAAGTCATTTCCCAGCGAATCTTTTTATACGAGTACAATACTTGATCATGTCAGCCCGAAAAATAGTTTTGGAGTTTTGAATTTTTTAATAACTAACTCTTTTTTGTGCATATAAGGGTGCGCTGCCACCATGTGCACCAATGTTTTTTCGAACATGACAGCATTTATAATCAATACATTCTGAAAATATATTTTATGTTGGATCTATGTCATTAATAAATGAAGTTACACGGTAATATACCTTGAAGATAATTGTAGAGGTTTCCGTTAGGAACGAACTCGATGCACAAAATCCTGTGTCGTACTTCAGTTAAGACAAACCTTCCTTGGAAATTCATCATTTGCCCTTGTGTATCGTGGCAATATCCCAGAAAACGTACTATATTTTCGTGTTTTGCTTTTATCAAACAGTTGACCTCATCTATGAATAGCTCATCATTCAAATCCTGTGAACTGGAAAGCTTCTTCACCGCAATTCGCCCACCCGGAAGAGTTCCCTGTTTTACTCATGGCACTAGCATTGACATGAGTATCTTAGGCGGGAATACGTATCATTGCAAGGCAAGAAAGTAGAAATCGTACCAGATAAACAACTCCAGAGCCCCCACGACCAATTTCTTCACCAAAATTCTGTGTAATCTTTTCTATAACTGGATATGAAAGCATGATAGGCTCTTCACTTGGATTACTCAGTGCGCGCTTCAGGGCTTCTAGTTCCCTTGCAAGCTGATCCGACATATCTGTAATACAAAACAGAGGGATACCACTCGAATGAGATCAACTACATTGAGTCAAGACTCAAGAAGCAATACCACGTCCCATCATATAATTATTATTATGTCATATCCAAGTAAGAACATATAATTTCTGATGCAAGAATGAACACCAAGCATAAAGTCAATAAAGTCTGGATCCATAATCCGTGCACCGTAAAAATTAAATCTATAAAAAAATTGAATCCAAGAACGATATTTGGATTTTGGACAATTTATTAAGCCTCGAAGATTTGTCAATATAACAGTAGATCTAATGCATTAATTTCCGGAAGATCCTTCAAGAGAAGCGTGTTGAGTCAAAGGTCGTGGTTTGCCTTTTACTTTGCGGGGTCGAACGATGAAGCTCCAACTCCGGTTCAGTACAAATTATGCATTGGTCTTGCCGTCTTGGTCTGGATGCAAGCAAAACCAAGATGCCCTTACATAAGAGAGGGCCAGACCAAGATGCAAGCAAAACCAAGATGCCCTTACAAATTACTTACTCCATCCATTCATTAGATCCCAGGGCCAGACCAAGACAATAGGAATTTGCAACATATGATAGCTGAAAGGCTCCTCAATTAAAGCTTTTCCTAGATGCCCTTACATAAACTGCTGGCGGCAAGGAAGAAGAATAAAGTGTTGGAGCACTGACCTGGAATGGAAGATCCGTAGATGTCCCAAGCAAAAGAGATGGGCAAGACGACGAGACCTTGCGCGAGGGCTGCAGACTTGATGCAGTTGGAGGTTTGGGGAACGCTTCAGCCCCTTGAAGCTCTAAAATACTAAGAGCCGATCGTCAATACGACGAAGCCCCTTGATGCAAGAATTTAGTAGCCGCATCAACGATGACGGAGGCTCTAGGCTGGCAAATGCCAAACTATGTAAATATCTCCGTTTGCTGCTTCTTATCTGCACATGTGACCTATTCTTCTCCTTCCAGTAGAGCATTCCGAAAAACAATGAAATTAGTTAATATAAGAATGTTCCTTGTGATACGGCAGCTCTGACTAGTCCAGCACCTAACCATGATCTATATAGATGGCAGTATTCACTACTAGAAACATGAGCATTAATCCCGGGTGGTAGAGGCCTCTCGTACCGGATTCCTACCCGGGACGCCGGATTCGGGACTAGAGACCCCGGGTGGCTTACGACCCCGGACTAGAGAGCTCCACGCGGGGCGTTGGCACCGCGCGTGGTCGAGGACCTCTAGTCCCGGCTCGTAATATGACCGGGGACTAGAGACTCTTTTTCCGAAATATTTTTTTTTGAAATTTTTCGATTAATAGTTTTGAATTTTTTTCTATATTTCAAATCTTTGAATTATTTGTCAGTTTAATCTCTAATCGCCCCTCCCAGCACGCTTTGCCCCCATCCTCGCACTACTGATCAAACTTCCCGATCGGTCTCACCCCTAATATCAAGTCCCAGCACGCTTTGCCCCCATCCTCGCACTAGTGATCAAACTTCCCGATCGGTCTCGCCCCTAATATCAAGTCGCAGCACGCTTTGCCCTCATTCTCGCACTAGTGATCAAACTTCCCGATCGGTCACCCATCCTCACACTGCTCCACCCCCAACACGCTTAACTTTTGAGTTCCTTTCCAATTAGCTTCCAAGATTGCACTGATAACATCCTAATAATATTATGGTATCAATCTTATTATCCTCTAGACTTTGATGTCACATGATATTATTTTTTGAATTCCAAACCTATATTAACATAAATATTAATTATTAAGTACTAAAAGTTTTGAATTCAAATAACAAAAAAATTAATTTTACATTATTATTGTAATTTTCAATTTAATATGGATAAATTCATATATTTAAACCGGTAAATCGAAATTCGACAAATAATATGTATAAATCGATCAAAAAATGATTAAGTAAGATTTTTGATTAAGTAATAATAATTATTAATTCTTTTTTTGCACAAATATTACTTCAAATTATTAATTCAAAAATTAATTCATTTTTTGCATAAATATTACTTCAAATTATTTTTTGCATAAGTAAGATTAATGATTAAGTACTAATAGTTTTGAATTCAAATAACAAAAAAATAATTTTACATTATTATTGTAATTTTCAATTTAATATGGATAAATTCATATCTTTAAATCCGTAAATCGAAATTCGACAAATAATATGTATAAATCGATCAAAAAATGATTAAGTAAGATTTATGATTAAGTAATAATAATTATTAATTCTTTTTTTGCACAAATATTACTTCAAATTATTAATTAAAAAATTAATTCATTTTTTGCATAAATATTACTTCAAATTATTTTTTGCATAAGTAAGATTAATGATTAAGTACTAATAGTTTTGAATTCAAATAACAAAAAAAATAATTTTACATTATTATTGTAATTTTCAATTTAATATGGATAAATTCATATCTTTAAATCCGTAAATCGAAATTCGACAAATAATATGTATAAATCGATCAAAAAATGATTAAGTAAGATTTATGATTAAGTAATAATTATTATTAATTCTTTTTTGCACAAATATTACTTCAAATTATTAATTCAAAAATTAATTCATTTTTTGCATAAATATTACTTCAAATTATTTTTTGCATAAGTAAGATTAATGATTAAGTACTAATAGTTTTGAATTCAAATAACAAAAAAAAAATTTACATTATTATTGTAATTTTCAATTTAATATGGATAAATTCATATCTTTAAATCCGTAAATCGAAATTCGACAAATAATATGTATAAATCGATCAAAAAATGATTAAGTAAGATTTATGATTAAGTAATAATAATTATTAATTCATTTTTGCATAAATATTACTTCAAATTATTAATTCAAAAATTAATTCATTTTTTGCATAAATATTACTTCAAATTATTTTTTGCATAAGTAAGATTAATGATTAAGTACTAATAGTTTTGAATTCAAATAACAAAAAAATTAATTTTACATTATTATTGTAATTTTCAATTTAATATGGATAAATTCATATCTTTAAACCGGCTGCTAGCTGCAACCTTCGTTCTAGGCTCTTCTTTCCCTCATTGCCCGATATATATAAACACCGGCTGCTAGCTGCATCTTTCGTATAGTGCCTCCCTACTTCCTATTCCTCATCAAGCGAAAGAGAAAGCAATGGCCGCTGTCTCCCGTCTGAACCCCGTAGCCTCGCCATTCATTCCGGTGGCACTCCTCCCCGCTGTATGCTACCCCTCTCCTACTCCAGCCGCCACTATGCCTGGTTTGTTCGCGTCCCAGTTCTTGTACCCCTATCCTTAATTATTAATTCATTTTTTTGTTATTTGTAGAGAAAATTCATATTATTTTTTTGAATTCCAAACCTATGTTAACATAAACATTAATGATTAGGTACTAATAGTTTTGAATTCAAATAACAAAAAAATTAATTTTACATTATTATTGTCATTTTCAATTTAATATGGAAATATTCATATCTTTATTGACATTTTATTTGCATAAAAGAAATTCATTTGATAATTAGAAGGATTAAAAGAAAAGGCAAAAGGAATTAGCAATTCATTTGTCAAAAGGTTTAAACATTTTGCAAATAGAACTCATTTAAAGATTCAATATATATAGCACTGAGAAGATTCACAATTCATTCAATATAGAAGCCTCACACACCACACCACACCACACAATCTACTCATCAACAATAATGTTGAGACGATCAGCAGGGCTATTGTAGCCTTGTAGCTTCCAGTGCCTCCTAGCAATCTCGAAGCCCAGGCGAGCGTCTAGAGCGGCATACTTCACTTGCTCGTAACTCAATGGAACGTTGCCCCAACCAAATATTAGGTCATCTTCTTCTTCTTCCTCGTCGTCCTTCTTCTTGTCCTTCTTCTTCTTCCTCTTCTTCTTCTCAAGATTTGTCCCAACAGTAGCATTGGCCAGGTCATAGAGACTCAGAATGGGATTATTGGTGGGGTTCGGGATAACCTTTTGGAGGTCGAACACAGACGGAATGTCAATTTCGTAGTATCCCAGCATGCGCACATCATTGTGGATAGCCGTGCCGCAGAATCTGATGGTGTTGTCCCGCAAGAATTCCTTGAGCAGCTGCGGCACTTTATCAGCCCAACAAATTTGGAAGACCAAATTCTCAGACACCACCGAGAGTTGAAGGACGGCGGCACGCTGATTTTTTCTACCCTCGCGAGGGTCGGTGAACTCGCAGTCCAGACCCACACACTTGATCGGTGCGGCGTCCAGGAACTGCTTCTTGACGGCGCGGATCCACCTCTCCACCCTTGATGCACGGAGAGTGACCGTGACCTTGAACTGCATCTCTTCGGCGGTGAGGTGGTACACCGAGTTCGAGGTACGCGCGACAGCGGCTCCATTGGAATGAGAGGGTGTGGGCTTTGGGAGAGATTAGAGGAGAAGCTCTAGGTGTGCTTATGGATGTGAAGATCATGTCCATTATATAGTACTAGAGGGGGAGGTGAACCAGCGCCGGTGGTGAAGACGAAGCGCGCGACGGCGACGAAGCGTCGGTGGTCAATTCCACGAAGACGAAGCGACGGCGACGCGGTGGTGATCAATTCCAAAGCGATTAATTCACGGGAACTGAATTGTTTGACCTCTATTACCGGCTCGTAACGGTGTCTCGCACGCGGTCCTGCCGAGCCAGACACCTCTAGTACCGGTTCGTATTACGAGCCGGTACTAGAGGTCCCTTACGACCCGGAACTAGTCTGTTGCGGCCTCGTAGTCTTTGAACCGGGACCAGTCCCCCCATCTAGTACCGGTTTGTAACTCTGCTGGGACTAGAGCCCGATGTGGCTCTGGACGAAAGCCCTTGTTTCTACTAGTGATTATTCTTCCCAAAAATAAGTTTACGTAAAATGTATTAGGTTCGTGTATTCAATCCAAGGAAAAGGACAGAGGAAAAACGAATAATATCATGCGGACGAATCAGATAACAGTTGACTTTAGTTCTGTGTATATACATATACAAGTTTTTTATGGCTTCCTGTTGTGCGGTGCATGTCACGGAGATGGATGATTGCTCACGGTCGTAAGTACCCTCTCTCAGAAAAATAATAAGCTATCAGAACATGCATCATCTAGTGTCATCAATTAAAACTCCAAATATCCCTGTGTGCCCAATTTATCCAAACGTCATCCAAGTGCATCCCCAGGGCCGTGTTTGGTTGGTCGCGAGGCCTCCATACAGGCTCTGGGGATACAAATTTGGTCCGCTAGGTTGACTTGCATGTACGGCGTTTTTGGGCCGCACAAAACGTAAAACACCCCGCAGCCAGGCCTGAAGAAATGGTCGAATCGGCTGTTTCCCCATCGTGTGCAGGTAGGGGGAGGGGGGATGCGGCGCCGATCTCGTGTGAGTTTGGAGATGGCACGAACTCGTGCCCGAACAAAAAATATGGCGGGAAATTTCCGTCACCCCCTACGGCTCACCACCAAAACACCCGCCATCAGCCCCCCCGGAAAAATATGGTATATTTTGATTGTTGACAGTGATGATGTTGTTGTCGTTGTGTTAGTATGGTATGAGTATGACAAGTTATCCAAGTCTATTTCATGAACTCCCTACTGATGCTATATTCTTCATGCGTGATTGTTTGATGGTACTGTGTTGAGCTGCAGGAAATTCGGGTTACTTTCTTGTCAAACTAGATAATTACATGGTTTGTGCTATGTCCAAGTCTTTACGCAAAAGTTGGTATTTTGTGCAAAAAAATATTGTGGCTGTGGTTCCGTGCAAAAAACGCCCCAACAAACGGATCATGTTACCAAAATTTAGAAGATACAAACTAAAGGGAAGCAACAACAAAACTCTAGCATTGGATTCCATCTAAAACTCGAGCATGTCCGACATTGAATGCCGCGGAGAAGTCGCCTCTGAGCCGCGGACTTGTCGACCGTGTTGACCTCCAGATCGGCAGAATCAGGCACCTCTTCTTCCTTGTCGGCCGCATCCGCCCATAAGAAGCGCCTCCGAGCTATACGGTAGAGGGGCTGGGCTGGGAGCCGTCGTGGTCACCTCTACTGGGTCGTGGGAGCGCTCCATGAAATAAGCTAATCACATACTTTCTCAACTGTTTTAATTTTATTTGGGTTGCGATCCCTTGATGTGCAACCCAACAATGAACAATCAATGCTGTGTCCATCTTAATTCTTTAGGCCTCCCTTGTACTCCCTCCGTTCACAAAAAGATGTCTCAACTTTGACTAAATGTGCATGTATCTACACACTAAAGTATGTCTAGATACATGCAAATTTAGACATAGTTGTGACATCCTTTTATGAACAGAGTGAGTAATAATTAACCATTTGGGCTAAATACGGGGCGTTGACGAGCCCCATCATTGCAGTGCATCTCAACAACGATTGTTGGGTGCATCATAATTCTTAATCCCCCCTTGCAACCATCAACACCATTCCGGCAAACTACGGTTGTGTTGCAAGCACCATCGTTTCATACCTATTGATTTCACCATTGTTCTCTTTTTGGGCTTTTTTTAGTATACCGCTGCTTCAAGAACGTGCAGGCTAAGTATGGTTCAGCACAAAATATTCCTCTTTATATTCTTTTGTGCATCGATCCGATTTCTCCAAACTGGAATGATCTATTGGTTCAGGTCAACTATATATGCCAAAAGCAGTTAGATTGGTCATAATAAATTTATAATTGAGCTCTTTTACAGTGATTGGGATGGTACTTACCACCCCCATAAATTATTTGTGACCGACAACCCCCACTAAGAAATTTACCATGTTCGAAAATCCCTCGCCAGTATCTCTCTAAATTAACGACGAAGGGCGCCGTCGCCGTACCGAGACGGCAGCAGTCGCCGTTGTCACGGGGCCAGCCGCTGCCATTGCAAGTGCGGAGCTTAAGGATGTGAAGGATGCCTCCCCCGCCATGCACATCAACATGGAGCGGTTGGCACCTCCACAGATGACCTCAACCTTAAGCAGCCGGCCTTAGCTAGCCTCCAACTCTGTTGTCTTGAATGGAGCTTATCCTTCGGTAGGATATTGAAGTTGAGCGATATAACGTCGTGGTGGATCACCCCCTTGGCCACATCCGTGTGTAGGTACATGCGTTTCCTCGTTCATTAGTGTGCAAGGGAACTCGAACAGCATGGTCGTCTCCTCCCTCTCCTCGCAGTAGCAGACGACGGATGAGGTGGCGCGGTGGCCCAGCCTGGATCACACGGCTCGATCTCCGTCTGAAACTCCAGGGCTCACGGGGCCTACGTGGCCTTCGGAGAACAACGTCATACGCCTCAGAGGAACATCCTCCTCCGACGACGAGGTGGTTCTCAAAGTTGCCCATTGGCCGCGGCCGGGAGCTACGACAAGCGAATGAGTCCAAGGTCGTAAGAGAGAGACCAAACTATAATCTTGAACGATTGAGGTTGTCTTCGCGTGGTGTAGTACATGGACGACGAAGGGGCTGGCTGGACAGGGTGTTTGCTTTCGACGTCAACGAACCAATTTGGACCATGAAAATATTGAGAAGCCTTTTGCAAAATTTGATCCTGATGGCAGCGGTTAACTTTCTATGTGTGCACCTCGAAAAATGTTTTCCACATAATTTTGATAACGGTCCCACATAATTTTTGTACCGTAGGATACTGTCGAGTACCATACCACATATTTTACCCAAAGGTTTTGGATTTTGGACCAAAAAACCGAAAACTGAACGAAATCCGGCAATTTCGTTTGGGCACGGTAAAAGTTCGATCCGGTCAAAAATTTCGGCCCCATTTGAATGTTCAGCCCGGCCCATGAGTCAGGATAGCCCACCATAGACCCCTGTGGCATAAAAGCACAGAACGAAACGTTCCCTAACCCTAGTTTCATTTTTTCCCCTCTCTCGTCCTCTGTCTGGCGGCGGTAGGCAGCGCAAGCCGTGGGATGCCGAGAAGTGCGGCCTCTGCCCATCTCCGACCACCTCGTCCTCAAGCAGTCCAGCACTCCCCATCTGCTCGATCTTCTCCTTCCATCCAAGTCCATGTAGCGTGAAAGCGCGGCCGGCCGGCGCGCTAGTCCGGGCCGCCGGAACGGGACCATGAGTGGAGCTAGCAGTCAATCGTTCCTGTACAGCGTGATTCCTGCTAGTTTATTGTTTTATTGATTGAAGTTTGATGTAACCGAAGCCATTCATGGGTGTAATCAATCAATAAATAGCTGCGATTCTGTAAGCTTCTGCCTTTGTTGTCTTTGCTGCAGGATTTCAACTCTTTGTTACAATTTCGCTTTTTTCGTCTAAATTTCGTTCGTTTTTCGTTCCAAAATTCAAATTTTGGTTTGTTCTTTTCGTCCGAGAAATTCTGAAATTTTTCCGAAATTCCGAAATCTGCCCATTTCGCACAGGGGCGGTATTACCACGAGGCAGATTGGGATGGATGGATGGTATCTAAAAATGCCAACTACCGTAAAATTTATAAACTTTTCTATTGCTTCTGCTGTAAGATATTTAGATATTACTTCTCCAGCATTAAAACATTTCCTTTCTTTGTCCCTACAAGTAGATGGACATGGAAATGTGGCGCCGAAGCCTCTACCGTTGCATTATAGAAGACAATCCATGTGGTTTCTATAACTCAAAGGACCGATCGAAAGCTTGATACTCGATTAGTCGTGCATATGGAAATGCTTACATGTCATAATTTGATACTTACAGTCAACGGCGGTAGCTACGGATTGGACAAATCAGAGCATCCTGCCCCCCAGACCAGGCATACCCATTTGCTGGTCATACGGCAACTTCCAGGAAGAGAAAATAAAGAGCGCCTAGCACAGTGAAACAGCGACCTGCGACCCGTAGCTACCTTGCCTTTAACGATCGAGTGCGGAGCAGCACCATTGATGGATTCAACGAAGCTTTTTGTCCTGGAGATTACCGGAGAAGAAGACAGGCGAAGTGGCCTGGACTTGTTTGATGGGCTTAAGTGAAAAGGCCCATAGATCCCTCTTCGTTGACTTGCTAAAAGAGCCCCCTAACTGAGATTAAAAAAATGCTACGCAGTCTGTGCCACACGATTTACGTACCCATGCTCGAGAGAGCAATATTTTTTTCGTTTCACATTTATATATTTAGAATGGAATTTTTTCTTGGCCATTTTGATGAATAGATCTGCATTTGTGCCTAAAAATTTCTGGACCCTATTCTTTGTTGCTATTTTTGTTGACCATTTTGATGAATAGATCTGCATTTGAGCCTAAAAATTTCTTCATTGAAAATGGGTGAAAAAGGGCAATTTTCTGTTGTTGCAACTGTTCAAATTTCGTGTGGTCACTCGCCCCCCCCCCCCCCCCCCCCCCCCACCCAGCATTTTTTTCAAGCTCCGCCACTGCTTACAGTACATATACGGATGCAGCCTTTTCACGGCTGGCGCAACTACAAACCGCTGTGTTTCCCAACTTGATTGCCAGCTAATCTTTACTATTAAATATGTCTTGTAAATGCCTGTTGTCACACATCGAACAAATTATAGAAGAAATGGCGGTGTCGCTCATAACAAACCATCGGTCGTTCTCCATCCACTCAAACCGCTCATTTAGTTTCGCTAGGATGGAACGACCTTGTACAAAGAACTCAATCGTCTAATATTGCTACCGATCTATTTCCTTCCACAATTTTAGGTTGTTTTGGTCATCGAGGGTTAAATTGTCTCAGATTATGATAATTTTCCTGATGCTAAAAAAACTTATAATCTTCCATGGTAGGGTAGGTGAGCGAATATGGATTTATTATTGTAACATTTTTAGTATGCTACATGTCGGCTGACACTGGATTATGTGTGAAGCCTTTATTCAGAATAGCATATAGGTGAGCTAATTTATATCTTGCTTGTAAGTTCCATGAGAAGACAACCTTTTCCATCAGACAACATTATGAGTGGCATGGATTACAATCCAAGATAGTTAAGAGAACCCCACGGTAAAAATCTGACAAATTAGGCATATCAAGCGGTTTGTTTTTCTATATTTTATCAATACTGACAGTAACTCAACCCCTGTACAGACCCATTGCAACAAAGATGGTGACATGCAATCTAAATTTTTCTACATGCAGGTTTTTTACCCTGCATTGTGCATGACATAAGCGCTTTGTGGTTTCCGACTTGGATACTAGATTAAGGTGTGCTATCTACTTGATGAGCATGATGGAACTGTAATTTTTTTAACCACATTATCGTAGGGGAGAATCCCTGCGGTGTAATTATATATAGAGAAATATTCACACGGTGGGGCACAAAAGTTCAATTACCTCAAGGTGAAAGAAAATGGAAAAAAAAGGGCCATTAAGTAATACAGAGTGTAATCCAGTCCAAGAGAGACTGGACCAAAGAGCTATTCACCCTAAACTGATGCAGAGAGATATCACTTTGGAATCGAACTCGCCACCATGCCAGCGAGGGAGTTTTGTTTCTGAAGATGTGATCAGCTTCTTTCCAAATATTGGCATGATGGAACTGTTCAACACTTTAATTTGGTTGCCACTGCATAAATAAACCCTGATTGCAGTCAAATGTTTAGTTTATGGGTGGTGGTCCCTCGATATGCACATCAACAATCAGTGTTGGGCCCATGTTAGTTCTTAAGCCCCACTTGCAACGATCAACCATTTCGGCAAACTACGCGGCGTTGACAATAAAATGACAAATGCCTCTATCACCACAATTGCTCTGCTTTGCGATTGCTCTGTTTGATACCGTCAGTATACGGCTGCTCTAATAAGGTGCTTGTTAAGTTTTTTTTTTGAGCATAAGGTGCTGGTTAAGTATTTCTCTATCACAATTCACAGATGCATTTCACTAACAAGCAAGATCCAGCAGCTAATCTAGATAGGAATCTAGGAGCCTGAGGCCCAAGATTATTTATCATCCGTAGGCCTTGTGCAGCAGGCTGGGTCAGATGTGGTGCACACCTACACGGCTCCTAGGCCTACAGTTGCCCGTATGATTCGATCGCTCAAAAAGAAGACGAGGTCAAGCGTAACACCGCACGACGATGCTACGGAATGATTCCTATTAAAGAGCATCAAGGGGCTGAAGCGTTCCCCAAACCTCCAACTGCGTCAAGTCTGCAGCCCTCGCGCAAGGTCTCGTCGTCTTGCCCCTCTCTTTTGCTTGGGACATCTACGGATCTTCCATTCCAGGTCAGTGCTCCAACACTTTATTCTTCTTCCTTCCGCCAGCAGTTTATGTAAGGGCATCTTGGAAAAGCTGTAACTGAGGAGCCTTTCAGCTATCATATGTTGCAAATTCCTATTATCTTGGTCTGGCCCTGGGATCTGATGAATGGATGGAGTAAGTAATTTGTAAGGGCATCTTGGTTTTGCTTGCATCTTGGTCTAGCCCTCTCTTTTTTTTTAGATAAGGGGGTGCGGATCCCGGCCTCTGCATCCAAGAGATGTACACAGCCATCCGCAATTATTAAAGCATTCAAATATTCAGGTTTACAATTCAAGGATCACATAATGTGGCTACAAAAATCAACCACGCAAACAGTAAAGAACTATGCATCTTGGTCTGGCCCTCTCTTATGTAAGGGCATCTTGGTTTTGCTTGCATCCAGACCAAGACGGCAAGACCAATGCATAATTTGTTCTGAACCGGAGTTGGAGCTTCATCGTTCGCCCCCCGCAAAGTAAAAGGCAAACCACGACCTTTGACTCAACACGCTTCCCTTGAAGGATCTTCCGGAAATTAATGCATTAGATGTACAGTTATATTGACAAATCTTCGAGGCTTAATAAATTGTCCAAAATCCAAATATCATTCTTGGATTCAATTTTTTTATAGATTTAATTTTTATGGTGCACGGATTATGGATCCAGACTTTATTGACTTTATACATGGTGTTCATTCTTGCATCAGAAATTATATGTTCTTACTAGGATATGACATAATAATAATTATATGATGGGACGTGGTATTGCTTCTTGAGTCTTGACTCAATGTAGTTGATCTCATTCGAGTGGTATCCCTCTGTTTTGTATTACAGATATGTCGGATCAGCTTGCAAGGGAACTAGAAGCCCTGAAGCGCGCACTGAGTAATCCAAGTGAAGAGCCTATCATGCTATCATATCTAGTTATAGAAAAAATTACAGACAATTTCAAAGAAGAAATCGGTCGTGGCGGCTTTGGAGTTGTTTATCTGGTACGGTTTTTCTTTGTTGCGTTGCGATGATAGTTATTCTCGCCTAAGATACTCATACCAATGCTAGTGCCATGAGTAAAACAGGGATCTCTTCCGGGTGCGAGAATTGCGGTGAAGAAGCTTTCCGGTTCCCAGGATTTGAAAGATAATCTATTCATAAATGAGGTCAACTGTTTGATAAAAGCAAAGCACAAAAATATAGTACGGTTTCTGGGCTACTGCCATGATACACAAGGGCAAATGAGGAATATCAAAGGAAGGCTTGAAGTAACTGAAGTACGGCACCGGATTTTGTGTTTCGAATTCATTCCTAATGGAAACCTATACAACTATCTTCAAGGTATATAACCTTGTAATTTCATTTAGGGATCCTAGATCCTACATAGAATATATTTTCATAGTATATTTATCCAAAATTGTAGGTTTTGATATGTTCTTCTATATATCTATATGAACTAAATAAGATTTGAATTCTGACCAAATTTATGTTTTATTTAATGAAATGGAGGTAGTAAGCACTACATTACTATAATTTTTAAAATGATAGTTTGGCTGATTCATAGCATTCCAACCGATCTTCATATTCAGAAGAGAAGGTTGAAACTAGGTGGACACTCAACCTTAAATCGCTTGCCCTGAATATTAACTAGTCTATTTGGGTAATTAACTACATAGTTTTAAACTAGAATCATGATATTAACCTTTATAAAAAATATTTTGATGGTAACTAGTTCTTAAATTCTCGGCATGACAAACTTTGAATCTCATAATAAAATTAACTGCTAGCATTAACCCTGAAATTAACACAACTTACCATCGTGCTCTTGTTGGTCCTTATGAACTAATCTTTTGATTCTCTTTTCATTGAACAAGGTGAGCAGTTTTCTAACAAAAAATATCATAAAATATTAATGCGTACGATGAAAGACAACTAACCAAACATGTTTTTTTCTTGTCATTTTTTCAGAGGAAACTAGTCGAGATGAATGGCTTATACGTTTTAAAATTATTAGGGGTATATGCAAGGGCTTGAATTATCTTCATGAAGAGTCGATTCTTCATTTGGACATGAAACCCGAAAATGTTATGTTGGATACTCAAATGAAGCCAAAAATTACGGACTTCGGTTTATCCAGATTGTTTGATGAAGGACAATCTAGAGTTTTCACTCAGAACTTTCGTGGGACGATGTAAGCAAAGCTTCATGATATACTTTCCTATTTTATCATGTTTTGAACCCTCCTTTGTGTCATGCTAATTCAAACTATCATATTGTCATGCAGGGGCTATATAGCACCAGAACTAATAGATAGTGGAGAAATATCCTTCAAGACAGATATATTTTCATTGGGCATTATTATCAAAAAGCTATTAACGGGGAGCAACATATATGATCTAGAAAATGTAAGCATAATTCAATTACCCATGTTCGTTGGATTTTCTTACTATGTTAAAATCCCATCCTAACAATCGATAAAATAAAATGCACACTGCATGTCCCATGTTCAAAGAATTATATTGCAGTCTGAAAAGGAAAATAAACAGAACAAACAACGACAAACTTTCCCTGAATGCTGCTTTTCACTTTCAGTTTATTTCTATTTCTATAAGTTGTGCAATATAACATTTTTTGGCGAATGGAAATGGCAAGATATATATATATTATATAGGGTGGGACTATTCTACAATCCCCCTTAAGTGTTTGTAGAATAGCTATTCTACAAAACCCCTGTATCTGACCCGTCGAACCAGCGAACTGAACCGCGCCAAAAAAAACAACAATCGAACCGTGTAATTCCAGCCACCCGATCCCACCACCTACCCCCTCGAGCCCCACCTTCTTCGTCCCACGTCCTCCCTGGCGCGCCGCCCCGCCTCCTTCCTAGCCTGCCGCCCCGCTTCCAGTGAATCGAAACGGCCGGCGGCGCCCTGGGCCTCCACCTGCATCCTGGACGGACGGCGGCGTCCCGCGCCTCCACCTTCACGCCACCCTGCTTGCCAGGCAACCTTCCTCCGTCGCTCGTGGATCCCCTCCATCACCGACGCGACCTCCCCAGCGGTCCACCACCCTGCCGCCTCCCTGGCTCCTCCCCGGAATTTCACTGGCGCGCCGCCTCCCCGGAGAGTCGCCCCTGCGCTGCCCCTACTCCTCTCCGCCCCTCGCACTGCCTGTGCTCCTCCCCGGCGAGCCGCCCTGCTCCTCCCCGCCCCCGCGTGCCGCTCGTTCTCCTCCCCGGCGAGCCGCCCTGCTCCTCCCCACCCCCGTGCGCCGCCCGTGCTCCTCCCCGGCGAGCCGCCCCCGCTCAACCTCCCACTGGCCACGGACTCCCGGGTACGCCGTCGTGGACTTCCTGGCGAGCCGGCCATGGACTCCCGAGCTACTATCTCGCTCCAGCGACCTCGACCCATGAGCCCCGGCACCGACCACCACGCGCCGCCCAGGAGACCTCTAGCCGAGCGCATTTGGCAACCCCACACCACGGCTCACCCCTTCCCTCCGGCTGGACTCCGGCCACCCCTGCTCCACCAGCGCGCAGCTCCTCCCAACCCCTTGCTCAACCTCCCTCTCTCCGTCCTGCTCCACCGCGGAAGAGCTCGTGGACCTGCTAGCCGGAGATGGAGTTCACCGTCGCCGCCACAGGGAGTCCACGAACGGAGCGCGCTGGATCAGTTAACCGGCCACGAAGAACTGTTCACTTTTTTGCCACACGAAGTTTGCTTCTTATGTGCGTGAAGTTTCATTTCCTTTTACTGTAAAGTTAACTTCAAAATGAGTTTATTTGTTAAAATTTTCTGCAGTTCACTTATGGGACAGAGGAAGTTCTAAAACAAACCTGGTTAGCCGTGTAGTTCATTTTCAAAAAAAATCTGAAGTTAACTTAAAAAAATTCTGAAGTTAACTTTATGCGACGACGAAGTTCAGAAAAATTATGGTCACCCAGAAATTCATTTACGAAGTTTAAAAAAAATCAAGCTCAGCCAAGAATTTCATTTGCGATAAATTCTTGTGAAGTTCACTTATCTCACGAGCGAAGTTCAGGAAAAAAAAGCTCAGCCGAGAAGTTCATTTGCGAAAATTTCGTGAAGTTCACATACGTGACGGCGAAGTTCACTTATGTGATATGCGAAGTTCAGAAGGGGTTGTAAAATAGTTATTCTACAAGTGGTTGTAGAATAGCTGATACATATAGGAAGCTCATATGGGGCACCTAGGAGCATGGGCACCAGGATGTAATACGAACAGTTTTAGGTATGTAGACATGTACATATACCTTGGGTATGTATACCTTAGGTATGTAGGAGTTATGTATGATTTTGGGTATGCACATTATGGGGTATACATACCTAATATGTACACATACCCAAGTTATTTATATATATACCTGATCTGAACGCGTACTATTGGACATATATACCCGAGTTATATGTTTCATGTAGATACCTCAAATACACATACCCAAGGGTATGTCTACCTCATATATACCCAAGATGTGCATACCCGAACTATATGTGTGGTCTACATACCCAAAACGTACAGTATCTCATCTAGGTGCCCGGGCACCAGGGAGCATCTGTTAATTTATATATATATATTGTTGGCAAAGCCTATGTATTATATAAATAAACGGTAGATAATTGTAAAATAAATATCCTATATATTTTATCTATGTACATATCAATAGATGGGGCCTCCTCAGACCTCAGCCAATATATGTGTACTGGCATTGCTACCATCCTTACTGATTGTTTAACTTCGCAGTGGCAAAGTTTATTAGATGCGGATGGCCCAGAAGCGAAGATCGCAGAAATAGCTCAGAAATGTCTGCAAGCTGACCAACATAAGCGACCTACTGTAGGTAAAATTCTTCATGAGCTGAACAAGTTGAAGAACGTGATTACAAAAACGAGAAACGATACAACTTCTTACAGACACCAGGTAGGATGAATTGCATTCTAAGACAGAGAGATACAACTGTTTTATCTATTATGCATGTATGTGCTACACTAATAATATTATGGTGTAAATTCCGCACTCAGCACATAATATATACCTGCTTCACCATTAGAGTATCTCCCGCAATATAGCCAAGAATACGGCCTCTTTAAGCCTAGTTGGGGCTCTCTAGTTCTTCAGGCGTAAAAAGTGAATCCCAATCCTGCATGATCCCCTATTTTCACACATCATTTTGTTGCGACACATGGGGCGCACCCAGCAGAGAGGGAGATGATGTGTCGGGAGACGATGGATGAATGCGGAGGTGGTGGCTTGAGGAGGTGTGAGGGTGGAAGAGATTGGGTACATGAAGGCACGCAACGCGGGAGGAGGAGGCGTGGCATGGCATGGCGTGCAGAGCGGAGGAGCAGGCGCAACTGCCTAGTATGGTTCTGTTGGAGAGTCCCCAAGCTAGCTTCCTGTCTCTCGGGAAAGATCAGGCTATTAAAACATGTCTCCTCACCTAAAAAAGTTATATTCCTTGATCAAATACTTAGTACCAGATATATATAAATATGACGAGCACCTAAAATATATAAAATCATCAAGTCTAAAATATCTGAACCGTACCACCTAAAATTTATCTAATCTCATGGCTTTACTAAATATACCGTATATTACATCTAAACTAATTCAAACACATAAAATGCACCTAACCCGAATATATTATGAACACTGTATGTAAAATAGAAAATGAATAGGGGTTACCTTGATGCGTGCGAAGCCTGTCCCTTCCGCCCGGACTTCAAAGTAGCTGCACCACCACTGCACGACTCCTCCTAGAACCCCAAGACCACCACGCACCGCAAATGTCTACCATTGTTGTCCAACCTTTCTATTACATCAACAGATGGGCGATGACCCTTTGCGTCCTCTCTTTTTTCTTGTTAAAATTTGTGGGTTTAGTGGCTACTTTTTTTGCACAAATCACTGCCCACGGAATTGTTTCCGAGAACAGAGAGAGAGGTTCGATCGGTAGGAGGAAGAATAAAGAAGGACAAGGGAAGAGCCGGCGCATGGTACTTATCCACCTGACTGGTTGGTATTTTTTTTACTAAATGGCCCTTAATCGGACAATCAGACAAATCTGACCCTCCGCAAAACTTTCGCGCGAATATGGCCCTCGGGTCAAAACGCCATATGCTGAGGCGTTTCAAAAAATATCAGAGCCTCCAGAAATCTCAGAAACGTCACACAGTTTGCCGTATACTAAGGCGGAAAAACGCAAAAAATTCTAAGTCATTTGTGTAAAGCCTAATGAGATGGCTTTTCTCCGGGTCAGAGGCTCTGAGAATCTCAGATAACGCCAACTGATATGACGTTCTCTGAGGAGAAAAGCCATATCATTTGGCTTTACTCAGATGAAAAGCCATCTCATTAGGCTTTACACAAATGACTTAGAAATTTTTGCGTTTTTCTGCCTTAGGATACGCCAAACTATACGACGTTTTCTGACTTTTTCAGAGGCTCTGATATTTTCGAAACGCCTCAACATATGGCGTTTTGACCCGAGGGCCATATTCGCGCGAAAGTTTTGCGGAGGGCCAGATTTGTCTGATTGTCCGATTAAGGGCCATTTAGTAAAAAAGATACGACTGGTTGATACGGCGAATGCGCGAGCCTGGTTGGTCGACGCGTACGGAGAAATAATTGTTGGCACGAGTCCTACCGATATTTTTACAAATATGCCGCCTTGCCTACTGTTATTATCAAAAATAGCGCTCTATGATTTTTCTTTGTCAAACTTAGACCTTGCGGGATGTGAAAAAGCGACACATGTACTTTATGCCAACATAGCTAGCGGGAAGTCACCTTCAGCCATTCCAGCTGGCGTAAAGTTCCCGGAGGCGACACTTGGCCTACAGAGTTTTTAAAAACTCAGCGTTAGCATACTTTCCATCAACTGGAGTGGTGGAAGGTGACTTCCCGCCAGCTGAGTTGGCACGAAGTACACGTGTCGCATTTTGACATCCCGTCAGGGCTAAATGTTTGACAAAAAAAATCAGAGGGGGACTATTTCTGACAATAACATTGGGCAGGGAGCATATTTCTAAAAATATCAGCCCTACAGGCATGTACTTTTTGGCACTAATGACGGCGGTGGTGCCCTATATCTGCAGTAATTAAAACCATGCATTTTATTCAATATTTCTATTGATTTTTTTTGGAGATCTCCTCAGTCCCATCTTGATCTGCACCTCGTCTGCACCGCCATCAATGGTGCAGGCAGCGAGCAGCAGTAATAACTTCTTACTATGGGTGTGCGTTTGTGTCTACAAGGCGCATCAGCAGAACATAAGCACAAAGATCGGACCATGGGGTGGAGAAGGAGGGAGAACTTTTAGTGTGGAAAGACCCATACGTCTTATAAGTGTCACCATTCGCAGCAATGTTGTGGTTGATTCACTAGCATTTTCCTACATTGACGAAGCTGATGCGAGTCTAACCGCTGGTCCATGGGGTGGCGATGGTGGATCCACGGAAACGGTGAGCCGCTGATCTGATAACTCTTTAAATTTTGTCCTCTGGAAGCACCTACATTCCCTTGGTATTATGGTAAAGGTACTTACTCCTGACACTGTGAATTATTATTCCCTTGCAGATCATCTTCGATGAATTAGAGAGTATAAAGGAAGTTGCTGGAACAACTGCTACATATGAAGGACAGACTGTTGTATCATCGCTTACCCTTGTCACAAATGTAAGAAGCTATCATCGACACGGGAAAGGAATTGGCACTCCTTTCAACGTCCGCGTTGAAGACAACAGCAGCATCGTGGGATTCTTTGTGCGTGCTGGGGGCTTTCTTAACGCCATTGGAGTTTACGTACACACACCTTTTTCAAAATTTTCCTAGCTATCTAGTCGCCATGATGTCTTGTAATTATCAATGTCCATATATAACTAGAAAGTGGAAAGGTTCGTCCTGGAGAAGGTTTTCCTGCTACTTCCATATATTATGTTTCCTTTCGTTTAGTACAAGTTGTAACTTGACTATTTAGTCGAACCCTTGTTGATCAATAAAGGAAGCAAAAATTTATCAGTCTACCAACCATGAACGTGCAACATATGAACATTCTTCTATCATGAGTTAACAATAATTTGAATCGTGGATAATCGTGGTCATGTGACATGCCATGGTTTGTTTCAAGTAAAAAAAGATTGTTAGGAAAAGGGCGCCCGACATCCTTGTCTCTATACTTGGCTTGCCACCTGTTGTAGCTACGTGTGTTTCTCACTCCCGCCCGCCATTCTCTGGTCGACACGTGCTACACTCAGAGTACTTCTCCTCGCTGCATGCAAGGCCAGTGCATTTTCTCTTCCTTCTTTAAGAAGACAACATGGCTGGTTCCTTTTCTTATTTTGGGTTGATTCAGTTACAATAATTGACTTATCTTTTGAATGGAGCTTCAAGATAAAAACCCGTTTTCATTTAAGTTACTTCCTCCGTCCTAGTTTGTAAGGCACAATCTCAAAAACAATTTGTCCTACCTCTTAGGCACAATTGCATTTAATTCCCTCTCCATGAGTGGGTGGTTGCCTCTCCCACCAATGTATGCAAGACTTTACCTCCAATCAATTAGCACCTTGGTCTAAGAGATTTGCAAATTGAGCCTTACAAACTAGGACACAAACGCACACCCATAGTAAGTAGTCTCGTTGAGATCTTCAAAGCAGGACCCCATATAAATATGTTTTGATGAACTTATTTTTCGCATTGTCTACAATTAATATATATGTTACATTGCCTTTGAATTTATAGTGCAATATATTTTTTGCACTGTGTTTGGTTGCACTGATTTATGTGCATGTTATGTCCTGCTTCATCGATGGGGCCAGTTACATAGTTTTCCAAAGAGTGCATCTGAAGACACATGAGAACGACCGATTAGTTCACTTTCTACCCGTAAAAGCCTATGTTGGTGTTCCTTTTGTGACCCATTTGACGACCACAAATTTGAATATACATGATATGGTATATATGTGCCTCTTTCCAGAGTTAAATTCAAGAAGAACTGCCTTTTTACCGAGTATATATGACTCTTTCCTAAGTTAACATACATAATTTTCTTTATGCGCAAAAACTAGCTAAGACGATAGTGCAAGACGCTGGCCTACCTACTCATGGAAAAGTTAGACTACGACTTGGAGCAGCAGGGGTCGTCACAACCATTACGTACAATAAGAAAACTGGTGACCGCATTGAGCTCGACAGGTTGGGGTGAAAGAATTTCATTGAAGACAAGCATTTTAAGATCAATCAACCTGTTTTGTTCATCATGAGGAACACCAATCAGCTAAACTTGGAGGTCATGATTGAGATGTAGATCATGCTCATGCCCGGCGGTAAAAGGGGTGTGAGATGGTAGAAGTGGTTTTAGGTAAGATCACCAAGAGATAAGAGGTGTGAGACTACATGAAACACATATAAACACCAAACACCGAGGCTTAAGAACTTGCTCACAAGGAAACAAGTCTGGCTAGCACTTTGTGACAACCAAATGAGATGCAAAACATTGTGTTTTTGTCTCGCTTTTCCATAGATACAAGTGATGTAAAAATGACCAAAAATAATGTAGAAAACCAAACACGACCAACATTGTCTCATATGGTCTGAATAGTTTGTACATTAGCAGGTTGCTTTAGCATGATGAAATCGTGCTTGTAGATCTCGATAATTGTTAGTTGTTTCTTATGGAACTATTGATAGTTTGTTCAGTCATTTATAAATTGCAATGTTGTAGCACTAATGCTTTAGTTGTTGAACTTTTATTTCCTAACTTTTTGTAAAACATCTTAAAATACGAAACTGACAATATATTCGGTGTCAAATTGTTGGAAGCTTTTTTTTACTTGAAAGAAACATACATGTCACATGACCATAATTATGCATGATGCAAATTATTTTTAACTTACGACAGCAAAACTTCGTGTGTTACACGTGAATGCTAACTAGTAGTGATAGACTAGTAATTTTTTTGGCTTGCTTTATTGATCAACAAGGGGTCGACTACATAGTCCATTTACAACCGTACTATATGGAAGTAGTAGGAAAACCTTCTCCGGGACAAACCTTTCCACTTTCCAATTCTTGACATTAATAATTATAAAACATCACCGCGATTAGATAGCTAGGAAATAGGTGGAACAGGTATGTCAACATAAACTCCAATGGCGTTAACGAAGCTCTCAGCACGTGCAAAGAAGCCCACGACACTGCTGTTTTGGTCAACGGGGACGCTGAAAGGAGTGCCAATTCGATTCCCGTATCCACTATAGATTTTCTTATTTGTGACAAGGGTAAGCGATGATACAACAATCTGTCCTTCATGTATAGCAGTTGTTCCAGAAACTTCCTTGATACTCTCTGTTTCATCGAAGATGATCTGCAAAGGGAATAATAATTCACTGCATGAGGAGTATGTACCTTACCATCATACCAAGGGAATGTAGGTGCTCCAGTGGACAAGATATATAGAGTTATCGGATCAGCGGCTCACCGTTTCCGAGGATCCACCATCGCCACCCCATGGACCAGCGGTAAGAGTCGCACCAGCTTGGTCAATATACGAAAATGCAAGTGAATCAAGAACATCATTGCTGCGTATGGTGACACTTATAAGACGTCTCGGTCTTTCCACATAAAAAGCTCTCCCTCCTGCACCCCATGGTCCGATCTTCGTGGTAGTACTGTGCTGACGTGCCTTGTAGCAAGAAACGCACACCCTTTGTAAGAAGTTGCTACGGTTGTACAATAAACTTGTTTCCCAAGTGTATCCGTGAGTGTACGCCTATACGTACAACAAACATGATAGTGGAAAATATAGTAGTATTAAGAAAAAACACTCACCAATGGCCTGCCGAAGGTAAGGCACACAACATGGACATCGAGCTCTCGAATGAACTTCGGGTGCACCATCATCTCCGCTTTGACATTGACAACACCCTGTGCAAATTTAAACTGGCCGGTCCCACCGACGATTGCACATTCACCGTGGTGATTTTCATGATCTCCGATTACCTTGATGGAGGAGCCCTTAAACCTGTTCCAAATATACAAAAGCACTATGATCCAGCGGGGAAAAAGATTAACCGAATATGTGGACTTGTCTGTGCACACATACAAAAATGTGTTTACAGATCCAATAGCAATTAAGGCAGATCCTCTAAAATACTCCATTCTTTGTGTAACGTCAAGTTTAAAAAGCTAGACCAGATGGGAAAGAGGCCTCCTTGACATAGCATTAAGAAGAAAGGTGCACACAACGCCGAGGACGCATGCATCAGCTGGTGCCAACCACCGGGCTAAGTCTCGGTCCATGAAACGTCAAATTTGAAGGACGAAGAGTTAAAAACATGTGTTTACAAATCCAAGAACAACTAAGGCCGATAATATTACAGTAAGGAGGCTCTGTACCATGAATAATATATATGGTAAGAGTGCGGAAGATCTTACCATGCGCTCCCCAACACCAGTCCACCGCGCCGGCGCAGATCGAGCAGAACCGGCCGACGAGCTCTCTCCACCATCGGCGCCTGGAAGACCACCATGGAGCCGCTGAGCTCACACGACTCGGAATCCCCCCACGCCTGCTTTGGAAGGCCACCGCCACCGCGTCACCCTCCGGCGGCAGAAGCGGACAGGGAGCTTGACGGACGAGGGTTTGGGCGCCGAGACGGGATGCACGGCAGCGAGCTACAGTACGATCCAATGGATCCTGGACTGTCCACTGTTGACGTCCAACGATATCCAACGCTATTGGACCTAAAGTCCAGCTAATGACCATGCCCAACAGCTGGATCCAATTAATTTCAGGTCCAAAGCCCATGGATCCTTGAAATCCAGTTCCAGATTTAACTGAATCGATCCATCAGCACTTTTTTTCCTAGTACTTGTACTAGACGAAATTGGTTTCTTGCTTGACTACTACTACTCCCTCCATTCCAATTTAATTGACTTGATATCCAATAAATATGGTTAGATGTATAGATACATCTACATGTGATACATAGCAAGTCAATTAAATTGAAACGCAGGGAGTACAACACATGCGACCGGCTTGGCTGCAGGGTATGCTCTGCCACTGTCAACCCATGGAACATATAGCCTCTGATCTCGGAGGCGAACCCCGTAGTGTGAAAAAAACTTTTAAAAATTAATGTAAAGCGCTTTAAAAGAGGATGGATTAATAGAGAATCTGATATAGTGGATATAACTTAGGATCTTGATTCTCTCTGAATTCAATTAAGACGACCAGGTTGCAGATAAACAAGGTACATGATGAATGTGTGATTTACCTTTCATCAATGAACACAATGCTGAAACAGTGGAACCACCTGTTGACGGTTTTACTGGCCCCGAAATGCAAGCCTTGAACATATCCAACAAGCTTGCTGCCAGTGCCAGTACCGTCATACATGGGCCAATCGTTTACACAAATGACACCAAAACACGTGGGGGAGCCAACATCTGGGCCTGTTACTATAACTTGGTTGGCAATTGGTGATTCTTGGATGTATTGGTATGCAAATAAGCGGAAGCGAAGCTCCTTTTGCTCGATACCTTGGCTTATTGGAACACTAGTGGCATAGGAAGGGAGATCCATGAGCATATGACTCTTCTTGTCTCTTCGATGAGGGTCGCTATTTATAGACCTGTAAGACCAAACGTACATACACCCTTCACATGTCTCGATCTTTTTGATCTGGCACCAAGCACATATGGATCAAGTTGTCTTTTCGATTGATCTAACTAGTTAATCGGAAGCCAAGATGCTGCTCGAAGTATCTATCTTAGACAATCGACCGTTTACCAACTAACAGCAGAAAACTAAAACAACTTGCAGTTGCTTGCAGCTTCTCCTTTGAAATTTAAAATTATTGCATCCCAAGAGTTGTTTAAAACTAGTACAAGTCTAACCTTTGGCCTACCTTCCGGTCCATTGTTTTTTTAAACGGTTTTTTTTAACGGGTCTTTACATTAGTAGGAAATAGTGTATATATGAAAAAATATTGCTGCCGGACAAAAAAGAAACCCTACGGCAGCGGTAAAGCCGCCGGTATACACGGGGCGTACAAGGAAACGGGTATGCCAGCTCTGTTTGCGGACCCGGGCGGCCAGGCATGGCTAACCACCGCTAGCGTAACAGGGCCCGTGTCGGGCCGGCATTAGTGCGCACCATAATGGAATTCGAAAGGATGAATGGGGTTATCAAAGGATTCGTTCGTAACAGGGCCCGTCCGGATGGAAGCACCATTCTGGGCTTTCTCACCGAAGAGTGCATCTCTTTCTGCACGAATCATCTAGACGACGAGAACCCTTGTGGTTTACCCGAAACAAGCACCTTGGTAGGCTCGCGGGAGTAGGTCACAAAATTGGCCAGAGGGAATTGTATGTGGACTACTCTCGTCGACGCGTCGGCTTTAAGATGGCAAAATTAGTAGCTCTACAACACATTGGAATGGTCGATCATTGGTAGAAAGAGCAGAAAATCATGATTGCGAAGAAGTACCGTGACCAGGGAAAGCCAAGGACTGAATGAGAAATAATCACAGAGCACATCTCCTCTTTCTCGCGTTGGTTCAAAGACTAGCTTGTCGCCAATCCCCCGCCGATGGTACGGAAGAAAAAATCTTATACGCCTTATAACATAGCCCCGCGCGCAGCCTCGGGACATATCAAGTATATGATATAAACGGATTCACATTATACACAGAGGAAAAAAGACAAAAAATCGGATTATCAAAACCCATGTGGGTAACGATGGAATCCTATGCCGGTGACGTAAATTTAAGATAGTACAGAACGATCAATGAGATCTGAGAGCTTAACTACTCTTCTAGAGAGAAGGTGGCGATGTTCCATGTGAGATGGGCTAAGAGATCGAGCGTTAGAAAAGAAATCAGGTATTTCACCACCATGTGTATACCCAAAGCCGGCACTTCAAGCTTGAGCATCACCACACAAAATGAGTCATGGGTATTGGCTAAGAAAGTGTCCCAATGCTTCTTCATAACCGACATGTCACGTCCTAGCCGTGTTTTCAAAAGGAGAGGCAAAATGAACGTCATCAGAATGGATAGAGCGCCAACAAGGATGATTTCGACCACTACGATGACCCAAATATGGAAGATGAAGATGACGATGAGGCAACATACACCACGAGAAGAAACATGACCATGCTACCTAAGTCATGTTGTCTGTTCAACATAACAACTCACCATATGGGAGGCCGGGTGTAATGCTTAAAACCGTAAGTAATAAAGCTCCCTTTATCGAAAAAAGTCACCATATGGGGCTAAATTATTCAACAAGGACCAAATAAGGCAAGAAGCTTGTCAAACGCTGAGAAAGACGCGTTTTAATTTATGTTGTACATTTGCTAGTACCGATGTATCTTTAATTCAGTTGTAACTTAAATTTATGTTACTATGTAATTTGAAATGTTTGTTTAATAACAATGAGAAAATTTGAAAGTTTGGCGGACTACCGATATCTAATAGTAGTGTAATATGTATTGTTAAAAAATGTTGATCCCTGGTTTCCATGGTTTGACATAAAAAATTGATAGGAGTGTAAAATATCAGTGTAATATATATGTTCTTCAAAAATCAAAATATACCGCTGATACGTCTCGAACGTATCTATAATTTTTGATGTTCCATGATTGTTTTATACCTATTGCTACATATTTTATATACACATCACAGCATTTTTATGTATTTTTTGGGACTAACCTATTAACAAGATGCCACAGTGCCAGTTCATGTTTTCTGCTGTTTTTCCGTTTCAGAAAACCTGTTAAGAAAATATTCTCGGAATTGGACGAAAATCAACGTACCCCAATATTTCACCGACACGAAGGCGAAGACCGAAGGGCGCACGAAGAGGCGACCCAGGGCAGGCACACCACACTTGGGTGCGGCCTTCCCTCTGGCGCGCCGAGGTGGGGTGTGACCCCTCGGGTGCCTCCAGCCGCCGCCCTTTCGCCAGTATATTCTCCCCCTCCCCAAAACCTTAAACACCTGAACAATTATACACGAAAAGTTCCGTCGCCGCCGCCGCCGTCGTCAACCCTAGTTCGGGAGTGTTCTGAAGCTCTTCCCGGCACCCTGCCGGAGAGAGATCATTGCCGGAGGGCTCTACATCATCATGCCCGCCTCTGGAGTGATACTGAGTAGTTCATCCTTTGACTACAGGTTCATAGCAGTAGTTGGACGGTTCTGAAGCTCTTCCCGGCACCCTGCCGGAGAGAGATCATCGCCGGAGGGCTCTACATCATCATGTCCTCCTCCTCCCCGAGCACCTTCACCGCCTCGCACACTGTCAAGCCCTCCTCGCCGCTCCCTCTCCTCTCCTTGGAAGGTGAGCCGGTCATGTCCCATTCTCCCCCTCCTGTCTCTCCTTGTCATCTTCTTCCTCTCCTCTCCTCTCCCTCCTTCATCTTCTTCCTCCTCCTCCCTCCTGTCCCATGTTTGTAAGGTGTTTGTCAAAATGCCAAGCCATTGGAAAGTGGTTTAACATGCATGATATTGATGTTAGGGTTTAGATAATATTTTTGTGATCATTTTGGTATATTAAACTCAAATTTTCAAATAACAGGGATTAAGTTATGATTTTCCGAAGTTAGTTTTCAAATCTGGCATTTTAGATAAATTAGATAAACAACAACATAAAATATTTAATTGAGCATGAATTTGATACAGAGATATGGATTACAGTTTTGTAAGCATTTGTATACTTCATTTGTAATCTTCCGAGCAATATTCAAATTGTTATTTGTATTTGTGGTGATGATGATGAACTTGTGGTGGTTGTGGTGATAGTGATGATGATGATAAATTTGTGGTGGTGGGGGTGAATGATGTGTATGTGATGATGAACTTGTGGTGGTGGTGATGAATTTGTGGCTAATTCTCTATTCGAATGTTTGTGTATGTGTATGTTTGCAGGGAATTGACTACATCGTTGAGAGTACAACAGCTAATTTTTAAACAGAGGCAACATGGTCTTGTGGATACGACCATTTCCAAAATCTCACAATGATTTAGTCGTTACCAGCTGCTGCCCGGTTGGTGCTCTACACCCGTTGACATGATTGCCGTTTAACTAAACTTTGTTATAGCCAATCAGACAAATGTCAAAGTTAGACCTCGATTGGTTCGCAGTTTAATTTTCCCCTCCGTAAAAAACGATAGATCGGTTCAGACGTATCCCTTTTCGTAGATTATTTTCGGTCGTTTCCGGCCCAAAAACCCGGAATCCAAGCGCGCCGCTTGCAAAACTGGTGTGTTTTCCATCGTGTGCCGAAGACAAATCAAGGAATAATTATAGATTTCCCGTTCTGTCATCCAGCAGAACCATGGACCCTGAAAGGGCCAATAGATTTCCCGTTCTATTTATTAGAAGAAATAATTACAGATTTCTTTTGTCTATATAGAATAGATTACATTGTGGCATTAAAATGCCTATAAGGTCCATTCCCTGGAAAGTTCTTTTGGAGGATGAGCTTCATGGAGCTCTTTTTTGAAAAAAAAAAAATCGATATTTTTAAGTTTTCATGAAAAAAATCCGAGACGTTGACAATAACCTATTCTACGAGTCTGTAAATTGGCAGCACATAATAGTTTGTATTCCGTCCTACACAAAAAAGACAAATCTTGATAAATCTGAAAATTTTCAAATCACATTTCAGATGGAGAATTTTGTTATTTTTGCACCGACCAAAATACACAATATTTCGCATTGGTATTTTGCACAATGGTAGACATAATCATGTTCTACTTCTAGGATTTTTTCACATTTTTTAGAAACTTAAAAATGTCGTTTTGATTTTTTCAAGAAAAGAGCTCCGTACTCCAAATCACCGTACTCGTCCATTCTCTAACTAACGTAAGTTGCCTATAATGACCAGTTTATTGAAGCCAAGATGCTGCTGGAAGTATTTATCTTTGTTTGGAATAGCGTGCACCCTAACGATACCAAATGTCTCACGGCCCTAGATATATTGAATGTGTTGATGTAGCTAGACGGACGGGACAAGAAGTACATAGATAGTTACTATATGTCTACTAGATATTGAATATTCCGAACACAGGCAAGTGTTATCCAGCTGCAGGTATAAATTATGGATCGATAAAGTATACATGCATGTATATAGACATTGCCCGCGTTTCTTCCTCTTGGCTTGAATTTGTAAGAGAAACAGGGATCGAATAGGCGATAGACGTTGTCAGGGAAATCATATGAAATTTTTCTACCGGAGAATAGTTTTTCTTGAGGGGATGAAGGACTCTTGATGAGAACGTGGAGTCATAACAACTTTTGATTTTCTAATTCATGAATAATTTTCTAAACATAGTGGACATTTTTTTAATCCATTAACTTACTTCCGGAATCTCTCCTATCTATCTATCTATCTAATCTATCTTCTAATCTAAAAGAAACAATTCGTTCCACATTCTGTCCACCTTTCGTCCAACTCCCTCACTGTTTTTTTCTTCTTTCACGCACGCTGATTTATTTCCAAGGTTTGACCAGAAGTAATCACTTTTGTCCCACGCAGTAATTATGAGATCAATCTACCGAGCAGTAAAATCATTAATTTCCTGGTCTCGCTAGCACATACCAAATCAAAACCTTCCTTGTTATCAAATTGAACCTCCAGGACGCAGCACCACTATTACGTCCCCAGATCCTCGCAATTACTCTGGAGTCTGGACAATCCAGGACGCAGCCCCGCCACCACCTGCTAGATCCTCGCAATTAGTGTGGAGTCTGGATGACAACGCACTCGGACAGCGATGCCAGGTCGCCAGGGCAAGAACCAGCAGCTCGACGCATGACGCAGTGCCGCCACCACCTGCTAGATCCTCGCAATTACTGTGGAGTCTGGACGACAACGCACTCGGACAGCGAAGCCAGGGCAAGCACCAGCAGCTTGACGCATCCACGCCGCCGGGGCATCAGGGGCGGATCCAGGATTTGGACATAGGGGGGGCCGACCCAACGATCGCCGATCAAAATTGTATATTGTCCTCGACCATGAAAAATGAAGTCTCCCATGGTATGCATATTTATTGCAAGAAAGCTACATGTTTACTAATTTAAAAAAAAACACATATGAAAACAATGACACATGTTGGACAACAGTCAATATAAATTTGACTATACAATTACATACAAGATCGATCATGTGGGTTAATATCTTACAAAAAGGTTAGAGCTAGGTTATATCTGCATTTTAAGTGTAGAAGGGTTCGTTCTTGGTGCACGTGGATTGGAAAAATCAATATGTTAATGTTCTTCGCTTCATTTTAATCTGAAAAAGTATAGCGAAACTACACCAAAAATATAGATATCTATATCTAATCTAAGCCCATGTAACTACTACTCCCTCCAATCCGATATAAGTGTCGGAAGGAAAGAGCTAATCACATACAAATCAACAGTACAACTCACGACCGTTTTCTGGGATCGGAGGGAGTATTATTAAGTAATGTGTTTAAAATTATCACATCAAATAAGGTTAGTACTACGTGTATACCTTGAGAGATATTCTGGTGACGCGTTCACTCAACGAGTGTACCGGGCGGGGCGGCAGGCTGCAAGCGGCAAGCTGGCAACATGCCCGTCGGCGTCGAGGAATCGCTGGTTGCCGGAGTGTAGACACGGAGGAGGAGATGAAATTTTTTAAGCGGCAGAGGTTTTTCGGCGGTGATGACGGCGATGCCATAGCACAGCCGAGCGGCGGCGGCGGCGATAGGTCAAATCGTTCAGTCGTTCGTATTGTAAACTGATCGTGTGGAGTATACGTGGTGTGGGCAGTTCGGGCAATCTACTTCGTGAGGTTGTTGGACTTGGCCCATGTGGCAGTAACGTATGCATTCTACTCTAATGCCGTAAATTAGAGTCACGATTAGCAAAAATTCTACTGGATAAGTATTGGCCCCTGCCGTTATTACTTGGGGGTGGCCGATGGTTGGCCGTCGCCCCTCCCTCGATCCGCCACTGCGGGGCATGAGGCAGCACTGATGATTAACCTCCAGGAGAATTCGTTCTTTTGAGAAAAAAAGAGTCAACAAGGTTCTCTACAACAACTCTGCTCCCGTACACTAACTTAGTACGTCACTACGGGAAAGCCACGCTACGCCGACGGCCGTCCTGTACGCCGACGGCCAAATGTCGGGGCCGTCGGCGTACAGCACGAGTTAGGGCAGACGACCAACAAGCCGTCGGCGTACGAAGCGCCGTCGGCGTAGCCTTACCGTCGCCGACGGCCCCCGTCGGCGTAGTAAATCCCGTCGGCGTACAAAAGGGCGTCGTGACGGAACGAAGTCGCCCGTCCAGCATCGTTGATACGCCGACGGCAAACGCCCGTTCATATACGCCGACAGCGGCCGTCGGCGTTTAGTTGTTCCTTTATTTATTTATTTTCGTATATAATATTTATTTCTTTATTTCTCTATATAATATTTAATGTAGTTGTAATTTATATATATATTGGACCTATAATTGCCCTCCCAATTTCAGTATCCCACCCCCGTAAAATAACGATTTGAGTTTTCCGGAACCCAACCCTACAACATATACATGTAAAACAAATAAAAACAACATATTTAATATACACTTACAACATAAATATTAAATATATGGCTCAATTTATCCTACCCTGTGGTGTGACGGGAACTTTGACTTTTTTCCTGCACTTAGAGGTGAAAACTCCTGTTTCGGACGAACCGGATGGAACATTGTGTTTATTTGGGGTAGACTTTGGTTTCCCACCTTTCTATGGCCTAACCTAACACAGCCAAGCCAAAAGGTCCACTTTCCTACCCCCTTTCGACGGAGTTCAAGGGGGTAGACGAAAACGTTAGGGTTTTCCCAGCGGATTCGGGATTTCGCCGAAGCGGGGCATCGGAGCGTCGGAACCCCACCAAAAGCTAGGTTGTGCCATGTCATATGTATACAAGTGTCATGTGTGTTCTAAATGTCCATTATCCTACTCCGGGGTGTGACCGTCTTCACCGACTTTACTTTCTCTCTAGTGAGTTCATGCACTTAGAGGTGACGACGCTCTGGGGCCCCGCTTCGGCGAAACCCTGAATCCGCTGGAAAAATCCTAACGTTTCCGTCTACCCCCATACACGTGCGTCGAAAGGAGTAGCCCAGTGGACTTTTTTGCTTGGTTGTGTTAGGTTAGGCCATAGGAACATGAGAAACCAAATTCTACCCCAAATCGACACAAGATTCCATCCGGTTCGCCCGAAAGGGGAGTTTTCACCTCTAAGTGCAGAAACTCACTAGAGAGAAAGTGAAGCCGGTCACACCTACGAGTAGGATATTTCACATTTACAACACACAACACACTTGTATACATATGGTATGGCACAACCTAGGTTTGGGTGGGGTTCCGATGCTCCGGGGCCCCGCTTCGCCGAAACCCTGAATCCGCTGGAAAAACCCTAACGTTTCCGTCTACCCCCATACACGTGCGTCGAAAGTGGGTAGCCAAGTGGACTTTTTTGCTTGGTTGTGTTAGGTTTGCCAGTACATGGGCAGCAGAGAGCAAGATTTCTGAGAGGCAGGAGTTCCTAGAGCGGAGGCTGAAGGTGAACCCTCCCCTTGGTCGGATCCAAGCAGCGGCAAGGATCTCTGATGATTAGCAACATTTCCAACACTTGTTCCGGCGGTTGCAGATCATCAGAGAAGTCTTGCCGCTGTTTGGATCGAAGGCCGATTTGCCGTCTCACGACCACGCGATGATTTGCCGATTTGCCGGTCAGAGTGGCCACTGGAGAAGGTAGGCAACTTCAATCCGACGTGGTTCTGAAAGGGGCATGGATAATATAGTTAGAATAGTTAGAATAGGATGTGCTAGAATAGGATAACTTAGTTAGAATAGCAAATAGAAGGTTGGTAGAAGCCATATCTAGGTCCCAACCTTTGCTTTACAGATTTGGCCAGCGCTATAAGATTTTCTATTTTATGGCTCGAGAAGAGCGAGGATGAAGATGATATCTTCATGCCGAGTGAAGAGAGCAAGAAAGCTGCAGAAGCGGCGGCGGCGTCGTCGTCGAAGGGCAAGGGTGCTGCATCGTCGAAGGACAAGGGTGCTGCGTCGTCGAAGGGCAAGGGTGCTGCGTCGTCGAAAGGCAGGAGTGATGCGGGAGGCTGCGTCGATGGTAGATGAATTTTATTTTTCTAATTTGCAGAGTACCATGTAATAGTATGTTGGGACATTGGAATAGCCAACACCAAACTCCTAGCTTCACACACCACACTTATCCCGCACTCCCCACACGTAGTTTAGAGATTTTATTTCACACTGGTTTTCCGATCGCCGCTTTCGCCGTATAGTTTTGATTTAACAATATTATATAGTAGAGATAAATTTATACAATATTATATAGTAGAGATAAATTTATACATTATATAAATAATATTTGATTTCTTTTAAAAAAAGCAATAAAAAAGCAAAACCATACGCCGACGGTAAAGCCGTCGGCATAGGCCTGGATGGCTTCACGTATACATCGCCAAATCGCGCGCCCCAGCCCCAAATAATCGAAATCGCGCGCCCCAACCGCAAATTGACCCCGCCCCGACCCCGCCGCCAGCCGTCCCAGCGCCGCTCCACCCCGCCGCCGGCCGTCCCAGTGCCGCCCCACCTCGTGACCGCTGCCGCTGCCCGCCCCCGCCGCTCGTCTCCACCTGCCGCCCCCGACGCCCCACCTCCACCGGTGCCACTAAACCCTAGCCGGCGGCGAGACGAGATCCGCCGCACGGGACGCCGGGACCTCGACGGCTCGACCTCTTCCTCCAGGCAGTCAGGCGTCAACTCGTTCGCCTCGTCTCCTCGCAGCCCCAGTCCCCGGATCGACGCCGGCGTGTCAGGTATCCCCTTCCGCCGTTCTCTTCTAGTCTTCTTTCTCTACTCGTGTTTGTGCAAGCATGCTGTGTGTAGTAGCTGTAACTAGCTGAAATCGTGTTGGTTGTTGAATTCTTGACTCTTCCATGCTTGTCGCAAAGTATGGTTAGGCATAAGCTTGCTGCCGAAACATGAACATGTGGGAACATAGCGACCTCTCCATTTTTTTTTTTGATTCACCGATGTAAATATGCCACAATAGCTTCCTAACAGTAACTCCAGAACTGAAATGCGGGAAGCAGTAGTCATTCACATATGAAATTAAAAACATCATTAGCTTAAAACAAATTGCCCTTGCCTTGAGACTCAATAGATTTTCATATAAATAAGAAGTGACATAACTTTGTCAAACAATCATGAACTTGTGCATGAAGCACTTAACAAAACATCGCTGAATTGTCATGCCAATAATTGACCCTATTCTCATATTCAATGGTCACCACTTGTCATCCCTGAATTGTCAAGCCAATAGCAGCACTGAACATCAAGCTGTAGTGTGTCATTACATAATTCAATTGCAGCCACTTGAACCCAGCACCAAAAAATAATCTGATGCTCGAGAAAAGCTCCAATGATTTTTTTTTTAAATATACAGCTCTAGGTATTTATGTACAACAATTACACACGCCATGAATTGTCGCTGTCTTCTAAAACTTCAAGTAGTTGTAGAAAATGGAAACATGCCATGAGTATCTTCTCAAAGGGGTGACAAGAATTTAAAATAAAATAGCTATTCATGCTGGATTGTTGGAATATGACATTCTTTCCATATATGGAAAAATCCTAATCATCCGGGCTAGACTCAAGAAATTTTGTTTATATGTTTAGCTAGCATGCTAATGTTTTTTTTTTTGCTTTTTCAGATGTCTTTTATGCTTAAAAGTTTACCCTTTCTCAATGCAGGTGATTGACCGAGATGAGCCAAGGCAAGGAATCATCAGCCACCTTGGTGAAGAAGATGCGCCAGCAGAAAGTTACTAAACATGGAAGAGCACTTATTCCGAACCCGCGTTACCTGTCTGACAGTGGTGAGAGTAGAGGTGATGCAATTCTTAATTGGATCATGTCTTTATGCTTAATTGTTCACCCTTTCTCAATGCAGGTGGGGTGGAGATGCTGGAGGAGGGGGAGGTGCCGATGCTCCACTTCCTTCGAGGGGACGAGGTGCAGGACGAGGACGAGGGCGAGGTGGAGGACGAGGGCGAGGTGAGGGAGGACGAGGGCGAGGTGGGGGCGACGTGTCTTCGGACATACCCTCTGCTTCGTCGACGAGGGTTCGGACGAGACGGGCCCCTCCACGGACATGGGGGCGGGCCCCTCCACGGACTTGGAGGCGGGGCCCTCCGCGCCACCGAAGAAGCCAAGGATTCGAGGGGAATCCCAGGTCCCTGATGAGGACAAGGAACCTGCTACCGAGGAGGAGAAGATCCTCATTACGCCTAATGGGAAAGAGTAAGTGACTATATATACTAATTTGAACATGGTAACTTCATTGTGGTCAGGACAATTTGACATGTACTAATGTTTAATTATTGTGCAGCAACTGGATACATCCTGCAAAAGCCCGTGTGCCTAACACCCTGGTTGGAGCTTTGATTAGGAAGTTTTGGCCGGGCTTGTACAGTACCGTCCCCAACGGCGCGACGAAGCTAGCCACCCATTGGGTAGACTATCAGGCCGCCAATTACGCGAGCGGCGGGAAATGTTCTGACGCCGTGATCAACAAGTTTTGGGTAAGTTGAACTTTTCGAATTTCGTTCATACTTGATGTCCCCACCATGCTCTCACAATTTGTTTTTTGTGCATGATTAAAGAAGTTCTATAGGGTACTTCCTGAGCAGCGGGGCGATGCGGACAAGACTTTGGAGGGGGCTTGTAGGAAGTTGACACGACAGCAGTTCTACAATGCAAAGCATACCATGATCAATCATTTCAGTACTGAGACGTTAGGCAAGACGGCGGTGAAGCATGAGATTGTGGAGAACCCACTTGAGGTGACCGTAGATGACTACATGGCGGTAAGTAGATTGTTAATGAGATTACATGTTGCTGCTAAGTTGCAATTGCATTATCCGTTCTTCACATGAGTATTGTTTTTTCATTTAAGCCCTCATGGGCCTATGGCAAGGATGACGCGTGGAGGGCGTTGGTGTCTAGGTGGGCTGGGGAGGACCCCGAGTTCAAGGCCTTGAGCGAGCGAAACAAGTTAAAGCGCGGGAGCGGGGGACACATTGTGCGGGTGCCCGCAACCATGAGCGCTTCAAGGCAAAGCTGGTATATATATACATGAAACAATCTTCATTTATTTCCCCTCATGTTCCTACTTGATACGCATGACACTTCTTTGGCATTGCAGGAGGCCGATCTCGGGGAGCCTCTTACGCACATGCAAACATGGGAGAGGATGAAGATGAAGAAGCCCAATTTTTCTGAGCCTCAGCCCTCGCAGCCCGATTACTTCGGCACTGCCAAGGAGGGGCTAAAGGCATACGTCGAGACGTTCAAGGGTATAAATCCGGAGGTGGACAACCCTCTTGAGCATGACACCGATGAGAGAGCGGTGGTCCTTGCCGGGAACGGTTGGGAGCATGGCCGTCCTCTCATGCTTAGTGCGGTACTCGCGCGTACTCCTGAGTTGGCCTCTCGCGTGTCAAGGCTACCTCACCGCCGACGACCCTCCCGTCCTGCCTCGTCGGCCTTCCGAGCTCGCCCCGATGTAAGTTTTTCTCAATTTCATTCTCTTTCCGACATTCGTTCCTAGCTAAGTGGCTAAGTTGACGAGATGCGTTCCCTTTTAAAACTGTAGGCTGATTTCGAGGCGGCCTTCGATGCCGCTTACGTGGACTATGAGAGAGAGTATCAGTTGTGGGTACAGAAGAGCCAGGAGTATGAGGAGTGGGCAGAGTTGAGGGATGCTGTAAGTTTCAACTTTTATATTTGCAAAATATGACAAGTCTCATTTCCTCTAGTTTGAACCTTCTTTTTCTACAACTCCTGACATCTAAACTATCTTGTAGGCTGACAAGAAGTTTCATGCCACTGGAGAGCGGTCGCAGCTGCCTACGCGTCCACCTAGGCCGGGGATCATGCCCGTCGGCCCAACGAGGGAGTCGGTCGCTCGCACATACAAGCCAGCGACTCCGGTAAGTTATTTGCCAAACAAGTTGTTACCGCCATGTTGTGCTTTCCAAGTTGCTAACTTGGACTCAAACATGTAGGGATCGGATGCTCCAGGACCATGGCACCCTTTGGTCGTGCTTCCGCCTCACCGACTTCAACGCGCGCGCTCGTGGAGCATGCCACTGGTGGTGCTTCGCCGAGTTCGTCGCCTCTGACCACACCGTCCCGTGCCTCGCCGAATTCCATGTGTGCTTCGACTGGCCCACACGGTCGGTCGCCTATTCTCACGCGGTCAGACATGGGTGGCTCGACCTCTCACGAGATGTAGGATTAGTTCGGGTGTTCCTGGTGTGAATTCGAACTATGTTTGTGCCATTTGGAGTTTGTATGAATGCTTGTATGAATTTGAATCATGTTTGTATCATTTTGATATCTATGTGATGTTTCATGTGATGTATCTGTGTTGTTTTATATTTTGTGATATTTTAATTGCATTTAAAATGAGCTAGAAACAAGCAGCAACAATCAGCATAAAAATTGCAAATATGGTCACATATACGCCGACGGCATTGCCGTCGGCGTAGAGCACTTTCCAGGCGCACCAGATCGCTCCACGTGGCGCTCTAGGCCGACGGCACTGCCGTCGGCGTATGGATGGAGCAGACGGAGACGGACGTCTTCCGTTTTGTGGGTCCCACAGCGACGTCACCGACGGTTATGTATACGCCGACGGTTATTCGTCTACGCCGACGGGCTGCCACGCCGTCGGCGATACGCCGACGGCTTCCGGCCGTCGGCCTATCGTGGGTTTCCCGTAGTGCGTTTAGATCTCAGGTGAGCTTCAAACTCAATTCCCATCTCGATCCCGTGTGACCTATTTCTGCTCATTTCTTACTGAACACGCTACACTATTTCTGCTTGTTGCTTACTTTTAGCTGGACACAACGCCAAAACCTGTCACAAAGTTTGGGAAATAAGAGCGTTAAAATTAATTTTTAGAAGAAAGCATACCCATGTCATCACATATTGTGTTACAAAGATAATTAACACCCAGGGGAACAGACTTGAAGGACATTGTGATGCAGATCTTGCGAACTTATAATGAAAGGTAGATGCATCATCATTGGAAAACTTCTCAAGCCACGTATACCTACACTGAAATTGGAGAGGAGTCGAAATTACAATTGAGGAGGATCAAAAGATAGGACACCAGGGGAGCATGAGTCATCAAGAAAGTGAAGAGGAGACGAAGGATGTGGAACAATAAAACAATTAGGCACAACCTGGATGGTGATGTAACTTGATGATGCGGCTTAAGGAAATGGCGTGAAAAATAGGTAGTGGAGTCTCCTATTTAGTTACAGAGGATAGGTAAAAATGGTTACCTAAATAGGTACCAACAAATATATTTCCTTTTATGTTTCTACTTTAAGAACAGAAACACATTACTGTACTTCATTGGTATCTTTACGCCAGAGTATTGCTCATCTAAAAATGATTAATTATATCAAATAATTATCCTAGATTGCATGAGGCACATGAGATAAAAAAAAGCAATGCGGACAACATTCTGTACCAACATAATCAGGAAATATTTTGTGATCCAACACCTACCAAATACGTAAGCGCGGTGGAGGGGCAGCAGAATCTGAAGACGACCGGCGGCTGGAGGAGCGAAGGGGGTCATCTCACTTCTCCATGGGGAAGGGGGGAGTTAGTGATGTGCAGCGCATCACCGATGTGGTGTCGAGCAAGGTCCTACCGGCGTGCCCCTTAACTCCACATCTCCTCTCGGAGCTCCCTCCATGCTGCCATGGATTCCAGTCGTGTGGGACAGATTGTGAGGAGAGGGGATAGGACGTGGGGAGAGCGGGAAGGGGACATGGGGAGAGCGGGCGGCGGTGCGCGGCCATGGGGGCATGCGAGAGTGGCGGCAAAGCAGCGGGCTGTGCACAGTCGTGGAGAAGAAGATAGGATTGGGAGAGTGTGTGGAGTGAAGAGAGTGTACCAGTGACTCAGTGAGAGGAGTGTGGACTTTCCCTTTTAAGGGGAATGAAGTGTCCAGCGTGTTGGCATTTGATCAATAGTTCTTGTGAGAAGTGTGCATTATTCTGAACATCGTGTGTAGATGCAGCTAATTATGTTCTTAATTTTCATATTAATATATATATATATATCGTACACAATAGGTGTTGGCAAGATGATGAAGAAAGGGGAACAAAAAGTCAGCAGAATTTTGCACAATCAAATGAAGTGCGGTTAGAGTTGTCTTTTTGCGTTATTTTAATGCGTGTTCTATATCACCGTATTTAAATTATCATTTCCATGTACGTTTTGCTTTTTTAGATTATGGACGGGACATAGGTTGATATATTTGACACTCATGCCCATGGACACACACTGATGAGCTTTGCAAATACATAATGTCGATTAAAGATGCCAAGTATTTGGAGCATCTAAGAGATGTTAAATTATACGGAGTACCTTTTATCTCACATCGCTTCAAACGAGGTGAGATCTTAACCAAAAATAGAATATTTTGTGTCTACCATTTTCATACAAGTGAATGTATTGACATACGTCGCGAGAAAAAAAAAATGGACCGTAGCAACACACGGGCATTCAATCAATAATTCTGGTCACAAACCGGCTTCGGGGCGGTTTTCCTGTCGACGTGTCCATCTGTGTGGGTCCTGGGGCGAACGGCCGGGGCCGAGTGTAATTTCGCAGATAGGTCCTGGACCAAACGCGCGAGCCCTTCTTTCCTGACTCGCTCGGTCCCTCCCCGGTACCCTGACGAAAGGTGCAGGAGGTCGGGGATGTCTTGCTCGTGACCAGGACGGTGCACCAGTGTTTGCCGCAGCTGGAAGCCTTCATGATGCAGAACCGAGGCGCATGCTCGTCTTCAAGCAATCAGCCTTGCAGACCAAAGCTAGTACCGGCCGTCCCATTTTTGCAATGGATTGCCAAGTTCTGAAATCTGCGGTCAGTTTCCAACAGTTACGATGATGCCCCGCTTGGAGCCCTGTTCAAAGAGGCGAAATATCGCCTCGAAATCTTCTCCATCGATTACAGACTAGTTTATAACTTTATATGCCTCGTAACTATAATAAACCAGCTCACGAGCTGGCGACGTTGGGGGCAGCTCGTTCCGCCACGCCGCGAGCTTCACGCAGGCGCCGCCGCTATGCTTGGCCGCGAGGGGCACGGGGAGGGAACTTCCCGCTGCAGCCTCCAGGACGAGTTCTACTTCTACACCGTGTACTTCAACCTGGAGGTAATTAACTTCATCTCCATGAGCGCGCGGTCCTTGCTGATGGACACGCACGATGGCCTGGAACACAGGGTACCGGTGCGGGCTCATCGGTACGAACTGTTACGGGCAGCACACGCGCCGCCACACCGTCGTCGCAGGCTCCCGGATGCCCGGACCCCGTCCCTAGCCGTTGCCCCGTTCTGCTCTTCTGTCGCCGCTGCCCCCCGGCCGACTCCTAGTCCAGGCTCCATTCACTCAGCCAACTGCTCTTGAGCTCTTCGGAAGTTCAGTGTAGATTGATTGATTTATTATTATGCCTACTGTCCACAGTTGAACTGATTCATGGAATCAACAATTTTGCCCTGAAATTATATATTCATATTTCCCACTATACCTATTTTTTTAACATTATTATTCATGATTTTTTTTTTAAACATTATGCTTGGGTTTTGGCCCGGGTCTTGCACCAATCCTGGCTCCGCCAGTGCATGCAGGCAATGAGCGCCGGCCGCATGGAGGAGGAGGCCGATACCGGAGGGGCCGACGGAGACGGCGGCGTCTTATTCTTCTGCAGTTCCTACGGCACCACGGCGGCGTAACCTGTGGGTGATAAGCAAAAGGTAGATTTAACTGAAAACTGATCTAAATATTGTTAATACTTCACCTTTCACCATCATGAGTGATAAGCAAAAGGTAGATTTAGTAGAAACATTTATTTCTCTATTGTATTTATTTGGCACAAGAATCCCATCTAACTATAATTACATTTGTTATGACAGGGACTAACCAAAGCTGTCCTAGAACTATTCCCTGCTCTTAACACAGATTTTGTGTTCGACACATGCATCAAAACATGAACCAGCTTCACAAGGGAGAAGTGGTGAAAAATCATGTATGGGCTTGTGCGAGAGCAACCAATCTTGCAAGGTGGAATGAAAACATGGAGAAGTTCAAACAAGAATGCCCTGACGCACATGCATGGCTTGAAGCCATGCCACCAAACACATGGTGTCGTGCTCTTTTCAGCGAATTCCCAAAGTGTGACATCCTACTGAATAATACTTGTGAAGTATTTAACAAGTATGTGTGCTAAAAATCTGTCATTTACTAATTGTTCATGCTACTGTCATGTCCTAATTATTTCACTAAGATAATGTGTTAAACAATGTCCAGGTGTATTCTAGAAGCAAGAGAGCTGCCCGATCTCTCAATGCTTGAAAGAATTGTTTCCCAGTTAATGACAAGGTACTATGAGAATGAGTTACATGCTAGAGAAAATTGGGTTGGACAGATATGCCCCAAATTAAGAAGAAACTTGACAAAATTGCAGAGTATGCAGCAGATATTGTTCCAAAACAAGCAGGCATGGGTGTATTTAAGGTGGGCTCTCTGAACACTGAAAACATTTACATAGTTGAGCTCAATCTTAGGGCTTGTAGCTGCAGGAGAGGGCAGCTCACTGGAATTCCATGTTCTCATGTTATAGCTTGCTTGAGGCATGAGAATATCAACCCAGAAAGGATGGTTTCAACTTATCACTATTGATGAATATGGAGATGCTGATGTCCCTGAGATAAGATAGGTGAATTATATCTATTATCTAGTGTATCAAATTCTACCCAAACTGATCTAATGTTCATTTCTTAATGTGCAGCACATTGTCCATGTTGATTTGGATCCAACACTTGACCCTAGTAATATATATGAGAGATTCAATGGTGTCACAACTAGCTCATGAGGTAATTGTGCACGATCTGTAGGAATTGTACATGATTCAATTTCTAGGCTTGTCATGATTTGTTGGAATTGTCAATGTTGATTTGCAGAAACCGGCTGTTGTTTTTACTGAACATGAACCATTCCCACAAGAATCACAATTTGTGGCACAGAATAGGGAAGGAATTCCTACCAGAGCAAGAGTGACAACGGCTACTTCATCTGGTCATGCAATTCTGAGAGGAAAACGCAAGCGGAAAGCTACAGGCACTAGACGATCTTCGGTCATGGTGGCGCTGATGGTTCACAACTTGCAACAGTTCTTCAGAGCACACAAGAGCCACCCGCTGTTTAGTTTATGTCGAGCGCGACTGATGCATTTGGTGTTTACTTTCTATATACTGCCCCTGATGCTTTTGGTGCAATACTATGTTAACTGTAAACCTGTATTCAGTTAACTATGCATGCTTTTGTTCATGTTATACTCTGCAACTTTGCAAACCTGAGCTAGTTGTCATCGAGGGTGTCAATTATGTGTCAATTAAGTTATTTGTTAGTGAGTTCGTTTGAAATCTGTCAGTTAAGTTCAGTTAATTGTCAACATTGCATCACTGCCAGAAAGATCGATTCAGGACGGGATTTAGTGGTTCGCCATTGTGCAGAAAACACCCCAGGAAATATTAGCTGAAAATTGTAACCCCCAGGACATCTCACGTGCAACGCACGAGTCCTTTTTTTCCCGCCGAAACACACCGGCTGTGGCCACGTCGACAAGAAAACCGCCCCGAAGGCGGTTTCGAGAGATCAGTGCTGGTTTTTCACGTTTTGCGACCAAATCACTCATCTCGTAAAAATTCTGTGACCAACCTTGTGTTTCTCTCTTTATAAAATCATTAACAATTTTCTAAACCTCATGAACATTTATTCAAATCCATTAACCTATTTCAGGAATACATGAATAATTTTTTTAAACCTAATGAATAATTTTACGAATCCGTTAATCTAATATGAATCCATGAACAATTTTTTGAAACCGCATGAACATTTTTGCACACAACATTGAACCAATTTAAAATCTGAGCCGTGAACGTATTTATTTTTTAACCTCTTAAATATTTTGTCCAGTCACTTATCCAACATGAACAGTTTTTAAACCACACAAATTTACTCGAATCTGTTGACCTACTTTCGGAATCCATGAACAATTTTTCAAAGCCTCGTGAACATTTTTTTCAAATCAGTTAACCTACTTTCGTATCCATCAAAAAAAAAAATCAAACAGCGTGGACATTTTTGCAACAACTTAAAAATGGTAACCATGAACGATTTTTTTCGAACCTCGTTGATATTTTGTCCAATCATTTAACTTATTTAGGAATTCATGAACAATTTTCTAAACCTCATGAACATTTTTTGAATCGATTAACCTACTCTCGGAATCCATGAACAATCTTGTAAAACGTCATGAACATTTTTCCAAACAACATTCAAATGTGAATAATACATTTTTTAAATCCATCAACATATTCTTTTGAATCTCGCGAATATTTTCTTGAACCATTTGACCAAGTTAATCGAGGAACAAATTTCTAATCTACAATCTTTTTTTAAACCAAGAATAGTTATGTCAAAACTTTTTTTTATCCTATGAAAATTATAAATCTTTGGACCAGTTCCATGAGAGTATTTTTAATTCATGGACATGTTTTGAACCTCGTGAAACATCTTTACCGTGAGTATTTCCTGAATTCATAAAACATAGCATTTTGGACCCTTGATCACTTTTGAAACGACAATGAGAAGCCATGAATAAAAAAGAAAAAAGAAAAAAATGAAAATAGGATTTCGTTCAGCTTTTCATATTCTCTATTTTACTTGTGTTTTTGTGAATGTTACTATTGTTAAACAGAAAAGAAAAGAAGAAAATTCAAAAAGAAAAGAAAAATCAAAGACGAACAACCAAAAACAGGAGCCCGAGAAAGCCTGCTCCCCGCGCTCGTAGCCGGGCCAAGCGTTGGCGCCGCTAAAGGTGGCAAATACTGAACGAAAAAACAAAAAAGGACCAACAAGGTGCGTTGGAACATATGTAGCTAGATTAGTTATTCTGAATATTATTTTAATACATTCTCGAAACACTATTCTTAGAATTTTTTATCCAGCACACCTAGCAGCTCTTAGCCTCTTAGGTGGGCAATAATCATTTCTCCCTTCCGTACGAAATTAAAGGTTGTCATATAAGTGCCTTCAAATTTGCAGGCAAGCCAGCAAAGTCAAATAACAAAAGTAGAAGAAAACCGCGAGAGAGAAATATTGAACGATGCTGGGTATCTCTTTGGTGAAGTAGTCGAGACTACAAGTTGGATCAAATGGCGAGGTACATGGGCAGACCCAAGACACAAGAAGACCGAGCAAGAGAGGCCTTGATTCCGGTGAATGAGGAGAATAAGGGTGTGTTCGGATGTCCTCCGCGCTCTAGATTCTCAGCGCTCCAGCCCGGAGCAGCGCCGAACAAGCGAACTCCACGGAGTGAGATCCACGGATCTGGGCGAATCGGCAGTGTAATTTGTGGAGCACCACTTAATACCAACTGGGGATACGGATGTTAACCTGTCGGTGGATTATTAGTCATAGATACGGTTGGATAACGGTTTATGTATTTTGTCGTAATGCCCAATGTAAATGTCATAGTAGTCATCTTGTCATACATATGCATTGTCATGCACTCAATATTTTATCAATTGTCCAGCTGTAATTTGTTTACCCACCATGTTATTTATCTTTATGGACAGACACCACTAGTGAACTGTGGACCCCGGTCCATTCTTTTACACTGATAAAACCACCAACTGCAAACAATTGTTCTCTTTTACTTCCTGCAATTAAATACTGTTTTCCACACCATACGTTTAATCATTTGTTTTCAGCAAGCCGGGAAGATTGGCAACCTTCATGTTTCGTTGGGGGCAAAGTAGTTTAATTTTCACTACAAGAAATATGCTATGCTATGGCCCCCCATATTGGTCACATAATTGGTCACGGTCTGTCTTTTGTGACCTTTTTGTGACCAAAAACAGATGGTCAGGTTACGAGCGTCACTAATGAACGTAAGTGACCTTTTTTTTTGAATTGGTCATAGAGGTCTATGACCAAATTAAAAGGTCACAGTTCTTATGACCAATATTTTGGTCACGGGCAATTTGGCCAGGCCACGTCATATCCAACGTGGCAAGGCTGACGTGGCAGAATTGTGACCAAATGAAATGGTCATAGATCAGAATCAGCCCAGTCCAGTTCAGCTGTTTAGATGGGCTGAGCCCAATAATTCAGCCCATTTTATGTTTTTTCTTGTCTATTTCGAAGGGCTACATGGGCCAAGCCCAACAACTCGGCCTTTTATTTTCTTGGATTTGGCCTTTTACAATCTATTAATTTTCCATTTACACCATGCCATTTTGGTGCTGGTCCCACTTGTCAGATTGGTCCCACTTTTCAGATTGGTCCCACTTGTCATAGGTCCACAAGTCAGAAATTTTAGAATTTTACAGATTATTTTTATGTGGGTCCCACTTGTGTTTCACATATTTCCAAAACACATGCAGAATCAATATTCCAAATATTTCATCCAATATTTCATACAATGTTTGAAATATTTCATACGGAACAGGAAAACACATGAAATTCGTCCAAAATTACAAGCTATAAAAAAAGTAGCTACTATTTGCTAACTGGGGCTTCAAGTTTCTTCAAAATTCTTCAGGCAGGAGCTCCTGAAAAGAGGGGAAAAACACTTCAGTCCTTGCAATACCTGCCAAAAACAAAACAGAACAGTAAGAAAATACATAGCTAGGACAAAATTACACCTTTGCTTTGACATAAGGTGCAAGCAGAAGAATTTGTCAATTATGTAGCTCAGAATGTGAATGCCTATCAGTAGATATAAATTGCAACAGGGTACAAGCAAATCATCTGCAAATCACAAGAACAATAAGCACATCTTTAACATTAGCACTACCCATCCTAGATCACAGATGCCGCTTAATAGACGATGCATCTAGCACACCATCTCAATTAGATACTCATGAACTTCCAAAACTTTGGCGATACAGGGAAACAGAGAGAGGACGCACCGTTGGGTCAGACAAGGCGCAGAAGACTACAGCTGGGTCAGCCATGCTCATAGACGCTCGATGCCCGGACATGCAGGATCACTCATTGATAACCATTAGCATATCACCTAGCAGTACCAGGATTTACCAAATTAGAACAATTTTAGATAACAATACTAGAGATAAGAATGCAGTTCTCATTTCGGACAAAACAATGACAAAACACAAAAGTATTCGCAGAAGATGTGTTTTGCTCAAACGAGGACTATGAAACAAGCCCTTTCCGCTGGCAGCACCTATATATGGAGCTACATATTCTTTGTACTAATAAATGAAGCAATATATAGTAGATAGCTATCACATGCAAAAATCAACTGCCACTGCCTACTAAATATAAGCCTATAATTAATTAAGTCCAATGACAGATTTATAGATTCATGGCAGGATATTATATGAACCAAACATTTCCTAAACTGGCACCAAGCATAGGACAAAGAAAATGGTCATCAGTAGAACAAAGCACTACCTTGTAGGCACTTCGACTCTTTTAATTAGACATAAGGGAATCCATGTGACTAACGCAAACAACCTGCACATCCAAGAACAAACAAAATGAGAGACGAGCAGAAAATTGGCTAGAAAATCAAGTAGATAGTTTACCCATCAAAAGACCTGATGAAGATATAGTACTAGTATCTACTTTGCAAGACAGATGGCATCAACTACTTAGACAAGTTAAATATTGGATAAGTATACCACAAGAATGAGATCAAAACTAATTAATATCAAAAGAAGAAACCATTCCACTGCTTTTGTCGAATCTAGTATTATTACAGGCAATGCTGCATGAAGTCATTTAATCAAATTGATTTAAAGCAGCAACAGCAAATATGGTTAATCTCAAAAGTTATCCAGCAAGTGGAAGGACCCATGTCAATCACCATACAAAAATATCTGAACATTGGGTTTAAATATTTAACTTGAGAAGAAAAAAGTAATCTGATGATGTCCATGAAATTCAACATGCTTCCATGATGAATTATACACTGAATAGCAACATAAGCATAGCCAATTATGTATGATAAAGTAAAACAATTTCTACTCCTGAACATGCAAATACTGAAACAGAGGGCACTACTGCAAGAGAAAAGCACAACACATAAAGGAGCAAGAAACAAAGAAGCACATGATTATAGGAAAAGAGAACTGTTGACACAAACTAGACAATGCATCAAATAGAACAACAAAACAGGCTAACTACAGTGTTCCCATGTCCACAGTATGTATCGTTGCAAAGACTAGTGATAAGTAAAGCTGGAGTATGAGGGCACAGTTATTAGTAAAGCAGAGATCAAAACTAGTGATAAGTGTACATCTCGATCTACAAATGTGCCAGATTTCTTATCCAGCCAAGGTGCAGCCAAATGCCAACATTATAAATTTATTTGTAATCACAGAGTAGCTGTAAACATTATCTATACATGTAGCAAGATCTCTCTATTTCCCAGGTTTCATCATTATGATCTCGATTAACAGAGAAGAATTAGAAGATTACCTATCTGGGGAAGGAGCCGATCAGTGTGGCGCTTGGGGCTGTCCGCTTGTGGGTCTAGGTCGAGGTTGATGGATACCCGAGGTGCCACCATAGCCAGCCGCGCCGTCCTTGTCGACCCGCACCTGACAAACAACCAAGAGAAAAAATGTCAGATCCGTTTCGTCTCTGCTGTGACATGACGGAAGAAGATGGAGAAAGGGATCCGGGAAGGATGGTGCGGAGGGCTCTACTGGTGGGGATGGGGGGAGACGACCCCCGGCGCATCCCACGAGAACCCTAGGCGCAGCTCCGTGCCGCCGCCGCTTCACCAGGTGACGGCGTAGTAGATGCAGGGGAGGCAGCGAGGTCGTTGTCGAAGGAGAGCGCCACCACCGCCGCCTCGTCGCCGGGCCCCGCCTCGTCGTTGTCGAAGACGAGGCTGATGTGGGTGTGGTTGATCTGACGCGTGAGGGCCCGGAGCTGGGGGAGGAGGTGGTGACGGTGGAGGGGACTGCGGTGGGCGGAGGTCGCGGTGGTGGCGATCTGGTGAAATCGGTGTAGTAGTTGCGGGTCCGATGCTGCGGGTCTGCCTGCAGCCGTCCAAGTCCATGGCAATGACGACCTCGGCGGCGCCCTGCTAGCGCAGCAGCGTTACCGACCTCGGTCCTCCGTTGAGGTTGCCGTGGCCGGATCCGGGCGCGGAGGACGGGGATGGCAGGCCATGGGGGCGGCCTCCCTTCCCTATCGCGACGGACAGTCGTCGGCTTGGTCGCTCCTGGTCTTGGTCGACCATGGCGACCTTGCCGGAGAGCAGCGCGACGGCCGTGGTGAGGTGGGCTGCAGGGGAGATCGGGGGGAGGCGGCGCAGGGACGGGAGGAGAGGAAAAGAGAGGCCGGGGTCGGGTTAGGGTTTGGAGCGTGCGTGCTTTGCTTATATAGCAAGGTGGACCGTGGGTTAATTTCACTGTCTGCGGGGGGTGGGAATGCAAATAATTTTGGGAGGCACCGAGGCAGCCGCCAAGAGCGAAATATTTGGGTTCCACTGGGGCGGGAATTTGGTTTGGCCGGGAAATTTCTCAAAAAAAAAACACTTTTCATTTTTCAAGTGCTAAAAAGAGCGCTTTTGTGAAACGTCTACCAAGAAAATCATCCAAAATGGCACCGCTATATTGTTGTAAAATAGTAGACACCATTTTATGCACAATCACCAAAAAAATGCATTTTTCGAGCTCTCCACCTATTTGTCTTGAAAGTTATGAATGTTCGTTCGTGATAGGAAGTTTTTGAGAACACTTTTTCTATAAAACTTTCTTATTGCAAGTTTATATTTTTTTTCTCGTAACTAGGTCACATATGTTGACGCTACACGGAGGTTTTCCATTATTTTGATTTTTTTTTGAATTTCGTGTGCTCATTTGAAAATCTAGTCGAATTCGTGGTCGTGACCGTTTGTGTCTAGTGGTTGAATCATGTGAATATTTTGGCGTATCTCTGATGAAATGGATACTTGTGAACCTAAAAATGAAATTTAGGAAAAATAACGGGCAAGCTATGTGGTGGTTGCAGTTCAAAATGTAGCGGTTTTCAGCTGAATCGGCAGGGTACCGTTTAAATGGGCATATCTTGCCGATTCAGCTAAAAAGTGTTGCCCATTTAAACGGTTGCAGTTCAAAATTTAGGAAAACTTTGTTCGGCAACATTTATGCCCATTTAAATGGTACCCTGCCGATTCAGCTGGAAACCGCTAGATTTTGAACTGTAGCCGCCACATAGATTGCCCGTTATTTTTTCAAAATTTCATTTTTAGGCTCACAAGTACCTATTTCATCATAGATATAAGAAAATTGTCGCAAGATTTAACCCCTAGGTACGAACGGTCATGTCCGTCGTTTTGACCGTATATTGAAATCGGCATACGAAATTCAAAAAAATTCAAATAAATGGAAAACCTTCGCGTGGAGTCATGATATGTGACCTAGTTAGCACAAAAAAATATAAACTTGGAATACGTCAATTTTCTTGGAAAAGTGTTCTCAGAAATGAGCTATCATCTATGAAGATTCATGGCTTTCGGGCCAAATGACGAATATTATGGCCACATTCATGTCATAGTTTGTTCAAATATGCCCATATTGGGCACAAACGTGTATCTTGGAACCGTGAACAACGTTGCCGAAGAAAGTTTTTATTTTCCTTTCACAAAAAAATCATTTTTTATTTTCTGAGTGCAAAAAATGGGTTATTTTGTGAAGCAACTACCGAAAATATGTGGTAAGATAGGAGAAATACATTTTCTAAAAATACTATACCACATAATATGTACAATTAACCAAATGGTTGCGTGTTAAACAGTTTCTATCTACCTCTCATAAAAAAGACAAATTCCTGCCGATTCAGCTGGAAGGGGTCAAATTTGAACTACAGGTGCCTCATGGTTTTCTTATGATTTTTTGAAAAAATCATATTTAGGTACACAAGTACCTATTTCATCATAGATACAACAAAATTGTCGCAAGATTTAACCCCTAGGTACGAACGGTCATGTCCGCCGTTTTGACCGTATATTGAAATCGGCATACGAAATTAAAAAAAAACAAATAAATGGAAAACCTTCGCGTGGAGTCATGATATGTGACCTAGTTAGCACAAAAAAATATAAACTTGGAATACGTCAATTTTCTTGGAAAAGTGTTCTCAGAAATGAGCTATCATCTATGAAGATTCATGGCTTTCGGGCCAAATGACGAATATTATGGCCACATTCATAACATAGTTTGTTCAAATATGCCCATATTGGGCACAAACGTTTATCTTGGAACCGTGAACAATGTTGCCGAAGAAAGTTTTTATTTTCCTTTCACAAAAAAATCATTTTTTATTTTCTGAGTGCAAAAAATGGGTTATTTTGTGAAGCAACTACCGAAAATATGTGGTAAGATAGGAGAAATACATTTTCTAAAAATACTATACCACATAATATGTACAATTAACCAAATGGTTGCGTGTTAAACAATTTCTATCTACCTCTCATAAAAAGACAAATTCATGCCGATTCAGTTGGAAGGGGGTCAAATTTGAACTACAGGTTCCTCATGGTTTTCTTATGATTTTTTGAAAAAATCATATTTAGGTACACAAGTACCTATTTCATCATAGATACAACAAAATTGTCGCAAGATTTAACCCCTAGGTACGAATGGTCATGTCCGCAGTTTTGACCGTATATTGAAATCGGCATACGAAATTCAAACAAATTCAAATAAATGGAAAACCTTCGCGTGGAGTCATGATATGTGACCTAGTTAGCACAAAAAAATATAAACTTGGAATACGTCAATTTTCTTGGAAAAGTGTTCTCAGAAATGAGCTATCATCTATGAAGATTCATGGCTTTCGGGCCAAATGACGAATATTATGGCCACATTCATGGCATAGTTTGTTCAAATATGCCCATATTGGGCACAAACGTGTATCTTGGAACCATGAACAATGTTGCCGAAGAAAGTTTTTATTTTCCTTTCACAAAAAAATCATTTTTTATTTTCTGAGTGCAAAAAATGGGTTATTTTGTGCAGCAACTACCAAAAATATGTGGTAAGATAGGAGAAATACATTTTCTAAAAATACTATACCACATAATATGTACAATTAACCAAATGGTTGCGTGTTAAACAGTTTCTATCTACCTCTCATAAAAAAGACAAATTCCTGCCGATTCAGATGGAAGGGGGTCAAATTTGAACTACAGGTGCCTCATGGTTTTCTTATGATTTTTTGAAAACATCATATTTAGGTACACAAGTACCTATTTCATCATAGATACAACAAAATTGTCGCAAGATTTAACCCCTAGGTACGAATGGTCATGTCCGCCGTTTTGACCGTATATTGAAATCGGCATACGAAATTCAAAAAAATCAAATAAATGGAAAACCTTCGCGTGGAGTCATGATATGTGACCTAGTTAGCACAAAAAAATATAAACTTGGAATACGTCAATTTTCTTGGAAAAGTGTTCTCAGAAATGAGCTATCATCTATAAAGATTCATGGCTTTCGGGCCAAATGACGAATATCATGGCCACATTCATGGCATAGTTTGTTCAAATAGGCCCATATTGGGCACAAACGTGTATCTTGGAACCTTGAACAATGTTGCCGAAGAAAGTTTTTATTTTCCTTTCACAAAAAAATCATTTTTTTATTTTCTGAGTGCAAAAAATGGGTTATTTTGTGAAGCAACTACCGAAAATATGTGGTAAGATAGGAGAAATACATTTTTCTAAAAATACTATACCACATAATATGTACAATTAACCAAATGGTTGCGTGTTAAACAGTTTCTATCTACCACTCGTAAAAATGACAAATTCCTGCCGATTCAGCTGTAAGGGGATCAAATTTGAACTACAGGTGTCTCATGGTTTTCTTATGATTTTTTGAAAATTTCATTTTTAGGTTCACAAGTATCCATTTCATCAGAGTTACATCAAAATATCCATATGATTCAAACACATGAACGGTCATATCCGCAGTTTTAACCGTATTTTGAAATAGTCATATGGAATAGAAAATCAACAAAAAAGAAAACTTCGCATTGTATCATTATATGTGATCTAGTTAACGATAAAAATAATTAACTTGGAATACGGGAAATATATTGAAAAAGTTTTATTAGAAATATATTGAATTTAATAGAATTCCAAAAAAATATTTTAAATTCTTCAAAACCATATGTAAAGCATTATATAAGGTTAATCGTATTTTGTTATCTTTTTTTGAACAAAAATAGTCCCTAATATTCTATAATTATAGAGTACAACTTTACAAAAAATACAAAATTTATTTGGTTGAAATTGGAGTTCAAAATGAAAAGTTATAATAGAAAACGTAAAAGACTAATAAAAAGGAACAAAAAAAAAGAACCACCGAGCCGGCCCATTAGCTTGCCTTACCGGACCAGGCCTGTTTCCGTATCTGGTACACTATAGATAGGCTTGCTTCTGTATTATGTCAACACCACTTGGTTGTCCCAGCGGTAGAGAGCAAAACAAGCAAAGGGGTGGTTGTTGGTTCGATCCCCAACTCAAGCAATCTTTTGCCAGGAATATTTCCTTGTGTGCTGTTACCGCTTTACCCTCATGTCAGGGGTGGGTCCCACATGGCGGGTCCCACAGGTCACACTGTGGGTCCCACCGGTCCCACATGGCAGCAGGGTGGGTCCCACATGGCGGGTCCCACAGGTCAGATGGGTGGGTCCCACATGGCAGCAGGGTGGGTCCCACATGGCGGGTCCCACAGGTCACATGGCGGGTTCCACGGTGGGTCCCACATGACAAGTCACATGGTGGGTCCCACTGGTCCCACATGGCAGCAGGATGGGTCCCACATGACAGGTCACACGGTGGGTCCGACCAGGCGGGTCCCACATGGCAGCAGGGTGGGTCCCACATGGCGGGTCCCACTGGTCCCACATGGCAGCAGGATGGGTCCCACATGACAAGTCAACAAGTCAATATGTGCTCCTCCTGTTAACGGGTCCCACCTGTCAGTGAGATGGCTGAGTATTGACACATAAGCGAAAATGACACATAAGCAAAAATGACACGTAAGCAGTGACACGTAGGCGAGACTGCTGAGTTGGCTGTCAACTAATACGAATGACCATTTAAATTGGTCGTAATCGGGTAGAAAAATATATTAAATTAATGTCATTTGCATTATGACCAATTGATGTAAGACGATTATGACCTTTCAGACAGATTTGGTCGTTATATTTTCGGGTTTAGACCCTTCAAAACAGCGAGTGACCAAATGATACAAAATGGTTATAGATCTATGACCAATATTTTCAGTGTCACTATCAAAAGGTCATAGGTTAGCATATTTCTTGTAGTGTTTGTTGTGTGCAGGTTCCACGCCAGTTGCCGGATTCCCTGGTGTTGCGCCGTGCCATATTCCGCCACTGACAACCTTCTGAAGTGCTCCTACTCCTCCTGGATTCGATAACCTTGGTTTCATAACTGAGGGAAACTTGCTGATGGATCCTACAGATGGAATTATTAGTACAGAAGAAATACGCAGTCCCAATTGAAATATGAAAACAATATACGTACCGTGAACCGGGAATTCTGGGGCGGGACCTCGGTGCTGAGGAGGAGACTGTGGCTGATACCCGTAACTGGAAGTGGGACCCCGCCACGCCGAACCTCCTGCCTGGTCAGGAGGAGGTGGCCTAGGCTGTGGTGCTAGACGTGGACGCGGCTCATGTCGGTGATGCGGCTGCTCCTCGTGCTGCTGGTGCAGGAGATGCTGCTCGTCGTGCTGCTGCTCCTCCTCGTGCTGCTGATGCTCCTGATGCAGCAGCTGCTGCTGCCGCTGCTGCTGCTGGCGTCGTGTCGGGGGGCACGGGGGGCGTTGTCCTGTCGGGTGGCGAACAACGTCCTCTGTGCGGGTGCACGTGAGTGTCGCGTAGACGTCCCGTAGCTTCGCCTCCATCCTCCTCAGCCAGGATATCGGCTGCTCCCGTGGTACCATAAGAGGGCCAGCGGAAAGAGAACGTCCATACTCAGCGAAATCGTCCTGAAGCTCGTGTGTCAAATTAGCATGACAATAGAAATAAAAAATCTTAAATATATATGTCAAAGCATGTACCAGTTAGATGAATTAGTGAAAGGAAATAAAATGTTACCGCGTGCTGTCTGGACGCAGAAGTATCATAGATCGGATATGTATCCCACGTAGTAGGGGCAGGTATAACCTCCGGCTGAGAGTGCCGAACGATAAGTAGCCATGTTCCGGACATGTACCTCCGCAAGTAGGCATTGTAAAGAGTGATATCAAACCCGACAGTCTCGACCCAGAGCCGTGTCGTTGCAGTGTCCCAGTCTGAAACGTAAGGTTGTAGCCTCTGCAGCCACCCTGCCGCGGTCCAACTAATCCCCTTCCTTGTGTTACTAAAATTTGGATGAGTGTTCTATCAGTAAATATTGATTGAGTACGAACAATTTAGAAAAAAAAACTACTTTAGACATACCTGTGGTACACATCTGCCAGGGGACGCTCTACTGGCGGAGGATCTACCAACTGTCGAAGACCAACTTGCCTCATAACCCTCTGTTTAGACATCTCCTCCATGAAGACATCGAAGATGATCTTCGATTTTGTCATCCAATACTCTCGGTCACGTGTGCAGAGATCAGAAATACCTCCTGGGTATCTTCGCTGAATGAGCTCGTCCGTGTACGGCTCCCAGATCATCGAAGTGTACATATAAAATTGCTCGTTAAAAGCAATGTAGCACTGCTTCGACTACTCAGTAGAATAGCGTCTCTGCGTACGACACAAGTTAGTTACATACACTGTACACGGGATGTATTAAATTATAACAAGATACGTACCTTATAGTGTGTATAGACGGTCGCAATAGTAGGCTTGTCGATGTTGTCACTGTCAAAGATCTCCCACAATGGGAAAGGCTTGTCAGATATGACTGGCCGTCCAATAGAGAACCTCTCCCACGACCAGAGCTGCAGAAATAAAGGGCATCCGAGAATGGCTGACTTATCTGACTTCAGCACGCAAGCGTTGCACATAGCTCGGTACGTAGCCGCTAAGACAACAGAACCCCAACTCCTCTGTCTGATGTCCGCCGGCTCAGTAGCATCAGCGATCTCCCGTGCCAAAGGGAGGTATCGCGCGGTAATAGTGTTGACATGGTTCTCGGTGAATATCACCTTACCAAGAAGCCACATGATGTATGCCTCCAAGCTGCGATTGAGTTGTTCCGGCTCCAAATCATCTGGATTCTCTGGAAACTTGTGGACCTATATTCATGGTAAAAAAATAATTAGTATAACGACGAATGAGAAATAGCAGATTATGAGACATGAACTAACCTGAAAGCCAAGCAACCAATCAAGCTTGGGTCCGTGAGAATCCGCCTGGAAAGGCGGAGCACCGTCGTAAATACCCGCGAAACGGTCTCTCAAACCATCCTCCCAATTCACCGGTGCCTCCAACGGTCCTATAGCCTCACCTGCCAAAGGTAAACCAAGCAAGAATGATACATCCTGCAGAGTAGGAGCCATCTATCCCCAGCGAAAGTGGAACGTGTGGGTCTCCGGCCTCCATCGGTCCACTAAGCAGCTGAGTAAAGATCCGTCGATCATGACACGCGTAGAGGTATCAGTGGCCTCTACCAGACGCGCGAAAGGTAAGAGCCCGGCCCATTTCAACCTGTGTATACAAAAGAACATAACAATTTAGTTTACCACACTAATATACATAGAAAACATGCGCGTGCAAAATAAATATGACCAATACCTCTGTACCCACGCCGGGTGAATCCTCCAGTTTTCCTTTGGCGTGCGAGTGGTTAGGGATTAAGTTTCATTGGATTCACCTCTAATACGTTAGCACGATGCCCACTATTAATGTGAGCATTAAGCAACCACATTCCTTCCATCACTGCACTTATTAGAATCCCAGAGTTAGTAGAAATACAAACACACATACGTAGTTCCACACTTAATAGAAATTCAAACAAAGTGCCACACTTAATACAAATTTAAACATAGTTCCATACTTAATACAAATTCAAACATAGTGCCACACTTAATACAAATTTAAACATAGTTCCATACTTAATACAAATTCAAACATAGTGCCACACTTAATACAAATTTTAACATAGTTTCATACTCGAGCCACTGATAATTCCATACAGATTTAACATAGTTCCATACAAATCTGGTTTTCCTGATAACTTGGAGCCTGGGCTTCTTCCGCCTTCCCTTGCTACCAAATGGACACATGGAATGGGTCCACTTTCCCCCGTCGGGGAGGGGATAGCATGTGACACTGAAAATTCCCCAAGGCCACAACCTGTGATTTGCCCCCTGTGACCAGGCGACGACTTCTTCTGAGACAATTGCCACAATACCACTAGTTAAAACCGAGAGTTCCAAAATACCACTGGAAAAACCGAACTTGCCAAAATACTACCACCGTTTTGGTTTTTGATGCCAAAGTACCACTATGCACTAACAGGCACTAACAGCCACACAAAAAGACTTGTATGCCCTTACCTGTTCGTACCACACAATTCAGAATCTTTCATGTACACTAATTTCAACAACACTTTGACAGCAGCATTTCAGCAGCACTTTGACAGCAATTCAGCAGCAGTTTTTGACAGCAATTCAGCAACACTTTTTGACAGCATCACAACAGCACTTCGACAGCAATATTTCAGCAACATTATAAGTTGCACACCAAAATAACATGGTAGTTCCAGGTTCCAAAGTTCACCAAAAGTATGACACTAAGAGTTCAACATCTAACAATATATCACACAATACTTATCACAAACAAGCTGACTAAACTTGTTGTAGAGGGCTATTAGTAGTAGCTTTGCTCCTTGTAGATGCACTAGGAGGTGACGAAGCATTTGCTAAGGCTGCTGCCCTCAACCTTGTCATCGGGCTTGAAGTTGCATTAAAAGGTTGAGAAACTTGCTTAGTTGGTGTGCATGGAGGAGTAGAAGTAGTGGTTGCTGCAGGTTTGCTTGTCTTTTGCCTACATGAAAACTTAAGATTAGCATGCAAGATATGTTGAAATAACAAGCTATGTATGTAAACAAAATTACCGTTTTGGAAGAGGAGTCGCATCTCGATCGGCATCGCTGTCCACTTCTGGTTCTTTGCATGTCTTTTTAAGATGGCCTGTTACTCCACATCTTTTGCACACATGTTTCCTACCACCCTCACTGCTGTTCTTGAACCGCCTAGTTCTTGGACGTCCGGCACTCCTTGACAGCTTGGGAGGAACCATTTCAAAATCTGGTTGTGCCTTAGGCCATTGAGATTGACCCCTAATTGGCATGAGAATGGGCTCATATGCAGCTTTAAACTTAGCCACCGAGAAGCAATCATCAACATATTGATCTACCTTCTCTCCTTTCGAGAATATGAAATGGAGAGCATGTGTGCAAGGCTTCCCACCTATCTGCCAGCGTCCACAGGAGCATTCCTTTTTTTCCAAGTCAACCGTGTGCCTCCATCTATTTCCTGATATCTCAGCTATGGTTGGTGTTGCCCTTACTTCACCATAGCGCAATCCTTTGCTTTTCTGATTCAACTCCTTTACCACACTAGGTAGTATGGTACCTTGCAACCGATCCGCAACTAGCCTCCTTTTTCCTCTCATTTCCACCACCATCTCTCTATATGTGTCAACAAGCTCCACAATTGCAAGTTGCTTCTTCTCTCTGATCCAATTATTGAAGACTTCCGCCAAGTTATTACTAACATACTCAACTTTAGTGACGGCGGACGACGAGTCGACGTGCAGCAGCCTGGCAGGACGGCGGACGACGGACGGTGCGTCGACGGCGGACGGCGGCGAGGCAGGGAGCGATTCAGACGGGGGAGGCGAACCGCCGGCGAGGCAATGCGGCCGGGTGTGCCGCCATGGTCGCTGTGGAGAATGGGGAACGAGTCAGTGGAGCTGTGGAGAATGGGGAACGATCGATCTGTTTCCTGGATATTTTAGCTAGGTCTAGGTGAGGGCAATTTTGGCATTCTGAAATAAGCTGACAAGCAGTCAACCATTTGACTAACGTGAAAGCTGTGACAATTCACGGTAGTAGTATTTTGGCATAAAAAACCAAAACGGTGGTGATATTTTGGCAAGTTCGGTTTTTTCGGTGGTATTTTGAAACTCTCGGTTTTAACTAGTGGTATTGTGGCAATTGTCTCACTTCTTTACGCGTTTCCCCGCTCACTCTACTGCCAGCCACCGCTCGCTCTCGTGCACGCGTCGCCGGCGTCCGAGCTTCCCTCTCATCGCCGTATGAGGTGACGGCCCAGCTAATCGGCGGCCGGCCTCCCTCAAGAGCAGAATCCGTCCCGCTCGCTAGGTACGTGCTTCGATGCCGCCGGCATATCCTACTCTTGCATGTTGTGTGTCCCGGCCCCGCGAATTTGGGGGCGCGGCAGGCTGCGGTTAGGGGCGCACCGGCGGACTGTGTTTAGGGGGCTACCCGGCGGATTTGGGGGCGCGGCGTGCACAGCGGATTTGGCGGCGTGTCTGCCCGGCGAATTTTGGGGGCGCGGCGGTGGCGAGTATCTAAGGGCAAGGAGTCGCGTGAGGCACAGCAGTCGCGACGATGATCTGGCCGCTGTGTGCGTGCGACCGGTGTAGTTGGTTTTTTTAGAGAGAAGCTCATACATTCAGTTTACAGTGTCTGTCACAGATAAGCTGGAAATCGCAGCTGGGAACCGCCCCATTACATTTTGCAAGCTGAGCTAATTCATGAGCTAAGGTTGCTGGTGCTTGTGCGCTCTCGTAATCTTTACAATCGAAGCTTTGAGCAATTTCACATCCTCATAGATGCTCCAAAGCCTACTCTGAGAGACAACAACCAAACTGAGAGACAGGTTGTTTTCCTTGGCGATGAGCATGCCCAGGCGCTCGCAGGAGTTTGACATCTGCTTCTTCAGCGTCATCACATCTGGTAATGGGAAGGCTGGCAGCCAGAACCACGGTGCGCAAATGGTTCCTGACTGCAGTGGCCTCGCCCGTTTCTTCAGAATACGCGGCATCGACACTCATGCAGAGAGCACCCTCGGCGAGCTGCTTCCAGTACTGATTCTCAGGTTTGGGTAGCCACGGTGTGTCCTGGGGCACTCAGATAATGGTTAACATACAAGTTGTTTTACCTTTCTTTTGGGATTCGTCCGTCGTGGTACCCTGCAGGCAGTTCATACAGTTCAAGAGGAAGTTCCTCGAATTAGTTGCATCGCACCCGGTGCCAGCTGCGCCAGAACAAGCTGCGCTGATCTTTGCTGCATTTCGCAAGGAGGATGGGGATGCAGACTTGAAAGGCCGGTGTAGTTGCTTTGTCCTGTGTGTGCCGCCGGCGTGTACGTGCGTGATGTGTGCCGCCGGCGTGTGTGTGTGCACCCTGCGTGTCGCCGGTATTTGTACTGATTTGTTCTATCTCCCTTGCAGAAGTTTCACGGTAATAAGGAGCAGCAAACAGGAGACGCCATTCTTTCAAGTCTCGGCCTTGTGTGCACGTACAGCCGGCCGCAATGGCGCTGTGGAATGGGCTGGGTCAGGCAGCGACCGTGGCACAGCTGGTCGGCGCAGACGTTGGTGGCCTCATCTCTATGATCATGCAGGCTGCGCTGACGGCTTGGCAGAACAGGAAGGAGTGCGAGCAGCTCGCGCGTCGGGTCTTCATGATAGCGGAGCTGCTGCCCCACATTCAGGACCCGGAGGCGGCGCGGCAGCTGGCTGGGCTGGGCGACGCGCTCCGGGATGCTCACGAGCTCGTGGTGTCCTGCCAGGAGAGGAGCGTTGTGTACCAGCTTGTCATGGCAGGGAGGCAAGCCGAAAGATTCAGGGAGGTCCAGAGCAAGATTGACTTCTACCTCATCCTTTTCCCCGTCATCAGCCACATCGGCATAACACGCCGCCTTGACCGGATCTACAACGCCCTTGTTCAAGATGACTCCACAAGAGTTGAACCGTCTGCACTACCACAGTCGCCGTCTCAGCTGCAGGTATGCACAACTTCGATACAGATTTATACGTACTACTTTCTGTCAGATGAAGGGTCTTTGCTAATTTATGGTCTCTTCCTCAGGAGGTAGTTCAAGATATAGCAGCGCATGGTACTCGGGAATTTACGTTGGCCGAGATCATGGCTGCCACCAATAACTTCGGCTGCGTGATTGGTGACGGCGGCTTTGGAAAGGTGTACAGGGAACCCTTCAAGATGGACGAGACGTGGCCGTGAAGCGCCACGACGACCAGAGTCGTCAGTCCTTAACGGAGTACCACAGAGAGTGCAACATGCTATCAAGTCTCCGACACGAGAACATCATCCGCCTCCTTGGATGGTGCGTGAGCAAGAAGCGCAAGGGCCGGCTAACTTGGCGGAGAAAGGAGCAGAATACGGAGGAGAGGCTGACCGTGTATGTGTACATGGAGAACGGCTCGCTCTACCAACACCTGCACCCAGAACATGGCTCCTCCTCATTGTCGCCGGTGACGGTGTCCTGGAAGGCGCGTATCGATGTGCTCCTCGGCGTGTCCCGTGCCATCGAGCATCTGCACTGCCATGCCAACCCACGGATTATCCACCGTGACATCAAGTCGGCCAACATCCTTCTCGATACGAGTTGGGTGCCGCGTCTGTCGGACTTTGGGTTGTCACACGAGTATCTGCACATGGCGAATGAGGAGTCTCGGTTGGAGACCTGGGCTATCGGGCACGTGGACCCTGAGTACACCATGGCAAATGAGGAGTCTGGGGTGGAGACCGGTGTTAGGGGCACAATTGGGTACCTGGACCCTGAGTACGCCATCTCAGGGTGGTTGAAGCCGAGCAGTGATGTATACGGCCTGGGCGTCGTGATGTTCGAGGTTCTGTCTGGGAAACGACCATATTCCTGGTCGGATAACGAAAAGCTGAATCTCGAAATGCCACATCTTTAATCATGTTGGCACTCTCTATCATTGAGGCCGGTAATCTGGGGGAGTTGTTGGACAAGCGACCTGTGCCAGATCCAACCCCAGGACAGCTCCAGGCGCTTGAGCTAGTGGCACAGACGGCAGCACGCTGCGTGCAGCTGGTAGGGAAGGACCGGCCGGCAATATCAGACATCGTGGCCAACCTCGAGATGGCGCTCGAGTTGATCTGCCGAGACGAGCTAGGTTCCAGTTGATGAGGCAACACCACATACCAGGGGCATCCCATCGACAGGCTCCCAGTCCATCTGGTAAGTAGTACCGTGCACTAATTGATTGGGTTGCTAAGGAAGAGACCAAATGAGTTGTGACTTGTGAGGCCTTAATGTAACGAAGCTCAATCTATTAGGCCTATCCTAGTATTGCCTCTTCGTGCAGTTCTGTATGACAAGATTAAGGTTTAGAGATAACTATTGTGATGCATTGTCTTCGATGTTGTATCTAATAGAGCTTTTATTTAATCGGCTGTTGAATTACTCTGCCTTCCTATTGTTCTAGCTGTAAAATGTTCAAAACGCAGACTCAACTCCTTGATGTCATTGCTGGACATACGGTGATTATGTTTTTGAGCTGCATCAGTTACCCCTGCATTGTCAGACTCCAAGATCACTGACTGTCTAGACGAAGGAACCATCACACTGAATATCTGTTTGATTGCAAGCCCATAGGACATTGCCTTCGTAATTCCTGGCAATACAACTAATTGGAACACTTTCCTAGAGCTCTGACAAAAGAGGCATCAACATTCCTGTTAATGCAGTTCATGTCTGGGGCTGCCCAATTTTCCCTTTCCTCTTTTTGTTTGTTCTCCAGACAATTTGTAGAGACTCGGGACAGAGTATTTAATTAAATCGGTGCCACACTCACCAAAGTTCAGATTAATTAAATCGATGATGCTTGGGCTGTGCACGGATTGATTGGGCTGCTCTAATTGAGGCAGAGACCAAATGAGTTGTGAGGTCTTAATGTAATAAAGCACAATGTATTAGGCCTATCCCAGTACATTGCCTCTTAGCGCAGTTCTGTATGACAAGATTAAGGTTTAGAGATAAGTATTGTGATGGATTGTGTCTTCAGTATTGTATCTAATAGAGCTTTGATTTAATCGGCTGTTGAATTACTTTCCCTTCCTATTTTCCTACCTATCAAACGTTCAAAACGCAGACTCATTTCCTTGATGTCATTGCTGGGCATACTGTGATTATGTTAATGAGTTGCATCAGTTACCTCTGCATTGTCAGACTCCAAGATCACTGACTGTCTAGACGAAGGCACCATCACACTGAATATTTGTTTGATTGCAAGCCCATAGGACGTTGCCTTTGTGATTCCTGGCAATACAACTAATTGGAACAGTTTCCTAGTTCTATGACAAAAGAAGCATCAACATTCCTGTTAATGCAGTTCAGGTCTGGGGCTGCCCAATTTCCCCTTTCCTCTTTTTGTTTGTTCTTCAGACAATTTGTAGAGAGTCGGGACAGAGTAATTAATTAAATCGGTGACACACACACACCAAAGTTCAGATTAATTAAATCGATGATGCTCTACATGATCGGACTCTTACCTTTACCTATATCACACATACCACAGTTCAGATTAAGTTCCTTCATGCAGCTTTACACTGAATCCTCGTGTGTCTTTTGATGCGCTACTCTGTCCTCCCACTCTGCAAAAGGGAGATACATCATAACATCAATCCGCTAAACCGACGGCGATGGCTCTTCCTCCTTCAAGCCGTCCAAACAGCGTGTTGCCTTGTGGCGAGGAGGAGGTCAGAGCCTCGCATTCAAGATGTATTCGACCGGCGCCGTGATGGGCTTGGGTGAGGAGCCTCTCGGTTGCTGAACTGTGAACTATTATAGTGCCCCCTTCCTGAAATTCACAATCGTAGCAACAGCCTGCCATAATTAATTAGTTGGATTGTTTCCTGATTCTGAATGGCTGATGCTTTTGTGCGAATATTGTTGCTGTCTGTTAACCTATTCCTGATTCAGTTTGTAATGATTATACATGTACTTGCAATATTTCACCACCGACCGTGCACAAGCAGCATTCATGCATGAGCCTAGCCTAGGCCATCAATCTTGACCTCGCCCGTGGAACTTGAACTTAAACTGCTGAAAACAAAATCGAATACAAACTGACAACATAATCGTGCATTCATCGAAGAGTACTCTTACAGCAAAGCCTCTGGCAGGAGACGCCCCCAGTAAAGTTAAAATTACCAGATAAAGAATCTAGAAAACTCCAACGATAACTTTATTTTCTAGTCTCTTGTAAACCAACAAATCCTATCTTGTAATCTTTAATAGCTTACAAATAGCGATTTTTTTCTCAGGATCAGTAAGACGAATACCCCTCGAATTCCGAAATAAACCTGACGTATGACAATATAATTTTTGATCTCTACCTCTTCTACTCATGACATTATTCCTACCCCTTCCCCTTCCTCTATCTCAGATTCTGCTAGCACTACCACATCCAGTAGTACCAGCTAAAACCTTACATAAATCATCCACATCTTCGTCTGAATATACTACTTCTTTGCCACTATCATCGGACAATGGAAAGGGATCAGAGTCAGAGACCTTGCCTCCCAACTCTCTCTCTCCCCTGTATGTCCACCACACTACTTGTTTTGTTCTTATTACTGGCTAATGATAGAAAACCTCTAGTAGACCTGGCTTCAGTTCTCCGCACGTAGACAAAAAAGGAGACAGCGGCTGACATGCATATACGATGGATCGATCGCTAGAGCTGCAGCAGCTTGTCCACCAACTTCGGGTTGCCGTCGTTGCCGTCGCCCTGCTGCCCGATCATAGCGTTGACGAGGGTGAAGGTGAACCCGGCCAGGATGAGGAAGAGGGAAGACAGCAACGCCTGCGCGACGTCTCTATCGTCGGCTGAGCCGTCCGGGATCCCGACGAAGAGGGTGATGGAGACGAGGGCGACGCAGGTGCAGGCCATGAGACAGATCACCGCCCATCGGCTGCTCTCCTGGGGCTCCGCCGCCACCTGCTCGTCGGCGTCGGCCATCATCCACGTGACCAACAGATTAGTTTCACCGACATGGAAGGACGATTTAGAGCTGACTGCGGAACCCTTATTTGTTCTAGTGTGCTAGCTCTAGCACGTTGGCGTGCGTCGTACGACCTCATTGCATGCGTGGACCCAGATATCCAACATGAGCACGTACGTACGTACGTGAGTCCGACCTAAAGCAAAACCTCTCAGTATCTATACCGTAACTAGGGCCGGTCCTGAGATTTCGGAGGCCCGGGGCGAAACTAGAATTTGGGGCCCCTAAGTATAAGTACGAAAAATGTCTTCTCTTTTCAGTTAAAGGAAAATCAATATTTTTCTCTCTAATAGGCCCCTACTCCAATCTCCACTATTGTGTCCCTTGATTTGTTATCAAGATTATCCCAATTTGCAGGATCATAAATATCCACACGAACTGGTTCCTCATCAAAACTAGCAGATTTTGTAGGAGATGCATTAAATGTGTGCTCATGATCACTCAAATTTCTATCATCCGTGTTGGTGTCTTCATTGTCTTCCAAATTAATATTACTTGGTTCACCCACAAGAACCAACGCCAATTCATCTGGATTTGTTGAAGTGCTTGTGTTCTTCTTCAAAAATTTGTGAAAAGATCCTCTTTGTGAGTCTACCATGCGGCCTGTGCAGCTACGTACGAGCGCAAGGGCCCAGATTGCCAAGCATCAAAGCCCCCAAGCTATGGCCTTCTTAAGCTAATTAATTTTTTCTTTTTCGTATACACAAAACTAAGCCTAGTTACACAGACCTGGGAGGGGCCCCCAAAATTCTGGACCCGGGGCGGCCGCCCCGCTCGCCCCCCGCCAGGACCGGCCCTGACCGTAACGGTCTACAACATAGGTAAAAATATATGTATGTCACATCACATACCTTTCCGTCAATATCTCTGACACAATTTCCAGTAACACGGGAATGTTCCCTAGATAATACAGATGGCTACCCTTTTCATTACATGATTATAAGTTACATCGCATTTGTGTACACCATGTACGCAGATGCAAGAACAGAGTTTGGAATCCTAGAGCTTAAGATCGTGGAACTCAGCCTTGTTTGAACCTTGGCCCACACTAGTTACTCGTGTGTATAATTCCATCACTTTCTTTATGACCTTAGGTCGTAACAAAAATCGTGATCTTTCCTTTGGGGATGGATGAGTAGAGAGTGCAAAAAACTGGAGTATGCTCTCCGATAGGTTCTTTCTTCCTATCTTTTCGAACTTCTCGAAAAAGCCAGGCGCTGCGTGCGGATCGAAACCAGAAGCTGCGAGTAGTACCATTCCGATAAAGTCTGCTTCTAGCTCACACCTGCATAATTAACACAGTCAGGGTTAACATGCTTAGGGTGGTGGAATGCAAGATAAGGGTACATGCATATGGAATATAAAATATAGCGGAACATTAACATGAGATGTCATTAGCTACCTCATCCGTCTAGAAATCCGAGATACAAAATTATTCCTACAACCTGTGTTTTAAAGATTTGACAGTTACCTGGTATATGCAAAATTTATTTTTTAGAAAGAAATAAGGATATAATTTCTATTTTTCTTTGGTTATATATCCTAATCTATAGACATATCATCACAGTGAAAATTGGGTACCAACAATTGTAAAACTGAAGCACGCCCTACATTTTGAGGCAGATGGAGTAGACATGGGAAAACATACCTTCGAAAGAATGGCATCAAAAGGATGCTTGGAAACCAGTTCCAGTCCGCGAACATGACAATCATCTCTAACGACTAAATATAGATAAATTAACAAATAAAATGAGCCGCTAGATATGAGCTATAGGCAATACCTCATGGGCAAGAACAGTGGCAATCTCCTCATCTGTGTCGAAACGATCGAGAAGTCCCGTGTGGACTATAATCTTTCCGGCACCACCACAACACCTCGCCCGGATGCCGTCGTCTTGGAGAACGATCGCCTCCCAGTCGAGTTCGGACGCCCAATCGAGAGGCTCCTTGGTCCAGCTGGCAAGGCGGGGTAGATGGCGCCGACGATCTTGGAGAGGACCTGGTTGACGCGGATGCTCCTTTCATGGTTTGCGGGTAGGATCAGAGAGGCGTGCTCCTTTTTGAAACCGATGAAGTAGCACTCGCTGTCCACGCGGAAGGCCTGATGGAACCGGTACACGCGATGGGCGCGGACTGTGAAGGGCACGGTCTCGATGTGGTACATGCGGGATATGGCGCCGATTCCCATGTCGTGCTTTCACTTTTCTAATTAGAGCCGTATGGTGACCTTGGTTTATTACTTGGAATCAAGTGGGTACGTAGGGTGGTTTGCTTTTCTTTGCTTGAGGGTAACGTAGAGTGGTTCGGTCTGCAGGCAGTCAGGCACGATGCTACGTTGGGTTCCTTTATTTATGGACGTGGAGGAGTAGGCCGAGTCGGAAGTTTTTGTTTTTGAGAGATAGTCCGAGTCGGAAGTGTTGACCATCATATCGTAATGGACTCCATGCATCAGGCTGGGCCGGGCCGTCCATTAACTCGGATATATGTGCTGGGCCGATACAGTAAAAGAGGGTACCTCGCTGTGGTACGGCAGCGACCTGACCGTCCTCTTCGCCGCCGTGCGCGTGGTGCTCAGCCATCGTCTTCGCTGCGGCGGCAACGCGCTCCTCGACGGAGGCAACTCAGTCCGACGGCGACACCGAGCGCCCGATTGACGTGCTCCTCAACGTCCAGATAGATCGATCAAAGGCCGACGAAATGATCTTATTTTTGTTCTGGTGGTTTGGTCTGTACTTTGCAGATTGGAAAACTGTCTACGGAGTGGACAAAGTGCAAGGGAAAGGATGCAGCTCAGGCTAATGCACGAGGTTTTGCTCGATGTCAGGTAATGGATGATAATGATAGAAACAGACTACTTTCAGGTAATCACCGTGCAAAATGATAAAAGGAAAATACGCCTTCTCTGTGTACGTACATATATAGCAGAGAATTGCAGTTTACCACCGCAACATCACATCTACGGACCTCCTCCACTCCGGGTGGCCGACGTACAAGTCTACGATCACTATGACGAAAAGGCAGCAGAGGCAGATCCCCAGGCCCAAGGACAAGAGCGTGACAATAGCGAAACCGGCGCCGGACGGTCGAGATATGGGTTGTCCGCCATATAAGTCGTAGAAAATCTATTTTCGAATGAAGGCTCCGATCGGTGAGCGTGAGAATAGCCGCCGACCAAAAGAAAATAGGTAGTCTCTTCGGGGACATCCGATAAAATTGGAACGACGCATGGCGACAAAAAAGAATGATGCTACACATACGACGATTTGTGTCCGATTTCCATACGACGCGCAGTCCATCATGCATCTCTCATGCATCGATGGCTTTGCCGGTCCGAGCGCAAGAGTAAATAAGTGAATAGGATTAGCCCACGTCGAGTCATACAGAAATTGTATCAAAAGCATCGTACGCAAATTAAGCAGTTCCGCACAAAAAAAAGGGTAGAAATAAGAGATAGATCTCCACTAATCACGCAGGGAAAACCCAAACCGCTCCATTTGTCCTAATTTAGAACTTTAGATTGAACATCGCGCCGAGTTGAGCTATTTCTTCTGCCACATTTTTGCTACAAAATTCAGACCGCACAGTGTTGACAAGCTAGATAGACATGCACCTGAGTTGCTTTGCAAATTAGCAGATCCTTCCGCTGAGCTGGTTTTAATTCAATGTCGTGTGCTCTTTTTTGCACTCAGCAAAAAGGTCGAGCCGTTTGGACGGAAAAAATCGCTATGCTTTTATTTGCTGTGTGCCACGAGTATACACGGCAAACTTTGCCGAGGCAATCTTTGCCGGGTAGTCTTTGCCAGGTGCAATACCCGGCAAGTCTATGACTGGATTTGGGAGAGCAAGGTTATACTTCGGATCAAAGTTTTCGCATGGCTCATGATTAGTGACAGATTGAACAATGGAGATATGCTACGGGGTCGACACTGGAATGTAACTCAGGTCTTTCATTGTGTGCTTTGCCCCACCCACGCAACTGAAGACTGGGATCCATTTATTTATCCACTGCAATTTCGGTGTACGGATCTGGAACCTTCAGATTGAATGGGAGGATGGACACTCTTTTGAGGCAGTGTTCAAAAAGCAAAACAACGCTTATGTCAACCTTTCTTTACAGAAATAGTGATCATAGCTTGCTGGCACATTTGGAAGCAAAGGAATGGGGCGATTTTTCAACAGGTTTTGCCCACGTTCAGGTCTTGGAAAAGGGGTTTTGTGAATGAGATCACCATGCATGTGCATAGGGTGAAGACTAAACATGTACAGGCTCTGTCTAGATGGATTGACTCCCTAGCTTAATTTTGTTGTACATTCTCCTTCCCCACCTTCTTTGTAAATTTTGTGAATATCTAGTGACGTTTGGTTGGTTTAAATTTCAATAAAATAATGTGGGACCTTGGCCTTACAGTGCGGTTCTAAAAAAGAAATAGCCCGCAAGTCTTTGCCGGGTTTTTTAGGGTCTTTATCGTGTATATTTTGTAAGATTATGTTTCCTGTAGTGTCGACACACTTCGACACACTGTTGTCATCCTTTTAAATTGTCATAAAATAAAAACAAAACTATTTCACAAAATAAACGTTCGACCGAAACTATTTTACCCGAATAACCATTTCGGGTAGCGCTCAACACCGAGACGCTATGGTCTGCATCGTAGCTTATCGAGCCAAGGCGCTACACTTCCTACCGGCGTGGCGGTCGCGGGGTCTAGTTTGAAGACCATAGCGCCTTAAGTTAGGGCGCTACACGTTAAGTTAGAAAATTTTGTATGCCCTCAACCGCGTATGCTCTACTAATGTTGGGCCGACATTTTTTGAGAGCATAGCGCCTTATGCTTGGCGCTATGATCTTGCAAGGGAAGTTCTCGGCGGAGCTACTGATCAGGAGGCATGAATTTGTTCATAAACAAAGGGATTAGCTGATGGATGGAAGACGACGTGCACACACATACGAAACCCATAAGCTGGAATAATGCCTGGGATGGCTGGACGGCGTGCGCGCGGGGCCTATATGCTGAGGAAACACTGGACCCGATCACGGACGTATAGCTACTTGTACTATTCTAATTAACTGAAGAAAACTGACTTGATTGCAACTCAGGTTTTTGTACCGCATCGATCGCCCTTCGGTCCTTCTCCTTGGAACTTGTATATTTTGCATCAAAAGAAACATAAAAAGAATTTTGCAAAGAGCGTACGTGTCGTCACTGAATGTGGTCCGTGTCACCTGCAGCTGGATCTTTTATTAAGCAGAAACATGTGGCTGAGAAATAAGACTATGCTCAGCTACCACCTAGATTCATTGGATTTATATCTAAATGACTCATCCTGCGTTGACAAACGGCCAAGAACAAGAACAACAAAGAAAGACTGATCGAGATGGACACGGAGGTCCCTTTCTTGCTCACCGGCAGTGTGGACGACACGGGTGAGGCGCTGCTGGCCGGCTTCTGCGACTTCCGCGGCGGCCCCGTCTACCGTAGCAGCTCCGGCGGATGGTACTCCACCCTCTTCGTCGCTGGTACTGTCCTAGCTAGTTCACTTGCTGTCACTCGATGGATGCCATATTTCATCAGAGTAGCTCAGTGATGAGCAATGGCGGCGTATTGCAGTGCTGGAGATCGCTGGCAACTTCGCTGCCTTCGGTTTGTCGGCGAACCTCATCACCTACCTCATGGGGCCGCTCGGCCTTTCCACTGCTGCCGCCGCAACTGCTGTTAACGTCTGGTCAGGGACGGCTGCCCTCATGCCGTTGCTGGGCGCCTTCGTTGCCGACTCATGGATTGGTCGTTACCGATCCATCATCCTCGCCTGCACCCTCTATGTCCTGGTAATTCAGTAATACTTATTTCTCTTCCATTTTTGCTATTACATCTAGAACTCATCATTACGGTAAATTAGGTCCATGACCATCTCAAGCCATCGTCTATGTGATCGATCAATGTTGATCGAGAATAATCAATGTTGATTGTCTATCTAATATTTACCTTTTACATTAATTATATGTTAAGCAAACAATAATAAGTGAAAAACATGTTTATCTATGCAGGGCTATGGCATGATGACTTTGGTGTCCACCCTTCCGGAGCTTAAACTCGACGACGATGACTTCTCGCCTAGCCCATCGTCAATGAAGGTCGTCCTCTTCTACGTCTCCCTATATCTCATCGCACTGGCGCAAGGTGCTGACAAATCGTGCTGCCTGGCCTTTGCCGCCGACCAGTTCGACCCAAGCCACCCCAAGGAGAGTGCCTCTAGAAGTTCGGTATTCAATTGGTGGATTTTCTCTATGTCTGTCGGAATCGCGGTGGCAATCCCCGTGGTCAGCTACATTCAGGAGAACGTTGGTTGGGCTCCCGGATTTGCCGCTCTTTGCGCCATCATGCTTTGCGCCTTTGCCATCTTCCTGGCTGGCACCCCAACCTATCGCCTATATGCGCCCAACTCCGGTGCCGAGAGCCCATTCGTCCGCCTTGCCTGTGGCCTTGTTGCGCTTGGTAGGAACTCAAGCTTTTGCTTTCACAAGAAAAGACATCACCTCAGAGATGAAGATTCCATGGAGGAGGTGCGGTTAGAGGAGGCGCTGGCGGTGTTGCGGCTACAGCCTATCTGGGCGACGTGCTTGGCGTACGGCATGGTATTCGCGCAAGAATCAACACTGTTTAACAAGCAGGGGCGCACTCTGGACCGCCGCATTTTTGGTGGCCTAGAGATGCCACCGCCTGCGCTTCAAACTTTCATTCCAGCAAGCATCATAGTGTTCGTACCCATCTACGACCGTGTATTGGTGCCTGTGCTGCGGTCAGTGACGGGGAACCCATCGGGGCTGACATTGCTTCAGCGCATTGGAACTGGCATGGTGCTATCCATCCTTGCGGTGTCGGTTGCAGCGCTCGTGGAGACGAAACGGTTGGAGACGGCACATGAGCACGGCTTGGTCGACGATGAGTTGAGCGTGGCTAGTGCCACAGTATGTGATTATGGGAGTCTCAAATGTGTTTGCTCTTGTCGGGATGCCTTGTGAGTTGCGTAGCCTTGGCTTGGCGTTCCACTTCAGCGTACTTGGGATCGGTGGGTTCATAAGTGGTGCTCTAATCTCCGTCATTGACAATATCACTAGCAGCGACGGCGGCGACAGCTGGTTCGCCGATAACATCAACCGTGCTCACCTCGACTATTTCTATTGGCTGCTCGCCGGTCTTAGCCTCCTCGAGCTCGTGCTCTACCTCTGCCTTGCCAACTCCTACCGTCTACAGCAACCGTAAGAGGATCCACTAAGCTAGAGGAGGTTAATTTGCACCCTTGTGGCTGTAGTCTGAATTTCTCATGACGAACCGATGTGTGGGGAGGGACAGATCAGTTGTATTGATCTTGCTGGCAGCTACTGCAAAATGTATCACTCTAGCTATATTGGAAAGTATGTTTATTTGTTGCTAATAACATTCCAATTTGAGGCTAATCTACGACAAAATCTAACCAGTAACAAAATGTACTCCGTAGCACACTGCTGCAAGAACAAGACCGGGTGATCGGAAAGGACATTGATAATTGAAGATAGACAGTGGTGCAAGAATAGGACCGGGTGAGCAGCATCAACCGGAAATGTCATATTCCAAAGCACTGCTGAACGTGGAGCTAGCACGAGATTTATATATCGACCGGCCCATGAGCAAGCAGCAGCGACGTGAAATTAATTGGGGGGCAGAGCACAGAGCACGACCGGCCATTCTGTCTGCTACGACGTGAAATTCATTGGAATTGTACGGCTGCATATGTGGAGCATGGCCATTGTCAAGATTTTTAATAAGCTTTATGGTGCCACGTCATCAAAGTACGGTAGTAGTTGGACGTAACTAGTACCATATGTGGATCCATTTGCAACTTTAGATTAGTCATAGTGAGAAGTAACATACTTCCTGGAGGAGCACGACCAAAGTGATCCCTCGTAGGGCAAGAAAAACTATCATCATTTTCTTTCACCAATCAACCGTACTAAATAATCACACTTACCCTACATAATTATGGCAGTTGTAATAGGGACGCCAAAGAATAGCCAATCGTGGACGCCCAGCATGGCGGGCTCTTTGCATGCAACCCCGGTGACCAATCCAACCGGTGAAACCAGCCCATGCAATGGAGATTGATGGCCCTTGTGGCTATTAAGTAACCTAAGTAATAGCTAATTTGAGCCTAATGAACTAGACATCTCAATTTTTATTAGGGGCCCAATAAACCTGGACGGAGGGAGTATATATTAGTATCTGATTGTTTATTATGCTATAGACTCATTTCATCTCGATATACTAGTGACCTTTCATGTTTCAATGGGTAATCTCACGAACTCAATCAAAAAAGTGACCACATCGACCCATCCACTCTTCATCCTGTGAACCAAACACAAAAGTGGATATCCCTAACCACCTCTCATCCCACCTAACCAAACAGAAAAATTGCTATTCCTATCTAGGTGGTTGGGGATACCTCAATCGCCTAAATCTAATCCCCTGAACCAAACACATCCCAAGTGTGCCTGTCGAGCAAGTGTTCTCTGTTTTCAGACTGCTGCCTGCAAAGTTCAGGTGGAGATGAAGCAAAACATTAGGGGTAACTGAGTCCTCTTTTGATGGTCTTTTAGTTTGCTGCATTTCTATCCGGAAAAATTTGTCTAGATTTTGAAGGTATATTTCGCATATGTACTAGCTGGCATGTGTACTTGCCAAGGGATAAGAAGTCCGAAACCTTAGGTCATACTAGCAAACTGCCAGTGTGTTGCAACGGGTGTAAATAAACCAAACATTTTAAATTTAAAGTTTATCCTAATTCATCATAACACATAGAACTATGTTAGGTTTCGCTCAACTTTAATACTCTTACATGTTCGACCATACAACAATCCTCACGGAGTAAGAAAAGCTCACCGGTTACTTCTAAACTTCTTTGTCTATATTATGCACATCCAAATATATAAAATCATTATGCAAAAAATCACTTGTTGTATTGCATGAGAGAACACAAAATTGATTCGTGCGGGGAATTTGCCGGTTCCATCATCAGCAAACGAAAGACCACAAAGTAGGTTTCCAGTGCACATTATCAGATGTTGTAGCGTCCACGATTATGAAAATTTGCTAGCACCACTGATGGTGGACTCGGCAGCTTGGGTTCGAATCTCAGCTTCTACTATATTAAAGTAGTGCCTAGTTCCTCCTATTCACTCATTCATATTTTTGAAAATTTTCAGGACGTGAAACAAAGCTGAAAGTACATCTTATAGACACATGTACGTACTCAACGGTATGTCAATATGTACGTCTCTCCGACAGTCCGACTGCAGCACTACTTGTATATGTTCATGCCATTTCTCCAAGGTTGTTTGGTTCCTAGATATGGTACAATCTTATCTTCCTTCAATGCTTGGGTTGCAAGCTTCTTTAGTTCAGACTTAAGAATACATTTGAGAGGCAACTCTACTCTTTTCCCTTGACCAAATCCATTGCACGCTATCTAGTTTCATGCCAAGAAGAAACCTGATACAACGATATAGTCAAATAACAATTGAGCAGGTTTTACCGGAAGTGTAGATCGAATGCCACAAGAACTGAACCTATTCTTTATCGTGCACCACACTTGACTGCTTCATCGCCCAAGTCATACAGAGAGCTTCTTTAACAATAACCGTGATCTTTCCTTTGGGGATGGATGAGTTGAGAGTTTAAGGAAATGGAGTATGTTTTTGGAAATGTGTTTTCTTCCTATCTTTTCAAGTTTCTCAAGAATGTGAGGGCTACGTGCCGATCAAAACCAGCAGCTGCGAGTAGTATCATTCCAATGAAGTCAGCTTCTACCTCACACCTGGAAAATTAACACGATCACCATGTGAGATCCTGACTCACAGCTTAATAGGATTGATAGGATACGCATATCAACAAGTTACAACTTCTTTTCCGGAACCACATCTGGAAGGAACTCCGAAGTTAATCGTGCTTGGCCCGGGACGAGTGAGGACAAAGTGCACAGAAAAGACCAATGTTGATTTGTAGGGCCAATCTAAACATTCTAGAGAGCTGCCAGGGTGACAGGCTGGCCCGGGGTAGGCGGGGGTGTTACACACCATTATCATGCTTAGTACGGTCCAATGCAAGATTTAGTTGGAAGTTAAATCTTCTTTATAACAATCTAAAATCAGGGTACACGTTACATAAAAGACCGCAAAGCATTGATGTGAGATATCGCTAGCTACCTCATCCATCCAGAAATCTGAGACACGTAATTAAACATTAGTACATGAAAATTTTATAATTTAGAATGAATGAATGATAACAATTGTTTGTCTTTGACATATTATCACATGGAAAAAATCACAGTAAACATTGGGTACCAAATACTGTAAAAACTGAAGCAAGAACTACGATTCCAGAAGGACAGAGTGGACATGAGAAAAAGTACCTTCTAAATAATGGCGTCAAAAGGAAGCTCGGAAACCACTTCCAGTTGGCGAACCTTACGATAATCTCTGACGAGGTGTCTTCCAATTACATGTCCAACCTACACGGACCCATAGGTATGTGCAGGGTAATTGAAGCCCCAATTAATATACATAACTCAACATGGAGCAAAAAGGCGCTAGATATCAGTTATAGAAAGTACCTCATGCGAAAGAATAGTCACGGACAACGAGATGATCCCGGCCGGTGATGGGCACTGCCTAGTCGTGGTATATGCGGAACAGAGCGTGGATCCCCATGCCGTGCTAGAAGTTGATTAGAGCCGTATGGTGACCTGGGTAAATCCCTTGGAACCAAAATGAGTATACTGAGTGTTTTTTTTTGTTTCCTAGCAAACGTAGTGTGTTGTTTGTACGTAGACAGGCACGAAGCTACGTTGGGCTCGTATATTAGACCGTGGTGGAGTAGTAAGCCGAATCGGAAGTGGTGACCCTCCATCGCACTGGGCCGGACCGTAAGCAAAACAGAAACTCTAAGCTGGGCTGGCACCGTAAAAGAGAAGGCCTGGAAAAAGAAATTCCCCATTAATTGGTCCACGCACGCAGCCATGGCATGCGACAACAGCGACCAGGCCGTCCTCTTCGCCGCCGCACCGCTCGGGCCTCCCGGACGCGGACGTCATCGCCGAGCTCCGTCCTCTTCGCCGCAGCGGCAACGCCGAGAGCGCATCAACACACTACTCGATGACGCCCAGCACGCCATTGACGTGCTCCTCGATGCCGACGGCGTTGCTGCCAGCCCAAAAGCCAAGGTTCTGTTAAGTTTTCTTTTTTGCGTCTGTTAAATTTCTGTTACGTACTTGCATTACGTTGTATTGTACTTGTGCTAATGCAAATGCAAATGTTGGATTGTACTTGTGCTAATGCAAATGTTGTTCATAAGCTTCTACATGCACAAGTCTTTGTTCAACCAACGAGTCAACCCACAACTCATGCTTGAGCCAGCTCGCTCCTGCGGATGTCCATTATTCTGGTAGTTCAGTCGATACCCTGTTCAAATTGTTCAAGCTATGGGGGCATCTATCAAGGTATCGTTTAATAAAAATAATTCAGCTCTACACTTCTTGTCGTGTTCCTCATGAATGCATGGCCGATTCAGCTCACATGCTGGTGTTCGCCAGCACTAGCGGAAAACAAAATGTTACGGTGTCTCCACTCTCCCGCGATTTGCTGAATGAATTTTGCTCCGACCTCCCCCCCATACAGTACATTTGCCGAGTTCCGGCCAAAATATACGCGGTACTGAGGAGCAAAATTAGGCACAAAAACTATGTGGCAAGTGCCGACGACTTGACTAAGCTGCAAATTACCACTAAAAAGGCAAGTATAAGAATCCAGATAACGAAATAAGTATGGCTAATTCCAATGATGCAACGCCGGCATCAACTAAATTAGTGTATCATGCAGGCATATCTAGATTATAGACAATTAGACATATAGAAAGATAGGTAGCTTGGCAGTAACAATAAACTCAGAAATCTGCTCTGGTTGCTCAAACGCTGGGCTCATCGACGACCTCGGTGTAGGCTACCCCCAAAGCGCGCGCGGTACTGCTGGAGGATGTCGGCGTGGGAGGCGAGCATCTTCTCCACGGCCGCATGGCAGCGAAGCATCCGTCCACGGTAGTCATAGGAACCGGTGTAGCCGTCCAGGAGGTCCAGGTTCACGTTGCGGATGGGCTTCTCCTTCTCCATGCGCAGCAGCCAGTCGATTAACTCTTGGTCCAGGTCGCCGTCCGCCACTTTCTGGCACTTGGACGGCTCCTCGCCGCCGGAAGGCCGGCGGGAGCAAGTGGCCATCCCCTTCTCTTCCGTGGCAACAGCCTCCTCCGGCTTCATCGCGCCGACCGAGATCGCCTTTTACTCTCGCTCGCTGGAAACCCTAATCGCGGTGGAAGGGAGGCAGTCTGGACGGGTAGCCCAACGGAGGGCTGCATATATGGCCGACCCAACGTCTCTGGTCAGATTCGAACACAACTTCGCCTCAACAGGAAAGCTGATCCCGACCTAGCTGTTCTTGTTTTTTTCGGTTGTATATATATATATAGAGATAACAGTTAGTAGTGGCCCACTACAACACAAACTATAAAACACATGTCCCGCAATCCCTATACCTCAAGGATTCCTCGATAGAATCGGCTCTCAAGTCTCATCCTCGATAGATCGAATCGTGATGGCCTCCGGCAGCCAGCGGCTTTGTTACAAGCTGAGTCCTCGCCTTCCTCCGGTCCCAAGACCACGACGTCGCCTCCAAGGTGTAAGTACCAAGTAAGTATGAACGTACACCTCTGAAACCTAATGCAAGGCTGGCGGGTGGTGGTGGCGATCGACCCATCCACTTGCTAATTGCCGATCGATCCATCCATGCAGGCTGTGGCACCAGGCGCGCGAGCAGTTCAACGCCGAGCACATGAAGCTGCTCGTGGTGGCAGGCCTGTGGGATGACGCCCTGGTATTGTTGATAAACCACCATATAGTCTGGTGTACGAATTCATGGATTTTACAAGACTCACATGGACATACGTAAATAGCCGGATCATCTTTGTGTTATGTCGTCGAATGGTATGAACCATCGTGTAAGGTAACTTCTTCGGGAGGGGACCGCTGCGGCGGGTACGATGCTGGGCGGCGGCCTTGGCACCGACGAGGCCGGCAGAGAGCGGGCAGGGGATCTGCTGCTCGGCGACCTGCTGCCGGCGACGATTTTGGGGAGGGAGCCGCCGATTTGGGGGGAGACAATGAGTGGGGGACCGGCAGCGGCGGTGGATCGGAGAGTGGGGGATAGTAGTCAGTAGAGGAAGAAATTACGTAAATACCCATTTAATAATAATAAAATTTTGGTGGTTTCAGGTAGTTTTTTTCTGATAGTTTCCGGTAGCTCCTATTTTTCCACCGTCGGATTTAAGCGGATGGACGGTTGATAAAATTACCAAGTACTCTTAAACTTGTATTAACTCAATGTTTGCACAAAACTTGTGACTCGCAGTTCTGGGCAGGCCTTATGTCTGTTAAGAATCTCTTTTACAGTTGTTGTAAACTTATTTTGGGAGATGGTAAGAGCACTAAATTTTGGGAGGACTGCTGGCTTGGGCAGAAACCCCATTGTCAAAGCTACCCTAGATTGTACAATATTGTCTGCAAAAGTAACGTTACAGTACATGATGTTTTTACTAGAGGATTCGAAACTGTTAAGTTCAGAAGGTGTCTCAGAGATGAGAACTTGCGTATGTGGTTTAAAGTTCTAGATGATTGTAGTCAGATTCAACAGTCGAGTGAAGCTGGCAAAGTAAGCTGGCTTCTTACAAGGAATGGTCAATTTTTTGTTAAGTCTCTGTATCAGTACCATTAGGTTTCCATATGAGATGATATGGAAACTAAGGTTGCTATTAAGGATTAAGATTTTCTGCTGGCTTGTAGTTAAATATAGAATTTTGACTAGAGATAATTTAAAGAAAAAAGGATGGAAAGGGTGTGATCTTTGTGAATTTTGCATCTCGCAAGAAACACATGATCACCTTTTCTTTACCTGTCTTGTTGCTTAATTTATTTGGAATGTCATTTCGGTAGCTTTAAATTTATGTAACATACCTTCTTCTCTTGGTGAGCTGTACCAGCAATGTTCGGCTACTTTCCTTGGGATTGAAAGGAAAGTAGTGATGATAGGAGTTGTTGCAGTAGGTTGCGCTCTGTGTAAATCGTGAAATAACTCGTATTGCCAAGGTATTCGTGTCAGAGATCCTATATAAGTTCTTTTGTTGGCTTGCCATCTCTCACATGAATGAGCGAAAATGCAGAAAAGCGTTCTGCAAAAGGTGCTGCATCGGGGAGCTGAGCTGATAGGAAAGGTGGGGCGGGAGATTTTCGGAAGGAGGCATGGCTGGAATCTTGTGGTTGCTAGACTACAAGCCTGATTCTTTCCTTGTGATGGTGTTATCCGAAAGATCTTGACGTTGTACTGTTCTGCTTGTTTAGTCCTAGCTTTGTAGCGGATTCTATCCCTGGTTTTAGCGCTGTTTGAGAGTGTTGGCTGTTTAGCTTTTGTTTCTGAAGTTAGCGGTACACAGGCACGGGAGGGGATGCCCTATCTCTGGTTTCCTGTTGAACCAGTTGCCTGATTTAGTTTCAGTAGTGCAACAAAGTCTGTGGAGACATGCGAACTGAAGTTGTATCACCCCTCTGGTTTCATTTTAGTGAAACTAGGGGTCTGCTTGGAGACTCCTTATATCGAAAAAAACGTATAGGAATCAGACACGGTGCCTACATGACGAACAATGGCAGGTGGTGGGCCGAGATGGAGCTTGGAGGCGGCACTGTCTACGACACTACATTGTGATCTTAAGAGGTGAGGAGGAGGGTGTCGGCGGGGAGGGGCGCTTGTCGTCGAGCTCGGCACCGCCCGGATGCGCGGCCAAGAAAGTGGAGTACGACCGTCCATGCGTCTGGGACCAGGATGTGGGGAAGGATGGCGTGTGGGTCCATATTGTTTCCCCTTGCTAATGTGGCCTCACATAGACAAATACCACAAATAAAACCAGTCAAAGATGGTGAGAGGGGTGTATCTTGAACGGTATTGAGAGTTGAAGTGGGTAAGTTAGACCAAACTGAAGTTCAGGGTTGTAATCTGAACTTTATGACATGTTTAGTGGTGTAATATGGACTTCTCTCTTTGGACTCTAAAACAGATAAGCCACCTATCCTTATTGTTCAGATTGGAAACAAAATTGAAAATTTGGCACTACAAATTTGAACCATGACAAAAATAATCAGTACAAGTTACATTCAATTGGAAATCATACTGAGCACCTCCAAAAGCTACCTCCTGAAGAGACTGACGGGCTGTGAAGATCACAAATTATCGGTTTTTCTTGATGTTATTTCAGACTAACAAAACACACACTTACGAAAAGCAATTCCAACAAGAAACCCCGATGACATAGCTAGCCGAAATGCAAGACCTTAACTTCTCCAAACAAGACCAAAAGCAGTGCACCGTCAGCCTGTGACTGGATCCGTCACATCCAGATCTTGAGCATCCTTCATGTACATGATATTGCCGAAAGGGCAATCTTCCATAAAATTAAACCGAGCACCTCTTGAAACCCTATTCTCTAGCTCAAGCTTCTTACGCTGTAGCTCAACAAACTTCTTATTGTACTTCCTGTCTCCAACAGTAAGTGTCATACACTATTGTCAAAGTTAACTTCAGGTTTTCTGCCCCCATAAGAAGTCAACACTATTGTCTTCAGACGGATTCCCAGACATTTAATCAGATTACATGTTTACGGCGCCACAAATTGTTTGGCCCCAACCCGGGTGACTGGAAAGGAACATAGAAAAAGATGGGACTATTTACTAGTCATATATAATCAACACCACTGGCTCTACACAGATCAGTCACACCAGTGTATCTAGCAAAATCTTTGGCAAAAGTGCTCTTAGTTACATATCGAAGGTAGAAAAAACTTCAACTCACATAGTGCCACAACAAAGTTTTGAATAACGCTGTTCAGTCTGACTGACAAAAGAATACTCAGCCAGTTCAGTTAAACAATTGGCACACCATCCATGTATAGAAATAAGCTAACGAATGCTTCACACTTTATCATCATTTACCAGCCATGCATACAGCCAGCTCACTTGAGCAGATAAGACTGTTGTCCTGGCATACAAATGCTCGATGGTTTCATCGAGAATTTACACTTCACAAATATAGATAATCTAATTAGAAAATGACAACATGTAAAAGAGGAGATACTACATAGTTTAATATATGTATGCATCAATAAGACCACTTTTGTCCTGGCGTACAAATGCTCAATGGTTTCATCATTGAATTTACAATTTACAAATACCGAACAATTAATATGAAAAATTGCAACATGCAAAAGAGGAGATCTACATAGTTGGAAAATATGTAAGCATCGATATTGCACATTAATCTTACCACATATGTCCCAAAATATCATATGTTTAAGGCCAAAATGACCTAACAAAACGACTTATTATTTGGGACAGAGGCAGTAGTATATTCAGTGTGGTGCACCTAACAAGCTGGTGCCAAAATCAGTAAGCCGGTTACATGCAAACAATTAATCTAAAATTGATAAGCAACGTATCCTCCTTGTTCTCATTAGAAACAAACTGGCGACTTTGGCTCTTCAAATATGAACCAGAACTGGAATAAACAATACAAGTTACATTCAATTGAAAATCAAGCTGACCACCTCCTGAAACTACCTCCTGAAGAGTTTGATGGGATGTGAATATCAAAGATTATTGGTTTTTCATGATCTTATCTCAGACTAACAAAACAAAAACTTACGAAAGACAATTCCAACAAAAAAAACCACAATGACATAGCTAGCCGACATGAAAGATGTTAACATCTCCAAGCAGGACCAAAAGCAGTTGCATCATCAACAAGTGAATGGATCCGCCACATCGAGATCATGAACACCCTTCATGTACATTATATTGCGGAGAGGGAAATCTTTTGCAACCGTAAAATTAAACCGAGCACCTCTTGAAGCCCTATTCTCTAGCTGAAGCTTCTTATGCTGTAGCTCAACGAACCTCTTATTGTACTTCATGTCTTGAACAACAAGTGTCATAGACTCTAGAACTTTCGCGTTCAAAACAAAAAATGTGGCAAAGTTAACTTCAGGCCCTCTTCCCCCATAGGAATCCAAAACTATTGTATTCAAACGGATGTCAAGATATTTAATCAGATTACGGTGTTTACGGCGCCACAAATTGTTTGGCCCTGCATAGGGTGTCTGAAAAGAAAATAGAAAAAAAACATCAAACACGTCACACCAGTAGTATATCAAAATAGCAGCTGAAAAATCGATAGAGTTAAATGTTACCATAATGTACAGCTTCTCCAAGCATGGAAAGAATCTCAAAGACTCAATAAAAGCATCCAAACTAAGATTGCTGGTATGAACAGCTAAAATCTTGACTGGGCACACAGCCATTGTGTGGCCATCAGAAGGAAAACCCTTAATTAAACATGGAAGACAACATTAGGACGTCAACAAGTGAAGATAGAGTTGTAGCCAACAGGACATGTAAAAACGGCCAAAGCAAAGCATTAAGAACGCAACAACTAACCTGCATTACCGTGGAGCTAAACACGAGTGTGGTGGAGGGGAAATCCTGACGAAGAAAGCATCCGAATGCCTCCAGTTTAGGCGCAGAGACAACCGATACATGCAGACCATGTTTGAAATCAAGGCCGAGCAACCTCTGAAGGCAAGGGGCATTCTCGATGACGAGTTCCTTAAACTGGTGCCCGGTTCCGTAAGGAACACCAACTTTGATGCATATGGTTCTCATGGTAAAAGAATTGATCTTAATCGAACGGAATCCGTGGCTGCCGTTGATGAGCAAGCACTCGATAGCGGGGCACCCTGAGATCATACTGTGCAGAGAGCCGTCCGAGATCCTGACATCTCGAAGTGTGAGGTGCTTGAGTAGCGGGAAGTGGAGGGCGCGAGTGATATCATCGGAGAGGTGGCCTTTTCCAAGTGTGAAAACAAGGAGGCTGGCCGAGAATCGGAAGGTGGAGGCACCAACTGTTCTCTGTATGCAATATGTGAGTGGTGTACGAATTCAAGCTCCTGGAGGTTGTCAAGGGCAGGGGACCGGACCCAAACGTCGGAAGCTGCTGCTCGGCCGCCGAGGAGGTGGTGTGCGGGGATGCAGAAGCGGCGACCAGGGCCCTGATGAGCGGCAAGGATGCGTGGCACGACTTGAGCAAGGGTGCCATCGTCTTCAGCGGCAGCGAGGCCATGGTAGTCGAGGTTCAGGGGGCGGAGCGCCATAGGTGGCGCCACCGGAGCGCGAGGACCTGGGTGCGAGCGCCGTCCTTGGTGGGGAGGAGCGAGATGATGTGGCGGAGGTTGTCGTCGGGGAGGTTGCTGATGCGGTCGACCTCTTCACCCGCTTGGATCGCTGCAGGGTTCTGATCGGGCGCACCATCGTTTCCATCGAGTGCCGCTGACTTCCTCCTCTTCGAACCAGCCTCCACCTCCATGGCCGGTGGAGGAGAACGGTGGCGCTGCCTCATGGAGGATGTAAGTTTTGGGGTCGCAGGAGGAGTAGGTGTTGTGGGAGACGGATCAGTTCGATCGTGCCCGTGCTAATATAGATAGAGGCCAGCCGAGTCAAAGCTAAATGCTGCGGAATTTCAAAAAAAAAGCTAAATGCTGCGGCCGCACATTACCCAAGCGATTTGGATTGGGTACACCAGGCGTCCAAGACTTGAATGTGATCTATTCACCTACTCTAGAGGCGCTCACGCTGAACAACGGCGGCACAATACTCGAACAGTTTCTTCCAGGGATTTTAAACTCGTTCGCATCGGATTCCTACCAGTCCAACACGTCGATTCATGCAGTGCGAATGCACACATGCTACGCATACAATGGAGTAGCCTACTTTCTTGTTTTTGCTTCCAGGTGGAATTTACAATGGAGTACTAGCGTTTCAAGCCGTGTGTCTCAGAGAGACTAGTCGGAAATAGTTTGGACTTATACCATCGGTATGACACTAGTCTATATTACTATCTTAAATATCTAAATCTAAATCGGCAAGCCACTCGTCTTCGTTGACGTTTGAATCCGTGACACGACGGGTGCAAATTGAGCCTTAGCCAAACCTAGCACGCTTAACTTTTGCCCCACGTGAGATCTGACGAAAAAATTACTCCTACTTATTAACGGATCTTAGGATAGGTACATGATAACCGCTATGCATCATTGCATCCTTCCGCACGCATACGAACTTACAAATAGTTTGGCAAGGATGTATTGAATCTCTGAACTCTAAGTGATAGCTTCAAGACGAAGATCAAGCCGGCAGGGGCAGCGGCCTGGTCCTGGCCAGCGGGCCGCAGACCTTCTCGTCGTTGACGAAGGATTCCTCCTCGACGTCGGCGTAGGCGTAGCCAACGCGGTGGTACTGCTCCAGGATCGCGGTGCCACACTACAACACGGTCAAGATTTTGGAGCACTTCAGTTAAGGCACTTTCTAAAGTGCCCCAAAAGCTTCCAATTAAGGGCATTTTCCCAAAGTGCCCAATAGGTCATAACTATTGAGGCAGTTTGACAAAGTGCCCCTAAAGGTTATTGGGGCACTTTGGCAAAGTGCCCCTAAAGGTCATAGCTATTGGGGCACTTTGCCAAAGTGCCCCTGAAGGTCATAGCTATTGGGGCATTTGGCCAAGTGCCCCTAAACATCATATTTACTAGATCACCCGCCTTTGACAATGGTAATTGGTTGGTAGAACGCTATGTTTAGCATCAGACAATTTACCTTTTTTGGGGGAAATCAGACATGTCAATCAGACAATTTACCTTTTTTGGGGGAAATCAGACATGTCAATCAGACAATTTACCTTTTTTGGGGGAAATCAGACAATTTACTATACATAGTAATTGTAGTATAATTCCTTTCCCAAAACATAAGTCTACCGATATAACAAACATAGGTCTACTGCTTACTCCTTAGAATTTAACCTACAAGCAGAACATAAGCCACACTTGGTTGACTGAGATATGCAATAATATCCAGTCTGAACATAAAAAGATTTGCAATGTCTCTTCTGGGTTTCATGTATAATTCTGGTTTAGGTTTTCTTCTTTCTCTGTCCATCGATCTGAGCTTTCAGAGTTGTCTGCCTGCACCTAGAAATATTTTTCATAGAACTTGGTTCAGCAAAGGGGCTTACAGATACACTGGACACACTTATTAAACGCGACCTAGTTTAAGGCAAGAAAGAACGTACCCCATATCTGTTCAAACCGTGGTAGATGACAATTGTTCCTTTGGATCAGCAATCACATGTGAACCAAGCTGATATGACAGATAAGCGAACCATAAGAAATAAGCAGACCTAGCATAAATATTCATGAGCAAATGTACATAGGATGCCAGTAATTACCTCAACTGAAGCTGTGGTACCGGATGGCTGGTGGTTCCTTCGTATTGAGAACAAGCAAGTGCCCACCCCCTGGGCGCCTCCTCGCGCTGTCCACGTGGCCTTCTTGTTTTGTCCCGTAGCTGTTGGTTTTGTCTTGCTCATTTTCTGTTCGCTCTCTCGTTGATTGGCTGCGTCGAGTCGCTCGCGAGAGGAAAAGGAGCACGCTTCTCTTTCTTCCTCACGCACGCGACCACCGCCGCCACCCTCCCAATCCCCTCCTCTCCCCAAGCCTCTTCCACCACCACTGCGCCGTCCACTCCCTGTACCTCGCCTTCTCCTCTTATGCTCGTCGGCATCAGGTCGAGCAGGGCAACCAGGGAAGAAGATGCAGGGGAGACCAACGTGCTGCTGCCTGCTGCCGATCTCGAGCAGGAGTGGCGCTCCCCCATCGTACCCCACCACCTCCTGCTGCCGATTCTCCTCCGTCTTCCCAAGCCGCGGCTCCTTCCCTCTCCCGGAGGAGTCCCATGGTCCTCGACGCAAGTGGATCGACGGTCTCTGAGACTGTTGCCGCGGCTCCCTCTCAGCCCCTCCACTTCCTCGTTGTTGAGTTTGTCCCTATGTGCCGTCTCGACGACGCCTCCTAATCTGCAGGTTCCCATGAGGTCTCTCTCTCACACACACCTTGTGGTCGCTTGTTGGGTGAGAGCCCGGAGGTAAGATGCCGGTGTGCCTGTTGGTTATCCACGGTGGCAAAGGGTTTGCTGGGTGAGGACCAGAGGTACGATGTGCAGCTGCTGGTAATCGATGATGGTAGTAACGAGTTGCAACTTGCAAGACCCATATGAGCTCCTCTTTTGGAGAATGGAGATATGACTGATTTCACGCAGTGAGATGATGGGTAGTGTCTCGCGAGAGTTTGTCTGTCCACATCTGGTGCCCATGCCTAGATCGAAGGACCATTCCTCAGCTGAACAACTTCTTGTTTGGATTATTCATATGAAGGTCAGTAATCATCTCCCCCCCCCCCCCCCCCCCCCCCCCCCCCCCCCCCCCCCCCCCCCCCCCCCCCCCCCCCCGTATTCACTGAATAGTATTCAGGTTTTTAATTTCCTTACTGAAGGTCATGAATCCAACTTTCGATTTGACTGAGTTTGTGGTTCCTACTAATTGTTTAATCCAAATATTTATTATTACCCCATGATTGGTTCTTTATGTTCTTTTCAAATTTCCTCAAAAGGTAGTCAGTGCTTTTGTTATTATTACTACAATTCTACAAAGTGATCATAACTATATTAGTCTCAACTCATCATAACAATTTCATACTGTATTAGGCTCCATGTTCGTGAACTATTTTCATGGATCCGGCGGATTGTAGCATTTGCAATGAATGCTGATGAACCTCCACTATCTATTCCTGAAGTTAAGAAGTCATAATCGGCTATTCTAATCAGACTAGAAGGTATGTGTACATCATCTATTTTATACTTACTTGCAGTTCTAACTATCTTGTGAGTACCCAGCTCAGCAGTCATGTCCACATAAATCAACGCATCCCTGACCTTGCATTGCTCCTCTTCGTTACCAGATTTTTTCAGGGCCTTCACTTGATCTTTTAAAGAAAAAGTTACAATTTTCTAATTATAGTTCTCCAATTATTTATTGGAAGATCTGTGATATGATTTGTTAACATGATAAGTGGTTCAGTAGGTCTCATGGCATGGAGAAGATCAAATTATACGCACTGCTTCTCCAAACGCGCTGCTGCATCGTCCTGTGTCCTTGCCTCTGTCCATCGAGTGTCCCAGCCGGCGGTGAGGTAAGTGCTGCCCCATCTCAGTTTCATTTTTTCTGTGTTGACCTGACGGTTGGAACAAGCGGTCCCTTCCATTTGTCTATTATTATATCTCTTAGTGTGTTATGAGTTAGAGCAAGGATAATAGTAGCGCCGGCAGCCGGCTCTAAAGCAAATCCACGTCACCAAAAGCTGATCTTACCGCCGAATCATACAGTAAGCGAGCTATAAGCAGGCTATAGAATGGATTCTTTAATGTTCTAATTATTAATCTTGCATGCAGCGGACACACAGGATTGGAGGAAAGAGCCAAAAGTAGTCCTGCTGCTACCATGCATGGCTGCATGCGGGCGTGACTCATCGGGGCCTGCGCTATCGCCCGGCGCTTCAGCAAGCGCCCGCTCGAGTGTCTCTCCTGCTTTCTCTCTCTTCCACGTTAGATTTTAGTGACATGGCAAATGCTATAGCCTGCTGACTAGATCTTATTATACTTGCTCTTAGTATAGTAGAACAAAACATGTTACACACGAGCCAGGTGTATGCATTTATTAGATCGGAATACGAATTGGTTGTATAGCAAGGATTAAATGTGTTGGAAGGGGAATTAGGTACCTGCAAAGAATCTGCTGTAGAGCATACACGCATGATAATCACTGTTGTAGAGCACCCCTGCATGAGTGAAGATATTAAATTTTACTGATGATTTTGTTTCAGTGGAGGTGTTGTTTTGTTGTAGTTTAACTCTGAAGATGGATTACATGGCTAAGTGGCTATCTAAATTAGTAATCGCGTTATAGTCTTAGCTGACTTATGTATACATTGCAGTTTTCAGAATATTTTTCAATAAACCCTTTGCAGGTTTCTTTAGATAAATGATGAACCTGTAACAAAGCAATTACTACATCATCTATCTGTAGTATTGTTGTTATTTTATCCCATTAGTGATAACTGATACATTTGTTGACGCAGTATGCCATGCTTTAACTTACCGTGTGATGGCATTTTATTCTTACATTATGTACTTAATTTCACAAGCTTAATTGGCATCTGATCACAGAAGGGAAAAGAAACTAAACCACCTATCAGAATGTGTGCCTTGTAAATTAGAATATCCAGTTAATCCGCTGATGGTTCAAATACGTGGTACTTGATAGGATAGCTACCATGTTTGTGTTCTGATGCATGCTGCTATATCTTAAATCAGCTAAAAGTTTGGGTATCCTTGATGGCGAACAAATAATCTTGCCTTTGTAGTCTGCAGTTAACATTTATGATTTTATTTACCAGAACTTTATGATGGCTATCTTTCTTTTCCTCAGTTAACTATAGCCATCAAATGAACTTTTGGGAAGTTCAATGTCGTCCTGGAGCCTGGTTGTCACTTCTTGCTTTGGTGCATAGAAGATCGAATTGTTGGTTACCTCTCACTGCGTGTGAAACAGCTAGATGTCTGCTGCGAAACAAAGACAAATGTTTTCTCCTACATTATGATCAAACCTGATGGTGTTCAACGTGGTATGATTTGTGCTTCTTGACTTTTCTCAGTGTTTGGTACCTCTTGTATGTTTCGCTTCAGATATAACATATGTTCTTTGCCTCTAGGTTGGAGAGATTATATTTCGTTTCAAGAAGAAGGGCTTCTTCTGAAGGTATTAAAGCTTTTCAGTGCAGCAAGGAGTTGTCTCAGGTTTGCTTAATAAATGCAATAAATCTTTCAAAGTTACTTATTTATAACAAGGTAAAATGCTGTTTTACTTCAATGTAATTTTTGAATATTTCGCATCTTGCACAGGTTCATCTATATAGTCAGATCGAAGCTGCAGGGACAATATACATAGGCGTCGGTCACCGCTCACCAGTTCTACAATAAGGTCTTAGCTTAGGGAAATCGGCAGCAGCTCCCGAGCACCAGTGCTCTTGATATTTTGAAATTTTTAAAAATATGTTTCAAAAAAATCCGAAAAAATTTCCCATGATACATATGCATGTTTCTTACGTGCGTGCCAATTTATGGTGCAAAAAACGTCGTATTCCGAGCTGTATAAAAATAACAAAATCCCAGTCAGCAAAAAGTGTGTAAAGTGTGTAAAATCTGTCAGAATTTTCACTTTTTTGCCTAGCCCAAAATATAATGAATTTCTTTACGAAATTTCTGGCGTACCTGCGGGATATGTATGTTTGTTGGTGTGATTTTTTTCAGAATTTTTGGAAGCAAAAAAGTGCGTTTTTCAAAAAATTCAAAAAACGAGCTCACTGGTGCTCGGGAGCTGCAAGTCCGCGTCCGCTTAGCTTAGCCCTATACAGCACTGGCTGTTCTCTTCTTGCGTAATCTGCCACAAACCGCTATTCTCAACGGTGCTGTATATAGGTGTTCTGATCCGGCCTGTGCCAGTACTGATAAGTTGTGCAGGTGATTGTCCCTGAAACTTCTAGATGTTTAATGTAAGACCTGGCAGGTTCTGTGTCTAAGTTCTTACTATTCATTACCAATACACCCGAAAAAAAAGGAAGAGATAGATCTTATTTGAATCACAAACTAGACTGCATATGTGACTTTTGCATGCCATAAATAGCTAAGTTGGAAATTATATTGGGGCATCATGCTCAGAGAAGCTTTTGCAGTTATGTGTGCTTATTATTTATACAAGGAAATTAATAGATTTGGAATGCCTTCTGAACGGCATCATGCTCTTACTTAGAAATAGGAAGATAGTTCAGAAGATGAGTATAATGAAGCTAAATATTATGTACTATGCTTTGCAAATCTGGGAGCTTTGTTCGACAGCCATATAAGTGTCTCTTCGCGTGTGTTAAACAATCAACTTTTCCATTTTGAGGCATTTTATCCCTTGAATCTCCAATCTTGTTTTATTGGTGTCGCTGCAAATAACAGACTAACAATTACTCTGTAATTATATGTGCTTATTTAGAAGTCGTGTCCCAACCTCCGTCAATCTTTTTACACAACTTAACATAAAACTTGAGGTGTGATTCGGCCGCAACGGACGCAAACTACGTTTTACAATGAAAAACCATTTAAAATGTGATAGGTCATGATTAGACAGCAACTAACCGGCCAGGAGGCGCCCCGAGGGGCGCCCCAGCCTCTAGTCATCATCAGAGCTGAACGGATTTCGGGTGAATCTTGTAACAGAGCCCTTCAAATGGATTTCGGGCGCTGCTTGCTCTCGTACCACCCGCCATTCGCAATTGTAGTCCACGGGTAAACCCTGTGTAAATTGTAATAAGTTTGGCATGGCTTACAACACAAAGTGATGGGCATGGGAGTTAAAAGAGAAAACTATCTATAGCACTAAAAGTAGAGAGCTTCTCCAAGTAAATAAATTATAGAATACGCATGAAGTCATGAACCAATCCGGACCTGGGCGCTTAACTTCTACAATGAAAATGCATATATTCTATCAGAAACTGCATTCCTCATGGGCCAGCCATTGCGAGGGGAAAAACTTGAACATAAGGCATCACTAATACATGATTGATAATTCTAGGAAGCACAACTTCAGTGAAGTTTCCAGTTGGTTCCTCTATTGAAAATTTTCACACAATAGCACCACCAAATATGCTACAGGTGAAGGCTTTGTTTTGACGGAATTCAATTGCTTTAAATTCAGTCCCACAATAACACCTCTAGGATTGAATTTTTACTATAATTAAGAGTATTTAAATCATACACACAGATGTAGCACAAATCAAAAGTTATTTCATCATTCACATAGGAACAAATAAAACAACAGTACATAGCAATGTAAGCATAGTGGTGCAACGTTCCTTTTAATATTTACAGCCAAACATCAGCCTCAGCCCATAAACATCTTTCATCTAGAAATTAGGCATTTCTGTTCAATAAACAGTGAATAGTTGGCCATATCAAATAGAAAGGAGGTCGAAGCTCAAAAAAAGATATGTCATTTATTTATACCACGTGATTATAGCAGCAAGCATTAGTATACTGACCTAAAAAGCTTATAAGCTAAATAACTAAAAAAAATAACTGTAAAGCCCGAATCAAGATCAGTGGTAATAATAAACCAATTTTATACACCAATACCAACTCTAATACTTTCCAGGATCACATTTCTAATACAATTTCACAGAATTCACTTACCTATATTATTGGCAAACTGCAAACCAAAAATTGAGAAATGAATGGCTGCATACAAAGCAACGATGGTTTACCTAAACCATGGGCAACACTAGAGCATAAAAAGTAACGTGCATGTAAGGTGTTCCTGCCAGCATAACAATACATAAAGAAATGGGGTAAAACACCAGGTGGAGATCTAAATTACGGTGTGACTCACAAATCAGCGGCATACTTTTCACAGAAGATCAACGCACTGGCAAAAACAAAATGGAGGCACGCAAATTGAATCAATACGTGGAGATGGACTAATTAAGGAGAGAAAAGCTCACCTGAGGCATGGGACGTCTTATCTGTTCATGCGTACGCCAACCATGGAGTTCTCGAACGGTTGTTTTGTATACATAGGTTAACCTTGGCATGCTTTAGCTTCATAAGTTCCCATTGTACGTATATGCATTGCTACCGCCTACCAAAAAATACATATATCTGAACTCAAACAATGCAAAACCTCTTTTACCAATACAGAATTCAGGGATCAGGCCATGTGGAAGTGAAACATGTCTAAACTATGCTCTCCATAGTAGGCAAAGAGGAAGAACTCCAGTATATGATAAAGATTATAAAAGAATAGAGACGAATATTGATAATTCCATATTTCAGTAGTATGCGCCGCATAATGAACTAACCTAGCTGCATCCCCAACCTGCTACAAATGCCATGCACAATCACCAGATTGTGATGGTTGGAAGACCAACACCACAGTTCCAACCCTAGAACTAACCACGCTTCGATGACACAACGGCCGGATCATAGAGCATGAGAGAGAGCAGGGGGAGCCGAGGATATACCGTACAACAGCAGCAGAACCGTAGTCGTAGCCGGGCAGCAACAAATCACCACCATTGCCAGAACATTCGTCCAGCAGAAGCACCACACCATCTCCACACCACCTTCACCAGTACCACCACCACATCACCACCGCACCCTCACAGCACCATCACCAGACCACTACACCACCGGAAAGACGAGCAGCGGGGGGTCCAAGGGGAGGCCAAGGCGACGCGACCGAGCAGTGACTCGAAGAGGGAGTCGCTGACGCAATTGAAGAGCATCCGGAGGCGCGGGGCACCGGAGCCGCGCCGGCGACCCAAACCATGGCGGCTAGGGTTAGCCTCGGTCCTCGGAGTTGCGAGCGGGCACAGAGAAACGAATCGGCGGAGGGGAATCGGTGGATGGCTCGCGGTGGAGCGGAACCAGCAGGCGGCAGCGCCGGACCCGGCCATTGCCGGCCGGAGCAGCAGGTGGCGACGGCGATAGACGAGAAAGGGGATCGAGAGTGAGTCGCGTGCGTGTGTACATTTACAATTATTTTTTTGAAAAGGTGTACATTTACAATTTTATTTTAACTAGAAAAATATCAAAATGACCAAAAGGCCCCTGCAGGTCCGGTCAACCCAGCCCATTCCCCCCGCGCGCGCGCTCTCTGTTCTCGTTTCGCCGGCGGCGTCGCCTGCTACCCGGCCGTCTCCGGCCGCCTCCGCCGCCGCCATGGGTGGCAAACCGACCGCCTCCGTGTGCTCTTCCATCTCCTCATGTTTGATTTGTTCATCAGGCTCTCCCGTAGCCCGCAACCCCAAAACCTTAGCTAGGGTTTCGGTCGCCGCAGTTCTTCGCCGTTCTCTGCTGCTCTCGGCGCGCCTCCTGTTGCTCCCCTCTACATCGTCCACGACCTCTTCCTCGACCCCTCGTGCTCCTGCTCCTCCTCGCCGCCTTGTTGCCTTGCGCTTTGGCGTGACCGTGTGGTGACCGATGCCGCCGCTCGATGGTGCTGCTCCCCGCTCGGCGTGCTCTCGCATCCTCTTCGCGGCCCTACTCCTCCGACCCGATGCCTTCAAGCTCCTCCAGGTCGTGCTTCCAGCTCAACTCTCCACTTCTCCAGGTACAACTCGAGCCGCACGTCATCTGTTCGACAGAATGTCCCAGAGAAATCTGATCATGGCACTGGTTTTTATCTCCTGATTTTATGGTTCCTCTACGCTAGGTTGTAATCAGAACAATATATGTTGGATTTGCATCCCAAAAGAATTACAAGTTCACAACATGCAGTTCAAAATTTTACCCTTGATATTCATGTATAGCTTTGCTCTGATGGCTTGAACTCCTCGCATTTGCATAGGATGAAGTTGTTTTCGTGTCATCTAGATTGCACCAATAATACATTGTTGTGCAAAATTGAAATGCTATCTATTAAGATCATGTCCAGGAAGCAGTAATTTCACTCGATTTAGCTCAAGGGGTTGGAACTCTAGTATGCTTGCATGGTGTACTGAATCTCTTAGTCTCGTGATTATGCACTAACTAAAGGTTCTGTAGTTTGCTTCTGGTGGATGATTTTATTAGTCTCAATGGAGTGGGCCGTTCTAGCTAGTATTCCATGATTCTTATTCGTGTCCTTCTAGGGTCCTTTTAAGGTCATGGGTTCCGATTGCTGATGCTTTGAGAGGTTTTCTGCAGATTGATTTGCTGGAGAATCCAGCTATTGACGACGGCGTAATGCTGTCGGTGATGCTCGACCAAGTGAAGATAAGAACTTATCACTTCTCAGTGTACAACAGACTCAAAATCTTGTGCACCAATACTGCTCGAAGGTTCATGTGTTCACCAACGAACACCACAGGTACACCGTCCTGAATTCTACCTTGGGTTCTCCCAATGGTTGTTTTGATCATTTGGGTGTGAGGTTAGCATCTGGTACATTTTTTAGTTCATTGTATAAATAAAACAAATTCCAGATTTCTACTCCATGGGATGTTGCAGATAAACCACCCAATTAGTTATAAAAGTATATTACCTGAGTAAGAAAAATAGATAACTCAAGGAATAAGACCGAGATAACTCATGCATCTGGTCTGATTCTCTGGCCACATAAGTAGAGCACCAAAGCTGATATGGAGTAAATTATTTATGTTTTTTTGTTTTGTTTTGACAATAGTAAATTATTTATGTTGGGCGAGTTGATATTTTCTTTGCCAAATGTGTGTTCAAGTTGTGTTTCTTCCAAATGGCATATATCTTCACTAAACATGAATTTAGATCTAGCATGCTTTTTGTTTACTTAACTTTCAGTTTTAGTTGTACTCTTGATATTTCATTTCCTTCAGAATTTCTGGGACTAAGTGTGCTTAAGAGAATACTATGCTCCTTATGTACACCCCAGTTCTAGGACTGTGCTGATGTGCTAAACTAATAATCAATAAAAACAGGGGCAGCAGAAGTGCAGAACGCCTAGCCTTATGACTACCAACTTCAGTATGTACACTAGTATCTACTCTCCACATATGCTTTAAAATCCCTGCATGTTGATCGATTTAAGCTTGTGTGGTTTTCACCACAGGAGGGTGAGCTCAAGACGCTACACAAGAGCGTGGAGCCGGCGTGGGGCAAACTGGTCATCTCGCTCGAGCGCATCGTCGGCGACCATCTCAAGGCTCCGCGGTCGAGCACATCAAGGTACCCTCTCTCTCCTGCCCTCTTGCCGCGCCTCTTGTTCAAATTTTAAGGCCGCGGTGGTTCTTGCATTATTATTTGAAAATGGCGATACTGATCTGGTATGTTCTAGTGGACTAATGGTTAACTCATGAGTTTTACTTGGTTCTGTTCATATTTATTGTTTATTAACTCATAGATCACCCAATCTGGTATTAGAGTTATCTAGTGTGTGTATTTTGTAATTTGATATTAAATGAATTGTATGATGTTGTTTGAGTACTGTCTAGTGGTACAATTAATTCTTGAGTATTGTTGTTTCTTGAGCACTTCATAGCTCCATATGATGTTTTTTATGCTAAACATGTGATGTTTCGATATAGGATTTGGAAGTGGTTAGAATGTATGGTTTGAACTTAGAATCATACAAACTATGCATAGAAATATAAAGCTGCAGCATACTTCTAGAGAATTATATCCATCAAGGGTTTCATAGTGAAAATCATGCAAAAGCTCTCTACAGTCAGCTATCGCTTGTATATGTTTTCACCAGTTTTACAAAATTAATGTATCTCTATCACAAACTTCTCGTGTACTTGCCATAAAGAGCAAACAGTAGGTCACCCAATATTCTTGCCATATTCCCCATTTGATTCTGTTGTGGACGCTAGTAAGATGGACGTGGATGGCTGGGCAGCAAGAAGATCAGGATACTCGTATTGGATTAGGAGATGGCAAGAGTCCTTTAGGAAAGAATAGGATTAGGAAGGAGTCCACCTGTATAAGGAAAGGTCCAATAAGTCCAGTCGTATTAGGAGAGGACAAAGCATCCACTATATAAGGATGTCATGTATCTAGGGTTGAGACAAGCAAGAACAATCAATCTAATCTCTCCCTCCTAATTCTCTCTTCTCAACCTATGTCTACCCAATCCCTCGCAGCCACGCCGTCTGGCTATCTTCTGCACGGTAGTTATCCCGTTGTGGATCTAAGTCCACAACATTTGGTATCAGAGCCGACCACCATGGCTTTTGCTGCCGAGAAGATGTCGCGACGGATACTCCGCGTCACGATTCAGCATGTTCTCTACCCTATCACTGAGAGTGTGCTTCTTCAGATCTTCACTCCTTATGGAGATGTAGAGACGATTGAAATTTTTCCAGCAAAATCAAGGATTGTGGTCTTTATCAAATATGGTTCAGACCATGATGCACCACGAGCTTTCAGGAGTTTACAAGGTCGCAACATATACAACGGCTGTTGTCAGCTTGGTATCGAGTTGCTCCCTGTAACGCCTGGATCAGATGCGACCAAGTTAACGTTGACGGCACAACAGACTACAGCAATGGTAGAGGCACCACAGCAAGAGGCAGAAGCAAAGATGCAACAGGAAGCAGAGGCAGCGCAGACACGTGCGAGTACAACGGGAGCAAGCGCAATCAGAGGAACAACGGCTAGGCAACCAGGCACGGCAGAGCTGCTAGCGGAGGTTGTGGCTCAGCCAGGAATAAAAACACCGGAGTCCCAAGTCCGAATAGAGCAGCTAAGTGCTGATGTAAAAACGGCGGCAGAATCCTTAGCAGTAGCGACGTTGATGCCAGATGAAGGAGTTTGCAGGAATATCAAGCATCTAGGGGGGTGTATTTTGTTTGCAAACCAACGCCAGCACGGAGAACAATTTTCCCATGATTCCAGAAGATACTTTTGGAGATAATAGAGCATCCGTTATGTTCAGGCACCTAGCAGATCAGGAAGACCCAGAGATAGACAAGTGCTGCATGAGAGAATTGGGCAAGAGCACTAGCAAAACTGGGAGTTGGAATCACAGTATCACATCAATGTGGGGATATAGAGGACTTCAACCCTGGCCGCCACCCTGCAGCTTGAGGACAAGCTGCTTGTCTGGGAGGGGTGTAGTGTTGTGGACGCTAGTAAGATGGACGTGGATGGCTGGGCAGCAAGAAGATCAGGATACTCGTATTGGATTAGGAGATGGCAAGAGTCCTTTAGGAAAGAATAGGATTAGGAAGGAGTCCACCTGTATAAGGAAAGGTCCAATAAGTCCAGTCGTATTAGGAGAGGACAAAGCATCCACTATATAAGGATGTCATGTATCTAGGGTTGAGACAAGCAAGAACAATCAATCTAATCTCTCCCTCCTAATTCTCTCTTCTCAACCTATGTCTACCCAATCCCTCGCAGCCACGCCGTCTGGCTATCTTCTGCACGGTAGTTATCCCGTTGTGGATCTAAGTCCACAACAGATTCACATATCCTTGATTTAAGAGTATGTGCAACGCTGCTCTGTTGTAACGGTTAGAATTTAGATCACCTTTGTACTTCCTTGCTTTTGATGTAGTCAGACCTCTTATGTTTCATATACATTGAGTAATTCACAATGCGGTCAAACAACATAAGTTATGATGTGCGCCACACAACATGAAACTATCTCAATTTAAGTGGCAAGATCTCCATCAGGAGGTAGCTATTTCAATTTAAGTTTATTTTTCCATGCCAATGTACATCGTACAACAGCATATTAATGAGTTCCTTATATAGCAGCAGTCTCTTATAAGTTATATGCCAGATATTTCCTGTTCTCGGTTTCTGTATGGAAAATCTCCTAGAAACAACGATTTGACTATTCAAAAAGGAACCGAGCCTTCTAAATTTTATCTATATTCTTTTAGGGAGATGCGGGAGGCGGAGGTCAGGTGAAGGGCGTGAATTTGATTCAGTGGTGCAGCCAGTAGATATTAGGTATTGTTGGCTAAATATTACTCTAGCTGGTAGTGTATGCTGAAGTTGAACTCTGATCTATCTTTGAATTGTCATTTTAAAGCTTGTTGACTGAATATTGGTGCTTATACTGAAGTTGAACTTGGATCTATTGTAACTTGAATATTGGTGCTTGTACCTAGGGTGGCGGCTCTGGAAGCTGCTAATACATTTAGGGGCAATTTGAGGTAATGCCTCTAAATAAATTTAGGGGCATTTTGAGATAGTGCCACTAAATGTATTTAGGGGCATTTCCTCAAACTGCCCCTAAATGTATTTAGAGGCATTACCTCAAACTGCCCCTAAATGTATTAGTGGCATTTCATCAAAGTGCCACTAAATACATTTAGGGACAGTTTATCATAGTGCCACTAAATGTATTTAGGGGCACTTTCCATAGTGCCTCTAATAAATACTTTTAGGGGCACAAAAATGACATTTAGGGACACTTTGAAGTGCCCCAAAAACTCAACCGTGATGTAGTGCCACCTGCACGCACCTCGTCCCTGATAGCGTTGAGACATGCCACGAATGGCCGGAGATCAACTTAACCCTCGGAGTCCTCGACGTACTCCATGAACTTGGATGGACTGTACATGCCGGAGCTGGTGGCTTTCTCCTTGAGCAGGATGTCGATGTACTTCTGGCACACCCTGGCGATCTGCTTCCCCTTGCCGGCCTCCGCTTTGTCGCCCTCCGCCAGTTTTTGGCACTTCAGCGCCGCCACCGGAGAGGCCTCGTCGCCGTCGCGCAACATGGACGGGCTGGGTGCAGCCTTGCTCGTCTGTTCCTCTGACGTCTCCATGGCCGTCGCCGCCAGGTGGTTCCGCCTGGAGACCGACCTAGTTAATAGCTCCTCTGTATCCCTCTAGGTTTTAGATGCGATGTACATCGACACAGGGAGGTCCACGTATATATAAACACGATGCATGCCATAGCTTCAGGATGTAAGTGGCAGCGGCATCCGCTGGGCCCGTATACGCCGCCTGCGAAAAAAGCTCAAACGGCGTATGTGGCGTACCCATGTAATTAAGTGGCGTATGTGGCAAATCCACCGAAGTCCACGGAGCCCATGAAGTACCGCATAGTCGCATACGCTGACCGACACCTTCTTCTTCCCCTTGTCTCTCTCTGCTGCATAGACCTTGACACTGCCAGCGTCTTGGGGTGCCGCCACCATGCCGGGGTCTTGCGCCGCCGAGCGCCGCCCCTACGCCCGCACGTCTCCGGCCGACCAGCATAGCTCACTCGCTGCCTCCTCCACGCCACCACTCGCTGTTGAACTGCATCTCCCCTCGTCCCCCGCCTCAAGATCCACGCATCCCCAACCTCCCGTCGCTAGCCACCGCCGTGGAGTTATTCGGCCGACGAGAGCAACGGCCGCGTGTCACCAATGACCGGTAAATCTACTCTTTCCTTTCTGTAACCCTAGCTATGATCTTCCCTCCCCTCTTCACACGCAAGCGCACACACAGGTAGCCACTGGATAGATTTTCCTGCTGCTCACAACTGCAGTTCACATACTTCATGTATTTATATTGAGGGTACAGGGGTAAGACGGTGTACACAGCAAACCTGGGAAAATTGAAATTTATTGCTACTTGCGAACCTGGCAGACTTAGTACCTTACTGCTAATCCTGCTGTCTTCTTCGTATCAAAAGTGAATTCTAACCATATGTGTCCCTGAGTACTACTTGCTTCTGAAAAATGTTTTCTTACGGCACTTCCTCTTGGGCTTGTAATCTGCAATCCAATTAGCTGCATATATAGTGATCGACATATGCTAGTCCTTTTGTAGCCTCCTCTAATAAAAGTGAATAAGTTGGATTTCTTGCAAGTGCTTAAACTTATGTCGATGGTCAAATATTGCTGCTTTGCCTCATTCAATGCTTTGATGTCGATATCAACATTGTTCTCAGTAGTAAGAAATATGAACACCGACCCCCTCCTCTAGTACTACATCTCGCCCAAAAAGAGTGTTTACAATTAACTGGAAAACATGAACTGCACAACGCTCTGCATCTAGACGCACATGAGTGTTGCTATCCTTTAAAGCATCACGCACATGAGTGGTATAAATCACTGCTAGTTCAAATTTCTCTAACTATTGTTATTTTTGCATCTTCTTTAGATTGCTTACTGGTTTTTGGTCACTGGAAGGGCGTATCTTTCGGCGAGACGGGCTCGGGTAAATTGTAAAGGAGGGTAATCCATTGGAAGTAAGTTGCAGCTGCAACGGCACATCGCAGACATCAACACGGGGCAGCGGCGATGGCGACATCGACAGGTCTGCGACAGCGACGATGGAGACATCGATGCAAGGCTGTGGCAGCAACGACGCAAGGCTGTGGCAGCTTCTTTGTCTAGTATGTGCTCATGCATTGCCTGAACTTTGTCAAACTTTGTCTGAACTTTGTCAAGTAGGCGTTCTTGTACCTGTTATTTGGGCATATAGATGTACTCTTGTCTGCAGATCTTGAGACCCCAGTGTTGTACTTCTGCTGTGAAAATTTCCTGAAATTTCTGCTATATTATCTTAACAGTCGGTATGCCCAGTTCTGTGCGATGCTGTGAAAATTTCATGTAGTTTGTCCCTGTTGATATCAAGTGTCAAGTCCCAGTTTCGGTGTGAAATTTTTCTAATGCAGTAGAGCAGAGCGTGAAGCAGTAGCACGAAGCAGAGCAGAGCGTGATAGCACGTGAAGCAGTAGCACGAAGCAGAGCAGAGCAGAGCATAAAGTAGCGGCTCCTCCGTTTTGTCCAGCGGTTTAGCCGTTTACATCCTGACCATAGCTAGCTAGGTTGTTCCGGATCGGACTCCATTCAACGTACGTGTTCTTATTGGATCCGGGTCCACATATATTGTTGTACAGTGCGAATATACGTAATTTCAGAAAATATTACTATATCATAATTTGTCTGTGACAAGATGGTTAGAAGAATGGTTATACCCTAACACAACAGAGTTCAAACCACAGGTTTGACCTTGATGTTTCTCATTTAGGTGGAATATTCTTAAGTGTGAGCCGACCTTCCCGTCGACAGCGAGTAGGGTTTGCGTACGTGCGTTCATAGGGTGAGTGTGTCACGCATATATGAGTGTTTTCGTTTGTACTGTGTTTCGCAAAAAAAACTATATAAGTTATTGTTCAATAGAAAAAGCAAAAGAAAAGTGTGTAATAGTGTGTACATTTTTTTTTGACTCGAGCATGCCAACAAACAATTATCGGAGGAAATTTTTCGCGTTCTCAGATCGTTAGATAGTTTGTGTCCCCAAACTATTTTACTATTTCTTGATACTTTGTAATGAAAAAAACTCTACTAGCAGCATGAGCATGTACCTCTCAGTATCTTATCGTATATTTCTACTACATAGGTAAAAAATATACATATGTCACATCACATACCTTTCCGTCAATATCTTTGACACAATTTCTAGTAACACACTAATGTTCTCTTGATGATAGAAATGGCTACCTTTTCATTACATGCTTATAAGTTACATCGCATTCGTGTGCTCCATCTACGCAGATGCAAGAATAGAGTTTGGAATCCTAGGGTTTAAGATTGCAGAACTAAGCCTTGTTTGAACCTTGGCGGCTTGGCCCGCACTAGTTACTCGTGTGTATAATTCCATCACTTTCTTTATGACCTTAGGTCGCAACAAAAACCGTGATCTTTCCTTCGGGGATGGATGAGTAGATAGTGCGAGAAAATAGATTATGCTCTTCAATAGGTACTTTCTTCCTATCTTTCCGAGCTTCTCGAGAGCCTGAGGGGCTACGTGCGGATCGAAACCAGAAGCCGCAAGTAGTATCATTCCGATAAAGTCTGCTTCTAGCTCACGCCTACACAATTAACACAATCAGGGTTAACATGCTTAGGGTGGTGGAATGCAAGATCATGGTACATGCATATAAAATGTAAAATATATCTGAACATTAACACGAGATGTCACACTAGCTATCTCATCCGTCTAAAAATCCGAGACACATAATTATTCGTACAATCCTTGTCTTAAAGCTTTGACGGCTACCTAGTATATGTATAATTTATTTTTTTAGAATAAAATAAGGATATTATTTTATTTTTCCTCGGTTATATATACTAGTCTATAGATATAGCATCACATTGAAAATTGGGTACCTACGATTCTAAAAACTGAAGCACGCCCTACGTTTCGAGGTGGATGGAGTAGACATAAGACAATTCGTACCTTCGAATGAATGGCCTCAAAAGGATGCTTGGAAACCACTTCTTGTTCGCGAACCTGAAAATCATCTCTGACGAGTGCCTTGCAATGACATGCCCGACCTACATACATCCATGGATAAGGTACGCGCAAAGTAGTGCAAGCTCGAGTTAATATAGATAAATTAACAAATACAAGAGCCGCTAGATATGAGCTATTGGCAGTACCTCATGGGCAAGAACAGTGGCGATCTCCTCATCTGTGTCGAAATGATCGAGAAGTCCCGTGTAGATTACAATCTTTCCAGAACCACCCCAGCACATCGCCCGGATGGCGTCATCTTGCAAAACGATCGCCTCCCAGTCGAGTATGGACGCCCAACAGATAGGCTCCTTGGTCCAGCCGGCAAGGTGGGGGTTGATGGCGCCGACGATCTTGGAGAGGACCCGGTTGACGCGAATGATCCTTTCATGATTTGCGGGGAGTATCACGGAGGCGTGCTCTTTCTTAAAACCGATGAAGCAGGACTCGGAGGCCAATCGGAAGGCCTGGTGAGACCGGTACACGCGGTGTGTGCGGCCTGTGAAGGGCACGGTCTCGATGTGGTACATACGGGATATGGCGCCAATCCCCATATCGTGCTTGATTTTTTTTAACTAGAGGCGTAAGGTGACCTTGTACATTCCTTGGAACCAAGTGGGTACGTAGAGTGGTTTGCTTTTCTTTTTTTGAGAGCAACGTAGAGTGCTGGCAGTCGATGCTGCGTTGTGTTTATTTATGGACGTGGAGTAGTAGTCCGAGTCGGAAGTGGTGACCGTCATATCGGTCCTCCATATGGGCTCCATCCATCAGGCTGGGCCAGGCCGTCCTTTGACTCGGATATCTGTACTGGGCCGATACGGTAAACCAGGCCCCGCGACCTGGCCGTCCTCTTCGCCGCCGTGTGCGTGGTGCTCAGCGTGGGCCTTCCGGCAGGCCATCTTCTTCGCTGCTCGACGTCCAGATAGATCGACCAAAGGCCGACGCCATTATCTTATTTTTGTTCATGTTCTGGTGTGGTTCTGTTTGTACTTTGTAGATTGGAAAACTGTCTACGGAGTGGACAAAGTGCAAGGAAAAGGATGCAGCTCAGGCTGATGCACGAGGATTTGCTCGATCGATGTCAGGTAATGGAGGATAATGATAGAAACAGAGTACTTTCAGGTAATCACCGTACAAAATGATAAAACTAAAATACGCCTTCTCTGTGTACGTAGCAGAACTGCAGTTTACTACCGCAACATCATATCTACGGACCTCCTCCTCTCCGGATGGCCGGTGTACAAGTCTCTGAGCACCATGGCGAAAAGGCCACAGAGGTATATCCCCAGGCTGAAGGACGAGAGGGCGGCAATGGCGAAACCGGCGGCAGACGTGCTCCTTCTTGTCGTTGTGGACGAGAGGTATTTGTTTACTAAAGTCCCTATTAAGATTCCATCAACGTTCACCTAAAATTAGCCTAAACTATATGGCGCATAAAAAGTTACACACTTCTAGGGTAGATGTATTTCCGTGTACTGTAGTAACTTACAAGTTCAGTATTACAATAAAACTTTGGAAGGAAGTTCATATAACCCCACAAGTTTCACAGTTTAGACGCAGCACCCCCAAAGTCCAAACTAGTATCTTAATCCCCGAAGTTTATAAAACCATGCAATTGACCCCTAACTGCGGTAAGCTGTTTTGCAGGCAAGTTTTGCCACATAGCACTCAGCCATTTGCCTAACGTGGCAGCAGTGGGTTGCTAAAAAGTCAACAACGTTAACTGAGCCTGTTAGGGCAGGTACAATCAACAATGCAAGCGCTAAAGGGGAGGCGCTAGGATAGAAATCCCAGTTTTGATGGTTCCATCGATATCATGCTGGTTTTCATAACACCGACGCCTAAATAGGCGTTCAAAGCTTGGAAAACACACAGGAAAATCGGCTACTAACACCAGGAGCTTGCCCACGATTGAGCTTTGATTTTTAGTCGCCTCTATAGAAACGTTTTACAATGTACATGGTCTTAACAGATTAGTATCTACACCACAACTTCTCCCATCAAGTTTTAGAAAATGAGACGGACATCAGAAACACGGATAAATTTGGATTTCGTCCGAGAAAAAACGAATTTTGGCCGAAATCCGTCCATTTCGGTCAAGACTGGTAATAGTATTTACCGGACGAAATCTTTTAAAATTTGGGTAATTTTGGTTGAATAAATTCAAAAAATTGAAGTTAAGTATAAATTTGCTCACAAATTCATTTTTCAGTCAAATTTCGGTTAGTTTTCCTTCTAAGTTTCTAATTTTGTTTCTTCCATTTAGTCTGGAATTTCACCGAAATTACCAAATTCCCGAATTTCGGCAATTTCGCTCAGGGCCGGTAAATTTCGCTCAGGCAGGAGCTCACCACGCAGCCGGTGGTGGATTGGTGGTTAGTTCTCCGTTAGGAGCCTCCTCGTAAGAAAGGATCGCGTGCGCGCTGGGACGCTCAGGCCAGAAGAAGCACACCGCCTGTTCGACCGAGAAACCAGAGAGACGAGAGGCGTGCGCGCTAGGCAGGGGTGGATTGCGCACGCGATAGGGAGATCCGGGATGCGAGGGGCACGGGGCGGAGTAGGGCGACCGTACTCGAGCTGCGGTTAGGCCACGATCAGCAACCACACTACCACAAGGGAGACGACGTCCAGCTAGTCCGGGTCAAGCGCCCCCATCCGCCACCTTACGCCCATCCTTCTCACGATGACTAGTTTAAGTTGTCGGGTTCCTTTTCTTTTTCGGTTGGCTTAGGACACTATGTTTACCCTATATCAAAGGCAAAACTTTTGTCTCATAGAAAAAACGACCTGCTATAAAAGAAGGACAACCGGTGGGAAGGGCTGCGCCCAGGAGGCTGTAGGTGCGCGCTGAAATAAGAGTGAAATGCATCTACCGTCATCAAACTTACTATAGACGATGCGCTAAATGGTCCTCAAACTTATAAATGCATTCTACAAGCCCTAAAGTCGCCAAATGGGTCCACAAAACTGTCCTAGTTACGTCCAGCTACTACCGTACTTTGGTGACGTGGAACCATAAAAACTTCTTAAAAATCTTGTCAACGGCCATGCTCCACATATGCAGCCGTACAATTCCAATTAATTTCACGTCGTAGCAGACAGAATGGCCGGTCCTGCTCTGCGCTCCAATTAATTTCACATGGGTGGGTCGCAGTACAGTACGTCGATATATAAATCTCGTGCTCCACGCTTAGCAGTGCTTTGGAATATGACATATCCGTCCTATTCTTGCACCAGTGTATCTATTTCAATTATCAATGTCCTTTTCAATCACCCTGTCCTATTCTTGCATATCCTTCAATTATCAATGTCCTCTCCAATCAGTACATGAAAGTTCTACGGAGTACGTTTTTCGATCGGTACATGCATCTTCGCTGAGAAACATTAGCCCATGATCTGTAAATTTCTTCACAAATGTGTAGCCACAAACATGCAAATTTTACTGGTTAGATTTTGTCGGTAGATTAGCCTCAAATTGGAATATTATTAGCAACAAAAAAATAGCTAGAGTGATATATTTTACAGTAGCTGCCAACAGGGCTCAGTACAACTGATATGTTCGCACACATCGGTTCGTCATGAGAAATTCAGACTACAGCCACAAGGGTGCAAATTAACCTCCTCTAGCTTAGTGGATCGTCTTACGGTTGCTGTAGACGTAGGAGTTGGCAAGGCAGAGGTAGAGCACGAGCTCCAAGAGGCTAAGACCGGCGAGCAGCCAATAGAAATAGTCGAGGTGAGCACGGTTCAGGTTATCCGCGAACCAGCTGTCGCCGCCGTCACCGCCGGTGATGTTGTCAATGGCGGAGATGAGGGCACCACTTATGAAGCCCCCGATCCCAAGCACGCTGAAGTGGAAGGCCAAGCCAAGGCTGCGCAGCTCGCGAGGCATCTGGTCATAGAAAAACTCTTGCATCCCGACAAGAGCAAACACATTTGAGACTCCCATAATCACATACTGGGGCACTAGCCACGCCCAACTCATTGGCACCGTCGAGACAGCATCGTCGACCAAGCCGTGCTCAAGTGCCGTCTTCAACCTTTGGGTCTCCACGAGCGCTGCAACCGACACCGCCAGGATGGATAGCACCATGCCGGTGCCAATGCGCTGAAGCAATGTCAGCCCCGAGGGGTTCCCCGTCATGGACCGCAGCACAGGCACCAATACACGATCGTAGATGGGCACGAACACTATGATGCTCGCTGGAATGAAAGCTTGAAGCACTGCCGGTGGCATCTCCAAGCCACTAAAAATGCGGCGGTCCAGAGTGCGTCCTTGCTTGTTAAAGAGCGTTGATTCTTGCGCAAACACCACGCCGTACGCCAAGCACGTCGCCCAGATAGGCAGTAGCCGCAACACCGCTCGCGCCTCCTCTGACTGAAGCTTGTCCATGGCATCTTCATCTGTGAAGTGATGCCTTTTCTTGTCAAATAAGGAGAAGCTTGAGTTCCTACAGAGCGCAACGAGGCCACGGGCTAGGCGGGCGAATGGTCTGTCGGCACCGGAGTTGGGCGCATATAGGCGATAGGTTGGGGTGCCAGAAACGAAGATGGCAAAGGCGCAAAGCATAATGGCGCAAAGAGAGGCAAATCCAGGAGCCCAACCAACGTTCTCCTGAATGTAGCTCACCACAGGGATGGCCACGGCGATTCCGACAGACATGGAAAAAATCCACCAATTGAATACGGAACTTCTGGAGGCACTCTCCTTGGGGTGGCTTGGGTCGAACTGGTCGGCGGCAAAGGCCAGGCAGCAGGACTTGTCAGCACCTTGCGCGAGTGCGATGAGATATAGGGAGACATAGAAGGGGACGACCTTCATTGACGATGGGCTGGCTGAGAAGTCATCGTTGTCGAGTCCCGGCGACGAAAGCTCCGGAAGGGTGGAAACCAAAGTCATCATGCCATAACCCTGCATAGATAAACATGTTTTTCATTTATTATTGTTTGCTTAACATATAATTAATGTAAAATGTAAATATTAGAAACTTTTGGAACTTTTCAAAGCATATTTGGACCAAGATACATCAATAATACTGAGATATAGGTTTAGTAACAGGTTAAAGAAGATTCAATTTAAGAATTAGGATCATGCACAGTTAACATTGATCGATCACATAGACGATCCCTTGAGATGGACCTCATTTACCGTGATGATGAGATGTAGATGTAGGAATAGTAGAAAAAATTGAGGAGAAATATCACTGAATTACCAGGACATAGAGTGTGCAGGCGAGGATGATGGATGGGTAGCGCCCCAGCCATGAGTCGGCGATGAAGGCGCCCAGCAACGGCATGAGGGCAGCAGTCCCGGACCAGACGTTAACAGAGGTTGCAGCGGCAGCAGTGGAGTGGCCAAGCGGGCCCGTGAGGTAGGTGATGAGGTTCGCCGACAAACCGAAAGCAGCGAAGTTGCCAGCGATCTCCAGCACTGCAATACGCCGCCATAGCAAATCACTGAGCCAGTCTAATGGAATATGGGATCGATCTAGTGACAGCAAGTGAGCTAGGACAGTACCAGCGACGAAGAGGGTGGAGTGCCATCCGCCAGAGCTGGTGCGGTAGACGGGGCGGCCGCGGAAGTCGGTGAAGCCGGCCAGCGGCGCCTCACCGGCGTCGTCCACACTGCCGGTGACCAGGAAAGGGACCTCAGTGTCCATCGTCAGTCTCCTTTCTTTGTTGTTCTTGGACGTTTGTCACAGGTGGAAGCTGAGCATACTTTCATTTCGCAGCCACATGTTTCTGCTTAATAAAAGGTCCCCAGGTGGTAACATGGACCACATTCAGTGACGACACGTACGATCTCTCTAAAATTTATTTATGTTTCTTTTGATGCAAAAAATTACAAGTTCCCAAGGAGAGGGACAGAGGGCCCATTGCTGTACGAAAACAGCAGTGTGTCTTGTTGAGTTGCAATCAAAGTAATTTTCGTCAATTAATTAGAATAGTATAGTGTCCATCTCAGTCTTTCTTTGTTGTTCATGGGCGCACGTTTGCTGTAGGATGAGTCATTTCATATATAAATCCAATCAATCTACCCCTCCGTACCATAATATTAGATGTTTTAGTCTTTTTCCACATGAACATGCACACACATCTATCTAGACACGTTTAAGTTTATGTGTCTATTCTTTTAGTATGAATGTACAAATGAATGTGTAACACCTAAAACAACTTACATTGTTGAACGGATTGGCAAGGTAACGGATTGGCAAGTTACAAGGAAACAACTGTACAGGTAAGGTAACGGATTGGCAAGTGCCGAAACAAAACGGGATTGCTCGCGATCTCGCAAGTGACGGCACCCAGCCAGCCCCCAAAACAATCTCTCATCAATCACATCTTGCAAAACTACAACAAAGGCTGTACGATCTACCTCATGGAACACGCGTGCATTGCGCTCACGTCAAATAGCGCAAATCACCATGAGTGCCACTGATTTGCAGACTTTGTCCAATGCCGTGTCGCCGAAGGAGAGGATTTGTAGCCACGCTGGTAGCGAGCTTGCCGCCGTCCAAGAATCTGGGGCAAAGGAAGCTAGGTTGAAACGCGTAGCCACGAGATTCCACAACGCGCGTGACCACGGGCATTCAACCGGCAGATGCTCAACCGTCTCCAGGTTTCGGCGGCATAACTGACAGAAATAGCAGTTGTGCCATTGCCGAGCCATAAGGGCGATCCGCAGTGAGGACGCGGTTCTGCACCATGAGCCACGCTAGTAGTCTGTGTTTTGCCGGAGCCCACGCACGCCAGATCGGCACGAGGAGTGGGGAGGCGAGGGAGCCAGCGAACTGATACTGTAGACCACATCAACGACACATGACAGGTACACTCTTGTTAGATCTTTGTAAAATTCTTTTATGTTTCTTTTGATGCAAAATACAAGTTTCGAAGAAGTTTTTGTTTTCAGAAGGGCCAACTGTTGTACGAAAACACGTCTTGTTGAGTTGCAATCAAGCAATTTTCGTCAATTAATTAGGATAGTACAAGTGTAGCTATACCTCCGGGATCGGATCTGCTTGCAAGTTGCATCCATGATCCTAGTCATCTACGTAAATTGAAACCTATGTGAAACCTGTGCGAATATTAATCAATGAACTCTTTATTTTTAAGGACTTTTACTGTACCCTAAATTCACAGGAACCGGAACCGTTAATTTTAAGTGATCTAAGGGCTCCTGTGCTCTCGTACTCCACGATCAGCCCACGGAGTACTTCTCTAAAACCGAGCCAAACAGCCAGACTACCTCCACCAGAGGGGCAAAATGGGTATTTCGGTTTCTTTTTGTCTTAGATCTTTTTGGGCGTTGCTTTTCCCGGTGAAGTATTCCCTTCAAAATCATGTCATTCCGTGGATGAAAATCTAGCGGACGCCATGCTGGCGGCGGCTCGGGGAATGGATAAGGAGCCGACGGAGGAGCGTCGACGACGTGGTGGGAATAGGGACCGGCTCCATGTGGCGGCAAGGTGGGAGAAAGGAGCCAGCCGGGGGCACCCGACCGTTAGGGCTCGTGAGGATGGGATAAGGTGTCGACTTGATGTGGCGGCCACGCCCACCCTCCCCCCCCCCCCCCTCCCCCTCCCCCGCGCGGTTGAGCGCTGACGGCCGGCGAGGCAAGAGTAGGGGTTGACTCCCTGCATCACCGAGATAGGGAAATGTAGGAGCACCCCTTCGAATACCGACACGTCCCATGGTGCATCCTCCAGGTTGCAGACGAATATAGGCGCCACATTTTATCGTGTGTTGGGCACTCGATTGAGGGTAGAAATCTAAAACACACTTTTGGTAGTCACATGAAAATGACACAGTTGCCCTCCGTCACGGACGGGCAGATCAAAGTGGTTTTCTAGCCCATAGTTTAGGAGTACGAGGTATAGTAAAATTCACCTTATAATAGTATTATTTTTATGATAGATTTTTTGCACCAAGTTTGAATTAGCCAAAATCACTTGTGTGTGTTTCTGGATTTGTGTTGTACATTTTTTTGGTAAAGTACAATAATAAATCAAATTGTAATCAACTACATCTGGCCTCAGCGAAAATACTGTTGTACATACTGCGAAAGTCCTAACCCTAACCACACTCTCTCTCCACGAACTTCGCACCATCGATGGCGAACCCCTCCGGCGCCGACGGAAGTCAGGATGGAGCAACTTCATCATCCCACCCTCCAAGGCGCAGCCCGGATCTCCCCTACAATTGGGATGAGATCAAAGGCGACCGCTCTCGCGAGTTCATGTGGAGCCATCAAATCCCCTCTGGATCCACGGCGGCGGCGGCCCCGGCCCCCGATACCCGGATCTATTCCTCCTCGGACAATGAGGACTCCGATCTGGAGGTCGGTCTCCTCCTCTCTCGCGCCACCTACGAGCGTGAGCGCGCCGATGGCGTCATTGAGGCCTCTGCGATGCAGAGAGCAGTCCGCATCTCCACCGCCGAGCATGCGATACAAGTCGCCGAGGAGGCGTTGTTCCAGACGCAGCTCCGAGAGGCCATAAACCCGTCTCTTCTACCTGGGCAGGGCCCTGGTCCAGAGGCGGTGGCGGCGGAGGAGGAGGACGCTCCGGTGTTCGAGGAGGATGAGGTCTCCTCTGACAGTGGCTCCGGCGCCTGGGACGCAATCCGCGACGGAAAGCGACCCCGCCTCGTTTATGGTGAGCGACCGCTCTTTATACTACTCAGTATATATTTACTTGGTTTTGCTCTGTTAGCTATGTTTTACTCTGTTAGCTACTTATTTAGCTTAGTTTTGCTCTGTCGGCGAGTTATTTAGCTTTTTTTTTTGCTCTGTTTGCTCTGTTAGCTACTTATTTAGCTTGGTTTGCTCTGACGGTGACTTATTTAGCTTGATTTTGCTCTGTTAGCTACTTATTTCGCTTGGTTTTGCTTTGTCGGCGAGTTATTTAGCTTAGTTTTGCTCTGTTTTACTCTGTTAGCTACTTATTTAGCTTGGTTTGCTCTGTCGATGACTTATTTAGCTTGGCTTTGCTCTGTTAGCTGCTATGTATTTGCTCTGTTTAGCTACTTTTAACAAATATTATTCGTTTTGTCAAGGGATGTTTGGTGACGATGCTGCTGCCGTGAAGACCTAGGAGCGGGGCTCCGTACATGGTGCCGTCACCAAGAGCAGTACATTTTGTGCAGCAGGATAAAGACAGTCGATGATCATCTGGCGGCCGTGAAGAAATAGGAGCAGAGCTCCAGCCACGCGCACCGATGAACTTGTAACACCCCGAAAATTTGGACCGGATTTTAAATTTATTTTTTGGGACGCCGGAAAAACTTTTTCGGGTTTCTAAATATTTTCTTCGGAACCGTTGGTCTTGGATTTGACTTTGGTTTCGCCCTCTCAGAAAATTCCCAACAATCCGCGATCGTTGTCAACCTCCACCATAAATCCAGGATATTGTTTTATCTGTTAAACATTAGTTCCATCTGGAGATACCAAAATCCTCTCGGTCTATCCTACTAAAGCCTCCACCGCAAATTTTGATTGGAATAAATTCTACCAAGCTACCATATGGTTCCCTCATACATAGAGACCACTTCCACGAAATAATATTTCCTAGCTCCATGCAATAATCCAAAGTTAGATCCTATTTCCTATTCTGTCGGTTTCAATCCGAAAATTATCCAGACACCTTTCACTCATCCAAAAATTCTACAATTTTGGGGAGATGCATGAATCCACCTCCCGAACATTTCACTCCACTGTCCCAACCTCATTTGAGCAATATTTGAGGTACTTCCTTTGTAATGCTCTTTTCTTTCCTATTTGCAACTTCCAAAGGAACCCCTATTTTTATGTCTCCAAAAATTCTGCAAAAATTAGGGAACCTACCCTAGTTGATGTGGATCACATTTATAAAAAAATATGGTGCCATTACTTGGGAATTTTTCCCTCCACAATTCTTTTTGCATTCTGCCTATTTTCCAAAAGCATTTTAAAATCTAACCAAAACAATTCTCCTGGATGAATCCAAGACTTGGATAAGCTCCTCTTCATTACTCCTACCTCAGGACAAAAGGGCAGCTCCATCTAACTCCATCTACCCTCCAAACATTAAATTTCCCTTTGGACCAGTATTGTTTTTCAAAATTTCTAGTCGCACAAAGTTTCGAATTTGCAAAAACTTTAGTCATCGAAGCTGTAGAATTTTGTTTTTGCCATGCAGTGGTGAAAACCCCATCGTGTTTGGAGCCCCGAGTCACCGGGAACGCGACGATGCTGCCCGTGTCGCACCCTAGACACCCGCTTTCGCATGACCTAAACGTTGCTTAGCACTAAACCCTGCCTAACCCCAGAGCTGCAGTACAACCACGTGCACTACTGTGAGTCCAGCGTGACCTCCTTATCCTCTCCTCATCCCTATCCCTTCCATTAAAACTTGGAAGCAAAGGTGGTGCACCAAACCACCGGTGCAATCAAGTCTCCTCCCTCTCCCTGCCCTTTAAAACCCTCCCCGAGCTGCTCTGCGTGCTCTGCTCTTCCCTCTTCCCCTCCCCTAGCCCCTGGCCAGCGAGAGAGCAACCCAAACCGAGCTCACTCGAAACCCTAGCCCGGCCAACCCTAGCCCACGGCGGTGGTCGCCTCGGCCCTCCTCTGCCCCGGTTGAGCTGCGAGGCGAGCATGGCGTCCTCAAGGACCTCATTCCGCTCCTCTCCCAGCTCGCGGGCGCTGCAGGTCGTCGCCGACAACCATTCTTCCGCGGCAACCCGCCATGGCCGTGCCCACCGAGCTCGCGTGCGTCGCGTCCGTGTCTTCCCTGCCGCCCTGGAGCTCCTTTCCGAGCGCGCCGTGGTCTCTGGACCTCGTTCCGCCTGGCCTCGAGCTCGATAGCGCCAGGGAACAACGCGGCCGACGCCCCCCCGCAGCCTTCCGCCATTACCGAGCTTGGCAGGCTCGAGGGCGTCGCGTCCGTGCCGTTCTTGGCCCTCTGGAGCCCCAGGCCGAGCGCGGTGCTGCCCCGCATGACCGCCTCTGCCGTCGGCCAGTGCCCCGGCCCTCCCAGCAGCCCGCACCGGCGCCGCCCGAGCCGCCCATGCGGCCGTCGTTGCCGAGCACGTTGGGCTCGCGGCGTTGCGCGCAGGAGCGACCCCACCGGCGGCGCCGCCTCCCCTGGCCACGGTATGCCGCTGCCATCCCATCCCCGCTGTTAAAATATAAATCCTAGCCCTTTCCATCAGTTCGGACTTAGTTCGGACTTTTGAGATAATTGGCTAGTGCATCAATTCAATATGGTATCAGAGCCAGGTGGCCTCAAGTTCAAGCCCCGGCTAACGCACTATTTAATATAAAAATAGTTGTGGGCTCCCATCTATCCCACGTCTAAGGTCTTCCGTTTGTCCAGCCTAGACGTGAGGGGGAGTGTTAAAATATAAATCCTAGCCCTTTCCATCAGTTCGGACTTAGTTCGGACTTTTGAGATAATTGGCTAGTGCATCAATTCAATACCCGCCATCTCCCGGCGCTCCGGCCATCCCAGTAGCCGGCGCCGGCGACCGCCGGCCGGCTCCCGTGCGTGCTGCACGCGAGGGCAAAGCTAGCAGAAAGCTAGAGAGCTGAACAGTGTACTGATCGGCGTATTCTCTGTTTTGCGCTTTCCTCAAGCCAAGGCGTATTTTAGGTTTTACGCTTTCCAGCTCGGAAAACGTATTCTCGGAGAATACACGACCCAGCCAGCTCAGCCAACCTGAGCTGCTTATCTGCCGCACTGGGCAGAGGATAGCTATCCTTCGCTCGCCATTTTCTCTCAAACCGTAACTCCGATTGAGGTGATTCAAATTTGTAAATTCCTAGTTTAAATAGCTCTATCCAGTAGAGTAGTTTTTACATTTGTGTAAAACACTTGTATGCTCAGCATTTTGTATGCAGGCATAGGATATCCCGCGATACCGGCAGATCGAGACCCTGACCCGCGACGTGCCCGTGACCCTCCAAGCCAAATGGTGCCGATCTTCGGAGGCAAGCTAACCCTTGCTGTGATCAGTCCCGCAATGTTTGTTTGTTAGCTTAATATCATGCCTGTGTTATGTCTGTCTACTGTTATACTGCTATGTCTGTCTGTTATTATTATTGCATGTCCGTTTATTGTCTGTATTTTTATATGAACCTTGTATTGCTGCATATGTCATATTGCATGTTATATTATTTCACTACTTTATATTGCTTATCTGTGCAACACTCACATTCTCGGGGCAATGGCCGGGTCTCCCGCCTCAGTCAAGGGAATGGGGGAAATTATTACAACTGTGCGTCTCGCGTTTGCGGGGCTTTGTTTGGTTCTTTCCTCTTCGCCGAGGTGAGGAGCGGACGAATGTCGTCTTATGATCCTCGGGGTCAGGGGCATTTGCCAAAAAGAGTTAGTTGCCTTGTCCCACCGTCAAATATGGTTGGCCTAGACCAACCGGACTGCGACGCTGGGAGCCGACTTTTTCGTGGTTCTTTGCCGAGATTGCTGACACCACGTCGGGGTAACCCTTGAGTGGAATGGATGCTCTCTCATTTTTATGAGTGCTTTTCGGTTCAATCTTTTACGGTGACACCGGCCGGGTCTCCCGCCACCGTCATCCGTTTGAAATATTATGCTATTATTCTGTGAACACTAACCCCCGAGTGACACCGGCCGGGTCTCCCGCCACAGTCACCCGGGTATTATTATTATTGTTATGTTGATTATCTTTACCTGCAAGTATTATGTTGCTAATGCCTTGTTGTTTGGTGTTATTTGATATTGTTATTGTGATTGTTGTATTGGACTAACCCCTGTTGTTTGGACTTGTTATGATTGAAACTTGATTAAATTGAAACACCCCTCCAAGCATCGATAGGGTCAGTCCATAGTGCCACTAATCTGAACATTGAACGCACTGCCACTGTCGCTCACATGGGCGGGCCTTGGCCTACGTAACCTATTGAGCCTCCTTTGATGCTACCATTTTGGCAAGTCTAGTCGGTTACCTTTGTGGTCGGGGCTAGTCTTGTGAAGATTCCGGAGCTAGGCGTCGCTCATCGGTTGGGGACGTGCCGGATTCACTTCGTCATAAGACATAAAGTTATGTCGGTAGCTATACAGGGAGTGTCTTGGTAGCGTGAACGGTCGTGTAAGTGTATCGGGTCGTCTTAAGGAAGTGTTCCTAAAGTACCGGCTATATGGTGCATTTAGATGAGTGGTAACTGCAACCTCTCGAGAGTGTCAAACTAGCAGCTAGCCTTATTCCTGGGTTATGGAACAACAGTTCAGTGTCGGTCACACTGTGTGTCCTCATCGAGTCCGGAGGTTAAACATAAGTATTGTTTGGAAGAAAGATGAACAACCTGATTTCACTGAATGAACAATAAGATGATGCAGGAAATGTTACTTGTGAAGTGAATGGGATGGCGGTGTGATGCGTTGGAAGCCTATAGTTAGGCCAGAGCCAACATCAACCGTGCATGCCCCGCGAGATAGCCAGAATTGGCTGGACTGATAGCCAGAGCTGGCTAGAGGCTTGGAAGCCTGTTTGTGTTGACAGGAGTAATTATATTATTTGGTACCAATTGGTACACGTGTCTACCGTCACAGGTAAGCTCATTGTTTGATTGCTGGTGCACGATCCAACCCCACCTGGCTTGGACTCTGCACTGGCGATACCCCCGTTGCTTGCTTATGACATGTTTGGTTGTCAATGCCATGCTACTTTTCTGTCATGTATCTAGAGTAGACCTTGCCATGTTGTAGGATTTTATTCCAATGTATACCTTGTTGCATGATTGTTGGATTGTTTGTAGTAAGGGGCCATACTTGCTGAGTGCATAATAATGTACTCACGGGCCTTGTGATTGTGGCCAGATATCGGCAAGGGAGCATCTTCTACCTTAGCAAGAAGATGGAGCAAGAGCGTGCTAGGAATCAGTAGCCCAGCCAGATGCCTGTGGAGTGGAGCCGCTCCAAGCCGTTGCCTTAGTCATCTTCCGCTGCCAGTTAAACTCTGTCCTGAGCCATGCTCGGCTTGATATTTTTGTCATGCCTTGATGGCCTTGTAAACCATTTGTAGCACTCTTTGTGCCTGATTGTGTAATGATTTCCATCATGTTACACTGTCGTGACGTGCGGCCAGATATCCTGGGCTGGCGCACGGGACGACCGCCTCTCTGGCGAGATGTGCCAGGGAGGGGTGTCACAGAACTTTTGTAAAGCAGGGTGGACAAGAAGATGTTGACGACCGGGAGGCCGTCTAGTCGCATTGAGCGGGGCTACATCGACGGCACAACACGTCACCATTTTTTTTGTTTTCCTGTAACCCTTATTAGAAACAGTGATTAGCAAAACTCCGTGTCCAATGTGTAACATATCAGTAACGATCTAATATAACAACCGTTGCCCATGTAAGGGCAACGGTTAATTACCTTCGTTGCCCTTGAGCTCTTCACATCCGTCACGGGGTCGGGGACACGGACCACTTTTCCGTTTCCGATGAGGGTTTTGGCCCGTTTCCGATGTGTCGTTCTGTACTAGTGTCAGATAGTTTGTGTCCACAAACTATTTTACTATTTTTCGAAAGATGGTAATGAGAAAAACTCGACTAGGAGCATATGCATGTACCTCAGAGCACTACTAGAAAAATGGCCTTTAGTCGCGGTTCCAGAGGACCTTTAGTCGCGGTTGGACAACCGCGACTAGGCTGGCGGGACTAAAGCCCCCACCCTTTAGTCGCGGCGGATTCCGAACCGCGACTAGAGGTCCCTCCACGTGGCTTTAGGGGGACGTGGGGTGTTGGGACCTTTGGTCCCGGTTGGTAGCACCAACCGGGACCAAAGGGTTTTGGTTTTTTTTTTCTTTTTCGATTTAATTGCAGGGTTTAGGGTTTATATATGCCGGGGTTTGGTTATAGCTAGGTTCCCGTGTCCCGTGGTAACGGTAACCCTTCCCGTTGCGATGACGGTTACGGTGACGGTAACCGTTACGGTAACCGTGACGGTTACCGTTACGGTAACCGTGACGGTTACCGTTACGGTAACCGTAACGTTTTCGATGTCGTAACCGTTCCCGTGTCGTATGAAGTCGATGCACATATTTATAACACATACAATTAAATTAAGTAATACTTGAAGATCGTAGACAAGAGTTCGTTGATGCGCCAAGAGTTATCGTAGTACAAGAGTTGAAGCAAAACAACAAGTTACTTTAACGATTTCATGCTTTCAGCATCGTAGTACTCTCCTTTCTCCTGTAAGGCCTCTGAAAGGTAAAATCCCGCCAATTCCTCTCCAATTGCTCTGAAGCGGTGGTCGAGTGGTAGCCTCTCGCGCTTTTTTGCCAACTCTGCATCCTTTCTCATATTCCATTTCTCGGTGACTAATACATATATATACTCGCAAACGAAGAATCCACAGTACTCAGTTTCCTTTGGTTGCTCCATGCAAGACTATACAAGAATAGATTTCAGTCAATAATAATGAAGTATGCATGAGAAATGTTGTGTGGACGAAGAGGTAGCAGTACTTACTTGGTTTAACTTCCAATCCAGCTTTTGGCGCCACCCACCTTCAGGATCTTCCGCTCGAAACCTTTCCCAAACTCTGCCCGACAAAGAACATTCACAAATGAGTTATTCGTTAATGACTTGACATCAAGATATGAATGACAGAGGCGGTAAGAAATGAATGTACCTTGCTAGTAAGTCGAAACAACTCCTGTAGTGTCAGGATGATACCTCAATGAGTCAAGTGAATGAATAAGTCCTTCGTGATGTCTAATGACAAGAAGAATCCAGTGGTAGCTGGGCACAGTCATGCATAACTCATCAGTTAAACTTAACATCGGGTGAGCAAATTAGAATGTGTAGAAGACACTAAAACTTACCCGAAGTGGTAAGGCCAATATATAGTTCTTTTGTCGCGGTATCGCTTGAACACCCTTAGCAAATCATCCGGTGTGTTCTTGTTATACAAGGGATTTATTATGGTTTCTTCGTTATATTTATCCGGGTCAATGAACCCAATGTCATGCTGGTTCAGCTTTTTGAGCTCGAGCATCTTCAATCTGCATAATATAGCACACAAAAGATTAAAGTGAGAATAATTACAAACAATGAACGAGACTAGGTAAAGACTTAAATAAATCACTTACAGGCAATAGGAACTCATGATAGATTTGTCGAGTGCCCGCAGATTGTATAGCTGAAAAAGTTCGCTAAACGTAACAGTGTGATTGTAGTCTTCTAAGAAGTGCTCATCGTCTTCCCTACATTTCAGAACGATAGCAGATGTCTTCTTTGCATTTTTCATGTACCATTGATGCAGAGTACGCATTTTTGTTGGAAGGCCCCTGATTTGCACCAAAGCTTTCCCCGGAACGAAGTTTCTTACTGGAGGAGCTGGTGGTGCAGTCTCAAAATTCAATCTCGAAGCATATTCATCTATAGGCATTTGCGCTTCGGCGGCAAGACGACGGATTACCTCTATGTCAAACACCATCGGCTCTTTAGGGTCAGATTGTACTGGTTGTTTTCCGCGCTGGGGAACTCGACTATCTTTGTTCGTCGGCGGCGGGACAATTAGCGGGGGGACAGAACGTACGGGTTGTTCTCCGAGCTGGGGAACTTGTTTACCTATCTTCGGCGGCGGTGGGACCGATGGTGCTGCTTTTGTAGCTTCCTTCGCCGGCGGGACCGATGGTGCTGCTTGTTTTTCGTTTGCCGCCGGCGGCGGGACTGACTCTGCGTCTTGTTCACCTTTCTTCGGCGCCTCCGCCGCCGTCACCTCGTCATATGACTTCTGAATAGAACGGACATAGTCAGATGGCGGCTTCTCTGGAGGGACATATAAGTTGTCAATGACTTTATGACAAGCCGCTGCAGTATAGCCCTCGGTAAATGTTGGCGGCGGCACTTTCGGTGCGAACAATGATTTATTATGCTCCTCGATGGCTGCTTCGTTTTGGTCAAGAGTCTTCTGCCAAGGTTGCCTCAGATCAGGCGTTGTGGCCCTTTTAGCAGGTCGCCTCTTGACCGGGGAAGACGCGCGCCTTCTCCGTTTAAGCGGTACGGACACTTCCGGTGGGGGGTTCCGTACCGGAGATGGAGATGGAGATGGACTTTGCTGACTGAGATGGTCCTCTAGATTATTTTCCGGTGTGGGGTCCCTGTCACGCGGTGCCGGAGATGGATGTGTCTCATCGATACCCCGGCAGGGTGGGCTTTGCTGAGTCGGTGGCTTTGAGAACTTGATGTATTTCTTGTTCCACTGGACGAAACCACCCTTGACATCGCACAATGCCTCCTCACCGTTACCTCCAGGAATCTCAAGAGCCAATGATTCCGATCCGGCACAATTTCATCCACCCCGACAACAGCATAGCCAGGATGAATGACACCATTATGGTAGCTTGCTGTGTCGACAATCGGTAAAGCATAGCCGACCGCCACCTTCATGGATATGTTGCTCACAGGCGTATGTAGCTCACATGGTGTCGGTTCCGTGATATCATCCACGGGGTAGCGAGCATCGAGTTCTAGTTGCGTGGAACCCACGCTGCTTCTAAGCTGAGATCGAGCATCCACGACTTCAGGATCTTGGGGCTGCTGCACCTGGCGTTCATTAATGAGTTGCTTCATCTGGCGTTCCAAATTCGCTATCCGCTCTTCACCCTGCTTCTTCTTTCTTGCACGGCTTCTATAAGTGTCAGCGTGCTGCGGATACTGTTTTTTCAAGGTGGCACCGCCGGGTAAGCCTCGTAAACGTCCCCAGTGTTCAGGTTTCCCTAGGGCCCGTGCCAGCTCGTCTTCCTCTCTATAGGGTTCCCACGTACCCGCTAGAACTTCCTTTATTGCATCTTCAATTTTTGGGACCATGGCTACTACTGTTGCCTTGTATTTTTCAACCCTCGGGACAATCTTCCCTTCCTCGTTCAACGTTGCGCCATGCGCGAACAACCAGAATTTGGACCTTTCGGGCCAGCTGTATGTCTGTGGAGTGAAACCTGCAGCCACGAGTTTATCTTCCATGGCTAGCCACTTAGGAATGGCTAACCTGTACCCACCTGGCCCCAAGTTATGGTGGTGTGTCTTACTCGCAGCATTTAGCTTATTTTTTTCCGATCGGGCCACAGCCGCAGCCGAGGTCTTATACGCCTTAAAGGCTTCCCAGTGATCTCTTAGCTTCACCAGTTTTTTTTGACTGAAATCTGGATCAACCTTTTCATATTTTGCCCATAATGTTTGCTTATATTTCCGAAAGGCGTCGGCCATCTTGGAGAGAGTCCAGTGCTTGAGTTTCAACTTCAAGGCGGGCTCAATACCATCCGGGAGGTTAAAATGCTGCAAGAGTGTGTCAAAGCAGAAATCTTTATAATGCTGGTGGACATAGCAAGGGTCATCCTCGGCAACGCCTGCTGGCTTAAGCCATTCTGCTATGGAGATCGGGACCTCGTCCCTAACAATAACTCCAGCTTGACTAATATATTTTCTGCGGTTCTCTATCGGTTCCACCGGATCGCCATCTACATCAATTTTATAGATTGGTAACTTTGCATCTTCGCTACTCATTCTTTTCGCTGGGCCTCGAGGAGCTTGATTCTTAGCCTTTTTATGCAAGGTGGACGCCTAAAGTAAGAAATATAATGCGTTAATAAGTGCAATACAAATCAGTTAATGCATTTTGTGTTCAAGCAAATATAGAATTCATATATAAACCTCGAGGTGGAGGGTGTTCGAGGTGGAGGCTGTTATTTCTTCTTCCTCTAAAATACCCTCACCAGACGGGTTTAAAAATTGTGATGCAAATTGCTCAAAATCTAAGTTTCGATCGTCGACGGCGCCTTCTCCACCGGCAGCATTTGCATCGCGATGCTCAAAAATATCCTGCATGAATAAGTTTTCTCCTTCCTCGTCTCGCACAATTAAAGGGAGATCCATAGCTGAATGTTCCTACACGCAATAAATTTAACAAATTATGATAAACAATAATTTGATACAAAGTATCAAAGTGCTTGATACAAATCTATAAATTTACCTAGCTATATTGATCTACTAATAAAATGATTTCTACCTATATTGATATACTAATAAATTAACCTAAGTAAATTGACCTAACTAACTTATGATATACTAATAAAATGATTTCTAACTATATTGATCTAACTAAATTAACCTAAGTAAATTGACCTAACTAACTTATGATCACATATTCAAATTTTCTAAACAACTTCAAACATAGAAAATCAACTATAATGACAATTCACATAGCTCTAATAACCTAACTATAATGAAAAAAGGAAAAAACTTAACTAAACAAAATTTACATCTATTTTGCTAACACAAAATTGCATCTATTTTGCATCTATTTTTCCTAACACATTGCAATTAACCTAGTTCTAACACATTGCTAAAAAATTGATCAAAAGTTCTAACACATCTATTTTTTCTAACACATTTTTTCTAACACATCTATTTGATAAAATTGCATCTAGTTCTAACAGTAGATAATAATTAACACTTAGATTTGTCATCCCCTGCAGTATTGAAAATTTTAATCACCTAACAGATAGAAGTGGAGTTGCATGGCTAAATAAAAGCAATACCTAGCTCTTTGTATCAAAAAAAAATACCTAGCTCTTGGTCGCCGGAGGGTGCGCGGGGCGCGCGTGCGGCGGCGGCGGCGGTGGGGTGGCTGGCGGCCAGGCCGACGTCGGCGAGCTCGGGAAGGAGGCGAGCCGGAGGTGGGGGCGGTCCCCTTGGTCGCCGGAGGGTGCGCGGGGCGTGGCGGCGGCGGCGGCGAGGCAGGGGAGGCCGGGAGACGGCGACCACGGCGCGGTGGCTAAGGGCGAGGCAGGGGAGGGGAGACGGCGACCACGGCGCGGCGGCGGCGGCGGCGAGGCAGGGCAGGGGAGACGGCGCGGCGGAGCAGGGCTTCGCCGGCGTCGTCGTGGGAGCCCGGAGGCGGCGGTTCGTCGTGGGATTTGGGGGGAGTTTGCGAAAAATTCGCAAACTCCCCACTAAACGGGACCTGGGCCGCCAAAATTCTGGCGCCAAGCCCAGGGGGACCTCTAGTCGCGGTTGCTGGCTGCAACCGCGACTAAAGGGCTTTTCTATTTTTTTTTGTTTTTCTATTTTCTTTTCTTGTATTTGTTTTCATTTATGTACTTAGATTTTAATTCTTTTATATACTTAGATTTGTTTTCCTATTTTTCCTAGAAACTAGTACACTTAAAAGGACTCCATGGCAAAGGGTTTATTTTTTTGAGTATTTTTTCTCTTTTTCTCATTTCTTTTCAAAAAATAGTCAAAATGGAGAGCATGGCTATTCATCTAAGGTGGTCGAATTTCCAAAAACTATGGATGGTTCTATGTTGTAACCACTACTTGTGTACCCTAAAATTATTTTTGTAACAATTTTAGAGCAAACTATCACATATTTGTAAGATGAATGTTTAGTGTTGTAAAATGCAGAAGAAAGCAGATAAAAATTATTAATTCATTTATCTTAATGCATTACATAAAAGGTTTAATACATTATTACACATGATACAACGTCTCACAAGCGCTTGAAAGAAACACACCCCTGATCCAACATCACCAACAATATTCTACATAAACGGACTTGCTGGCTCGAAGGCCGTAGGATTAGGGGGAACGGCGGGAGGAGCCAGCCCCGTGGGCGGCCGCCCGGTTCTCGCGCGCACGTTTGCGGCGGAGGGCAAGATCCATGGAGGATGAGTCTTTCAGCGCCCAATCCAGATCGGAAGCCTCCTTCGCCTTGAGCTGGTAGGAAGTCTTGGCTCGCTGGACAGGGTAGTCGCGGATAGACTGGAAGGAGGCTTCCATGGCCTCCTGTATCTGCAACCCACAACCTTCTTCCCCGTCGTCGCTCCAGTCGAAGTCGTCGTCCTCCTCCTCCTCCGCGGGAGGAGCGGCGGCGCCTGGTGGAGGTGCAGCGCCGCCAGGTGGAGGTGCGGCGGCACCTGGTGGAGCAGGAGGCCGGTAGCTGGGCATTCCTCTCCACGCCGGGCTCGTGGGCATACGGCGGGATAGACTCCCGCGGTTGCGCCCAAGCGCGCTCTGCCGAGCACGCTCGACCTCGTCCAGAAGGCGCTGCGGCGGGCGTGGCGGATCCATCTCGTGGAGACGATGCGTTCGTGGCTAGGAATGGTGGATTAGGGTTTACCCCGTCGGCGACAATATTAAAGACCTCCAGGGCAGCGCTGGGGGAGGACACGTGCCCAGGGAAGCGCTGGGGGGAGGACACGTGTCGTGACCGCAAAGCCCGTCTTTAGTCCCGGTTGGTGTTACCAACCGGGACTAAAGAAGCACACGGATCGTGTGTTTCTTTCGAGCGCTTGTGAGCCGTTGGATCAGGGGTGTGTTTCTTTTGAGGGATTGTGAGCTGTTGGATCAGCAGTATCACGACCACTTCGTGAGCCACATGACCCGGTTGGTGTTACCAACCGGGACTAAAGAAGCACACGTACCCTATATATAGCCGCCCTCCTCAGACAGGTTACTCACTCTCACAGAACATTCTTGCCGCTGCTTGGATCATCAGAGATGTGTTGCCGGACGGTTGTAGATCATCAGAGACGTCTTGCCGCTGCTTGGATCGAAGTGGCGCTCAAACACAAAACATTCCAGCGTCACTCGGAGAGGCATCTTTGGGCAACCAGTGGCAAGACGTCTCTGATGACCTGCGACCGTTCCAAACGGTTGCAGATCATCAGAGACGTCTTGCCGGACGGTTGTAGATCATCAGAGACGTCTTACCGCTGCTTGGATCGAAGTGGCGCTCAAACTCACGAGCCACCGTCGGGCTGTATGCAGGGGGAACTGTGTTTGGACGGTCGAAGCTGAGGTTTGAGAGGTTCCCACATGGACACAGTTACATAAAAGGTTTAATACATTATTACACATCACCAACAACATCCCTATGTATTGTTCACTTGTTCTTCTTGTGTGCCCCTTTCTTTTGAACGCGCCGTAACCATGGACAATCTTCTTGAAGTAACTTGATGGTTGGGTCAATGTTCACTTTGAAGGGCGGAATTTCATGAAACTTATTGTAATCTTCTGACATGTCTGTGTGGTCCTCCACTCCCACGATGTTTCTTTTACCTGAAAGAACTATGTGGCGCTTTGGCTCATCGTTTGATGTATTCGCTTGCTTATCTTTTCTTTTTGTTGGTAGGGTAGACATGTCCTTCACATAGAAAACCTGAGCCACTTCACTGGCTAGAATGAATGGTTCGTTCTCGTAATGAAGATTCTTGAAATCCACTGTAGTCATTCCGTACCGTGTGTCTACGGCTACACCGCCATCTAGGTTGAACCATTTGCACTTGAACAAAGGAATCTTAAATGAAGGTCCATAGGACAGTTCCCATATCTCCTCTATGTAACCATAATATGTTACCTTTTCCCCACTGCAGCCATCTATTGCATCAAAGCGGACACCACTGTTTTGGTTGGTGCTCTTTTTATCTTGGTCGGCCGTGTAAAATGTATTTCCATTTATCTCGTACCCTTTAAAAGTCAATATAGTCGAAGACGGTGTCTTGGCCAATAAGTATAGCTGTAGTTCATTTGTGGTGACATTCATCAGTCTTTTCTGTAACCAACCGCCAAAAGTCCTGATGTGTACTCCATCAATCTCATCTTCTGGGTATTTGGAGCGTAAATCATTCTTGTGTTGCTGGATATACGGAGCCACCAAGATGGAACTATGCAGAACTGTGTAGTGTGCTCGAGTGAAAGAATCCACGTCTTCACATATGATTGCTTTCTTTCCTAGCGTGCCTTTTCCACGCAGTCTCCCCTCATGACGCGATTGAGGAACACCAATCGACTTAAGATCAGGAATAAAGTCAACACAAAACTCAATGACCTCCTCAGTTCCATAGCCCTTGGAGATGCTTCCTTCTGGCCTAGCACGGTTATGAACGTATTTCTTTAAGACTCCCATAAACCTCTCGAAGGGGAACATGTTGTGTAGAAATACAGGACCGAGAACACGTATCTCTTCCACCAGGTGAACTAGAAGGTGCGTCATAATATTGAAGAAGGTTGGTGGGAACACCAACTCGAAGCTGACAAGACATTGGACCACATCATTCTCTAAATCTTTTAGAGTAAGTGGATTGATAACCTTCTGAGAAATTGCATTCAGGAATGCACATAGCTTCACAATGGGTACTCGAACATTTTCTTTTAGAAGTCCCCTCAATGCAACCGGAAGTAATTGTGTCATAATCACGTGACAGTCATGAGACTTCAGGTTCTGAAATTTTTGCTTTGCCATGTTTATTATTCCCTTTATATTCGACGAGAAGCCAGATGGAACCTTCATACTGCGAAGACATTCAAAAAATATTTTCTTCTCTTCTTTCGTAAGAGCATAGCTCGCAGGACCTTGATGATTATCAGAATGATCGTCGTCTCGTGAATGCATACGTCGATGGGCCTGTCTTGCTTCCGGTGTATCTTTTGACTTTCCATACACGCCCAACAAGTTAAGCAGGTTCAAGCAAAGATTTTTTGTCACGTGCATCACGTCGATTGCAGAGTGAACCTCTAGCATTATCCAATAGGGCAGCTCCCAAAATATAGATTTCTTCTTCCACATGGGAACGTGGTTCTGAGCGTCATTCGGAACAGATAGTGCTCCAGCACCCTTCCCAAATATTACTTTTAAATCCTTGACCATATCATGTATAACAGAACTAGAAGGTCGAGTAGGCTTCCGCCGAATATCTTCCTCACCTTTGTAATGTCGGCCTTCCTTTCTTCCTGCATGCCTCGGTACAAGCCATCGACGATGGCCCAGGTACACAATCTTGTTACCTATATGTTTACCTTGAGTCTCACCTAAACAATGCGTACATGCATTGTATCCCTTGTTTGACTGTCCTGAGATGTTACTAAGAGCAGGCCAATCATTGATGGTTACAAACAAGAGCGCTCGTAGATCAAATTCCGTTTGCTCGTGCTCATCCCACACACGCACACCTTCATCACTCCACAGCTGTAAAAGTTCTTCCACCAATGGCCTCAGATACACGTCAATGTCGTTGCCAGGTTGCTTCGGGCCTTGGATGAGCACTGGCATCATAATGAACTTCCGCTTCATGCACAACCAGGGAGGAAGGTTATATATACATAGAGTCACAGGCCAAGTGCTATGACTGGAGCTCTGCTCTCCAAATGGATTAAATCCATCTGTACTTAGACCAAATCTTAAGTTCCTAGCGTCATCCGAAAATTTCGGGAACACTCTGTCGATTTTTCTCCACTGGGACCCATCAGCGGGGTGTCTCATCATCATGTCTTTTTTACGTTCTTCTTTGTGCCAGCGCAACAACTTGGCATGCTCTTTGTTTTGGAACAAACGTTTCAGACGTGGTATTATAGGAGCATACCACATCACCTTGGCAGGAATCCTCTTCCTTGGACAACCTTGCTCGCCCTCAACTTCACCTGGGTCATCTCGCCCAATCTTAAACCGCAATGCACCGCATACAGGACAAGCATTTAAATTTTCGTGCTCGCCGCGGTAGAGGATGCAGTCATTAATGCATGCATGTATCTTCTGCACCTCTAATCCTAGAGGGCAGACAACCTTCTTTGCTTCATACGTACTAGAGGGCAATTCGTTTTCATTTGGAAGCATCTTCTTAACTATTTTCAGCAAACTTTCAAAGTGCTTGTCGGTAGTACCACTCTCTGCCTTCCATTGTAGCATTTCCAGTATCGTACCGAGCTTTTTCTGGCCATCTGTACAAGTTGGGTACAACAATTTGCTGTGATCGGCTAACATGCGCTCCAACTTCAACCTCTCGTTTTCACTTCCACAGTCCATTTGTGCATCATGAATGGCCTGACGAAGATCATCGTCGGGCTCATCAAAGATGGCATCCTCTTCAACTTCGTCTTCCCCCATTGTAGTATCAGCGTGTTCATTGAACAGAGGATAGTTGTCATTATCCTCCTCTTCTTCATTCTCTTCCATTATAACCCCTCTTTCTCCATGCTTGGTCCAACAATAATAACCAAGCATGAAACCATTTCGCAACAGGTGTTCGTGAAGCCTGTCTGTGGAAGAGTATGTATACTTATTCATACAGAGACTGCATGGACAACACATAAAACCATCCTTTCGCTTGCTTGTCTCAGCCACATGGAGAAAATTATGCATGCCAGTAATGAATTCGGCACAAACTCGGTCACCGTACATCCATTGACGTCTCATCTGCATTATATAAGTATATCAAAAAAATTATGCATGCCAGTAATGAATAGATAAGTGACCATAATAATTCAAGCAAAGTAGAGTGGCGACAAATGTAATACATTGTAGCATTAAATATCCATTAATTTAAACTAACATTGAACTATTTAAAAAATTTAAGTCCAACAACAAATGCGATCAGAATCGCAACTAAGGTAACTATTGAACCAACAGCATAATGATACCAAGCCTCTTGACTAATGGCATATCTTCTAATTTTTTTAAGCTTCAAGCGCATCGCATCCAACTTGATCTCGTAAGCATTAACGACGTCGGCAAGCTTCGAGCGCATCCCATCCAACTTGATCTCGTAAGCATCGACGACGTCGGCAAGCTTGAACTGGTGTTCATCGATGATGTTGACAAGCTTAACCTCCAATTCCTTCTTCTCTTCTTTGCGGAGATCTTCACTTATTTTTAATTTAGCTTTCAAATCATCGTTTTCTTTCACAAAATATTCAACAATAGGGTCCACTGGAATTTCCGGTTCAACTACCTCCTAGACAAATATATATTTATGTCAAAGTTGGTCCGCATGATTGTCATAAACGCGAAACGAAACAAATATATAGTTATTAAAAGTCATACCACATCCGAATAATAGAGCGGACGAGAGCCGGTGGGGGTATTTGTGAAAACCATGGCACTATATATATATATATAAAACAATTATACAACTTATACAAAAAAACAAATAATAATTATGGAACAAAATCATACAACATAGATTTTTTTTAAATAAAAAAGAAAGCTCACCTAGGTGGTGTCGGTGACGAGACGGTCTATCGACGACGGTGAGGAGGTGAATGTTGTGACACTGAAATACAAAAACATAATTTAGTTTAAGATCAAATTGACAATACAAAATTGAGCTAAATAAGCAAAATGAGCTAACTTAGGCATTTCATCATACACCTACCTAGCACTACAAATATGAATTGAGCTAAATGAGCTAGACAACCAACGAAACGGGCGCCGAAAGAGAGAGTTTGCAGTTGCTAACCCTTGGATAGATGCACCACCGTCAATCTTAACAAATGGTGCAAAAAATCGTGGATGAAATCGAGCTCGGTGGAGAGAAAATGGAGATTCAACTCGAGCTCGAAATGGCCAAGGCTGGCTCGGGGTGGAAGATGAAGGCGACTGACCTTTGATCGCGGTTGGTGGCTCCAACCGCGACTAAAGGTCCTCGCTAGGACAGGCGGCCTTTTTGTGCGGGACCTTTAGTCGCGGTTGGAGCCACCAACCGCGACTAAAGGTCCTCGCGCGTGCCCCGCGCGGCTCCGGCCGCAGGTGGAGGACCTTTAGTCGCGGTTGGTGGCTCCAACCGCGACCAAAGCTCCAGCACAAACCGCCACCTGTCCTAGCCGTTGGAGCTGTCGGAGCCGCGAGACCTCTAGTCGCGGTTCGGAAACGAGCCGCAACTAAAGGTCCGCCTCTAAGGCCACTTTTCTACTAGTGGAGCATATTACCGTATACTTGTACTACATATGCAAAAATATTGGGTATGTCACATAGATACCATTTGTTCAATATCTTTCCAAAAATTTGCCACTAATAGACGAAGTTTACTTAATAATAGAATGGGTATATGTACCCTTTTCATTACATGCTTACAGGTTACATCACATTTCTATCCCATGTACGCAGGTGCAATAATAGAGTTTGGAATCCTGTAGCTTAATGTTGGGGAACTAAGCCTTGTTTGAGCTTGGCCCGCACTATTTACTTGTGTGTATAACTCCACGGCTTTCTCCCTAACCTTACGTCCCAACAATATTCATGATCTTTTCTTTGTTGATGGATGAGTTGAGAGTTTGAGAAAATGGAGTGTGTTTTTGGGTATATACTTTCTTCCTATCTTTCCGAGCTTCTTAAGAATGCGAGGGGTTACTTACGGATCAAAACCAGAAGATGCGAGTAGTATCATTCCAATGAAGTCAGCTTCTAGCTCACACCTGCAAAATTAACACGATCACCGTTAACATGTTTAGTAAGGTGCAACACAAGATTCAGTTGGAAGTTAGTTCTTTTCTATACCAATCTAAAATCACGGTACACGCATATGGAATATAAATGACCACATGCCAATGATGTGAGATATTGCTAGCTACCTCATCTGTCCGGAAATCTGAGACACATAATTATTCGTGTGATCAACATTTTAAAACTTTGACAGCTACCTAGTACATGTAAACATTGTAATTTAGAATGAATGATATCAGTTGTTTGTCTTCGGTACTCTCCAGACAGATTATCACAAGGAAAAAAATATCACAGTGAACATTAGGTACCAAAGACTGTAGAAACTGAAGAAGGTAGTACGTTTCCACAAGGATAGAGTAGTCATGAGAAAATGTACCTTCTAAATAATGACGTCAAAAGGAAGCTCGGAAACCACTTCCAGTTCGCGATCCTTACGATAAGTTCTGACGAGTGTCTTGCAATAACATGTTCAACCTACATAGACCCATAAGTCAATGTAAAGAGCTAGGCCTTCATGTCAAGCAAAGGAAAGGCTTTCCATACGTGGTGGCGAAGAAGATAAGGGTAAGCGCGTTGCATGGGATTCATCAACAAAGGGATAGGGACAAGGGTCCGCGGTATGCGCAAAGTAATTGAAGATCGAGTTAATATACATAAAGCAACATACAAAAAAAGCCGTGCTGGGAAGTACCTCGTGCGCAAGAATAGTCGCGATCTCCTCGTCGGTGTCGAAATGATCAATCACCCCCGTGTAGATTACAATCTTTCCAGCACCATCCCAGCACCTCGCTCGTATATCGTCGTCTTTGAGAACAATCGCCTCCCAGTCGAACTGAGCCACCCAACCGAGAGGCTTCAGGGTCCTGGTGGCCAGGCGAGGGTAGATGGCGCCTACGATCTTGGAGAGGATCCGGTTGACGCGGATGTTGCTTTTATGGTTTGTGGGAAGAATCATGGAGGCGTGCTCCTTCTTGAATCTGATGAAGTAGGACTCGGTAGCCACACGGATGGCGGCCGGTGAAGGGCACTGCCTCGTCGTGTTATATACGGAACAGGGTGCCGATCCCATGCCGTGCTAGAAGTTGATTAGAGCCGTATGGTGATCTACGTTAATCCCCTGGAACCAAAGTGGGTATATAGAGTGTTTTTTTTTTGTTTTGATTCCTTTTTTTTGCGGGTTTTTTGTTTTGTTTCCGAGCAAACATATTGTGTTGTTTGTACGTAGACAGGCACGAAGCTACGTTGGGCTCATATATTATGACTGTGGTGGAGTAGGCCGAATCGGAAGTGCTGACCCTCCATCGCACTGGGCCACGTAGCTGGGATGGCAACCGTGAAAGAGAAGGCCTGGAAAAAGAATCCCCCATTAGTCCACGCATGGATGCCGAGAAAGATTGGCTCAAGGCCGACCGTGACAGCGTTGCTGCCGGCCCGACAAGGTTCTGTTAAGTTTTGTTTTTTTTGCGTGTGCAATGTTCTGTTAAATTTCTGTTATACTTGCATTACACAAATTTGATTGTTGGAATCAAATTTGGCAGTCGGAGAGGGAAGATTTGCTAGGTAATAGATGTAATTTGGTTTGGATCATGAGCTCATGGCCATGGAGTTTTCTGTGCTGGGCAGCAGTCGGAGAGTGAAGATTTGCTAGGTAATAGAGCTTGCTCATAAGCTTCTACATCCACAAGTCTTTTCAACCAACGAGTCAGACAACTCATGCTTGAGCCAGCTCGATCGCTCCTGCGATCAAGGTGTCGATTCCCTGTTCAAATAATTCAGTTCACATGTTGTCGTGTTCCTGATGAGTGAATGAATGGCCGATTCAGTTCACATGCTGGTGTTCGCCAGCACTACCGGAAAACACAGTGTTGCGGTGTCTCCACTCTCCTGCGATCTGCTGAGTGTATTTTGCTCCGAACTCCCCATACAGAACATTTGCCGAGTTCCGGCCAAAATAGACACGGTGATTAAAAGATACCGAGCAGCAAAATTAGGCCCAAAAACTAGGTGGTAAATACCGGCGACTTGACTAAGCTGCAAATTACCACTAAAAACTAAAAAGTCAAGCATACGAATCCAGATAACGAAGTAAGTATTGGAGTAAGCGGCTATCTACGATTTTTTTTTTTGAAGAAATGCGTACTTTCCTCGTAATCGGGGAAAAGAAAAGAAATTGTACGTCTACTGCAAATATGATGCAACTGTACGTTCTCTCGGAAGTGCAACTTTTTAACCACAGCCACTTTGTCATCTGGCGTGTTTGGAGAAAGCAAAAATAGATTTAAAAAACACCTGCATCAGATAGCATCCAGCGCGCATGGCAGACTAAAATTAACACCCACTTTGTATACACCTAGAGCAGTACAAGAGGCCATTTTCTACACAGTACTGCTCTACTTCACATTAATTTTCTCATGTGTATAAATCAAGAAAAGTGAAAAATGCACAACGCATCGGCAGCATCCAGGGCGGACTTGAAAGTCTGTCCACTGAAGATGGGAACAAACACGGAGCCGGTGCGGACACAATTAGATAACCTATAGTGGAGAGAATCTTCTTTGTGTTGAAAAACATCATTCATGCGCAACCACAAAGCCACGCATAGGGCTCCCTCAAATAAGTATGTGCTTTTATATACTTCGAGGGAATAGCCCATAGCAAATCACCCAAAATATTAGTAGCCAATTCGGCGCAACCAAAATAATTGACCAATCGTGCGATTGAACTTAGATTTAAAAGAAAAGATGTTTAATCAACCTGAACTAGCATCTGGTACGTACAATGATCATCCCCTTAGATAATATAACTGCTTTGTGCGTCCACTTGGTCCGATACAATTGATTTGACCAAGAATGTGTCGCTCTTAATCGAATTCCATCATGCATGTACATCGCCTAGCACTAAACAATGGGATACCAAATATTCTAATTAATAAGTCTGGTGTCAATTGGTATGTGCGTGTAAAGGTCATATTCATCAATGCTTCGGAACTCAAGAGAGCGTAAAACAGAAAACAAGTTAGAACGTACTTGTGGTTTCGTTTCAAGTTGTCACAAGATTGCCCCCGTTTCGCCCGAAACGGGAGTTTTCAGCTATAAGTCCACACACTTAGTAGAGAGAAAGTGAAACCGGTGATGTCGGTCACACAACAGAGTAGATTCTTGGACATTTGAAACACCCAACACAATTGTGTACATATAGTATGGAACCACCTAGGTTTTGGTGGGGTTCCGACGCTCCGGAGCCCCGCTTCGGCGAAACCCTAGACCCGCTGGAAAAAAGTCAAAATTCCCGTCTACCCCAATTGAACGGCGTCAAAAGGGGTAGCCCAGTGGAGTTTTTTGCTTGGTTCTGTTAGGTTAGAACATAGGTATATGGAAAACCAACTTTTATCACAAGTTGTCACAAGATTGCCCCCGTTTCGCCCGAAACGGGAGTTTTCAGCTATAAGTCCACACACTTAGTAGAGAGAAAGTGAAGCCGGTGATGTCGGTCACACAACATAGTAGATTCTTGGACATTTGAAACACCCAACACAATTGTGTACATATGGTATGGAACCACCTAGGTTTTGGTGGAGTTCCGACGTTCTGGAGCCCCGCTTCGGCAAAACCCTAGACCCGCTGGAAAAAAGTCAAAATTCCCGTCTACCCCCTTTGAACGGCGTCGAAAGGGGGTAACCCAGTGTACTTTTTTGCTTGGTTGTGTTAGGTTAGGACATAGGTACATGGAAAACCAACTTTTATCACAAGTTGTCACAAGATTGCCCCCGTTTCGGCCGAAACGGGAGTTTTCAGCTATAAGTCCACACACTTAGTAGAGAGAAAGTGAAGCCGGTGATGTCGGTCACACAACAGAGTAGATTCTTGGACATTTGAAACACCCAACGCAATTGTGTACATATAGTATGGAACCACCTAGGTTTTGGTGGGGTTCCGACGCTCCGGAGCCCCCTTCGACGAAACCCTAGACCCGCTGAAAAAAGTCAAAGTTCCCGTCTACCCCCTTTGAACGGCGTCGAAAGGGGGTAGCCCAGTGGACTTTTTTGCTTCGTTGTGTTAGGTTAGGACATAGGTACATGGAAAACCAACTTTTATCACAAGTTGTCACAAGATTGCCCCCGTTTCGCCCGAAACGGGAGTTTTCAGCTATAAGTCCACACACTTAGTAGAGAGAAAGTGAAGCCGGTGATGTCGGTCACACAACAGAGTAGATTCTTGGATATTTGAAACACCCAACACAATTGTGTACATATGGTATGGAACCACCTAGGTTTGGTGGGGTTCCGACGCTCCGGAGCCCCGCTTCGGCGAAAACCTAAACCCGTTGGAAAAAAGTCAAAGTTCTCGTCTACCCCCTTTGAACGACGTCGAAAGGGGGTAGCCCAGTGGGATTTTTTGCTTGGTTGTGTTTGGTTAGGACATACGTACATGGAAAACCAACTTTTATCACAAGTTGTCACAAGATTGCCCCCGTTTCGCCCGAAACGGGAGTTTTCAGCTATAAGTCCACACACTTAGTAGAGAGAAAGTGAAGCCGGTGATGTCGGTCACACAACAGAGTAGATTCTTGGACATTTGAAACACCCAACACAATTGTGTATATATAGTATGGAACCACCTAGGTTTTGGTGGGGTTCCGACGCTCCGGAGCCCCGCTTCGGCGAAACCCTAGACCCGCTGGAAAAAAGTCAAAGTTCCCGTCTACCCCCTTTGAACGACGTCGAAAGGGGGTAGCCAAGTGTACTTTTTTGCTTGGTTGTGTTAGGTTAGGACATAGATACATGGAAAACCAACTTTTATCACAAGTTGTCACAAGATTGCCCCCGTTTCGCCCGAAACGGGGGTTTTCAGCTATAAGTCCACACATTTAGTAGAGAGAAAGTGAAGCCAGTGATGTCGGTCACACAACAGAGTAGATTCTTGGACATTTGAAACACCCAACGCAATTGTGTACATATAGTATGGAACCACCTAGGTTTTGGTGGGGTTCCGATGCTCCGGAGCCCCCTTCGACGAAACCCTAGACCCGCTGGAAAAAAGTCAAAGTTCCCGTCTACCCCCTTTGAACGGCGTCGAAAGGGGGTAGCCCAGTGGACTTTTTTGCTTGGTTGTGTTAGGTTAGGACATAGGTACATGGAAAACCATCTTTTATCACAAGTTGTCACAAGATTGCCCCCGTTTCGCCCGAAACGGGAGTTTTCAGCTATAAGTCCACAAACTTAGTAGAGAGAAAGTGAAGCCGGTGATGTCGGTCACACAACAGAGTAGATTCTTGGATATTTGAAACACCCAACACAATTGTGTACATATGGTATGGAACCACCTAGGTTTTGGTGGGGTTCCGACGCTCCGGAGCCCCGCTTCGGCGAAAATCTAAACCCGGTGGAAAAAAGTCAAAGTTCCCGTCTAGCCCTTTGAACGACGTCGAAAGGTGGTAGCCAAGTGGACTTTTTTGCTTGGTTGTGTTAGGTTAGGACATAGGTACATGGAAAACCAACTTTTATCACAAGTTGTCACAAGATTGCCCCCGTTTCGCCCGAAACGGGAGTTTTCAGCTATAAGTCCACACACTTAGTAGAGAGAAAGTGAAGCTGGTGATGTCGGTCACACAACAGAGTAGATTATTGGACATTTGAAGCACCCAACACAATTGTGTACATATGGTATGGAACCACCTAGGTTTTGGTGGGGTTCCGACGCTCCGGAGCCCCGCTTCGGCGAAACCCTAGACCCGCTGGAAAAAAGTCAAAGTTCCCGTCTACCCTCTTTGAACGGCGTCGAAAGGGGTAGCCCAGTGGACTTTTTTGCTTGGTTGTGTTAGGTTAGGACATAGGTACATGGAAAACCAACTTTTATCACAAGTTGTCACAAGATTGCCCCCGTTTCGCCCGAAACGGGAGTTTTCAGCTATAAGTCCACACACTTAGTAGAGAGAAAGTGAAGCCGGTGATGTCGGTCACACAACAGAGTAGATTCTTGGACATTTGAAACACCCAACACAATTTTGTACATATGGTGTGGAACCACCTAGGTTTTGGTCGGGTTCCGACGCTCCGGAGCCCCGCTTCGGCGAAAGCCTAGACCCGCTGGAAAAAAGTCAAACTTCCCGTCTACCCCTTGGAACGGCGTCGAAAGGGGGTAGCCCAGTGGACTTTATTGCTTGGTTGTGTTAGGTTAGGACATAGGTACATGGAAAACCAACTTTTATCACAGGTTGTCACAATATTGCCCCCGTTTCGCCCGAAACGGGAGTTTTCAGCTATAAGTCCACACACTTATTAGAGAGAAAGTGAAGCCGGTGATGTCGGTCACACAACAAAGTAGATTTTTGGACATTTGAAACACCCAACACAATTGTGTACATATGGTATGGAACCACATAGGTTTTGGTGGCGTTCCGACGCTCCGGAGCCCCGCTTCGGCGAAACCCTAGACCCGCTGGAAAAAAGTCAAAGTTCCCGTCTACCCCCTTTAAACGGCGTCGAAAGGGGGTACCTCAGTGGACTTTTTTGCTTGGTTGTGTTAGGTTAGGACATAGGTACATGGAAAACCAAATTTTATCACAAGTTGTCACAAGATTGCCCCCGTTTCGCCCGAAACGGGAGTTTTCAGCTATAAGTCCACACACTTAGTAGAGAGAAAGTGAAACCGGTGATGTCGGTCATACAACAGAGTATGTTCTTGGACATTTGAAACACCCAACACAATAGTGTACATATGGTATGGAAACACCTAGGTTTTGGTGGGGTTCCGACGCTCCGGAGGCCCGCTTCGGCGAAACCCTAGACCCGCTGGAAAAAAGTCAAAATTCCCGTCTACCCCCTTTGAACGGCGTCGAAAGGGGGTAGCCCAGTGGACTTTTTTGCTTGGTTGTGTTAGGTTAGGACATAGGTACATGGAAAACCAACTTTTATCACAAGTTGTCACAAGATTGCCCCCGTTTCGCCCGAAACGGGAGTTTTCAGCTATAAGCCCACACACTTAGTAGAGAGAAAGTGAAGCCGGTGATGTCGGTCACACAACAGAGTAGATTCTTGGACATTTGAAACACCCAACAGAATTGTGTACATATGGTATGGAACCACCTAGGTTTTGGTGGGGTTCCGACGCTCCGGAGCCCCGCTTCGGCGAAACCCTAGACCCGCTTGAAAAAAGTCAAAGTTCTCGTCTACCCCCTTTGAACGACGTCGAAAGGGGTAGCCCAATGGCCTTTTTTGCTTGGTTTTGTTAGGTTAGGACATAGGTACATGGAAAACCAACTTTTATCACCAATTGTCACAAGATTGCCCTTGTTTCGCCCAAAACGGAAGTTTTCAGCTATAAGTCCACACACTTAGTAGAGAGAAAGTGAAGCCTGTGATGCCGGTCATACAACAGAGTAGATTCTTGGACATTTGAAACACCCAACACAATTGTGTACATATGGTATGGAACCACCTAGGTTTTGGTGGGGTTCCGACGCTCCGGAGCCCAGATTCGGCGAAATCCTAGACCCGCTGGAAAAAAGTCAAAGTTCCCGTCTACACCCTTTGAACGACGTCGAAAGGGGGTAGCCCAGTGGACTTTTTTGCTTGGTTGTGTTAGGTTAGGACATAGGTACATGGAAAACCAACTTTTATCACAAGTTGTTACAAGATTGCCCCCATTTCGCCCGAAACGGGAGTTTTCAGCTATAAGTCCACACAGTAGAGAGAAAGTGATGCCGGTGATGTCGGTCACACAACAGAGTAGATTATTGGACATTTGAAACTGGTGGGGTTCCGACGCTCCGAAGCCCCGCTTCGGCGAAACCCTAGACCCACTGGAAAAAAGTCAAAGTTCCCGTCTACCCCCTTTGAACGGCGTCGAAAGGGTGTAGCCCAGTGGACTTTTTTGCTTGGTTGTGTTAGGTTAGGTCATAGGTACATGGAAAACCAACTTTTATCACAAGTTGTCACAAGATTGCCCCCGTTTCGCCCGAAACGGGAGTTTTCAGCTATAAGTCCACACACTTAGTAGAGAGAAAGTGAAGCCGGTGATGTCGGTCACACAACAGAGTAGATTCTTGGATATTTGAAACACCCAACACAATTGTGTACATATGGTATGGAACCACCTAGGTTTTGGTGGGGTTCCGACGCTCCGGAGCCCGCTTCGGCGAAACCCTAAACCCGCTGGAAAAAAGTCAAAGTTCCCGTCTACCCCCTTTGAACGACGTCGAAAGGGGTAGCCCAGTGGACTTTTTTTGCTTGGTTTACTTAGGTTATGACATAGGTACATGAAAAACCAACTTTTATCACAAGTTGTCACAAGATTGCCCCCGTTTCGCCCGAAACGGGAGTTTTCAGCTATAAGTCCACACACTTAGTAGAGAGAAAGTGAAGCCGGTGATGTCGGTCATACAACAGAGTAGATTCTTGGACATTTGAGACACCCAACACAATTATGTACATATGGTATGGAACCACCTAGGTTTTGGTGGGGTTCCGACGCTACGGAGCCCCGCTTCGGCGAAACCCTAGACCCGCTGGAAAAAAGTCAAAGTTCCCGTCTACCCCCTTTGAATGGCGTTGAAAGGGGTAGCCCAGTGGACTTTTTTTCTTGGTTGTGTTAGGTTAGGACTTTTTTTACAAGGTTATGACTGACAATTATATTTCCTATCTCTAGTTCTCCAATAAATAAAAACAATACTAACATTGGCTACAATCTCTCTCATGCAAACAGGCGGTGCTTAATGGGGAAGAGATTGCTATAAAAAAGCTTCATTCACTGGTAGGATTTGATGACAGAAGCTTTGACAATCAATTCCGTAACCTTAACAAGACCCGTCACAAAAATATCATACGGTTAACTGGATACTGCTACGAATCACAGCATAGATATATTGAGCACAACGGGGAAATTGTTTTGGCTAAAATGAGAGAGCGACTTCTGTTCTTCGAGTATATGCACGGCGGAAGCCTCGATAAATATATTGAAGGTAATTCGTTGCAACTGTAATTGTATTACAATCACATTTGGCTATATCGTACATTCACTATACTACTAGATTGGATGCCCAAGATGATGGATTTTATGGTGTACACCCTTTTTTTTTCTCCTTTTCCCTCTTAATTGCAGATAAAGGATGTCTACTTGATTGGCCCACTTGTTACCAAATAATTCGAGGGATTTCTGAGGGAGTAAATCACCTTCACAATGCCCGGGATAATCCTATTTTCCATCTGGACTTAAACCCTTCTAAGATTTTGCTGGATAGGAGCATGATGCCCAAAGTTTCAGGTTTTGATTTGTCGAGATGTGTTTATTCAATAGACCAGACATATCAAACAGAGATCCTACAAGGAACACCGTAAGTTGACACGGGTCAAGCATGTTTTAAGCTGGACAGTTCTTATAATGATTTTAAACAAAGTTAAAATTTGTATTCACACTAACCGTAACAATTTTTTATGCTAATGACATAATGCAGTGCATACATGCCACCAGAATATATAGACAAGAGACTTATAACACAGAAGTATGACGTGTTTAGTTTGGGCGTCATAATTATAAGAATGATGGCAGGAGACATGGGATATTACCGTAGTAGTGAAATGCCTCCGGAAGATTTTATTGAGCTTGTAAGAATTTTTTTCTATCGGTACTATGTTCTACACGTTTAATTATTTTTGCAGGCAGTCTAGGTGTTATCATTCTAAGGGAGTTTTGTTCCAATTTCGCATGCAGGTATGTGAAAACTGGAAGAAACGGCTGCAGGCAACGTCGGAGTATCCATGTCACGAGATAGACGACATAGCACGAGTGCGTACATGTGTTGAGATGGCATTAAGATGTGTGAACAAGGACCGAGAGAAAAGGCCGTGTATTGAGGATATTGTCCTTAAACTGGAGGAACTGGAGGAACCAGAAGCCGAGAGTAAGAACCTAATGTCACAGGCCCCTGATGAGTCAAAAGACCTAGTCCTAAAGGTGCGTACATCTATCATTATAAGAACCAGAAACATCATATATTAACAATCCACGTCCATGGAGGCTAATTGACTTCAATTATTAGCATAGTTTTAAATAGCCACCTATAGCGGGACTATAGCCTTTTTGCAGATTGCTGCTAAGTGCGTGAGTACAGAAGGCTATAGCTGCGCTATAGCTGTCTTCAGATGCCATGGCTATAGCATTTACCAGGCTATTTAAAACATTGATTAGTAGCCTACTTTACATCAAGTGATTAAAGTATTTGTTGTTTAGTTTCTGCAGTATGTTATCCATTACTACCTTGCTCCGCCCCTAACTGCTCTTGGTCACCTAGAGGTCGGTAGTGCCATATGTGATTTGTGGCACTGTACTGTGTGTGTGGCAGCCTATATATATTCCTCATTTTATTTCCATTCAACAGCAGGAGTACTGTGTTTCAATTACAAGAAAAGATTTTTTACAGGATTTTTAAACGGGTTCCAATGGCAAGAAAAAGCCTTGGGCATCCCCTCGACATGTGACATGGGATCTACACCTGAATTTTTAAAAAACTACTGGAGGTGTGTAACCCGATGTCCGCTAAAACTAGCTTAGCCACCTCAGGGTATGTTATGTGCTCTCCGCTGAACTCTCTCCGGTTCCTTACTTCCAAATGTTTCATAGGACATAGATAAAGTGTCCATTCCGGTATCGAGCTTTGTTGGTCGAAGGAGATGACAAAATGTTCTCCCATCGTTCATGTAGTTAGAATGCGGCGACAATGGTGGACCGGTTAGACCAAGGCGTCTAGTCACAAGGTGCGACAAGCTCACGAGTTACGGACAATCCAGGGATTGGTGGGTCTATAGGAATACCGGGTAGCTACACTAGCACAAATCTAATTTTTCTACCGCAAAATAAGCAAACTGTTGCAGTAATAATTTTTATCATGTAAATTACGAAACTGCTTCAGTTCTAGATCACTGAATTACCAGTAGGCGCGATGTGCCAATCTCGGTTTAAGCGGAACGCGGTAGAGTACACGTACAATCCTCTGGATCCAGTCGCCGATCTTGCCTGTGTCTCCGACGTCCTCGAGGGCAAACAGTGGTGAGAGCTCGAGGACCTCGCCATACCGGCGCCGGCGGAGATGGCTCCCTAGTGCTGGAGGAGTTTTGGACGGATTGGTCTAGGCTGCGAGGAAAAGATATTTTTATTTTATAAAAAAAGGTGGCAATTAAGGTCCGTCTTTATCCTACCGTTACCGTCATGCCATGTAATCACTTGCAGTTGGTCAATTTTTTTAGAAAGGTTGTCAAATTCTATTTACCGACAGATCAGTGTTATTTGTCAGTGCCACAACATGACTCAATTCCGGTGGCAATGTGCCAAAAAACACGAATCCCCGTGCTTTTTTTTGCAAAGGTTGCCTCAAATGTGGTGGTTTTTTAAAATTATGTCTACTCTATGCTCGGTGGGCTCGTGAACTTCATAGACCAACATGTTCTCGTGTTCCCTGTGGCTACTGTGGCATAAAATTTGGTTCCCCGTTTGTGCGTTTTACAGTAGTTTTCGTCTAGTCGTCCAAGGGACCAGGCGGTCCGTACAGGAACCTTTATGTCATGCTTACACACACGTGCAGGGCCAACACGTCTTATCGGCTCGCTTAACCCAGCATGCCTCGGTTGGGTGACCTGTAAGGTTGTGCTCGACTATCCCGACAATTTCGAACGATACAAAATCCCTGCATTCCTACAATTTCTATAAAAATATATTAATATCCTTCGTATGAGAGAAATAATAAAGTTAAATTATAAGTGCTAATAGGAGCAGCATAAATTTATGCAATCTCTCATTAATCCAGGGTCTCTGTGCAGATGGGATCCCAGCGACCCTATATTTCGTCGCAACACACGGAAACCAAACTGCAACATTACACATTTCAGCATTTGAAAGACATCACAGACAACTTCTCCAATGACCGAATACTTGGTACCGGTGGTTTTGCTGTGGTATATAAGGTATTTTAAATCGCATATGTTCTCTTTTTCCCCAAATAGGTAGCGATACTTGATCTACATGCCCATATACATACTAATAAGAGACTCTCAACAGGGAGTTCTAGAGAACGGAGAAATGGTTGCGGTGAAGAACCTTCGGCGCGTAATGCCGAGCTCACAAGAGCAATTTGAGAACGAGGTTAATATTTTGATGAAACTAACGCACCCAAACATAGTGCGACTAGTAGGCTACTGCTACGAAATGAACCATATACATATTCCTCACAATGGAAAATCTGTTTTTGCTTGGAGCACTGAATGTTTATTTCTCTTGGAATGTTTTCCTAAAGGAAATCTTGCTAATTACATTTCAGGTATGATATTTATATATCGAATAGTCCATTTATTTCTACATTTCATCTTCTTGTGAGATTGTGATTATTAGTGTTTGATTATAACTCCTGAAAATAATCTATTACAGTATCAATATGGAGTATTCACTATGAAAATGAACATGAGAATGTACAAAGAATATATTGTTATCTTCTTTGTGTAGAAAATACAACAATAGAATTTAAGACAATGTCTACATAACACTCTTCCTTTTATTACAAATGCAGATGCATCTTCTGGACTTGATTGGCACACCCGCTCCAAAATAATTGAGGGGATTTCCTATGGTTTACAGTACCTTCATGAGCAATCTAATGGTCCAATTATTCATTTGGACCTAAAACCTTCGAACATATTGCTTGACGAAAATATGGTAGGAAAAATTACAGACTTTGGTCTGTCAAGGTTGCTTGATCAGACACAAACTATGCGCACTACACATCTTAGCGGAACATTGTATGTGAACAGCCTATTGATAGTCTATTGTTATTTAGTAATTGTGCTTTTATTCTAGACGGACTCTTACTTCATATTCACCCACTCATGTTATCATGCAGCGGTTATATGTCACCTGAATTGTTTCGAGGTACAATCACACCTAAGTCAGACATATTCAGTTTGGGTGTAATTATAATGGAGATAATAACAGGACACAGGGATTACCCAAGTGATATTAAAAAATCTTCCAAGGGCTTCATAAAGCTTGTAAGACAAATTAGTTTAAACATTAATTGAAGATGGAGGCTCTTATAAGACCATGACATTTTACCTGTACATAGTAACTTTCCTGATTTTCTTCTTCTTCTGATTTCATAGGAACTTGAGAAATGGAGAAATAGGCTACAAAAAGAACAAGATTATGAATCGCCAGAAGAAAATTGCCAACAAATTGAAAGATTCATCCAGGTAGGTCTAATCTGCGTGAATTCTGAGAGGGCCAACAGGCCTACGATGAAGAAAATTGTCGACTTACTTCAAGGGTTGGAAAGTATGAATTGGTACATTAGCAACGAGGTAAAACCACTGGCTGCCCAGTATGCTAACTTAAGGGTTGGAAAGTATGTATTTTGTACCTTCTGTTTTTGTGCTTTACAGAGTTCGAAACATTACATTTCAATATTTTTACCTAGAAAATTATAATGCTAACTTCTCCAGATACTAGCCTTGTTCTAGGTTAAGCTATGGAGATTTGGCTCATGGGTGCATATGCACCCATTATGTAATTTTTTTTAGTTTTTTTTGAGAATGTAAAAAAAATCCGGAAAAAAATCCGGGTGTAGATTACAATATGATGTGCTAGCACAAAAAAATTCAGGGTGAAAAAACTTTTTTTGTGATCTGTACAAAAAAGAGAAAAAACTGACGCGTATATATACGTTTCGGTGTGTCCGGATTTGTCTTTTTTGCACAGGTTGCAAAAAAACTTTTTTCTTCACGAAATTTTTTTGTGTCAACATGAAATGTCATGAGCTACATGTAAATTTTTTTTTGGAATTTTTTGACATTTCGAAAAATGTTTTCCGGGTAGTGGGTGCATCTGCACCCACTACCCGTATTGAATTTCCGGTTAAGCTATGTGCTTACTTCGTACAATATATGACACTTGCTAATGTAAATTCTTCTTAAAGAGTAATTTCTTCAGTCTACCGTTTATAGGGGTGCTGAGTAAAGCTAGGATAGGATATTTTGGCTAGAACTCATTAGCAAACAGTTTTAAATTAATTTTTTGGTATCCAACTTCAAATAAAATTGATTTTATATTATCCAACTTAAAGAATGATTTGTTAATATCCATTTTTTACAGGATAAAGACATAGTATAAATTAGCACAATAGTTCTACATCTAAATTATTTTATGTAGTGGAAATAACATTTTGATTTATTTACCTTCAGTCTGCACGCAATTAACGTGTGTTCCTTGAACTATTAAAAGTTAAAAGTGTTCTTGATATTTTACTCCCAAATTTTTTCATTTAAACTTGAACTTTGAACACAGATATATATTGTAAAAAGCAAAGAGAACTCTCAATTTCCGACCTCTGATATCTTGTAAAATGTTTAGATGTATATTTTCACATACAGTTTTGTTGAACACATATAAATCTACTAGAACTTATATTACTTGTCAAGTTAGTGTGTAGTGGTGTTATTTAACTTCAGGAAACCAGAGTGGGTATAAATAAAGCAAATTAAATTAACCGGCTATGTGGCTCATTCCAGCTATCAAGTCATGACATCCAGGTGGAGACCTTGTTTAGCAACGGAGATTGACGCAATGTCCATTGGTCCTGTTTTTATGGCACGCCCCTGAAAATTTTAACGATTTTATAAGCCGATTAATGCATATATATGGTTTAAGTTAGCTTGAATTCTTCAACAGGGATCTGGATATCTTTTTGTGCTCATCGCAAGTGGTGTTTATGTGCGCGGAACGGTTATGCAAGTTGTAATATGTTTGCTCTACTCTACAGTTCTGGTTCAGTTTAACAATAATTTAGGGGAAGGATTCGTGCGGAAGGGCGCGAGGGTTCGAGCGACATGCTCGCTTGTTGTTTGCCTCGTGGAGCCAGGATGTGTGTGCGTGTGCGTCTGCGTCTTCCATTAATCGTGACAGCTTTGTGCACACGACTCCCGTTGCGGTGGGCGCAACCTTCCTTTTGTTTTCCGTTGTCCTCTGTTCAAACGCACACTGTAGTACAAATATCTAGTGCAGTACAAAAATGTCCGTTGCATGCTTTGCAAACAGATCATGGCGCTTCCGCATAATATTTTTTAGGGTGTACTTTTTTGTAGTACGATAGGGTTAGTGTAGCTCTGTGCGCCTTGTACCGCGAAGTGGGGTGCTAACTTATACTCCCACCGTTCCAATTTAAATGACTTCTACTTGTTAACATGTGGATGTATCTAGACATGTTACAAGTATAGATACATCCACATTTTGACAAAGTGAAGTCATTTAATTTGGAACGGAGGGAGTAGGACGCAAAAATCCACTAATCGCAAAGAGTGCATTTGTTCCCCCCCCCGGCAGTCGACTAGCATGACGACGGTGGGGTAAGGTGTTGGTTTCTTGTTGCTGAGACGCTATTAGGGCGGCATCTGCTATGTGCTGCTGCGGTTCTTGGTGGAGTCGCTGAATTTCCCCCTGAAGCCTTCCTCACTATCTGCAATCTTTTGAACTTCATCATAAAGCTCGATTCTGACGGCCTTGATTTCTGTTGCTCGGGCAGCTGTGTTTTCTACTGATATTGGTATCAACAGCTGGTTACTAGGTGGGGGTGTTGGTCTGCTGGTCGTGTTGCAGCTGCTGCCACAGCTCCTGATGCCGCAACAGCTTCTGACGCTGTGGCCAGGGCCGTCTCCAGAAATTTGGGGCCCCGGTGCGGAACGTAAAACAAAGGCCTAAATTAAATGTAAATCCTAACGCAACCTGTCGATCGGCTCAACCTTGCACTACTGCGGCATCGGCCGGTCGAGACATAGAGATCGAACTTTTATTTTGAGTGCACTTGGCAAACCAAAATTCATTGAATAGGCAAAAAAAACATTTTTTTTTGAGACATTCTGGAAATCAAACTAAAACTGGAAAAGTAGATCGTGTTTTTCTTAAGCCACACGCTACTGCACAAAATGTTCCAGGTTGTGCTAGATCAATGAATAGACTTATAGACAGCATCTAAAGAAACGGCATAGACATCGTAATGCAAAAAAAACAAGCAGCCACCGTTAGATGGGCCCTGTCACTTAAGCCCATAGGCAGACTCTAGGCCCATTTAGATCATCTTCTTCTCACGTACAACAGAAAGGTTGGATCCAGCTTCCATGGAGCTTTCGTCCAAAGAAATAAGACGATGCACGGCGCTGCTCTGCTAGGCTGCTGGAACCTGGAGGCAAGGAAAGGTGTGCGGCCGAGTAACCTCTCCGGCTCCACCACAAGAGATCTGGGCAGCCGTCCCAATGTTTGTCTTGCGATTTGGGGGCCCCAAAATTTTGGGGGCCCTGTGCCGTCGCACATCTCGCACGCCCTCGTCGACGGCCCTGGCTGCGGCTCCTGTCGCTCCTGATATGCTTGCTGCTGTGGCTTCCATCGCGGCGGTTCCGGGACCATTGGGTGGCATCCCTAAACAACCCGCGGCTCCTCCCGACATATAAACTCTGATAGGTCGCAGATCTCCTACTGATGCTGGAGTAAAAGATTTTCGATCCACCACCAAGCCTTTTTCAAATAATGGCTCGATAGATTGTGCTTCTTCATCTACTTGGCTTGGTGGCTCATCGTTGTTACAGATAACTCTTCTTTATCAATGGTCACAACAACTACTTCCTCTGAGTCGCCGTCTTGAGGTGGAACCGATGATCCGCTACTGATGAAGCCGATGATGACGTTGATTGAACCAAAGGGGATGACATGGCCAAACTCCATGTAATCTGCTTCTGGGCCCCACTCCAAGTCGTCGATGAAGGGGACACCATTGATTTGTTCGATCAAGACCGATGGCGAGATTCTGGATCCCCGACATCGATCCAGCTCCAAAGGATACGCTCTTGATCGCAGGCCCTACGGTAGACACCAACTGTCGTGGGTTAGACACGAGAGATGTCAAAGCTAGATGAATTTATACGTGTGGAACTAGGTTTTGGTGGGGTTCTGATGCTCCAGAGCCCCCTTAGATGAAACCCTAGACCCCTTGGAAAAAAGTCAAAGTTCCCGTCTACCCCCTTTGAACGGCGTCGAAAGGGGTAGCCCAGTGGACTTTTTTGCTTGGTTATGTTAGGATAGGACATAGGTACATGGAAAACCAACTTTTATCAGAAGTTGTCACAAGATTGCCCCCGTTTCGCCCGAAACAGGAGTTTTCAGCTATAAGTCCACAAACTTAGTAGAGAGAAAGTGAAGCCGGTGATGTCGGTCACACAACAGAGTAGATTCTTGGATATTTGAAACACCCAACTCAATTGTGTACATATGGTATGGAACCACCTAGGTTTTGGTGGGGTTCCGATGCTCCGGAGCCCCGCTTCGGCGAAAACCTAAACCCGCTGGAAAAAAGTCAAATTTCCCGTCTACCCCCTTTGAACGACGTCGAAAGGGGGTAGCCCAGTGGACTTTTTTTTCTTGATTGTGTTAGGTTAGGACATAGGTACATGGAAAACCAACTTTTATCACAAGTTGTCACAAGATTGCCCCCGTTTCGGCCGAAACGGGAGTTTTCAGCTATAAGTCCACACACTTAGTAGAGAGAAAGTGAAGCCGGTGATGTCGGTCACACAACAGAGTAGATTCTTGGACATTTAAACATCCAACACAATTGTGTACATATGGTATGGAACCACATAGGTTTTGGTGGCGTTTCGACGCTCCGGAGACCCGCTTCGGCGAAACCCTAGACCCGTTGGAAAAAAGTCGAGGTTCCCGTCTACCCCCTTTGAACGGCGTCGAAAGGGGGTAGCCCAGTGGACTTTTTTGCTTGGGTGTGTTAGGTTAGGACATAGGTACATGGAAAACCAACGTTTATCACAAGTTGTCACTAGATTGCCCCCGTTTCACCCGAAACGGGAGTTTTCAGCTATAAGTCCACACACTTAGTAGAGAGAAAGTGAAGCCGGTGATGTCGGTCACACAACAGAGTAGATTCTTGGACATTTGAAACATCCAACACAGCAGTGTACATATGGTATGGAAACACCTAGGTTTTGGTGGGGTTCCGACGCTCCGGAGCCCCGCTTCGGTGAAACCCTAGACCCGCTGGAAAAAAGTCAAAATTCCCGTCTACCCCCTTTGAACGGCGTCGAAAGGGGGTAGCCCAGTGGACTTTTTTGCTTGGTTGTGTTAGGTTAGGACATAGGTACATGGAAAACCAACTTTTATCACAAGTTGTCACAAGATTGCCCCCGTTTCGCCCGAAACGGGAGTTTTCAGCTATAAGTCCACACACTTAGTAGAGAGAAAGTGAAGCCGGTGATGTCGGTCACACAACAGAGTAGATTCTTGGACATTTGAAACACCCAACAGAATTGTGTACATATGGTATGGAACCACCTAGGTTTTGGTGGGGTTCCGACGCTCCGGAGCCCCGCTTCGGCGAAACCCTAGACCCGCTTGAAAAAAGTCAAAGTTCCCGTCTACCCCTTTGAACGACGTTGAAAGGGGTAGCCCAGTGGCCTTTTTTGCTTGGTTTTGTTAGGTTAGGACATAGGTACATGGAAAACCAACTTTTATCACAAATTGTCACAAGATTGCCCTTGTTTCGCCCAAAACGGAAGTTTTCAGCTATAAGTCCACACACTTAGTAGAGAGAAAGTGAAGCCTGTGATGTCGGTCATACAACAGAGTAGATTCTTGGACATTTGAAACACCCAACACAATTGTGTACATATGGTATGGAACCACCTAGGTTTTGGTGGGGTTCCGACGCTCCGGAGCCCAGCTTCGGCGAAATCCTAGAACCGCTGGAAAAAAGTCAAAGTTCCCGTCTACACCCTTTGAACGACGTCGAAAGGGGGTATCCCAGTGGACTTTTTTGCTTGGTTGTGTTAGGTTAGGACATAGGTACATGGAAAACCAACTTTTATCACAAGTTGTTACAAGATTGCCCCCGTTTCGCCCGAAACGGGAGTTTTCAGCTATAAGTCCACACAGTAGAGAGAAAGTGATGCCGGTGATGTCGGTCACACAACAGAGTAGATTATTGGACATTTGAAACTGGTGGGGTTCCGACGCTCCGAAGCCCCGCTTCGGCGAAACCCTAGACCCACTGGAAAAAAGTCAAAGTTCCCGTCTACCCCCTTTGAACGGCGTCGAAAGGGTGTAGCCCAGTGGACTTTTTTGCTTGGTTGTGTTAGGTTAGGACATAGGTACATGGAAAACCAACTTTTATCACAAGTTGTCACAAGATTGCCCCCGTTTCGCCCGAAACGGGAGTTTTCAGCTATAAGTCCACACACTTAGTAGAGAGAAAGTGAAGCCGGTGATGTCGGTCACACAACAGAGTAGATTCTTGGATATTTGAAACACCCAACACAATTGTGTACATATGGTATGGAACCACCTAGGTTTTGGTGGGGTTCCGACGCTCCGGAGCCCGCTTCGGCGAAACCCTAAACCCGCTGGAAAAAAGTCAAAGTTCCCGTCTACCCCCTTTGAACGACGTCGAAAGGGGTAGCCCAGTGGACTTTTTTTGCTTGGTTTACTTAGGTTATGACATAGGTACATGAAAAACCAACTTTTATCACAAGTTGTCACAAGATTGCCCCCGTTTCGCCCGAAACGGGAGTTTTCAGCTATAAGTCCACACACTTAGTAGAGAGAAAGTGAAGCCGGTGATGTCGGTCATACAACAGAGTAGATTCTTGGACATTTGAGACACCCAACACAATTATGTACATATGGTATGGAACCACCTAGGTTTTGGTGGGGTTCCGACGCTACGGAGCCCCGCTTCGGCGAAACCCTAGACCCGCTGGAAAAAAGTCAAAGTTCCCGTCTACCCCCTTTGAATGGCGTTGAAAGGGGTAGCCCAGTGGACTTTTTTTCTTGGTTGTGTTAGGTTAGGACTTTTTTTACAAGGTTATGACTGACAATTATATTTCCTATCTCTAGTTCTCCAATAAATAAAAACAATACTAACATTGGCTACAATCTCTCTCATGCAAACAGGCGGTGCTTAATGGGGAAGAGATTGCTATAAAAAAGCTTCATTCACTGGTAGGATTTGATGACAGAAGCTTTGACAATCAATTCCGTAACCTTAACAAGACCCGTCACAAAAATATCATACGGTTAACTGGATACTGCTACGAATCACAGCATAGATATATTGAGCACAACGGGGAAATTGTTTTGGCTAAAATGAGAGAGCGACTTCTGTTCTTCGAGTATATGCACGGCGGAAGCCTCGATAAATATATTGAAGGTAATTCGTTGCAACTGTAATTGTATTACAATCACATTTGGCTATATCGTACATTCACTATACTACTAGATTGGATGCCCAAGATGATGGATTTTATGGTGTACACCCTTTTTTTTTCTCCTTTTCCCTCTTAATTGCAGATAAAGGATGTCTACTTGATTGGCCCACTTGTTACCAAATAATTCGAGGGATTTCTGAGGGAGTAAATCACCTTCACAATGCCCGGGATAATCCTATTTTCCATCTGGACTTAAACCCTTCTAAGATTTTGCTGGATAGGAGCATGATGCCCAAAGTTTCAGGTTTTGATTTGTCGAGATGTGTTTATTCAATAGACCAGACATATCAAACAGAGATCCTACAAGGAACACCGTAAGTTGACACGGGTCAAGCATGTTTTAAGCTGGACAGTTCTTATAATGATTTTAAACAAAGTTAAAATTTGTATTCACACTAACCGTAACAATTTTTTATGCTAATGACATAATGCAGTGCATACATGCCACCAGAATATATAGACAAGAGACTTATAACACAGAAGTATGACGTGTTTAGTTTGGGCGTCATAATTATAAGAATGATGGCAGGAGACATGGGATATTACCGTAGTAGTGAAATGCCTCCGGAAGATTTTATTGAGCTTGTAAGAATTTTTTTCTATCGGTACTATGTTCTACACGTTTAATTATTTTTGCAGGCAGTCTAGGTGTTATCATTCTAAGGGAGTTTTGTTCCAATTTCGCATGCAGGTATGTGAAAACTGGAAGAAACGGCTGCAGGCAACGTCGGAGTATCCATGTCACGAGATAGACGACATAGCACGAGTGCGTACATGTGTTGAGATGGCATTAAGATGTGTGAACAAGGACCGAGAGAAAAGGCCGTGTATTGAGGATATTGTCCTTAAACTGGAGGAACTGGAGGAACCAGAAGCCGAGAGTAAGAACCTAATGTCACAGGCCCCTGATGAGTCAAAAGACCTAGTCCTAAAGGTGCGTACATCTATCATTATAAGAACCAGAAACATCATATATTAACAATCCACGTCCATGGAGGCTAATTGACTTCAATTATTAGCATAGTTTTAAATAGCCACCTATAGCGGGACTATAGCCTTTTTGCAGATTGCTGCTAAGTGCGTGAGTACAGAAGGCTATAGCTGCGCTATAGCTGTCTTCAGATGCCATGGCTATAGCATTTACCAGGCTATTTAAAACATTGATTAGTAGCCTACTTTACATCAAGTGATTAAAGTATTTGTTGTTTAGTTTCTGCAGTATGTTATCCATTACTACCTTGCTCCGCCCCTAACTGCTCTTGGTCACCTAGAGGTCGGTAGTGCCATATGTGATTTGCGGCACTGTACAGTGTGTGTGGCAGCCTATATATATTCCTCATTTTATTTCCATTCAACAGCAGGAGTACTGTGTTTCAATTACAAGAAAAGATTTTTTACAGGATTTTTAAACGGGTTCCAATGGCAAGAAAAAGCCTTGGGCATCCCCTCGACATGTGACATGGGATCTACACCTGAATTTTTAAAAAACTACTGGAGGTGTGTAACCCGATGTCCGCTAAAACTAGCTTAGCCACCTCAGGGTATGTTATGTGCTCTCCGCTGAACTCTCTCCGGTTCCTTACTTCCAAATGTTTCATAGGACATAGATAAAGTGTCCATTCCGGTATCGAGCTTTGTTGGTCGAAGGAGATGACAAAATGTTCTCCCATCGTTCATGTAGTTAGAATGCGGCGACAATGGTGGACCGGTTAGACCAAGGCGTCTAGTCACAAGGTGCGACAAGCTCACGAGTTACGGACAATCCAGGGATTGGTGGGTCTATAGGAATGCCGGGTAGCTACACTAGCACAAATCTAATTTTTCTACCGCAAAATAAGCAAACTGTTGCAGTTATAATTTTTATCATGTAAATTACGAAACTGCTTCAGTTCTAGATCACTGAATTACCAGTAGGCGCGATGTGCCAATCTCGGTTTAAGCGGAACGCGGTAGAGTACACGTACAATCCTCTGGATCCAGTCGCCGATCTTGCCTGTGTCTCCGACGTCCTCGAGGGCAAACAGTGGTGAGAGCTCGAGGACCTCGCCATACCGGCGCCGGCGGAGATGGCTCCCTAGTGCTGGAGGAGTTTTGGCCGGATTGGTCTAGGCTGCGAGGAAAAGATATTTTTATTTTATAAAAAAAGGTGGCAATTAAGGTCCGTCTTTATCCTACCGTTACCGTCATGCCATGTAATCACTTGCAGTTGGTCAATTTTTTTAGAAAGGTTGTCAAATTCTATTTACCGACAGATCAGTGTTATTTGTCAGTGCCACAACATGACTCAATTCCGGTGGCAATGTGCCAAAAAACACGAATCCCCGTGCTTTTTTTTGCAAAGGTTGCCTCAAATGTGGTGGTTTTTTACAATTATGTCTACTCTATGCTCGGTGGGCTCGTGAACTTCATAGACCAACATGTTCTCGTGTTCCCTGTGGCTACTGTGGCATAAAATTTGGTTCCCCGTTTGTGCGTTTTACAGTAGTTTTCGTCTAGTCGTCCAAGGGACCAGGCGGTCCGTACAGGAACCTTTATGTCATGCTTACACACACGTGCAGGGCCAACACGTCTTATCGGCTCGCTTAACCCAGCATGCCTCGGTTGGGTGACCTGTAAGGTTGTGCTCGACTATCCCGACAATTTCGAACGATACAAAATCCCTGCATTCCTACAATTTCTATAAAAATATATTAATATCCTTCGTATGAGAGAAATAATAAAGTTAAATTATAAGTGCTAATAGGAGCAGCATAAATTTATGCAATCTCTCATTAATCCAGGGTCTCTGTGCAGATGGGATCCCAGCGACCCTATATTTCGTCGCAACACACGGAAACCAAACTGCAACATTACACATTTCAGCATTTGAAAGACATCACAGACAACTTCTCCAATGACCGAATACTTGGTACCGGTGGTTTTGCTGTGGTATATAAGGTATTTTAAATCGCATATGTTCTCTTTTTCCCCAAATAGGTAGCGATACTTGATCTACATGCCCATATACATACTAATAAGAGACTCTCAACAGGGAGTTCTAGAGAACGGAGAAATGGTTGCGGTGAAGAACCTTCGGCGCGTAATGCCGAGCTCACAAGAGCAATTTTAGAACGAGGTTAATATTTTGATGAAACTAACGCACCCAAACATAGTGCGACTAGTAGGCTACTGCTACGAAATGAACCATATACATATTCCTCACAATGGAAAATCTGTTTTTGCTTGGAGCACTGAATGTTTATTTCTCTTGGAATGTTTTCCTAAAGGAAATCTTGCTAATTACATTTCAGGTATGATATTTATATATCGAATAGTCCATTTATTTCTACATTTCATCTTCTTGTGAGATTGTGATTATTAGTGTTTGATTATAACTCCTGAAAATAATCTATTACAGTATCAATATGGAGTATTCACTATGAAAATGAACATGAGAATGTACAAAGAATATATTGTTATCTTCTTTGTGTAGAAAATACAACAATAGAATTTAAGACAATGTCTACATAACACTCTTCCTTTTATTACAAATGCAGATGCATCTTCTGGACTTGATTGGCACACCCGCTCCAAAATAATTGAGGGGATTTCCTATGGTTTACAGTACCTTCATGAGCAATCTAATGGTCCAATTATTCATTTGGACCTAAAACCTTCGAACATATTGCTTGACGAAAATATGGTAGGAAAAATTACAGACTTTGGTCTGTCAAGGTTGCTTGATCAGACACAAACTATGCGCACTACACATCTTAGCGGAACATTGTATGTGAACAGCCTATTGATAGTCTATTGTTATTTAGTAATTGTGCTTTTATTCTAGACGGACTCTTACTTCATATTCACCCACTCATGTTATCATGCAGCGGTTATATGTCACCTGAATTGTTTCGAGGTACAATCACACCTAAGTCAGACATATTCAGTTTGGGTGTAATTATAATGGAGATAATAACAGGACACAGGGATTACCCAAGTGATATTAAAAAATCTTCCAAGGGCTTCATAAAGCTTGTAAGACAAATTAGTTTAAACATTAATTGAAGATGGAGGCTCTTATAAGACCATGACATTTTACCTGTACATAGTAACTTTCCTGATTTTCTTCTTCTTCTGATTTCATAGGAACTTGAGAAATGGAGAAATAGGCTACAAAAAGAACAAGATTATGAATCGCCAGAAGAAAATTGCCAACAAATTGAAAGATTCATCCAGGTAGGTCTAATCTGCGTGAATTCTGAGAGGGCCAACAGGCCTACGATGAAGAAAATTGTCGACTTACTTCAAGGGTTGGAAAGTATGAATTGGTACATTAGCAACGAGGTAAAACCACTGGCTGCCCAGTATGCTAACTTAAGGGTTGGAAAGTATGTATTTTGTACCTTCTGTTTTTGTGCTTTACAGAGTTCGAAACATTACATTTCAATATTTTTACCTAGAAAATTATAATGCTAACTTCTCCAGATACTAGCCTTGTTCTAGGTTAAGCTATGGAGATTTGGCTCATGGGTGCATATGCACCCATTATGTAATTTTTTTTAGTTTTTTTTGAGAATGTAAAAAAAATCCGGAAAAAAATCCGGGTGTAGATTACAATATGATGTGCTAGCACAAAAAAATTCAGGGTGAAAAAACTTTTTTTGTGATCTGTACAAAAAAGAGAAAAAACTGACGCGTATATATACGTTTCGGTGTGTCCGGATTTGTCTTTTTTGCACAGGTTGCAAAAAAACTTTTTTCTTCACGAAATTTTTTTGTGTCAACATGAAATGTCATGAGCTACATGTAATTTTTTTTTGGAATTTTTTGACATTTCGAAAAATGTTTTCCGGGTAGTGGGTGCATCTGCACCCACTACCCGTATTGAATTTCCGGTTAAGCTATGTGCTTAATTCGTACAATATATGACACTTGCTAATGTAAATTCTTCTTAAAGAGTAATTTCTTCAGTCTACCGTTTATAGGGGTGCTGAGTAAAGCTAGGATAGGATATTTTGGCTAGAACTCATTAGCAAACAGTTTTAAATTAATTTTTTGGTATCCAACTTCAAATAAAATTGATTTTATATTATCCAACTTAAAGAATGATTTGTTAATATCCATTTTTTACAGGATAAAGACATAGTATAAATTAGCACAATAGTTCTACATCTAAATTATTTTATGTAGTGGAAATAACATTTTGATTTATTTACCTTCAGTCTGCACGCAATTAACGTGTGTTCCTTGAACTATTAAAAGTTAAAAGTGTTCTTGATATTTTACTCCCAAATTTTTTCATTTAAACTTGAACTTTGAACACAGATATATATTGTAAAAAGCAAAGAGAACTCTCAATTTCCGACCTCTGATATCTTGTAAAATGTTTAGATGTATATTTTCACATACAGTTTTGTTGAACACATATAAATCTACTAGAACTTATATTACTTGTCAAGTTAGTGTGTAGTGGTGTTATTTAACTTCAGGAAACCAGAGTGGGTATAAATAAAGCAAATTAAATTAACCGGCTATGTGGCTCATTCCAGCTATCAAGTCATGACATCCAGGTGGAGACCTTGTTTAGCAACGGAGATTGACGCAATGTCCATTGGTCCTGTTTTTATGGCACGCCCCTGAAAATTTTAACGATTTTATAAGCCGATTAATGCATATATATGGTTTAAGTTAGCTTGAATTCTTCAACAGGGATCTGGATATCTTTTTGTGCTCATCGCAAGTGGTGTTTATGTGCGCGGAACGGTTATGCAAGTTGTAATATGTTTGCTCTACTCTACAGTTCTGGTTCAGTTTAACAATAATTTAGGGGAAGGATTCGTGCGGAAGGGCGCGAGGGTTCGAGCGACATGCTCGCTTGTTGTTTGCCTCGTGGAGCCAGGATGTGTGTGCGTGTGCGTCTGCGTCTTCCATTAATCGTGACAGCTTTGTGCACACGACTCCCGTTGCGGTGGGCGCAACCTTCCTTTTGTTTTCCGTTGTCCTCTGTTCAAACGCACACTGTAGTACAAATATCTAGTGCAGTACAAAAATGTCCGTTGCATGCTTTGCAAACAGATCATGGCGCTTCCGCATAATATTTTTTAGGGTGTACTTTTTTGTAGTACGATAGGGTTAGTGTAGCTCTGTGCGCCTTGTACCGCGAAGTGGGGTGCTAACTTATACTCCCACCGTTCCAATTTAAATGACTTCTACTTGTTAACATGTGGATGTATCTAGACATGTTACAAGTATAGATACATCCACATTTTGACAAAGTGAAGTCATTTAATTTGGAACGGAGGGAGTAGGACGCAAAAATCCACTAATCGCAAAGAGTGCATTTGTTCCCCCCCCCGGCAGTCGACTAGCATGACGACGGTGGGGTAAGGTGTTGGTTTCTTGTTGCTGAGACGCTATTAGGGCGGCATCTGCTATGTGCTGCTGCGGTTCTTGGTGGAGTCGCTGAATTTCCCCCTGAAGCCTTCCTCACTATCTGCAATCTTTTGAACTTCATCATAAAGCTCGATTCTGACGGCCTTGATTTCTGTTGCTCGGGCAGCTGTGTTTTCTACTGATATTGGTATCAACAGCTGGTTACTAGGTGGGGGTGTTGGTCTGCTGGTCGTGTTGCAGCTGCTGCCACAGCTCCTGATGCCGCAACAGCTTCTGACGCTGTGGCCAGGGCCGTCTCCAGAAATTTGGGGCCCCGGTGCGGAACGTAAAACAAAGGCCTAAATTAAATGTAAATCCTAACGCAACCTGTCGATCGGCTCAACCTTGCACTACTGCGGCATCGGCCGGTCGAGACATAGAGATCGAACTTTTATTTTGAGTGCACTTGGCAAACCAAAATTCATTGAATAGGCAAAAAAAACATTTTTTTTTGAGACATTGTGGAAATCAAACTAAAACTGGAAAAGTAGATCGTGTTTTTCTTAAGCCACACGCTACTGCACAAAATGTTCCAGGTTGTGCTAGATCAATGAATAGACTTATAGACAGCATCTAAAGAAACGGCATAGACATCGTAATGCAAAAAAAACAAGCAGCCACCGTTAGATGGGCCCTGTCACTTAAGCCCATAGGCAGACTCTAGGCCCATTTAGATCATCTTCTTCTCACGTACAACAGAAAGGTTGGATCCAGCTTCCATGGAGCTTTCGTCCAAAGAAATAAGACGATGCACGGCGCTGCTCTGCTAGGCTGCTGGAACCTGGAGGCAAGGAAAGGTGTGCGGCCGAGTAACCTCTCCGGCTCCACCACAAGAGATCTGGGCAGCCGTCCCAATGTTTGTCTTGCGATTTGGGGGCCCCAAAATTTTGGGGGCCCTGTGCCGTCGCACATCTCGCACGCCCTCGTCGACGGCCCTGGCTGCGGCTCCTGTCGCTCCTGATATGCTTGCTGCTGTGGCTTCCATCGCGGCGGTTCCGGGACCATTGGGTGGCATCCCTAAACAACCCGCGGCTCCTCCCGACATATAAACTCTGATAGGTCGCAGATCTCCTACTGATGCTGGAGTAAAAGATTTTCGATCCACCACCAAGCCTTTTTCAAATAATGGCTCGATAGATTGTGCTTCTTCATCTACTTGGCTTGGTGGCTCATCGTTGTTACAGATAACTCTTCTTTATCAATGGTCACAACAACTACTTCCTCTGAGTCGCCGTCTTGAGGTGGAACCGATGATCCGCTACTGATGAAGCCGATGATGACGTTGATTGAACCAAAGGGGATGACATGGCCAAACTCCATGTAATCTGCTTCTGGGCCCCACTCCAAGTCGTCGATGAAGGGGACACCATTGATTTGTTCGATCAAGACCGATGGCGAGATTCTGGATCCCCGACATCGATCCAGCTCCAAAGGATACGCTCTTGATCGCAGGCCCTACGGTAGACACCAACTGTCGTGGGTTAGACACGAGAGATGTCAAAGCTAGATGAATTTATACGTGTGGAACTAGGTTTTGGTGGGGTTCTGATGCTCCAGAGCCCCCTTAGATGAAACCCTAGACCCCTTGGAAAAAAGTCAAAGTTCCCGTCTACCCCCTTTGAACGGCGTCGAAAGGGGTAGCCCAGTGGACTTTTTTGCTTGGTTATGTTAGGATAGGACATAGGTACATGGAAAACCAACTTTTATCAGAAGTTGTCACAAGATTGCCCCCGTTTCGCCCGAAACAGGAGTTTTCAGCTATAAGTCCACAAACTTAGTAGAGAGAAAGTGAAGCCGGTGATGTCGGTCACACAACAGAGTAGATTCTTGGATATTTGAAACACCCAACTCAATTGTGTACATATGGTATGGAACCACCTAGGTTTTGGTGGGGTTCCGATGCTCCGGAGCCCCGCTTCGGCGAAAACCTAAACCCGCTGGAAAAAAGTCAAATTTCCCGTCTACCCCCTTTGAACGACGTCGAAAGGGGGTAGCCCAGTGGACTTTTTTTCTTGATTGTGTTAGGTTAGGACATAGGTACATGGAAAACCAACTTTTATCACTAGTTGTCACAAGATTGCCCCCGTTTCGGCCGAAACGGGAGTTTTCAGCTATAAGTCCACACACTTAGTAGAGAGAAAGTGAAGCCGGTGATGTCGGTCACACAACAGAGTAGATTCTTGGACATTTAAACACCCAACACAATTGTGTACATATGGTATGGAACCACATAGGTTTTGGTGGAGTTTCGACGCTCCGGAGACCCGCTTCGGCGAAACCCTAGACCCGTTGGAAAAAAGTCAAGGTTCCCGTCTACCCCCTTTGAACGGCGTCGAAAGGGGGTAGCCCAGTGGACTTTTTTGCTTGGTTGTGTTAGGTTAGGACATAGGTACATGGAAAACCAACTTTTATCACAAGTTGTCACTAGATTGCCCCCGTTTCACCTGAAACGGGAGTTTTCAGCTATAAGTCCACACACTTAGTAGAGAGAAAGTGAAGCCGGTGATGTCGGTCACACAACAGAGTAGATTCTTGGACATTTGAAACATCCAACACAGCAGTGTACATATGGTATGGAAACACCTAGGTTTTGGTGGGGTTCCGACGCTCCGGAGCCCCGCTTCGGCGAAACCCTAGACCCGCTGGAAAAAAGTCAAAATTCCCGTCTACCCCCTTTGAACGGCGTCGAAAGGGGGTAGCCCAGTGGACTTTTTTGCTTGGTTGTGTTAGGTTAGGACATAGGTACATGGAAAAACAACTTTTATCACAAGTTGTCACAAGATTGCCCCCGTTTCGCCCGAAACGGGAGTTTTCAGCTATACGTCCACACACTTAGTAGAGAGAAAGTGAAGCCGGTGATGTCGGTCACACAACAGAGTAGATTCTTGGATATTTCAAACACCCAACACAATTGTGTACATATGGTATGGAACCACCTAGATTTTGGTGGGGTTCCGACGTTCCGGAGCCCCGCTTCGGCGAAACCCTAGACCCGCTTGAAAAAAGTCAAAGTTCCCGTCTACCCCATTTGAACGGCGTCGAAAGGGGGTAGCCCAGTGGCCTTTTTTGCTTGGTTTTGTTAGGTTAGGACCTAGGTACATGGAAAACCAACTTTTATCACAAGTTGTCACAAGATTGCCCCTGTTTCGCCCAAAACGGGAGTTTTTAGCTATAAGTCCACACACTTAGTAGAGAGCAAGTGAAGCCGGTGATGTCGGTCATACAACAGAGTAGATTCTTGGACATTTGAAACACCCAACACAATTGTGTACATATGGTATGGAACCACCTAGGTTTTGGTGGGGTTCCGACGCTCCGGAGCCCAGCTTCGGCGAAACCCTAGACCCGCTGGAAAAAAGTCAAAGTTCCCGTCTACCCCCTTTGAACGGCGTCGAAAGGGGGTAGCCCAGTGGACTTTTTTGCTTGGTTGTGTTACGTTAGGACATAGGTACATGGAAAACCAACTTTTATGACATGTTGTCAGAAGATTGCCCCCGTTTCGCCCGAAACGGGAGTTTTCAGCTATAAGTCCACACACTTAGTAGAGAGAAAGTGAAGCCGGTGATGTCGGTCACACAACAGAGTAGATTCTTGGATATTTGAAACACCCAACACAATTGTGTACATATGGTATGAAACCACCTAGGTTTTGGTGGGGTTCCGACGCTCCGGTGCGCCGCTTCGGCGGAACCCTAAACCCGCTGGAAAAAAGTCAAAGTTCCCGTCTACCCCCTTTGAACGACGTCGAAAGGGGGTAGCCCAGTGGACTTTTTTGCTTGGTTTACTTAGGTTAGGACATAGGTACATGGAAAACCAACTTTTATCACAAGTTGTCACAAGATTGCCCCCGTTTCGCCCGAAACGGGAGTTTTCAGCTATAAGTCCACACACTTAGTAGAGAGAAAGTGAAGCCGGTGATGTCGGTCATACAACAGAGTAGATTCTTGGACATTTGAGACACCCAACACAATTGTGTACATATGGTATGGAACCACCTAGGTTTTGGTGGGGTTCCGACGCTACGGAGCCCCGCTTCGGCGAAACCCTAGACCCGCTGGAAAAAAGTCAAAGTTCCCGTCTACCCCCTTTGAATGGCGTTGAAAGGGGTAGCCCAGTGGACTTTTTTTCTTGGTTGTGTTAGGTTAGGATATAGGTACATGGAAAACCAATATCCACCCCAACACTTGCAATAATATTTACACACATGCGATAACACAAAACAAGATTCGCACATAATACTTCCGAGAGACAAGATTCGCGACGTTATTTTATGTGGGTGGAGACCGCTATTCGGCGTAGCTATATACATAGAAATGAATAAAAACATATTAAACTTAATTGAGAGTAATAAATAGATACATAAAAATGAAGATTAGGGTAAAAAACATGATGACTATTTTCGGCGAAACTATATACATAGAGCTATTCGGTGTATCTGTATACATAAAAATGAATATATTTTTTAAACATATTAAACTTAATTTACAGAACATTAAAAATGAAGAATATAAACATATTAAACTTAATCTAAAAAAAAAGAAAAAAATAGAACTCTGTGCCGATGGCAAAACCGTCGGCATAGGTCCCTTCCCTTCCCTTAAAGGAAAAACAAACAGGGCAGCTATGCCGACGGCAAAGCCGTCGGCACAGGTGGGTACAGATACACGCATAAAAAATGAAGGTTAAAATAAAACTAGAAGGCTGTGCCTACGGCTTTGCCGTCGGCACAGATACACGCACAAAAAGGAAAACATGATGTAAAAGGGAAAAAAATAGGGTACCTGTGCCGACGGCAAAACCGTCGGCACAGGTAGGTGTCGACATCACCTGCTCGTGGTCGGGGACCTGTGCCTACGGCTGGCTTTTTGCCGACGGCTACCGTCGGGACAGGGTGGCTGTGCCGACGGGGATATCTGTGCCGACGGCCAGGATCACGGGGTGGTCTCATAGGAACCTGTGCCGACGGCCCCGATAAAAAGCCGTCGGCACAGGTGTTGACCGTCGGCATAGGTAGGCTCTCCTGTAGTGAGATGGGATTGGGCCTGGAGGTCATGGGTGAAATCACCGGTCGCATGGTTGTCCCAAGCACGGTCCGACTCCACCCATATTCAAGCCACCACGTCAACCTTAGCCATAGAGCTCGCGCCAATTTCTCAAGATCAATCATGCTAAGCCCTCCAATATTTTTTGTCATACAAACAAGATCTCATTTGAATTTTCATTTTCTATCTGAGGCCTTGTAACTCGGTCAAGCTTAAGAATGGCTTCATGATGCCTTTTGGGAGAGCAAAGGCAGTGAATTGACAAAACAAAACAAAGTCAGGCAAAATGGACATTTAGAAAAAATGAATTGACAAAAATGGAAACATGACGTAAACTAGAACCATAAAAAATAAACTGAGGAAAAAAGAAACATAAAAACAAAACGAAAGAAAAAAGGAAAAATTGAAAATAAGAAAGAAACATGAAAACTAGAAAAGAAATGAAAAGCATGAATAGCCGGAAGGAACCAAAACCGTGAAAAGAAGCCTACAATCCTAGTACTTAGCTGTGATTGGTCAAGACAAGCCTACAATCCTAGTACCTAGCTGTGATTGGTCAATCCTAGCACTTCGCTGTGATTGGTCAAGACAAAATACATGATCCGCATGAATTGCTGTGATTGTTGCGATTTCTGCTAAACAGAACGTTGTACGAACTAATCGACCGAGCGTTTAAGTAAATCTCGGTTAACCGAGCGTTATCCACGTCCTTACTTCTTTTGTTAGAGTGCAGTTTTAGCCGTAGAGTAAGCACCACACAATAGAGGAGAAAACGCCCGCGGCGAATTATAGCGAGCTGCGGCCAGCTCCACCGCTAGTTACGCCCCTCAATGATTGATCCAAGTGAAGCCAACGTTGCTTGTTTCTCTATATATAAAGCTTTTTTCTTGGCGCAACTAACCCGATCCAAATCTAGTTGCTGCTGCTGGTCGTGGATGAGATCCATCCAAATCCTCGAAGAGCAAACAACCCCATCGATCTCTTTCCATCTTTCTCCAGGTTAGTAATCATGCTTAATTTTTCTTGTCAGGTCATCGATGCTGGTGTGACTCTCCGGTTCCACAAGTCCGAGTTCTTGCTTACTTAGCTACTCTTTGTACCTTGTAAATCTTGCGTGAAGAAGCTAATTAAGCCATAGTTTTCTCTTCGAATATGTATGCGGCATAGTTTCAATATCCCCCCTTTTTCAGAAGAAAGAAAAAAAGTCAATCGTCCGTCCGAGCCAAGGTGCTGCTGTATCGAATAAGCCTGGGCGGCGGGCAAGATGGATATGAACTCGCATCTTAGACTCCATCAGATTGAAGCTCTAACAAACAACTTTTCAGAGGATAACAAAATTGGCAGTGGTGGCTATGGAGATGTTTACAAGGTTATGACTGACAATTATATTTCCTATCTCTAGTTCTCCAATAAATAAAAACAATACTAACATTGGCTACAATCTCTCTCATGCAAACAGGCGGTGCTTAATGGGGAAGAGATTGCTATAAAAAAGCTTCATTCACTGGTAGGATTATTTCATGACAGAAGCTTTGACAATCAATTCCGTAACCTTAACAAGACCCGTCACAAAAATATCATACGGTTAACTGGATACTGCTACGAATCACAGCATAGATATGTTGAGCACAACGGGGAAACTCTTTTGGCTATAATGAAAGAGCGACTTCTGTTCTTCGAGTATATGCACGGGGGAAGCCTCGATAAATATATTGAAGGTTATTCGTTGCAATTGTAATTGTATTACGATCACATTTGCCTATATCGTACTACTAGATTGGATGCCAAAGATGATGGATTTTATAGTGTACACCTTTTTTTTACATTTTCCCTCTTAATTGCAGATAAAGGATGTCGACTTGATTGGCCCACATGTTACCAAATAATTCGAGGGACTTGTGACGGAGTAAATCACCTTCACAATAACCGGGATAGGCCTATTTTCCATCTGGACTTAAAACCTTCTGAGATATTGCTGGATAGGAGCATGATGCCCAAAGTTTCAGGTTTTGATTTGTCGAGATGTGTTGCTTCAATAGAAGAGACATATCAAACAGAGGACGTAAAAGGAACAAGGTAAGTTGACGGACCAAGCATGTTTTAAGGTGGACAGAGATTTTTATAATGATTTTTAACAAAGTTAAAATAAATTGTATTCACACTAACCGTAACAATTTTTTATGCTAATGACATAATGCAGTGCATACATGCCACCAGAATATATAGACATGAGACTTATATCACAGAAGTATGACGTGTTTAGTTTGGGCGTCATAATTATAAGAATGATGGCAGGAGACATGGGATATTACCGTAGTAGTGAAATGCCTCCGGAAGATTTTATTGAGCTTGTAAGAAAAATCTTCTATCGGTGTACTATGTTCCACACGTTTAATTATTTTTGCAGGCAGTCTAGGAGTTATCATTCTAAGGGAGTTTTGTTCCAATTTCGCATGCAGGTATGTGAAAACTGGAAGAAACGGCTGCAGGCAACGTCGGAGTATCCATCTCACGAGATAGACGACATAGCACGAGTGCGTACATGTGTTGAGATAGCATTAAGATGTGTGAACAAGGACCGAGAGAAAAGGCCGTGTATTGAGGATATTGTCCTTAAACTGGAGGAACTGGAGGAACCAGAAGCCGAGAGTAAGAACCTAATGTCACAGGCCCCTGATGAGTCAAAAGACCTAGTCCTAAAGGTGCGTACATCTATCATTATAAGAACCAGAAACATCATATATTAACAATCCACGTCCATGGAGGCTAATTGACTTCAATTATTAGCATAGTTTTAAATAGCCACCTATAGCGGGGCTATAGCCTTTTTGCAGATCGCTGCTAATTGGGTGAGTACAGAAGGCTATAGCTGCGCTATAGCTGTCTTCAGATGCCATGGCTATAGCATTTACCAGGCTATTTAAAACATTGATTAGTAGCCTACTTTACACTAATTGATTATAGTATTCGTTGGTTAGTTTCCGCAGTATGTTATCCATTACTACCTTGCTCCGCCCCTACCTGCTCTTGGTCACCTAGAGGTCGGTAGTGCCATATGTGATTTGTGGCACTGTACTGTGTGTGTGGCAGCCTATATATATTCCTCATTTTATTTCCATTCAACAGCAGGAGTACTGTGTTTCAATTACAAGAAAAGATTTTTGACAGGATTTTTAAACGGGTTCCAATGGCAAGAAAAAGCCTTGGGCATCCCCTCGACATGTGACATGGGATCTACACCTGAATTTTTAAAAAACTACTGGAGGTGTGTAACCTGATGTCCGCTAAAACTAGCTTAGCCACCTCAGGGTATGTTATGTGCTCTCCGCTGAATCTCTCCGGTTCCTTACTTCCAAATGTGTCATAGGACATAGATAAAGTGTCCATTCCGGTATCGAGCTTTGTTGGTCGAAGGAGATGACAAAATGTTCTCCCATCGTTCATGTAGTTAGAATGTGGCGACAATGGTGGACTGGTTAGACCAAGGCGTCTAGTCACAAGGTGCGACAAGCTCACGAGTTACGGACAATCCAGGGATTGGTGGGTCTATAGGAATGCCGGGTAGCTACACTAGCACAAATCTAATTTTTCTACCGCCAAATAAGCAAACTGTTGCAGTTATAATTTTTATCATGTAAATTACGAAACTGCTTCAGTTCTAGATCACTGAATTACCAGTAGGCGCGATGTGCCAATCTCGGTTTAAGCGGAACGCGGTAGAGTACACGTACAATCCTCTGGATCCAGTCGCCGATCTTGCCTGTGTCTCCGACGTCCTCGAGGGCAAACAGTGGTGAGAGCTCGAGGACCTCGCCATACCGGCGCCGGCGGAGATGGCTCCCTAGTGCTGGAGGAGTTTTGGCCGGATTGGTCTAGGCTGCGAGGAAAAGATATTTTAGAAAGGAGACCATTAAGGTCCGTCTTTATCCTACCGTTACCGTCATGCCATGTAATCACTTGTAGTTGGTCAATTTTTTTAGAAAGGTTGTCAAATTCTATTTACCGACAGATCAGTGTTATTTGTCAGTGCCACAACATGACTCAATTCCGGTGGCAATGTGCCAAAAAACACGAATCCCCGTGCTTTTTTTTGCAAAGGTTGCCTCAAATGTGGTGGTTTTTTACAATTATGTCTACTCTATGCTCGGTGGGCTCGTGAACTTCATAGACCAACATGTTCTCGTGTTCCCTGTGGCTACTGTGGCATAAAATTTGGTTCCCCGTTTGTGCGTTTTACAGTAGTTTTCGTCTAGTCGTCCAAGGGACCAGGCGGTCCGTACAGGAACCTTTATGTCATGCTTACACACACGTGCAGGGCCAACACGTCTTATCGGCTCGCTTAACCCAGCATGCCTCGGTTGGGTGACCTGTAAGGTTGTGCTCGACTATCCCGACAATTTCGAACGATACAAAATCCCTGCATTCCTACAATTTCTATAAAAATATATTAATATCCTTCGTATGAGAGAAATAATAAAGTTAAATTATAAGTGCTAATAGGAGCAGCATAAATTTATGCAATCTCTCATTAATCCAGGGTCTCTGTGCAGATGGGATCCCAGCGACCCTATATTTCGTCGCAACACACGGAAACCAAACTGCAACATTACACATTTCAGCATTTGAAAGACATCACAGACAACTTCTCCAATGACCGAATACTTGGTACCGGTGGTTTTGCTGTGGTATATAAGGTATTTTAAATCGCATATGTTCTCTTTTTCCCCAAATAGGTAGCGATACTTGATCTACATGCCCATATACATACTAATAAGAGACTCTCAACAGGGAGTTCTAGAGAACGGAGAAATGGTTGCGGTGAAGAAGCTTCGGCGCGTAATGCCGAGCTCACAAGAGCAATTTGAGAACGAGGTTAATATTTTGATGAAACTAACGCACCCAAACATAGTGCGACTAGTAGGCTACTGCTACGAAATGAACCATATACATATTCCTCACAATGGAAAATCTGTTTTTGCTTGGAGCACTGAATGTTTATTTCTCTTGGAATGTTTTCCTAAAGGAAATCTTGCTAATTACATTTCAGGTATGATATTTATATATCGAATAGTCCATTTATTTCTACATTTCATCTTCTTGTGAGATTGTGATTATTATTGTTTGATTATAACTCCTGAAAATAATCTATTACAGTATCAATATGGAGTATTCACTATGAAAATGAACATGAGAATGTACAAAGAATATATTGTTATCTTCTTTGTGTAGAAAATACAACAATAGAATTTAAGACAATGTCTACATAACACTCTTCCTTTTATTACAAATGCAGATGCATCTTCTGGACTTGATTGGCACACCCGCTCCAAAATAATTGAGGGGATTTCCTATGGTTTACAGTACCTTCATGAGCAATCTAATGGTCCAATTATTCATTTGGACCTAAAACCTTCGAACATATTGCTTGACGAAAATATGGTAGGAAAAATTACAGACTTTGGTCTGTCAAGGTTGCTTGATCAGACACAAACTATGCGCACTACACATCTTAGCGGAACATTGTATGTGAACAGCCTATTGATAGTCTATTGTTATTTAGTAATTGTGCTTTTATTCTAGACGGACTCTTACTTCATATTCACCCACTCATGTTATCATGCAGCGGTTATATGTCACCTGAATTGTTTCGAGGTACAATCACACCTAAGTCAGACATATTCAGTTTGGGTGTAATTATAATGGAGATAATAACAGGACACAGGGATTACCCAAGTGATATTAAAAAATCTTCCAAGGGCTTCATAAAGCTTGTAAGACAAATTAGTTTAAACATTAATTGAAGATGGAGGCTCTTATAAGACCATGACATTTTACCTGTACATAGTAACTTTCCTGATTTTCTTCTTCTTCTGATTTCATAGGAACTTGAGAAATGGAGAAATAGGCTACAAAAAGAACAAGATTATGAATCGCCAGAAGAAAATTGCCAACAAATTGAAAGATTCATCCAGGTAGGTCTAATCTGCGTGAATTCTGAGAGGGCCAACAGGCCTACGATGAAGAAAATTGTCGACTTACTTCAAGGGTTGGAAAGTATGAATTGGTACATTAGCAACGAGGTAAAACCACTGGCTGCCCAGTATGCTAACTTAAGGGTTGGAAAGTATGTATTTTGTACCTTCTGTTTTTGTGCTTTACAGAGTTCGAAACATTACATTTCAATATTTTTACCTAGAAAATTATAATGCTAACTTCTCCAGATACTAGCCTTGTTCTAGGTTAAGCTATGGAGATTTGGCTCATGGGTGCATATGCACCCATTATGAAATTTTTTTTAGTTTTTTTTCAGAATGTAAAAAAAAATCCGGAAAAAAATCCGGGTGTAGATTACAATATGATGTGCTAGCACAAAAAAATTCAGGGTGAAAAAACTTTTTTTGTGATCTGTACAAAAAAGAGAAAAAACTGACGCGTATATATACGTTTCGGTGTGTCCGGATTTGTCTTTTTTGCACAGGTTGCAAAAAAACTTTTTTCTTCACGAAATTTTTTGTGTCAACATGAAATGTCATGAGCTACATGTAAATTTTTTTTTGGAATTTTTTGACATTTCGAAAAATGTTTTCCGGGTAGTGGGTGCATCTGCACCCACTATCCGTATTGAATTTCCGGTTAAGCTATGTGCTTAATTCGTACAATATATGACACTTGCTAATGTAAATTCTTCTTAAAGAGTAATTTCTTCAGTCTACCGTTTATAGGGGTGCTGAGTAAAGCTAGGATAGGATATTTTGGCTAGAACTCATTAGCAAAAAGTTTTAAATTGATTTTTTGGTATCCAACTTCAAATAAAATTGATTTTATATTATCCAACTTAAAGAATGATTTGTTAATATCCATTTTTTACAGGATAAAGACATAGTATAAATTAGCACAATAGTTCTACATCTAAATTATTTTATGTAGTGGAAATAACATTTTGATTTATTTACCTTCAGTCTGCACGCAATTAACGTGTGTTCCTTGAACTATTAAAAGTTAAAAGTGTTCTTGATATTTTACTCCCAATTTTTTTCATTTAAACTTGAACTTTGAACACAGATATATATTGTAAAAAGCAAAGAGAACTCTCAATTTCCGACCTCTGATATCTTGTAAAATGTTTAGATGTATATTTTCACATACAGTTTTGTTGAACACATATAAATCTACTAGAACTTATTTACTTGTCAAGTTAGTGTGTAGTGGTGTTATTTAACTTCAGGAAACCAGAGTGGGTATAAATAAAGAAAATTAAATTAACCGGCTATGTGGCTCATTCCAGCTATCAAGTCATGACATCCAGGTGGAGACCTTGTTTAGCAACGGAGATTGACGCAATGTCCATTGGTCCTGTTTTTATGGTACGCCCCTGTAAATTTTAACGATTTTATAAGCCGATTAATGCATATATATGGTTTAAGTTAGCTTGAATTCTTCAACAGGGATCTGGATATCTTTTTGTGCTCATCGCAAGTGGTGTTTATGTGCGCGGAACGGTTATGCAAGTTGTAATATGTTTGCACACGACTCCCGTTGCGGTGGGCGCAACCTTCCTTTTGTTTTCCGTTGTCCTCTGTTCAAACGCACACTGTAGTACAAATATGTAGTGCAGTACAAAAATGTCCGTTGCATGCTTTGCAAACAGATCATGGCGCTTCCGCATAATATTTTTTAGGATGTACTTTTTTTGTAGTACGATAGGGTGCAGTGATGCCATGTACCGCGAAGTGGGGTGCTAACTTATACTCCCTCCGTTCTAAATTAATTGACTTGCTATGCACCACATGTGGATGTATTTATACATGTAACATGTATAAATACATCCACATGTGGTGGATAGCAAGTCAATTAAATTGGAACGGAGGGAGTAGGACGCAAAAAAATCAACTAATCGCAATGACTGCGTTTGTTCCCCCAGCAGTCGACTAGCTGGGGGAAGGTGTTGATTTCTTGTTGCTGAGACGCTATTAGGGCGGCATCTGCTATGAGCTGCTGCTATTTTTGGTGGAGCCGCTGATTTTCACTGTGAAGCCTTCCTCACCATCTTCAATGCTTTGAACTTCATCATAAAGCTCGATTCTGACGGCCTTGATTTATGTTGCTCGGGCAGCTGTGTTTTCTGATGATATTGGTGTCAACAGCTGGTTACTAGGTGGGGGTGTTGGTCCGCTGGTCGTGTTGCAGCTGCTGCCGCGGCTCCTGATGCCGCAACAGCTTCTGACGCTGCGGCTCCTGTCGCTCCTGATCCGCTTGGGTGGCATCCCTAAACAACCCGTGGCTCCTCCCGATATATAAACTCTGATAGGCCGCAGATCTCCTACTGATGCTGGAGTAAGAGATTTCCAATCCACCACCAAGCCTTTTTCAAATAATGGCTCGATAGATTGTGCTTCTTCATCTACTTGGCTTGGTAGCTCACAGATAACTCATCTTCTTTGTCAATGGTCACAACAACTACTTCCTCCAAGTCGCCGTCTTGAGGTGGAACCGATGATCCGCTATTGATGAAGCCGACGAAGACGTTGATTGAACCAAAGGGGATGACATGGCCAAACTCCATGTAATCTGCTTCTGGGCCCCACTCCAAGTCGTTGATGAAGGGGACACCATTGATTTGCTCGATCACGACCGATGGCGAGATTCAGGATCCCCGACATCGATCCAGCTCCAAAGGTTACGCTCTGCCAACTGTCGTGGGTTAGACACGAGAGATGTCAAAGCTAGATGAATTTATACGTGTGGAACTAGGCGACTTAAGCGTCTCCGAGCTTTGGATCACGAGGCACAGATAAAATTATTTTACCCAGGTTCGGCTGCTCGATTGTGAGGAAAAGACCTACTCTTGCCTTGCTTGATATTGATAGGGGTGTTTCTGGTCATAAGGGTGTGATTCGCTGGATCCTATGACTTGATATCTGAGAGCTTAGGGTTCTACGCCCCGCAAAGCCGTCCTTATAGCAAGGCGGCTCGCCTTGATACAAGGTAATCTCTCTATATGGTAAGTTAAGCCGGAGTCTTACTTAGAGTCTAATCTAGTCTTCGTGTTTTCCAAGCGAGGTTTCCTCCTTTCTTCTAGATCCTTCTTCTTTATACGTCATAATCTTGAGTCGGACCATCTTCGTGGAAGCCCATGTATGGTGCGGCCATGAGTTCATCATAATCCGCCTGGGTCTTGTGGGCCATGCTATTATGCGGGTTGACCCATTAGGTATTCCCCCGTCACTTGCGCCCCTACCCAGAACAACGAAATCTGGCCGAGTGGAGCGAAGAATGAGGACGCGCCGCCACGTTGGGGGAGAGGAGGCGGCGAGAGGAGGAGCAAAAACGGGTGCCGCTGCCGGACGGGCCTCAATGGTGAAGGAGAGCCACGTCGGCTGCGCCCCTATTTCCAGATCTGGGAGAGTGAGCGAGTGAGAGATTGAAAATGAGACAGATGATTCAGGGGCTGAGAGTGAGTGAGAGTGAGCATTAGGGTTGCCGGTAACTAGCATTTATAATACAAGTACCACATCAGAAATGGAGGAGCCCAAATAGCTATATCCTTTAACTTGGTAACTGACCGGCTGGGGCCTACTTACGAACGATGCAGAACAAGAACAATAATAATACAAAGAGCTATAGAAGAACTACTATCTACTCTACTTGTTCTTCTTCTGCCCTTACTACGCGCCATTGTCGTCCTCGGCGCAGCGTTGCTTCTTACCGGCTGACTCCTTCGGCGCGTGCTCCTCATCGGAGTCATCTTCTTCGGTGCTCGAATACGGCGGGTCCGATTCCTCCGGCGAGTCCTCGTGCTCCGACGCCTCCTCCTCCGTGGCCTCTTCCAAGTCGGAGTCGTCTTCTTCTTCGCTCGAAGAAGGCAGGTCTGAGTCCTCTCGCGGGTCCTTGTCGTCGGTGTGTGAGTCCGACGGCATCCCTTGATCCCACCATGGGAGGTAGCCCTCGGTGTCTTCACCGCTCGCGTCGTCACTTGGGACCTCCTCATTCGGCCACCAGTTGTCGGCCATGGTCGTTTTGCTAGAGAACACAGGAGAGGACGAAGGGGAGAACTGCCTGGCTTCGCGCAGTTACAGTCCCATTTTAGTAGCCGAGAGCCGGCGGTTCCAATTGCTCGTTAATTCAGCCGCATTGAACAAGCGCGCTTCTAATTTACAACTGCAATTTCTAAAACACATCACAAATGGATATTCATGTCAACCGTTGCCATAGAGTGCCTTATCGGAAATGGAGAAAAATTACAACCGTTACCAATAATATTAGTGACAGAGTCTCAAATATCTCCATAACCAATATTGACGGGGGAGTCGCCCAAGTCAGTCAGACCGCCTCGGCCACGCGAAAATCGCGAATTACTATCGCTTAACTCATGTCGTTTCCATATAGGTGTGTCTGATGTGTTCTATGCTAGTGTGTGGTGGTACGAGTACAAGACCTATCAAGAGTATCCACATGGTTCTGATAGAAAAGAAGGTTCACTTCCAATATGCCTTGCACACACCTAATTCCTCGTCGTGGACGCGCACTTAGTCGATCTGTCGTTAGAGCATCTCCAACAGACGCCCTACGGTGCCGCGCGCTAAAAAAATTTTCCAGCGCCAAAATAGCGTTTTAGCGCGCCGGTCGAGTGTTTTGCTTTACCAGACGCCCCAAAAAAAAAGGCCACAAACAGAGCAGTTTAGCAGACGCTGTAAAATAGAGCGCCTCAAACATATTTCTTCTACGTGTGTACAACAAACAGGTCCCTGACTATAACAAAAAAGACCCTGACTTATACAAATAGGTCCCTGACCAAAAATAGATAAAAGCAATTGGGTCCCCCAATCATTGGAGCTAGCTAGCTCGAATGGCATGTGCATGGGAGCAGGGTGCGGCAGAGGAAGAGCGCCGCCGAGCGGCCTGCTCCGTTGTGCTCCGCGTCCTCCTGGCCCTCTCCTCAAGAGCACGCCGCCGGCCACCGCACGCAGAGGCACACCGCCGGCCACCGCACGCGCGATGGGGCCGCAACCGTGCTCCTCCTCGATGCGGCCGTGCTCCTCCTTGACGCAGGGACGACGCTGCGGCCGCGCAGGGACGACGCCGCGGCCACGCAGGGACGCGCTCAAGGCCTGGCGACCCCGGCCGGCCATCGTTCCTCTGCCCGCCTGCCCGTGATTCCGGCGGCGGGCAGCGAGATTCCGGCGCAGGGGCGGCTCCATTGGGGCGGCAGCGGTCGCCGGAGTGAAGGGAGCGGGCCCGTTCCACGCGCAGGTGAAATTTCCGGGCAGTTGGCTTCGCGCGTCGGCTCCAGTTTGGTCGAGCGCGCTGTACGCGGCACACCAAATATGGTGCAAAATGTCCAGCTTCGTCCAGCGCGCTGGACGGTTTTTACAGCGCGCCGGCTTATAGAGCCTCTGCTGGAGCGATGCTTTTAGCCCCGCGTGCGCTAAAAAGCGGTTATTTGAAGCGTGCAGCTTATTTGAGACGTCTGTTGGAGATGCTCTTAGAGCATCTTCAAAAGAGGGAAAAAAAACCGCGCGTGGGAAAAAACCGCTAATTTACCGCACGGGAGGCAAAAAAAAAAGGAGGCGACTACGTATCAGGCGCCTGCTGGTTTGCTTAACCTGACGCACGCTCCGCGCGCGGCGGTGGCTCGAAATTAGCTGGCACAGCCAGCACGTCACGGCGGTCGCTGTCTAGCACAGCCAGCACGTCACGTGCAATCCCCACCACACCCAGCAAAAAGGAAGGAAAGCACCACGGACCACCACAACAACCAAAAAGGAAGGCAAGCAAAACCACCACGGACAGCAAAAAGGAAGGCAAAAGCACATGCTCGTCCAAGCCTGGGGCCACATCGATCAAAGGAGACGTCTTCTCCAAGACCAAAAAGGCCAGCAATCCTTACCTACCACAGATCGGGATCCAAAAACGCCAGAGCCTTCTTCTCCAGGAGGTCTCATCGCCATGGACGCATCTGCTAGCTCTGCATCACCTATAGCCTGAAAGAAGGACACAAGACCAAGAACAGCAGATAGAGGGAGGCTATCACACCACAGGCAAGAACTCCCTCCTTCAGTAATTTTTGCCTAATTCAGTTTCCCAAGAAAAACCAACACGAATTTGGGGGAGAGGGAGCAGCAGAACAAATCAAAGTACATGGATGGATCTGTAGTGTAGTTGCACAAGGAGAAACAAAATCTGTGGTCTCATACGCTATGCTCCTTATCTGTGGTCTCTAAGCATGACTTACAGCTAGAATACAATGTGTGCATGTGCTCCTTATCTGTGGTCTCAATGGATGAATTAAAGTGTGATATGAACTCATGTTGCTGTCCTATTCTTTATGCATTCATGTCTGTTCCTGGAGTTATCTTGTATCCTGATATGCACCCTATGCAGATACTCTGTGAAAACCTGCATATAGAACAAAAAGGGGGCTAAATCAGGCTGCATACAAAATGTTTCCTCAAAGTTATACACAAAGAAACACTAAAGTTATCACTGCAGTAGCACTACATTTACCACTGACTAAATCAGGCTACATAAACTTGGATACCAAAAACTTGTTTTACATGATTTTGAACAGGGTACTACAGCAGGATACCAAAAACTTGTTTGCTCGAAACTTATCCATGTACAACTACTAAAGTTACCACCAACTGTAATGTATAGTTATCACACTTCAGTTTTGACATAATGTAGAACATGGAGACTATAGTTACCACCTCACTTGTTGCAAGAAAAGTTGCCATGTAGAACCAATTAAGCATACTGCAGACTTAGCTTTACCACACATTCTATAGTTGCCATGTTTGACGTTTGACATGATTTTGAACAGGGGCAACCATGGATATGGAATCAGAAGACATTGATGCTGACTTGTCACACAACAATGATGATATGGGAGGTGCAGGTAATTGAGTTACCCCCATGGCAAAATAGCTAATGTTACCAATCACATGTTACTTAAGTTACCAATGCATACCACCATTAGTTACCAGTGGCAAAAAGCTAATGTTACCAGGAACAAAAACCTTAAGTAAACCGATGTCTGAACCATTACTTATCAAACCTAGTAAGATGATGAATGGGAAATTAAGCTGATAAAAATGTTTCAAATCAGGTGCAGGTGGGTTTGAAGTGTACCCAGGGGTTGAAAACATGGAAAACGTGTCTGCAAGTGGCGTTCAAGCGACAAAAACTGGAGAAACGATTGAAGAGCACACTATGGGCACTGATGAGTCAGGCCAGCACAGTGGGGGAGATGCTACTGCAGAAGCAAGCTCAACGCCGCAACCGCCAACGTTGAACATGCGTTTCGAAACGTTTGAAGCTGCCAGAGATCACTATCTAGCGTACTCGCTGCGGAAAGGTTTCAGTGTTCGGATTGCTTGGTCAAGGAAGGATGATGACAAGGAATATCTGAAAGTCTTCCTTGTGTGCACCAAGGCTGGAAGGACCTGTGTGCCAAAGGAAGACACGCAGAATCCAAAGTCAGTTGTGAAGAAGAGGAAGAGGAGTACAATCCCCAGGACTGGATGCCAGGCTCACATGTACATCAAAAAGATTGAAGGCTGGTTCCGTGTTGTGCAAGCCTGCAACGAACACAACCACCCGCTGATCAAAAAACCATCCCTAACTAAGTTCTTGCGCGCACACCGCAACATCCCTCCAGAGGAAAAGAAATTCATCAAGATGCTGCACGCCTGCAACATTCCATCGTGCAGGCAGATGGCACTAATGTCAAGGTTCCATGGTAAACGCGAAAATGTGCCGTACACGGACAAGGATTTGGCAAATCTGAGAGCATCCTTCCGACGTAAACACAAGGTCAAAGACATGGAGCTCTGTTTGGCATACTTCCAGAAGATGGAGAAGAAAGATAAGGATTTCTTCTACAAACTCAAACTGGATGAAGATGACTGTGTTGAGAGGATGTACTGGGTAGACGGTCCATCACGTCGATCATACCCACATTTCGCAGACATCATCTCGTTCGATGCAACCTATCTCACAAATACCTACAAGATGCCATGTGCACCATTCATCGGTATCAACAACTACGGCCAGTCCGTGCAATTTGGTTGCGGATTCTTGCGCAACGAGCTCACAGAAAGCTATGTGTGGCTGATGGAAACCTTCCTGGAAGCAATGGGTGGCTTGGCACCAAAATGCATAATAACAGACCAAGACTTTGCTATGCGTGGAGCCATTGATCAGATTTTCAAGCAGGCAATACACAGAAACTGCAGGTGGCACGTGGTGCAGAATTTAACAGAGAAGATGGGGTCGTACATGGCGACACACCCTGAGCTACATGAAGCATTTAACGCATGTGTGAACAGCAGCTTGTCACCGCAGGAGTTTGAGGAAAACTGGGAAGCAATGCTCGAAGCACATGGAGAACGCGGGAACACGGATCTGTATGCAATTTGGGAGCACAGGAAATGCTGGGTTCCAGCCTACTTTATGCACGCCTTCTTCCCCTTCCTGCAGACCACATCAAGGAGCGAGGGATTCAACGCAGTTCTGAAGAGATACGTCAACCCAAAGAACTCTATGCTTGATTTCCTAGAACAGTACGAGACGCTGCAGGATAAGATTATGAATTCAGAGAGGAAAGCAGAGGCAGAAACAGCTCTGACAGAACCAGACCTGTGGTCTCCTCGCAGCCCTATAGAGAGACAAATGGCTAAAGCATACACTAGGAAAATATTCAACCGGTTCCAATGGGAACTGAGGGAGACTATGTCATACTTTTGCCAGCACCAAGGAGGGGATCTGTATGAACTGTCCATAGTGGATTTTGCTGTTCCACACTATGGGAACAGAAACTACCTGGTGACTGCGAACACTGAAGCAGGAACTTTCTCCTGTATCTGCTGTAAGTTTCAGCGTGACGGAATGCTATGCTGCCACGTGCTAAAGGTCATGATACAACTAAACGTGCGCCAAATACCAGACCAGTACATCCTAAAAAGGTGGACCTGGGATGCTGAAGCTGCCCTAGGTGACCCGGACCCCAATGCCCAATATTCTGCTCCGCGTCACGCGATGTCAGCAGATGCAAGGAGCATGCTGGCAATGGCCTCAATGAAGGATGATTTCAGAAAAGTTGCAAAGGTGGCGTGCTTGGCTGAGGATACAATACGTATAGTCAAAACACACATGAGGAATATGAAAGCAGATATTAACCTATGGCTAAAAAGACAGGACAAGAAGGCAAAAGATGCAGCAGCTGAAGCCTCGACTATGCCAAATATGCCATCGTTTAGCGCACCAAACGAACATGTCCAATGGTCAAGCAACAACACAGCGGATGTGCCCGGATCAAGCGCTTCAGGAACTAACTTGTCAACCCAGAGGAAAATAGGAAACCCACCGATGTCTAACACCAAAGGAAGGCCATGCGAAATAGCAAATAAAAATCCGCTAGATGTTGCAACCAAGAAACCCAGAAAGTGCAGCGGATGTACCTCCACACAACACACAATTCGGAACTGCCCAGATAGACTAAAGAAGATTGGGCTTCAAGCAGGAAAAAGCGTATGAAGAACTACGCACCAAAAAATCTTGCAACATCAAAGAAAATGGTGCTGTAGGTGTCAAAACAGATAGTTACACCCGCATGAGAATGAGATGTAATATTTTTTGTAATTCCTGGCTAAAGATTTATATTATGCAAACATGTATGGATGTAGTCCTCCATTCTCCTGGGAACTTACCCACCTAATGTCAGTTACTTACCATGGATTTGTAGCTAAAATTACCATGTGTTTTTTGCTAAAACTATCAGCCAAACTGAGAAATGAAAAAATGTACTGGTTCATAAGTAAAATTACCAGACAGCTTATACTGGACTCACCATCTGGTTCCAACTAAAGTTATCATAAAAAAAATTGGCAGAAGATTTTAACTACAGAAACTTACCATGTTGTTATAACTAAACTTACCACGAGATTCTAAGTAAGTTACACCATCAAACTGGGAAAAGAATTTAAACCGTAAATTCTGGAACGAAAAACAAAGATGGGCATGTTTGCAAAAATACCTTAAAATACAAATCTGTCAAGAAGGGACCTCCATTCTGTAAGCTTATTATCTGCATGCTCCAGCCACCTAGCTGTCAGCACCTTCCTTAATTCTGGGATCTGCTCAAAAGTGATGGCAGGCGAAGTACGTCCATCCCACAATTCAAGGAACTTAAGCATGAAGAACCCACAATCAAACCTGAAAAAAAAAGACAAACAATGAAATTAACTAGAACGTATGATAAATGCCACATCAGGAAACAAAAAAGTGTACTGCTACATGCAATAAGTATACAAAAAAACAAGAACTGTGAGAAAAGTATTAGATGAAAAGGTGAATAAAAAGCTTACTCAGTCTCTTGCTTCGGTGCAGGGATGTACACCAACTCATAATCTTGAATCTGTTTTCTAGAATCTTTGTAATTAACAAGGTACATTTCTTTGATTGCTTCCATCAGCCTGGTAGCATGATCGATCATTCCATCATCCTCTTGGCCACGAATGGAATCAAGAATCTCAAACCTTTTGGCAGCCAGATTCAACGACAGCATATACCAATGTGACAAGGCCTTAGTAGACTTTCCCAGCTTCTGAAGTACAGGGAAGCAAAGCTAGCAGGGAAAAAAAATGATTGATCAAGTATATGCCACACAGTAAAAAAGTAATATGGTGGAAAATCCAAAAAATGAACGGACATGAACGTACCAAGTTTTTGTGGCTAAGCTTGTACTTGTCATCTTTCCGGAAGTGTTTCTTCAACACATTTGAATTGAACTTATGATCAAGCAGATAGGATGTCGCAATCCAGGGGAATATGACCTTGCTGTTGTCGCGACAAGATTGTTGTAGGACATATACTCCGATTTCAACAACAGTGTTAGACAGCTCCCCATCGGGTTTCACGCTATCAGCAAGCTCACCCGCAGTCACCCACATAGGACCAATTTCCATAATTATAGTGCTGCAAACAACAAACATATAATGTCACAAAAACATTGAATGAGATAAATTTACCACATTGCAACCACACATGAAGGACTAAATTACCAGCCACAAAGTACTATAGTTACCAACAAAACTAATTAAAATTACCAACCATAAAACAATAAAGTTACCACCAGACAAAAAAAATGGTTACTAAGCATTAGTGGAAAACATACTCTTTAAGCCTCGAGACTTCGGAAGATCTGGAGTGTATAATAACCTTCCGTACAAGGCATCTTGATGAGCAGTGCTTCTAATGGTTATGTAAGGAGGCAGTAGGTACTGGGAAGGTAGAGAAACTCTCTCCATACGAATTCTCGACTTTGGAGTACTGCTGGGAACATCTATAATGCAGCGTGGAGCAGGCATTGCTGGAGTGCAGAAGGATTGACCATCTACATAGAAGTGCAGGTTAAGGGGAAAAGACAGTAATGACCTGAATTTAAACTATATACAGTACTTGAGAAATCAATATGTATTACCTTCAGATCCGCTGTTTTTTCCCACAGGAAATGTTATACTTGTACTGCAAGACTTTTGAACCGCCGTCTTCTCACCCAGCAAATCATCAAGTGTAATAACTCCAGAAACATCATTAACATGCGATTTGCCCTTATCACGAGCTGATAGTACATTTGGAGCTATAAAAAAACAGAAGAAAAAGGGAAAGAAGAAAAATGTAATGAAAATAGAAGAAAAAAGGCGGCACACAGCAAAAAAATTGATCACCAAGAAAATGTGAAAATCAAAACACATCGAAAACTCAGAACTGAATAATTGTGAGCATCACACAGCAAAAATCAAACAACTCAATCGAGAAAATAAAACACACGTTATTACAACATAATAGATACGGGAACAGTCGTTAAGTTATATACATCATAATAAATACGCTTTGCAAAAGCGGTAAGCAACCGTTACTTAAAACATTCTGATAACAGACAAAAGATCCCTACAAGCACCACCGCCCCCCCCCCCCCACAACTCCGAAAAGACCCCCCTACCCATAAGGATCTTCAATTCTTGCTGATTTTGATGGAGACACGATAACTACTTCGGAGCCTTTGCCTCATCGTTGACCACGTCTGTCGCACCATACGTGGATAAAGTAGGGATAACATTCTGTAAAATAAAATTGCACAACAAAAAGGTACCCACGAAAAGGGCAACAAAGACAAGAACAGAAAAAAAGTTACCAGCTAAATACAATTAATTTACCAAGCAAACAACAGTGAAATTATCAGGCAGTACAGGATAAAAAGGTTACAAAAAAGGGAGGGCATTAACAGTAAAAATTACCAAGCTACTAGCATTGAATTTACCAACATGAACACAATAAAGTTATCAGGCAGTACAAAATTATTTAAACTTGGTCATTAACACAATTAAAAACCCAAGCCACTGAAGAAATAGAACACACCATGGATATTTTTCATTACCAGCAACATAAAAAGCTAAGGACTTGACAGGCTTACATCATTAAAAGTGCACACGTGGTACACAAAAGAAAACAGGAAAGTTACCATGCTAAATACAATTAATTTACCAAGCATACAACAGTGAAATTATCAGGCAGTACAGGATAAAAAGGTTACACAAAAGGAGGGCATTAAACAGTAAAATTTACCATATTACTAGCATTGAATTTACCAACATGAACACACCATGCATATTTTTCATTACCAGCAACATAAAAAGCTAAGGAGTTGACACGCTTACATCATTAAAAGTATGCACGTGGTACAACAAGAAAACAGGGAAGTTAACAAGCATACAAACAGTTAAAAAATCAGGCAGCACAGGATTAAAAAGTTACAAAAAAAATGGAGGGCATTAAACAATCAAAGTTACCATGCTAATAGCATTGATTTTACCCACATAAACACACTAAATTTATCAGGCAGTACAAAATGATGTAAACTTGGTCATTAACACAATTAAAAACCCATGAATTTACAACTGAAAAAAGAGGACACAGCATGCAAAATTTTCATTACTCGAAAAAAAATGTTAGATAACTTACCTGTGGATGTAGGCAGCGCATACGACAAAGGGATAACATCTTCAGGACCCAATGGTGCGTCAGTCGGCCCAGGGGCACTACCAGCCACAAACCCAGGAGTTACAACTGCTTCGTCTTCACTGGGAGCGTGGGGAGGCGCATCAGAAGTTGTAGGTTGTTGAAGGACGTCGAAAAACAACATGCTTGCAGGATTGAAACCACCATTCTTTGCAGCCACTTCATCAATTTTCTTTTGCAAATCTTCTACGCTTTTGAAGGGGGCAGTGCTGTTGACAGCTGCAGAATCAGGGATGGTTGTTGACGGTCTACCTCTTGCATTCACATCACTCGGAGCTGTCATGCCTGCAGGGGTTGCTTGAGCTCCAGGCACATGCACATCATGAGCAATGGTGTCAGCTGTCTCTGATACACATGTGCGAACAGCATCCGATAATATGGGCGCAGCAACACCAAGTGGACAAGTAACCGACCCAGCTTGAACACCAACAAAAGGATCTGCAGTGGTTGTAGTATAAGCAACTGAATGACCCCCAACTAAGCTGCCATCTCCAATATCAACTTCTTCAACCACGTCTGGAACAACGACACCCTGCTCAGTATCCAATAATGGCGTGTCACTCTCGACATTCGCAGTAGTAGAATCTACATTGGACGCTGGCACAACAGACTTGCTGACGGTGACCAAAGGTATACTTGCACCCGAAGGAGCTGCAACAATGGGGTTAGCAGCGACTGAATGCGCCTCAGATGGCCTGGCATCTCCAATAACAACATCTGCACCCACGGCTGGATCAGTAACATCCACATCAAAAGCAGGACTGGTGGCAGACCCAGCCAGTGTCTGCTTGGCCAATAAGCGAGGTGATGACCTCGAAGCTTCTACCACAGGTTTCAATGATTTCTTCCTGTAAAACAGAAACATATTACTGAAAGGAATGTGAATACAAAGGGTACAAAACAGAAAAAAACTAATGCAAGTTATTCATCATTAATGAAGTACAAATGTTATCACCAAAAACTAACTAAAGTAATCACCCATTATGAAGAAAAGTTATCCCTACGAAAACTACCTATCTCAAGCATACAAATATCTAAAGGTATAAAAGAAGAAGAAAGTTGATGATTGTACCTCTTGTAAGTTGCAGTGACAACTTTGCTAGCATTATTCAGATCTCCAACAACAACTACAGCAGGATTTGAAGAAGTGCTGACAACCCCCGCAGTACTTTTTCTAGATTTAAGCCGAGGTGATGACCTCGTAGGTTCAACAATAACTTTATTGACTTGCTTCCTGCGTAATAAAAAAACAACAATCAGTCATTGAGATCCAAAAAAGGTAGACAATGAGAAATAGGAACAGAAATAAAAATGTAGTCGATTAAACTAATGTTACCAATGCTACACAGCTAAATTTATCCATGCAATATAACTAAATTTATCAAAGCGTACAGAACTAAAAACACCAAAGCCTTCAGAACTAAAACAATAGCAACAGAAGCAAATTAAACCTCCATCATGGCGACCAACACTAGAGAAAAATAAGAAACAGAAAAATGTGGTAGATGTACCTTTTAGGTGTCATCTTCTTTGGAGCAGGCAAATCCGTCCGGTTGTCGGAGGTTGAATGAACAGGAACATCACTTCGTGCAAGAAGGTCAATTCCTTCATCAAGCAGCTCAGAAACAACAAGGCCTGCAATAGAGTTGTGGACCTGCCCAACAGTTCGCAATCTCCTCTTATTGGCCGGTGGAATTCTTTCATCCTTGCTGCTGACCTCGTCTGCACGTGCACTAGCTTCTGGAATCGATGACTCGTCAGTATGCGAAGGGGAATCATTTGCATCAACACTAGCAGGGCTATTTGGAGGCAAATCTTCACTTTGGGAAGGGGGAGTTGGGTAAACAAGTGGATGGTGCGGCTCGACAGTATCATCTTCCTCAGAGTGTGTGATTTTTTCCCTAGCAGCAAGAACATAATCCCCAACAGGACTGCTCTCATCATCACCGGAATCGCCATCAGGACTGACATCAACATCACCGGAATCGCCATCAGGACTGACATCAACATCACCTGAATCGCCATCGGAACTGGTATCATCCATCTCCACATCATCAGCTGAAAAAGTAGGGTCACTCTCATCTGAACCACCCGAGAGAACACCCTTGCTTGAACCTGCAACTGCCGCTGAACGCAGTACCCTACGAGGACAAGAACTGCTATCATCTCTACCCAATTGATCCGTGCCACGGGAGCGTTCATCTGTAGGTTGACTTCCTTCTAAATCAGCCGACGCCGGGCTCTTCCTTGAAGCTGCAGCTGCAGATGATCGTGCTCGCCTACCAAGTGGTATAGTTGAGGTCGTCTTCGAGCCAACGAATGTGTCCGTCAAATTACCAAACTGATGGGCCATTTCAGCTGAAGAAGGTGGTAGCATTTGTGTCCAAGTTCCAACCAGGGAGCCCATCAACCCAACTAGGCCGGTCACAAAGGTTCCCATCGCATTAGCAACTTCTTTTTTTTGCTGAAAAAAGGTTGAGCAAAAAAACATTAGGCAAAAACAAATTAAAACATGTGTTCACGAAAAAAAGAACAATTATTTATGTACCTCGTTTGAGCAGCTTGGATGAGAGCATGTGTCAATCCACCTGTCGAAACCACTAACTCCACCGAAAAGCGAGTAATTGAAACCAAAACAAGGTTTGAGCTGCATGATGAACAAACAAAAAGATCTTAACACAAATTTACCAATGCACATCAGCATTAATTACCAGGGGAAAAAAGCTAAAGTTACCATGATTTAAGTTAACATAGATATTCATCATTAAAAAAAAAAAGTTACCAATGCCTACCACGATTAGTTACCATGATAAAATAGCTAAAGTTACTAATGATTTATGTTAGCAAGTTGAACATAACTAAAAAAACTTAAGTTACACATGCCTGCCACCATTAGTTACCAACGGCAAAATAGATAAAGTTATAGATAATGTTTTCAACCTACAACAAAAAAGAGAACACAAAAACTATACAGCACACAAAAGTACCTGAAACTTACCATATGATTTTCCATCAGGTTGCAAATCAGCAGCCAAAACTACGTCAATGTCTTCTTTAGACCATAAGTTTACAGCAAAACGCCCCTCAGGAAGAACGAGGTTCAAAACGCTTATATCAATTGAGTCCACGTACAATAGCTACAAAAAAAAAATGTAAGAACAAAAGAGCCATGTAAAGGAAAACAACAAACTATGAATACGAATGTACCTGCATGAGGCGTAGGCACGCTGTATTAAACTTTCCACTGGACAGCTCTTCATGAAGAGTATCAGCCACAAACTTAGACCAGTTCATCTTATTCGCATTTTCAACGTTGGCCTGTGGAAGAAACATAACTAATGTCAAAAACCCAAGTTACCAAATGCAATGCATGTAAGTTACCATGATGGAACATATAAAGTTACCACACTCTAGAAATAAGTAGTGCAGAAAAGCAAAACTCACCATGGCAGGATAACACCTGCTGCTGACTTTATTACAAGTGGTAGGGCGTATGACAGTGCACATGATGTACATCAAAAAAGTCTGCTTAAAGGCCGCACCAGCAGATGTCATTTTCTGCAAGATCTCCCACACCTGAGTTATTTTAGGCGAATTGCCATCATCAGGGAAAAGGGTAGGACCAATCAAAGCCTCAACTTTCCTGTCAATACCATACACAACACGAATATCTCCAATGGGCAGTCCAAGCGTGCGGAAAAGTGTAAGATCATTCAGCGGGATCCTTCCGCGTCCCGGTATGACAAACTCACGACTGCTCTTGTCATATGTCCCAGCGAACCATTTCACGAGACCGTTGTGGAGAATGGGACACTTGATATCAAGCATGCTATCGAACTCCATCTTAACCACATCAGCTATCTGTCCGGGAGTCAAATCATCATACAACTTGCACAGCCCACTTGGAGATGCCCTGTTCCGCTGCTGCCCTTTATTATCACCAGCTGCACCATGGTCTTCAGGTACGACAGCAGCCTTCCGTCCTTGCTTCCCTTTCTTACCACCATATGCACCATGGTCTCTAGGGACGTCAGCAGCCTTCCGTTTCCTCCCCATGGCGACACCTAAAAAATACAGAAATCGATAGTAAGAATAAAAGTGTACAAGTTATCAATGAACTGGCACTAGTCACATCGTAATATAAAATCCAATATAAATTGGCATAGGCACTTAATCAAATGCCCACTGCAATGCTCACTTAATCAAATGCCCACTGCAATGCAAAAAATTGCACATATCATATAGTAACAACCTAATATAAAACCAATGTAAAATGGCCACAAAAAATACGGAAAAAACGACAGAGAGCAGGATACACCTGTTCATATATGCACATAGTTGACTGAGAAAAAATTGTAAGGCACCTTACCATAATCCACACACCAGATACAACACTGCATCGACAACAAAAATTAGCTAACATATAACCACAGCTCCAAAAATCTACAGGAAGAACAATCATGCTTATGCAACCAACACCGCATCTACCTCAACTGGTTACTGACACGAGCTACTAAAAGCAAAAAAACACGGATATGAATCATCTCCGCCAGCGCACGGACTGCCCTCAAAAGGAATCGCCGGAATCAGAAGTAGATCCACAAGGGAAACCAGCATGCGCCCCAAAATCAGCAAGGGAAACCAGCATGCGCAATGAAATCAACACCGCTCTACCTCAATTTCCGACAGATATACACGCACGGTTCGGAACGGCTCACTGACCCGAGGTAATGAAGCACGAAAACGCACGAAGATGAATCTACACCGACGGCGGTCAGATGAATCGCCGGAATCAGGCTCGAATCGGAGAATCGCGGTGAAACCGCAAAACAAACTCTATCCTTAGATATGGAAATGGGAACTGACCAGAGCTACAAAGGAGGAAAAAAGGGGCGGAGATGGATCCTCACCTCCGGCGCACTGTCTGACGGCGAAGAAATGGTCTGATTCGCTGCGAAATCGACAGCGCACGGCGAAATCGCCTCGCCGGCGCGCGGAGAACAGAGGAGAGCGGATAGGGCGAGAGGTTTCGGGACGGGGGGAGAGAGACGACCGCCTGGGCACAGAGTTCGAAATCAGACAGCGTTATCTCCTGGGTGGGGCCCACCTGTCATTGAGTGCGCGCGAGACGGACGTGCGCGACGTGCGCTTGCAAACCGACACGGGCGCGAGATCAGCGTCCGTCCGCGATCGGACGGCTCGCGGGCGTGCGTACGGGTATGCCACACAGCAGGCGCCTGCTGAATAGAAATTCCGAAAAAAAAAGGTGCTGCAACTGACGCAGTATTGTGCTGTAAATCAATGCAGCGCTGAAAAATTTGGCACCGCGCGTGGGATATTTTGTGCGTGGGCTACATCGCGCTAGGAAATCTGGCACGCGCGCGAATCACCAACTGCCGTCTAGAAGTTTCCCCGCGCGCATTCCCTGGCGCCGGAATCGCTGGCCGACGGACGCTGGATCCCCGCCGCCGGCTGAATCGAGCCCAGCCCGCCTCCTGGATTCACGCCGCCGTCCGAATCAAGCTGCCCTGCCTCCTGGATCCCAGCAACCGGCCGAATCGAGCGCCGGGAACGCGACCTCGCCATGATGTCGCACGCCGTGAGCTCGTCTTATGTCCAAGACTCCAAATCGATTCTGTCAGCTGGAGTGCCTCCATCCGGCGGCAGCCGTGAGCTGACCTCCCATGACGCCACCGTAATGCTCAGGAAGAAAGAAGGGGGCATCTTTTTCTTTTTATTCCACCCTCATGTACCCTTCTTTGCATTTTTTCTAAAGCCTGTTCAACCTCATGGCCATGAAAGTCTAAATAATATCATCCTCATCCACTTTGGAGAAGGTCTCTTGCTTAATGAATGTAACTAGACAATCATCTAAAAGACTATCACCCATCTTATTTCTCAACTTGTTCTTGGCAAAACTCATTGCCGAAAATGCTCTTTCCACATTTGCTGTTGCCACTGGAAGAAGCAATACCAATTTGAGAAGAAAATACACCAAATTATAAACTATATGCCTCCTTGTTTCCACAAGCTTAACCGAGAGATAAACACGATTTTCTAGGCCATTAAAGCTTTCATCCTTTCTCATGTCATCATATAGTTATGTACCTACCTAAACAAAATCACCCCAGTTCCCCAAAATCACCAAGTTGTGTACCTAGCTGAACAAAATCGCCCCAATTCCCCAAATTGGAGCGTGCTGGGCTGCTGGCTGCTGCCTACTCCCCGCCGGCAGGCGGCGGCGGGAAGCTGAAGCCTTCAGGAACAGACGGACGCCGGTCAAGCAGGAGCCCGGGACTGCGCCGCCAGCGCCGGGCGTCGGCCTCCCTTCTCTGTCGCTAGGGTTAGGGGAAGACAGGGGCGAGCGGTGGCGCATTGGCGACTTGGTGTGGCGGCGGCAAGCCCCGAAGCAGGGAGCGCCGGCCGGCCGGACGGGGAAGGGTCGAAGGAGGAAGTGCGGCGGTGGCGGCGACCGGCGACGACGACTGCTGGCTGCTTGCTCGCTCGATTGCTCGAACAGAAAGAAGGGGAATGCGTGTACTCAGTCTCCTTTTTTTGTACTTCTCAGTCTCCTACTCCTGGGCTTTTTATGCCATAGTATATGGGCCTGATCAAAATATCAGGGTGGTCCGTGGCCCACCCTGGCCACCCTGTGGACCCGCCAATGCTCCCTGGTGTCAAGTCATGCCTGTGGCTGGTGGATAGAATGTGGTGCGATAGTGGCTGGAGCTAGGCGTGGCGGTACGCGACGTCATCTATTTCTAGTTTCTCCTCCAGCAATATGAGTCGTTGGTCAAACAACATATGATTGTACATGCGTCATCATCGAGTTTTGCACACTTTAGAGGAAACATTTCTTGCAATGTCAACACCCATTTGCGTCTTGTCCTTGTTGAAGGTGGTGACCAGAAACTCGTCTTGGGGATGAAAATTCCGAGCTCAACCTTTGATTGGACTCGTCATCATTTGCAGTGCAACAAGTTTTTCTTGAAGGTTTTTCCTAAAAGTTAATGTTTGTATTTCATTTTTTCTTTATGTCTTTTCGATAGGGTAGTGGTAGCTCGGTGCATCGGTAGAGCCAGAAACCAAGAAATTGGGGTGCTAACTTATATGACACAAACAATCCACTAGATCGTGATTAAATTACCTTAATTAAAATAAATTGCTTGAACAAATAATAAATATCTACTAGAGAATAAAAAATGGGCAAATAATTGTTATACTCTAAGTTCTATGCATAATCCATTTTGAGTTGCTAACCTCTATTGGTAGACACATATGTTTTTCTGTTGGATGATATCTCTCCATCCTAACAAATGATAGAATTATGCACAATCTAATTAAAATCAACCAAACATCATTCAATAACTGGTGTCAACCTGCAATATATCAAGAGAACGAGCTGTGGCTCGATGGTTGTGGTCGGCGGTGGCCACACAGCCCATCCAAGGTTCGAGTCCCATGGTGGCCGAATTTCCTGGGATGTCTCGCCGAGACTTTGCCACTTTAATAAATCTCCTCACACGCATGTGCGCTGCATATGACTAACGATCCTTCGGGACACTGGGTAAACTTACGTGTTGTGCCTATAGTTATAGGATCTAGGCTTGTACACTAGGGTGTGCGTGAGTGTGGTGTGAGTGTGGTGTTGAATTGGTGTACGAGTTCAGATACTACAGATATAACACACAGAACGAGGAGTATAAAAAAAACCCTGCAATATATCAAGCGAGCTCGCGCGCGAGTGCACGACAGTGTGGTGACGCGAATTGGTGCCAGAAATTACTGGCTCCCACGTGGCGCGCGCCCTCGGTAAAGTATAGGAAAGACTACTTTGCCCCTGGTCAAGTTGAGGGACCACTCCTCCGTTCGTCCCCCAGCCAAACCAGTCAGGGTGCAGGTGGGAGTGGGCGGAGTGGGCTGCCCACGGCGCCCACAGCCCAAGCCCACATAATATCCTACGTGGACTCCCACGGGAAGGAGGCAAAATTATGTGGTATTCGTGGGACTGCACACATTCCCCACGTCGAGCCCACATCGAACGCAACTCGTTCCCCACATCGAACCTGAGGCGCCGCCGGCAAGCTCCCCATGGCTGCCGCCGGCTAGCTCCACGGCTGCTACTCCTACCCATGGTCGATTCCCAGTCCTAGAGCAGCCGCCAGAGTGCCGGCGGCGAGCACGGCCATGGCAGCCACAACTCCTCTGGATCTGGCGGACGGAGCTTGGTAGCCGCTACCCCTCCTTCCGGATAGTGAGGAAATATTGTGACCGGCGACAGCGGAGAGGTCAGAGAAGCTGATTGATGGCGGAGGATGATTTCTTCTTTGCCTTTTGCCCAATTTCTTGATTTCTTGCTATGTTCACTGGAACCTGTGGTTTCACCAGATTGTTGGTGTATCAAAGCTAAATTGTTATTTTTCAAGGCAGAGGGGCTGCAAGCGATGAGAGTAAAGCAAGCTACAATTGATAAATCCTGGTAAATGTTCTATACAGTTCAGCAAATCGTGCCCAGAAATGGTGCAAGATGATTGTGCGCTCAATACTGAACCATGGGTGAAACCTTCAGAGGGGACAATGAAACTGAATGTTGACGGCTCGTTCGTGCAGTCAGATGGAACAGCTGCTGCTGGGATGATCCTACGGGGTTACGATGGTGCTATAATTTTCTCATCATGTAGAGCTTTACAGCAGTGCGGCTCAGCTCTGGAAGCTGAACTCCGGGCGTTCATGGAAGGGATAGCTATGGCCAAGGAGCAGTGTCAAGAGCAGATCGTTGTTGAAACTGACAGCTCTGAAGTGGTACGAATGGTCATGAACAGAGAGCAAGATTTTTTTCCCCTGGGTCACTTAGTAGCGGAAGCAAGAAGCCTTGTGTCATCAGGTTGCATAGCCGGTATTGGACAGCAGTATTAATTTTTGCCAATAGCAGAATTTATTTAATTTTGATGTTTTGATCTTGCGTGATGATAAAGTCTGAAACAGTTTAGGTACATGTACAATGCAGTCTATTTTCGTAGTCTGGAATAATATGCGTACATGTACACTCCTTTGAAATCAATATACGTTAATATAGTGTGATAAATCTGGAATATTTTGTATTCTCAGTATTTTGTATGCTAGCTTTCCATCTGTACTTTGTTTACATGTGGGTAGCAAGCAAACAGCTGCAGTGATTCATATGCGGGCGTATGTTGGCTTCGCGGGCACCCACGTATGGTTAGTGGGCTACCGCGGAACGCCCATTTATCATGAGTGGGACTGTGTGGGTATTAAGCGGGAGCCCACGAGCGGTCCCACCTGCACCCTCACAAACCAGAGCTTTACGCACCGGTGGCGGCGGCAAGTGTTCTTTATGCATCTTTCCGACGGCGACGGCGACACGAAGGTCTCGTCTCCTCCTCCATGAATCGTCCTCCGCGGCCGGAGTTGGTGTGCAGAGCCGCCCCGAGCCAGTCAGCCTGAGGTGCGTTTCGCTTCCCATTAGCTCGAGCCAGTCAGGACTCAGGAGAAACGATGAGATGTCGATGCTTATGCAGTGGTATATGTACTGACATGCTTTTGTCTGGAGGATATTGTATTCCCCCCGGTATGTTTAGTACTGAAATTACTAGTAACTACGTATGCTGGTACTTTTTCCCCATTATGTCTAGTCTAGTACTGAAAGTCTGAAACTAGTACTTAGTTAGTTGTCCAAGAGGCCTACCTGCGTTGTTAATTTCTTAGTACCACTCATTTCAGTATGAAGATTGCACACTGGGTTCGGACTGCTCGCCATCTTAATTTCAATGGTGTCGTCCTAGAGGGGCTCAACTTGGCCGCGCCTGTATAATCAAATCTTGTTTCAGTCAACTATTTAGTTTGAATGGGCTGTCCCCTGATATGCATCTCAGCAATCAGCGCTGGGTCATCTTAATTCTTTAGTTTCCCCTTGCAATGATCAACTGCTTTGACAGACTACGCAGCGTTGACGAGCGCCATCATGCGGATCTTTTTCAGAGTTGGTGAATTCGCCATTGCTCTCCTAGAGCATAGCACCGTATTTTCCCCAGTATGTTTAGTACTGAAATTACTAGTAATTAATTAGTTGTCCTGTCCAAGAAGCTTAGCCGCATTCTAAAAATTTCAGTACCACTTATTTCGATATATGCAGGTTGCACATTGGATTCCAAAAACTCACCACCTTATTTCGATAACTGGTGTCATCCTGGATGGGACTCACCTTGGCTGCCACTGTAAGTGTAATTAAATCTTGTTTTGGAAAACTGGTTACTTTAATCGGTTGTGTCCTTGATATGTATCTCAACACTTAGTGTTGCGTCCATGTTAATTCTTAAGGCCCCCTAGCAACGATGAACCACGTCCACAGACTACTCGCTGTTCATTAGTGCCATCGTTCTGGCATTGAACTTTTTTTAAGAGTTAGTGATTTGAGCATTTTTTTTCCCTTCAAGTACATTTTGTTATGGCAGATGTGCGCTTACGATCTGAACTCTCTTCATTTGTATAGCACAAATATAGCTAGAACTTGTATAAAAAAGTAACAGCTGGATTGAATGGTTCATCACAATTTGTTCCTTTATTACATTGTGCTTTTCATTTATGGACTGAATGGTTCATCACAATGTAACAGCTGTCAAATATTAACATATTTTTTCTCCTACCAGGAGAAGAATTAACATGGGCCAATTAAGTTTGTTTCCAAGGCATCGATCATTTGTTTCATTATAAGAGATTACAAATGGTTTCGCTAACACTATGAATCAGAAGGTTGGTAGCGGCATGTATCAAATTGTTTACGAAGCACCCGCGAATAGCTACAACTGCTTCCCAACTTGGCAGGCAATGTAAGTAAAACTCCACTTTAGTCCACTTTGTAATTTACTCTTTTTTGTGAACCTCAACAACAGGGGCCTTGTTGCTTCTTTAACGCAAGACCGAACTAGTAGTGTATTCTCCTTATACCACATCGACAGGCTCCATCCTTACTCATTGCAAGATCTTTTTTGACAAGGTTTGTGCCTTCACGCTTACTTTGTTTCTGAGTTGTCTGCGGCCTTTACAACCTGCTAGTTAAATAGGTGACTATTTGACACTTTATTTCACAGAAATATGTAAATGATCGCAGACTATTCTTGTTTACATTGTTCTTTCGTTCGTGATCTTATTTGTGCAGTCTCGACTAGTCTAGAAGATCACTTAAATTGTACCATAAATTATGAGCTTATTCTACAAATAAAATGCAATTTCTATTGAAACCACGACTTGAACAGAGATGAGTAAGATATTCTTGCTTACATTGTGTGTTAAGGAGGGATGAGAACGGGCTAGCAGAAGACATATCTTAGTCAAACATGTTTATCTTGAGTAACTGTCAAAAATTAACAGCAGCAATTATTTTGCTGGGAACCAAACAGATTCTCATGTCCTTGAAAAAAGTCGGCGCATGGACTTGCCTAATAATCTAGACGGAGGAAACAAAATTCTCATTTCGAAGTAAAAATGAACGTACAACGATATGGTATGTGGAGAAAAAAATCACCCATTACCAAAAGAAAAGATTCATGGAATAGCAGTTACCATGAGAAATGAAATTAAACAGGCTCCAACGATGACGTACATATTATGGCAAATTATTTCAAAAAATAAAGTCTGTCTAGCAATAATAGAGCATGTCTCCTTTCCATCTTGCACATGTTTGTTGGAGAAGACCCAAATTTCCTTCTCCTGGGGGATTAGAGATCTGAAATTTCATACAGCATAGGTAATCACCAGCAGATATTGAGCATAAATTACATAGTTCTGTGGATGTCAGGTTTACAGAGGAAAAAATATATGAATATAAAACAACAACTTCAGCGGATCTATCCAATGTTCAAAATTAACTGACCGCGACAACGAAGGAAATGTAATTATCGAGTAAAGGGTCACAAATATCTTAATCCCTTGATTTTGGGCTACACATGAGAGAAAATATATCCATTTTTCGCATGACCTATTATTTATAAAGTAACACCGCCATTACGGTGGCGTGCAGATTGTAAATTTCTTACCTGATATACCTTCTAGCTCAAACTGGATGCCACCCGTTGAGCTCGTCGAGTATTGTTTTTATGGAAGGTCTCTTTAGACGATCAGTCTCAACACATTCTAGTCCTATTTCAATACATTTTTTTACTTGTTGGAGGCAATCAGCTTTCAATGATGAGAACTCCGACATGATGCGTTCGTCTTTCCAATTTTCACGTACCTGCGTAGAAAATTGGAATCAAAATCTATCAAGATAACATAAGAGACCGTCTGTAACAAGTTCTAAAGTTCAGTTTTCAAAGCACTAAGAAATTTTGCTATTACATGTGTAATAAATTTCCCAGCAGATGGTTCGTTGTCGCAGGAATTCTTCTCTCCAGTGGTGGTCTCTATGATTAGTACACCTAAACTGTATATATCTGATTTGGTCGATATTTCACCTCTGTATAGATACTCTGGAGCCATGTATCCCCTACATATCATTAAAATTATCAATTTAATAACTATGACCAGAGAGGTTAATGTGGAATTTAAATTGTGATAATGAAAAATATATATTTTATAATCGACTTACAATGAGCCCACGACATTTTCTGTAATCATTCGTGTTTGTTCTTGACCGAAGAGTCTGGATAGACCAAAATCCGCGATTTTCGGGACCAATCCACGGTCTAGAAGAATGTTTTGAGGCTTAAGATTCAAGTGGACAATAGGAATGCTGTGCAAAAAGAGTATGCCTTCGCAGATCCCCTTAATTATGTTGAAGCGTGTATCCCAATCCATTTTGGCACGTACTTCTGAAGAAGTGAAACATTGAATTATTGAATTACTGCAAGATAATGACTTAAATATCACTTATTTATATATGATCACAAATAAAATATTTGCAGTACAGTTACACCTTCTTTTGATACAACCAATGGTTATACCTCTGATTGTCATCGTATAGCATTTGAAAGTTAGTGGAGTATATTCACTGCCAAACTCCAATTCATTGTGTAAACATATTAGAAACTTGGATGTGAATGCAATTTCAATCAGATAGTGTTATATACCAAAAAGATTCTTTTGAAGGCTTCCCAGTGGTAAGTATTCATAGTAGAGTAAACATTCAACTATGTCGGCAACAATATATGTTCCATTTATCTGCACCACTTGCTTCTCACTTTCACGACAGTAGCCAACCAGCTTTACAACATTTGGATGATGGACAGCCATAATATTATGAACTTCATTGTCGTATGCTTTTTCTTGTGATAGCGGCGGATTTTCGCGAGTTTCTTCACAGCAATGGTTTCCCCTTCAGGTGTGATTCCCTGTTCGATCTCACAGATACTCTTTCAGCCACTCCTTTTCAGAAATATTGATATATTTTCATAGGAACATATTGGAAAGGCAGAAATTGTTAAGCAGTACCTTGTAAACGGTTCCAAATGGGCCAGTACCAATTATACGCTCCTTTGAGAACTGACCTGTGATACTCTTCAGAAAATCTAATGGCAATTGTTTTGGTAAAGTGCTCATAACGCTCGGCTTGTTCCACTTCCTCTAGCGCTAGTCGCTATTTATGATGATTTAAGCTTGACGTGAGCTGCTACAAGCCATCTATTGTGACAAATTCTCATTTACCAAAGCAAAGACAGATCTAAATACACAAGAATAAACATACATGGATTGTTTGTAAACTAAGCCAGAAACATAGTTGGGAAACGGCGATTGACAACGCTAACCTGGGTAAGATCCTCTCAAGCAGTTCTGAAACGGGGATGAGGCTTCTGTGAAGAATCGCTTCTTTGCTAGCCTCAGTTCTTTTTCTGTAGGGTGTGTGTGCTAAAGTTGGGTGGATATATACCCTTAATTTTCGAAAAGAAATCGTCAGTTGGATATATAAAAATCATAAACCAACCTAATGTGATGTAGTAAATCTATCATGTAAGAAAAAAAGAGTTGACTTGACCCAGCCTTCGATGCGCGCTTACTCTTTCTGTAAAGAAAAAATAAAAATCCTAGGCCCACTGGTATAAGAATAATCCATGTCTACATCACTTCTTTAATGCCCGCGGGCGCTCGATCAGACCATGGCCAACGGTGTGGGCTTGCATAGGCAAACGGGATCGTGCAGAGGAGACTGCCGCTTCATCCAACAAGTTTCTTTTTTGGCTAGTGATTTCGACATTGCTTTCCTGGAGCATAGTATTGTATTTCCCCCACTATGTTGACTACTGAAATAATTATTAATTAATTAGTTGTCATATCCAAGAAGCTTAGCTGCATTCTTATACTATTTAGTACAACTTATTTTGATGGATTCTGACTACTCACAACCGTAATTTAAGATATATGAATGAGCTCATTCTAGAGAGAGTCTGCCCCTATAATCATATCTTGGTTTGGAGAAGTGGTTCTTTTAATCAAGGTTGCGTCCCTTGACTTGTATCTCAGGATGTAAGTGGCAGCGGCATCCGCTGGGCCCGTATAACCCGCCCACGAAAATTAGTCTAAACGACGTACGTGGCTTACCACATAATTAAGTGGCGTATGTGGCACATCCACGAAAATCCACTGGCGCCAGCGGCCGACCGCCAAAGTTTCGTCTTCAACTTCTTAGAAATCGGAATAGCTCCACAGCAACACTACCAGCGTCTTGGGGCGCCGCCACCATGCGGGGGTCTTGGGCTGCTGAGCGCCGCCACTAGCCGCCTCCGTGCCCGCACGTCGCCGGCCGACCAGCATCGCACTCCTGACTCCTCCACGCCACCACTCGCTGTTGATCAGCGGGTTCATCCATGTCCACGACGCCCGCGACAGCCACGACGCGCTCGCGTACGGCGTCACATTCTTCTCCTTGGCCGCCGTCTGATCATCATCGGTGATTTGTTCTTCTTCGGTGCGCGGAACGCTTCTCGAGCGCCACCAGCGCGGCGGCGGCTAGATGCGCCGCGAGCTGCAGTGCCAGGAACACTTCTCGTGCGCCACCAGCGCGGCGGCGGCTAGATGCGCCGCGCCACGACGGAGAGGACGAGTAGCACGGCGTAGAACACGGCAAGGACAGTGGACGCCGCGAGTGCCAGGACGAAGCTCGCGCCTGTCGAGCAGCGGTTTGTGGCTGCCGTCGCCGTTTGCCGCGCCATCGCGCCGGCGGGACAGTACCTTGTGGGCCGCGAGTTAGAAGACGACGAGCAGGAACGCCGCGGACGCCGCCGAGAGCATGAGCCGCTGCGAGCACGTGGAGAGGAAGAGGAAGGCGGCCCGGTCGAGGGAGGCGGGCGCGGAGGGGAGTTCGCATGTCCTCGTGATGAGCTACCACGGGAGCGTCGAGGCGAGTTCCATTGGTGGACTGTGGATCAGCTGCGACGGCGCATGCAGAGTCGGGGGAGGCTTTCTGGAACAAAGGAGCCCCGCGCACTGGCGGCGTTCCGTGCGAGAGTTTTCGTTTTGCTGCAATCATGCAAACAACAGCTACAGAGCGTACAGCTAGGCCGCTGTACAGCAGGATCAGGCGATAAGGGAGCGGCCTTGAGGCGCCGCTAAGCCACATAACGCCGCAATAAATAATTAGCGGCTTCCACAAAAACTCATAAACACGTTTGCCGCTGAAGCGGCAGCTCCGTTTTGTCCAGCGAACGAGCCACTTACATCCTGACTTGTATCTCAACAACTAGGCTGGGTCCATCTGAATTCTTAAGGCCCCTCCTGCAACCATCAACCATTCGGTCCATCTTAGAGACAGCATTCCTGCCGTGGACCTTTTTTTTAAGAGTTAGTGATTTATCCATTGTTTCCCTTTGAGCCTATTTGGTTACACCACGTACGTTCTTACCATCTGACCTCTCTTCTTCTGTATAGAACTAATATAGCTGGATCTTGTATCAGAAGATAACACCTGGATATAATGGTTCATCACAAACTATTCCTCTTTATGTTGTGTTTTCATTTATAGATATGATTTGTCCAAACTGGAATTCTGTACTGGTTCAGGTCAACATGGCTCAGCCATAAAATTCTAATGGTTATGCAAGCTGTAAAATATTAACATATTGTTTTCTCCAACTAGGAGAAGAGTTTACACGGGCCATGGAAGGAAGAGTGGTGTCAAGGCTTCTGCCGTTGGCTTCCCTAACACTATGGACCAGAAGGTTGGTAGTGGCGTGTACGGAATTGTTTACAAAGCACAAGAGTCGCGCATCCGCAACATGGCTGCCAAAGTAAGTGAACTCCACGTGTAATTCACTCTGTTCCCATGAACCTCAACATCTGGGGCTTTGTTCCTTCTGTAGCTCAGTCCGAGCTACTAGTGTACTCTCTGTCCACCGCGTCGACTCTTGTGCCATCCCTTCTCATTGCAAGACCTTTGTTTACAATGTTTGTGCGTTCACGCTTACCCTGTTTCGAGTTGTCCGTTGCTTTTACAGGCAGGTAAGCAGAAATCCAAAATACATGTAGGAGTAAAGTATATTCTGACAAAATGCATGTATTTTAATGTAATCGATAAAAAACACATGAACAAAAAGGTAATACAAACCCTACAGGAATAAGGGAGGTAACATAAATAATTGCCATTCAGGTTGAACGTTGTAGTTCTTGGAGCTTCAAAACAGGTTTCTTTGTGCAGCCGCTAAGTTTGTTCTCTAGATCAGTCTTGACTGCTTCGGCATTGCTCCCAAAAAGAAAGACTTCCTTGAGCTCAGAAATAAATTCCAAGCTAGTAGAAAAATCATACGAGATACCACTGGAGCAGTCAAGCTTGAGCAGCTCAAGATTTTTCATCGTCATTGAACCAAATTCCACGAATAATGTGCTGGAGCTACTACAAGATATCTCGAGGATATTAACATTTTGATAGGTGGGCACCTCACTTCCATATATTTTGGCGATAAAGTGGAGTCGGGATTGCTTGACCCGAAGGCGAAGAATACATAGTTTTGGTACCTTGCCCAGGAATGCAGTATCTTCTTCAGTTAAAGTGTCCATCTCCAGATCTATCTTCCCGAGCTTGCCAACATCTTCGCTCAATACTTCCTCAGATTCAGTGCCACTTGCTAATGGCAAATTGTCTTGAAGCCCATACAGCTTAAGACTCTGGAGCTTATTCCAAGGCAAGCATATCTGATTATGCAAGCGACAGCCTTGATTGTCCTTGTCAAGATGGACTGACAAGGATTCGAGATGGACATAGTCCTTAACAGCAGAGAAAAAAGGCTTGCAGTTTTTCCTATTGATGCCAGACACACCGAGCTTGCGCAACTGGGTGAGCTTCTTGAGAGCTTTGACCATGGCCTTCCCTCCTGATGCTGCGACGTTAACAACGCCAAGGGTATGCAATGCTGTTAGTTTCCGAATCCCTGTAGGCACCATAACACCGACTTTACCACGGCATCTGCATAACTTGGGAAGCCAACTCGATTCACAAGGTGATATTAATGTTGAGATGTCGCTCTTGCCGGCACGAAGGTACTGTAACTTGTGTAACTTGGTGATGTTTTCTGGTAGTGTCAGTATCGAGGTGCCCCTGACATCCAAAGTCTGCAGCTGCCTCAGATTATCCATATTGTATGGTAGATGGTGGATCTCCCTCTGTCCTCGGAGTGAAAGGAACTTGAGGCGATGCAACCATTCTACGATGTTCTCAAGATCTTCATAATCTAATCCTTTTGCATCCTCTAGATCAAGTACCCGAAGTAGCTTCATATCTTCAGATATGAGGAATGTTTCCCATCTTCCGAACACCGTAAGTGACCGTAGTCGCGAGAAATCCATGCTCTCAAACACAATTTTATCTCTTGTCCAGTCGACCAATATGATAAGGTGCCGCCCTGTGCGTTGGGTGGTTAGGACACAGTTACCACCTAGCTCAAACACAAGATTTTCTTCCTTCCTCCGTGGGATGATGTACTCCCGGATGAAACCATTGACCTGACACAACACCATACTTGTGTTCAATGAGTTCGTGACTAAATGTGGTACCTGCTGGATTACGCTCAGATCAAGGAGCTCGGAAAACTGCTTCTCCCCGTTCCTCTCTGCAGATTCTTCGGCGTCATCCCTGGAGTAGCCCTCTGCAATGAACCGCCTTACTAGCCTCCTTCGCCGAATGGGGCGGTCTCGAGGAAAGATTGACAGGTAGAAAATACATGGCTTGAGTGAGTCCGGGCAAGTACGGAAGTACCAATCCATCCAACCAAATAGATCGCGTAAGCTGTCATAGCTTGGCTTGGTCTCCAAGTGACGCATAAACCTCTGGTTCAACGAATCTACAGTTGCCATCAATCTGACCGTCTGTTTGGCCACTACGCCTGCTACAACAACTATTACTTTGGGAAGGCCTCCACACTTAGAGATAAGTTCTTTTACCTCGGAGTCATCATCTTTGAGAACTTTCAAGGCAGATGCATTTGTCCGGCAAATCTATATTGTTCCAACAATTAATATTGAAGTCAATGAAGCTATATTTAACTTGATGATTCAGCTGTAGAATATAAAGTGAATAATCCATGGAAACATAGGAGTTATTCTGCACACATGCATGAATTCGAATCCCAGTAATATTCGATGTATACAAGGCCACTTTATTTTGTCTTAAGTCAAACATGTTTAAGTTTGACCAATGTTATAGAAGAATATATAAAAATCCACAATTCCAAATGAATACATCATGCAACCTTATACCATTAAAGATTTAGTCATATTGATTTGGTATTGTTGATGCATTTTTCTCTAAAACTAGCAACATGGCACTCGCAAATGCGAGGGCATCATCTTTAATATCTCAAAGTGTTTGTAAAATCTACTCACAGTTTTCTAGAGAATCGTATTATGATATAGAAAGTTACATAGTTAACATAAATAGATAGATGCGTGCCATTGTAAATTGCTATTTGTAATACTATCTATCTTTTTTCTTTGCACCATTTTTGTAGACATGTAACAATGTACAATCATGCTCGAGTGATCAACATATCAATTTTATAATGGATACATGCTCCATATTTTGCTAAGAAAATCACTTATTCGTATCCTTGCTAATCTATGTTATCATTGTCTTACAAGACATATTTATACAATTTGCAGCTAGACCAATCAAGCACAACATGTTAAATCATTTTCAATGGTTACAATAGTCTGAACGGAATGATAATTCAGCACCATACACATGAATATCTCGAAAATTCTTTGATGGCGTGTAAGGGTTAACACAAAATTCTGGACATCCACAAAAAATATCTTGCGGGAACATAATGTTTTTGCAAGTCCGTATGAACAACATATCTTACTATAGTTCAAACAATTTAATCGGGTATACTTACACAAAAGAAAATAAAGATAAAGAATTATGCTAAGTATATTATTCGACAACACTACTCTAAAAAATTTAAGTTTCACTCACGCCTAAATTGCCATCCTTTGAAACAGAGTTAGAAAGCATGACTATGACTCACACACAATATGACATGGTTTATCTAACATTGGATGGAAAGGATTGGAGGTCGTCCACTTATATAAAAGTGAGTCCCTTGTCTTTCTAAATATTTCCATGTGTTTTTCTTATCGACTTATTTGATACTCATATTGATGTTCAAACTTTTTAGTTGTGGTGACTATATTGTTTTGCTCAAATTGTAATGCACTTGCTCAGACATATGGCATATTTCCATCGATACGCCATTCTTCTTACATAATGGCATGAATCGTCTTGTGCATGATTTTTTTACTTCCATATAGTACTTAAGGTCTAAGCTAACATTTCTCTGCTACTTATCCTAGGCAACACCTTAATTACAAACACCTTATGCGCTCTTAGGGTGACCGTTACTATATTTTCTCAACCACTTTTCCCAATGCCATATGTGCATGCATGTACATATGAGAAACCAATGAAAGATTGTTCATTACAATATATTTTACATTAGAAATTTTCATATATATATTGGATGCCGACCAATCTAAATTAAGAAATTTTCAATTTTCTTTGAAGTTTCTTTCACAATCTATGACTGTCTTTTGACATAGACTTTATTTTGTAATTTACCAATACATATACTCCTATAAACTTTACCCATAAATTCATACTCTCAATAATTTTCACCTAGTTCTTCTTTCAAATTTTGTACAAAAAATACATATTGATTTTTAGACGGCTTAGAATATTATACAGGTTTGCTAATTCTCAGTCAACATACAATTAACTAAATCTTTGTCGAATTTGGTACCATTGGGTTGCGTCGTGATTCGTTCTACCTTGGAGTTGCATATGTGTTGCAACTGAGTATACCCTCTGATCACATATAAGTTGCAACTGAATGTTTTCATTTGGGCATGAATTGCAACTAAGAAAATGATCATAATATTTGGATTTGCGTTCTTTCTGATTTGATAATTAGATTATGTTGAAACATTATTTTTATTTCGTTTGCAGGTGAAAAACTAACGACGTATCTCACATGATTTTTCTTGAATCTTTATATGATGGATTTGTTGAGCTGCGTAAGTAGCAGAGTTGGTCGCTTGCCTCTGTTTCACAACACATATTATTTAAGATCGTTTGGAAATTCTAGGCGGTTGTTGATTACTTATTGATTTTCTCTACATATATTCATATAAATGTGGATAAATATGGTCGCTCTATTTTAGACGTTTATATGACTTTTAATGTATAATAGAATAGATAGATTGATCAAGCTCAAGCTGGTTTGTGAAGACAAGTTAACTGACCTTATATACAAGGATAGTGAGGAAGAAAACTACTAGAATATCACAATTTTAATATATATGATTAATGGAAGGTCCACAATATATCAAATTATCAATTATTCTTTCGATTGCGAGCCATGGCCAAAACAGAGATTCTCAGGGTCTTACATGCAAAATCACGTCAATTACCCACATGGGCATATATGCAAAATCATCGTCGGAGGCACACAATCTGGCTGTCTACTTGGGTACTCATTAGGACATGCGTGGTTTGTACATGCACAAATCACAAACAGAAGGGTTTTGAAAGGTTGACCATAAAATTGGATATCGCTCAGTGAAGGTGTTAACTCCGTGAAAACATGCACACACAAACTTAGAGAGTCGTCAGGAAACACACACCTTTTTGAAGAGACTTGAGGACGCAGCAGCTTCTAGACCTTTGACATTAAACACAATATCTTCGCCATTGGAGCAATAAGCAGCAATGCTTGCTTCAGTCGTAATGACGATAATAACACTCCTAGAGGATCTAGGTACCAAGGAACTCTGCATCAAGTCCCACTCTTGTTTTGACCGGATATCGTCAATAACAATGAGCCAACCATGTTCTTCAAGGCGAAAATCCGAAGGTATACTCCGATGGAAGTCCCATAAATTAAATGGATGATATACATCCACCCAATGGTGGTACTCATATTGGTTCTGTTTACCAATGTAATCGAACAGCTCTTTGACAAGAGTGGATTTTCCGACACCAGCTATCCCCCATACAGACATAACATGGCAGTTGTCATTCATTCGTGCTTTTGCTAGATATTCACGAAGTTCCTTCATTTCCTGTACGCGCCCAATAAGAGAAGAATCCTCACCAACTGGTTTCTCGACTTTATCCCCATCACTGTGAGAACCCTGTACGTCATTATGTGTAAATATGTTGGGAAATGTTTTGATAATTGATACACGATGATAATCAGAGAGAGGCAAAACAAAAATCAAAAAGAGGCAAAGTACATGATAAAGCAACTAGATGCAATTTTTCAGGTAGCTTAAAGAGGATGCACTCATATTTTATTAGAACACTTGCACGTGTGAACCGGTTGTAGGAACCAGTTATACATATATGCCAAGATTCAATTTAATTCTGTATTACCAATAAGAAATGGCAGTTTAGTATTTTTTTTATAAGATAAACAATGACATATACTCAGGTTTACCACTATTTCCAGGACATGTCCAGTAGGAGGAGAACCGTCCACCGTCGGGTTGTTTCCTTTATCTCTCTCCCTATGAGAACCGGCCTATGGGCATATGCGTTGGGAAAGGTATTTACTCGCAAGGACAAGTAGACAGACGCAAAGTACATACCTACTTGTAATTTCTCAGCAAGTTGAAGATAGTGACAAATATATTTTTATAACCTATTTACACTTAGGTTAGGAGGAGGTGGTAGGAAACGAGTCAAGCATATGCCACAATATTTAAATCATCATCTTTATTCTTAATAAGAAATAGTGTCATCATTATATTTGATAAAATAACAATCCATTGTTTTGACTAAAGGGTGGAGATTGTATTATTGTGCACATCATTAAGTAAATAACTATGAGAAGATATATAATAAAATATATTCAGAGTTACGTCTATTTATGGCACAGTTCCGCCCTGGCCAGAATCCTTCACAGTTTGTTTATCTCGTTTATCTACCTCGCTACGATATATCTGTAAATAAGTATGCAAATATTTTTTGGGAGACTTAACGACATGCCGGTACAAGTAGAGAAAGGCACAATACATAAGAACTAGGTGTAATTTCTATGGTAGCATCAAGAATAATGGTAAAAAATAATAATCTATTTACAGTCATGCATATGCAAAAAATACAAATTTATTTATTTAATTACAGAAAAGAATGGTCGCATAACTATTTGTAAAGTAATAATCAAATGTACCCTTGAGTTGTTGATCCATTGGCCCTCCACATTATGTGGCTACTGTGAGGCATGGAGTCGTCAACTAAGGCACCGACCTCCATCTTCCCACCCCATATCCACTCATTTGTTTGTTTCTTAAGCATCGGTGGATTTGCGGCAAGTGGCAATGTGACACGCATATGCGGGCCAGTAGAGAATAGGAGAACACGACTGTGATGTGTCAACACACAATAGGCTATGAAACTATCGATCTCCCACTGGGTACCCTCCCTCGGGCCTGGTTACGTTTAATGCTTTATAACCATGTGTGCGGGTATGTCTAGAATTTTATACCCCCAAGATATAAGGGTATGTGTATGTTATTAGTGTATGTTATCCATACCGTACCCATTGTCGTCCTTACAGACTATATTGTAGTCCAAACCATAGATTACGTATTTATAGAAATAAAGAATGAATACATTCTGGCTTACCTCTGTTTTTGACTCAGGTTCTTCATGACTAGAAGCCTCCGCCGTTGGTTTCTTGCCTTTATCGGTCTGTATTGGCGCAAAGGGACAAGTAGAGAGAGGCACAATACATAAGAAATAGGCCTTTTTCAAGGAGATTTTAATTCTGGCCTCATGAAGTATATGGATAATTAGAAATAATAAGATCTTCAGGGATGAGCCACCAACTTTTGAAAGATGGAATGCAGTTTATTTGTCAGAATTAAGCTGGCTTAAGTACATAAGAAAGGTCAAGTATTCTAACCAGTTCAGTTTTTTGGAGAGAGACACAACTTTAGTTCTTCTTTTTAATTTTTTGTAACCTTTTCCATGTAAATATATCCATTGTAACACCCTTATATATTTAAAAATTGCCGTAGCAAACTCTCCCACTTTTCTCGCTAAAAAAAATAGCGTAGTTTTTTTGGTGCTTGGAGAATAATGATAAAAGTTATAATCTATTAACACTTGGAAGTAGGTGGGATACGAAAACAGTCATGCATATGCCATAATTTCTATTTATTCACTTAAGATTAATAAGGGATGGTCGCATAATTATTAGATAAAGTAGAAATCAATTGCTTTCAAGAGAGGATGGAGACTAGGTTATTGTCCAAACCATTGAGTAAAAAACTAGCCCTCAAGGTCCTTTCTGATGCCGGATCGAGCCGAAACAATCCGCGGGCTCGCCGTTCTGTTCACTCCGGACAACTACTTCACCGAGCCTCCATTCTCTCTATCAGATTCTCTCTCTAAGTCTTTGTCTCCCTCGCTGCCGACGTCACCGCACACAAGGGTGGAGCCCGAGCCTACACTGGAGTTTGGACGGGACGGACGGTAGGTGCACAGATCCGGCGTCTACGACTACAGCTAAGGCGACGCGACCAGAGAGAAGCTCAGGCTGGACGTGCTTTGGATGGATCCAGCCTCTAGGTTCAGGACCAGCTTACTAGTCATCGCCACCATCTCCGACAGCCACGAGGTAAGCTCGTCCAAATGATTCCTCAGTGCCCATGCTTCAATTCATTCTGCTGGTTTAAACTCCTGTGCCTGAACTACTCAAAAATAGTAAGATGCATACACTGTTACATGCTAGCTCCTTGATGTGACACTTGGAGTCAATTAGTCCTCAATGGCTTTCAAATACGGTTCTGTTATGTGCTAGCTCATTGGCAAACATGCTGGTGAAAGTTATTATGTTTGTGCTGGTAGATAGCCGAGCCCCAAATTGCAGAACACCAAACATTGTCAGATGTTCTTAGTATTTGCAAGAGCTCCACGTCAAACACTAAACACTATGATTCAGGTCCTATACTTTGCTAGAAGGTAGAAGCATTGTTTATTTAGGTTGATGATATAGAAATCTGGGCCAATTCATATAGTGTTACTATGCTAACTAATATCCTTTTAGACTGCTAGATTGTGGAAGTTAAATGAACTGTTGTAATTTAAAAAAGCCGGGATCCTTCAATAAAATATGGGTATGTTTGCATTTCATCTAGCATGGAACAAAATGAGGAGTTGAGCAACACTGCTATTGAGCTAGGCCATCTATGCTGCTTCCTATCAATGCATATTAGTTTTTGAATTTATGGTCTGCTTAGGATGAAATCTCGTTTACATCCTATCTTACTATGGATACATGAGCATATGCTGGTAGTTTTGTGTAGTTGATTATGAGATTTTTTTGTTCTTTTGCAGGTTCTAATGTGCATGGTCTCTTTGGGAGGCAGTCGGGAACCACCACTCTGTAGCTAACAAGAACAAGGTTGTGCACTAGGAGAACACTCTGTACGACTACTTGCTTAATCCTAAGAAGGTATGGTTAATAATCACTTGTTTACTTAAGTGATTTCACTTGTTGTGGTTGTGTTTCTCATGATGGTATGTTTGTCTCGCATGTTCAGTGTTGTGTTTCTCTGGTATGTTTATAGAGCCACTTGATGTTTTGATCATACAAGACATATGCTAAAGTTCTTCTGTTATCACTAGTTTTGATCGCTGCTTTACTAAAACTGTGCAAGTTTACTATTTCCAGATTATCATCTTATTTTCTTGTTTCATGTACAGCTGCCAAAAGAAAGCTGTGAAGATCTTTCCACGCCCGACATCTGGACCTCTTAACCCCATTGTGCAATGTCAGACTCTTAAGTACAACATGATGGCCCGGGCCGGCAGAGAATTACCCTAGATGAGCCCAAGGTGATCATTTTGTACGTCATTTTTCTTTCTCCATATTTGAATTGCCACTGTGGGATGTTGCATCATCGAATTGGCCATTTGATATACAACTGGACATTTACTAATCAAGTAGTATGTTGCTTTATAAGAAAAGAAAATTCACTGAGTTAAATTACATGCTTTGTATGTTGAATTCTGTGACTGATCAGTGAACAATATTATTCTCAACTATCTGAACTTAAGCACACTGAACCTGGGTTCATATTTGCTTGCCTTGAGTACTTGTACTCTCTGTGCCATGCTACTTTCTTATTTTGCCTCTGATGGTTCAATTTCTTGCTGCGCTTTATCTTCATACTTATTATGATGGTAATTTCACTTGCAGTGCTCATGTAGGTTAGTTAAACTCAAGTAACTGAACATATTCATGAAAGCCCTGTTAAGGGTGGATAGCTTCTGGTTCTAACGGTCATCCTCAACAAATCCAACTTACTTTGAACAAGACACCAAATTCGTTAGTTGTTGGAAGTTGCAACACAAGACACTTAAGAGAAACTGAGTACATGTTTAGTTGCCTTGAGTACTATTACACCATGTAGCATGCTAGTTTAAAAATAAATTATTTTGGTTGTAATGCCAAGTTTGGTGTATTTTGTGCTGCAGATCAGCAAGAACTAGGATTTGGACGCCGGGGACCTAGGGAATGCGAGTTGCAGCTTGATTGGATCTGGTAGCATCCTTCAGTCTATGCTGAAGAAGTTGGAAGACACCTGGAGTATCTAGTTATTATACTTGTAGAGCATGTTATACGATGATCGACATTGTATCCGTGTTATATGAACATACTCTGCCATTGTGTTTGTTATATGATTTAACAAAGTTCTGGCAATTATTTGAAGTTTTCAGATTTGAATATTTGTTATTTATTAAGTGGCAAATTAAAATCAGAACATGAACCTGACAACTGCGACCCACTAATTAGAACCTGACAACTGTGACCCGTTTGATTGAACCTAACAACTGGGACCCGCCTGACAAGTGGGCCCACCTTTTAGAAAAATAAAAAATGTATCTGCTGAGCCAAAAAGGCCACGGCACAGAAAATAAAAAGGCCATATTGTTGGGCTTGGCCCATGGAGTCAGTACAAAATTGTCAAGAAAAAACATTAAATGGGATGATTTATTGGGCCTAGCCCATATAGATGGCTGAACCGGACCGGGCTGATTCTGGTACATGACCCTTTTATTTGGTCACAAATTTGCCACGTCAGCCTCGCCACGTTGGATTTGACGTGGCGTGCCCAGATTGCCAATGACCAAATAATTGGTCATAAAATGTGTGACCTTTTTCTTTTGGTCATAGACGTCTATGACCATTCCATAAAAAAGGTCATATTGGATCGTTAGTGACGCTCATAACGTGACCAAGTGTTTTTGGTCACAAAAAGGTCACAAATTAAAATATGTGACCATTCAGTGACCAATATTGAGGGTCATAGGATAGCATATTTCTTGTAGTGAATAGTAATAGGGATGAAGATTCCATGTTAAATGGTTTTTTTGGTGAAAATAGTAATAGGGAAATAGTACGTCCATTCTAGATCCACATGTTTGTCTTTCATGTAGCCTACCGCAATAATAATTATTGATGACCTTTAAGGTGTGTTGTGAACATTCATATGTTTTTTGAGAAAACTATAAAATGTTTTTTATTTATATTTATGTGGATCACGTTCTTCGGAGACTGGTATCCATTTATGGTTAAAGTTTTTCAGGCCCCACATCTTCTTGAAAAGGGCACAATTGTAATGTCTGCATGAACGAAGACATAATCTTGCTGTTCAACTTTGGGGGCATAAGGTACAATAACTCTTGCAAATTTTTATGCTCAATTTTTTTTGTTTCTCTAAATTTAGGTGTTAATTAATTTTTTTGTTTTCTATTCATTAATTAGTTCCATTTGAACTTGATTATTCTGCATTAGTTTTTTTCTCACTCAACTGATTATTAGCAAAACTGAAGAAAAAACACTCCCCACACCCTAAAATCAGGTGTTCACTACTTTGATGGAGTAATAATCAATGATTACACTTTATTGAATATAATGATCCATGATTCTGACTAGAGAGTGGAGTCTCTATTATTATAATCGAAACAGCTGACTAAAAAATAATTTAGAAGTTAGTGCATTCATTTTGTAGAAAGTGGAGCTGGGTGGGGGCTTTGGCCACCCTTATTTTCTAAAAAAAAATAGCTGAAAAGGCAGACAGTGAAATGTTTCAAGCTTACCAGCTCGAGCAGTACCGGTTTCTCGCTGACACAAAGATCATCGCCGTCATTGCCAGAGGTTGGTGGCGCATCCACCTGTCTGGTCGGGCCTGCAGCTAGATCACGCAACTCCTGCTCAACTTGCCTAAATTGCTTCTGCACAGCCGGTGAAAAGACCACACCCACAGCAGAATCGTGCACAGCATCACACACATCATCACTATCCACAGCTTTTCCAACCGGAGGATCAGATTCGTGTGTTCCAGCAGTAACAGTTAGTGCGACACTGTCCTGTACATATTCAGCCCTTCTATCAAACATAAGCTGCAGCTCCTCCTGTACTAGCCAAAATTGCTTTCGGCACCATGGGAGAGAAAATAACACCCGTCTTCATTTCTTGCATAGTATCAGGAACCGCTCCCCCAAGTTTTCTTTTAAGTCTTCATTTTTTGTCTCTCCGTCAGTAGCCATATCATCATCCCCATTGTTTTCCTTCTCCTTCACATCTTTGTTCAGATCATTAGACCCCTCCTCAGCCTCTTCACTTGCATCATCATCCGGCGGTGGTGATCTAGGAGGATCATCCTCCTTATCACCAACATCCACCGGGTGCTCCACCCTAAACTTCAGTCGATAAAACCCGTCCTTGATGAAAATAGGCCACCCTTTTGGAATCAACGTGTAGTCCACGCAGCCCACAAGGATATGCAATACCCCATGTTTCCGGGTGAATTTCATATCAACTTTAGTCGTTTTGCCAAATAAAGACCCCAAGCTCCATAATGATAAAAAATCTCCTGTGACTTTAGGTGGGATACCATAAACCCGAATCCACTTCTTTGGCAAGGCCTCTAGGGATTCCATAATAGTGACCCAAGGCACAACAGTGATCTCGCACCTGCTGTTAGGCACCTTGCAAGGCCCAAAAACAGCCAATCTCTCTAGGTCGCTCCTAGATGGAAAAGACACCTTAAACACATGCTCCTCCACTTGGGTAACCTCCCAATGGAATTGATCCACCGGCACCAATCGCTGCAACTGAGTCACAACTTGTGGTATCAAAAGCTCTCCTCCAGTGACTGTCACCCTAGCCAGACGAACATTGTCAATTTTCGGTTTGTAAGTCTCTGTCAAAGGCTGCTCAAAAAACAAGAGGCCCTCATTGATCAGCCCATGCATTATCATTTGTGGTTTCGACGCTGTGAGTAAAGGACAGTCCTCCGGATCATGTTCCTTGCTCTCGCAAATGTCACACACCTCAACCGTGCACTTCTTTCCAAAATGACCCGGCTCATCGCAGCGATAACAACGCGGACCTGCACCTTTCTTTAGTTTTTTAGCCTGAGCAACCTCCGCGCCTCCCTGCCCAACATTTCCAGTCCGAGTGTGATCACCCCCAAGGTTTTGATGTCGTGACTGGGTTTGTGTGGGGTTCGCATTCCCCACCGGCGTAGCACCCTTTGCCAAAAGCTCCGCTGCCGATGCCTGTTGTGGTGCTGCGACATTTTGTGTGTCCGTAGTTTTTGTAGCCACCGCCCCGGACTGTCGAAGTGCATCAGTCACCTGGCTAACAATCTTTGCGAGTACCTCTTCAGAAAATCCCGTCGCCACCTCTCTGTTCAAATTCTGATTGGAGTTCCCACCACTCGAATTGCGAGTGAACCCCTGTCTTCCGCCATCAAACCTGCCACCACGAAACGGAGCAGGGCGATTGTAATTGTACTGTCTCTGTTGCCCTCCATTGACAAACCCCGACCCAGCATTGAACGTACCGAAGCCAGCATTCGCCGTTTCGAACCCTTGTTGCCTATGGTCGGCATGCCCAGCTGTGCCACTCGTACCACCAGGCACCAGATTGATTTGCCGCTGCTCCCCTTGGCCCGCCGTCCCGCTTGAGCTGCCGACGTGATAGTTTCCGCGACCAACAGCCCTGCCACGGAACGGTGGTCCATTGCCACCATAGCCACGGCCAGCAGGAAATCCGCCACCGAATCCACGTCCAGGCAGATTCCCTCGTCCATCTCCCACGCCACCTCTCCCCCCGCCATTGTGCGCCATTATCGTAGCAGCAGCACCGTTCGGCGGCGGAGGAGCCTCTCGTGGTTTGATAAACCCTAGGATCCGACGAATACCTAGGTTTAGATTAAGATTAATCCTTTCTCGCATGTGGCCGTGTAACCCAACGCTCGGACACGCATGTCCCGATGGGCTAACAGGCCCATGCAACACAGATCGGCCCGCATGGCCTCTGGCGCAATTTTGAAAATTTGGATGTGATCCGGTTTTACCGCTCGTCTTCACCGGCGCCAGCGACGCACACCCGGCGCGGAGGCCATGCCTCCTCTGGAAAACCTCCCATCCCCCGGATCCATCATCGCATGTAAACGAGGGTTCCAAAACGGGAAGCTTAAGCATCACCGGTCTCCCGAACGGCAAGCGACGGGACGCAATCCTTCTCTTGTCCGAACTGGACATTCTCTCCACCGATGGAGGCCTAGAACAGATCGAAGAATGATCTGGAGAAAAGACATGCAAGGTGATCGCGGCATACCTCTGCGCTTGTCTCTTGTTGATTCGTTTCCCCTCCCGTGAGCGGCGTCCCTCGGAAGTCACCAAGTTCGCCGGCACCTCCGACGACGGCGATCGGCAAATATACCCGAAAGTATCTGCCTCGCCGATCTCACCTTCTTCGCGCTCCTCTCTAGCGTCTTCTTCCTCCTCGCCAGGATCCGATTCCGAGACGTCGCCGTCGAGATCGGCGGCCAACGCCCAGAATCGCCCCCGAGTCGCCCCTAACGTCTCTCCGCTAGTTGCGGAGCTCGCCATTCTAATGTGTATTTTGAATTTTTGCTCGTCAACCTCCGGAGATTATATAATTTGTGTGACCCCGCTAACAGCAGGAATTTCCACAGTTTGTTTAGATGGAGATAATGTAACTAATACAAAGGCATCTCATGCGGTGTTTTGGTCAATGTGGTTCATAAATGATCTTGATCGGCTATGTCTTATTGGTGGTGTGCATTGACCGAGGCCGCATTGATGTCCCCTTTGTTAGCCTAAATTATATAGTGAGGTTGCTACTTGCTAGCGAGCTGCACCGAGCTGGTGGAAAGCTCCGTTTTGTGGCTCACGGAGCATCGAGCGAGCAAGTCTAGGCCCAAGGAGCCCGAGCTTTTGGCTGGCTTGGACCATTGCGACTCGCGTACGTTTTTATATCTTAACGGAAAGCCTTCTTACTACATACAGCTGTACCAATCCAGAGCCATCTCAAAAAAAAAAAAAAAAAGGAAAGCCTTTTGGTGAGCCTTATTACAATGTCCTAAGATTGTGCACCACCTTATTTGCCTCCCTTGGACAGTTAACAAAGGAAAGTGAACCGATATCATAAGCCTTTTGAAACATATCAGCTAGAAATAGCTGTATAAGGGCAGTAGAGATTTCTTACACCCGAGGTCCAGTGCTCCTGCCACTTTAAAAAAATTCGAAAAATAAATTTAGAAGTTTCAAAAAAATCTGAAAAAAAATCATGCATTTTCTCGATGATGTACCCTATAGACGTGCAAAATCACAAAGCAACCAGCTATATATTTCGACCTACACAAAAATGACAAATTTACTGATCTTATTATAGTTAACAATGCATAGTTTCAACACTCCCCATTTTGTCTTTTTTGTTTAGACTATAATATAAATGATTATGCATTGAGATTTTGCACGCATATAGTATACATCATTTAGAACACACATGAGTTTTTTCAAAAATAATTGGAACTTTTAAATTTACTTTTGATTTTTTTAAAGTAGCAGGCGCACTGGAGCTCGGGTGCACAAAGCACTTTACGCATCTCTAGGCGATCCCTTCAAAACTTTTAGAGGAGAAAATAATTTCAGTTTTCTTCTGTACACCCCCACCTAGCCGATCCTTAAACTGTTTAGAGGACAAAAAAAAAAAGTGCGACTCTTATATTTTGGCCGAGGTCTCTCAAATATACTCGACCGGCCGCCTCTAGCAAAAACTTTCTCCACCCTGCCGAGCCGCCATATCTTCCCTCCTCCGGCGCCAATCTTGCGGCTGCCGGCCCCGATGCTCCCGATTTTGGCTGGAACGAAACCGGAAGCCTCCGTCGTAGCCCCGCTAGCCATCACCACCAAAATCAACCCAGGTGGCGGCAAAATCAACCATAACCGTAGCTCCGTCCGTATCCAAAACCAGGCGGCCGACAAAGGCGGAAAAGGTGGCAACGGAGGAGATGGCTTACCACAACCCATCTCCGGCCACCCCTACGCCTCCTCTTCTAGCCGTTGAAGCAGTCATTGCCACCGCCGAGGACAACGGTGACCAAGTGCTCGATGAAATGCCAAGGTAAAATTTGCGTTCTCCTACACTTTTCGGTGATCCATTGCTGCCATTTTTTGGTAACAAAATCTTCTTAGTTGGCTAGCACTAGTACAGAACGACACATCAGAAACGGGCCAAAAAGCCCATCGGCAACGGAGAAAGGGTCCGTGTCCCCGCCTCTGTCACTGATGTGAAGCTTCACAATGGCAACGGAGATTTTGATCGTTTGCAATAAGTTTAGCAACGGGCATAATATATAATCGTTGTATTTAGTCTTTACATCAGATACGCAGATTAGTTTTTGACCGTTTGTAATGAGGGCTATAGGAGCCCTGTGGTTCCTGCTTGACGGCCGCTGGTTCTTCACTTTTCTCTTCGCCCAGCTTCATTGCGTGGTTTTCTTCTACCTATCTAGTACTGCACAAAAGTCTTTCTCCTGGAGGCGCCGGCTTCAGTGGACCGTGTGGACGGAGCCCCGCTCCTACGTCTTCACGGCCGCCGCATAGTCTCCAGGTTTCCTCCTCGCCCTAAAGGAGATGAAAAAAATCAAAATGTAAGCTCCTTCATCTCTATACACAAGACAAATGCTTTTTCATCGGCATTACAGAAAATATAGAACTAATTACAACTAGAACATAGCCTAAACAATGCCTCATATAGGTAGATTGGACACACAAATTCCAGGGATGGAGCAAGCGAGCCAAGTAGGATACATAAGATCGATGTGTATTTGTGCATATCACAAAGATCATTAGCGCCACCCCCGGATCACACGGTGTCACCTAATTTTAACCATCGGCATAACAGAAACAAAGCTAAAATCAGAGCAAATGCCTACTAAAAACAGAACAAATCTATAGATAAACAATTAGCTACTTACAACTAGAAAACGGCTAAAATCTATGTGTAAACAATGTCTACTAAAAACAGAGCAAATCTATGGATAAACAATTAGCTACTTACAACTAGAAAACAGCTCAAATCTATGTGTAAACAATGCCTACTAAAAACAGAGCAAATCTATGGATAAACAATTAGCTACTTACAACTAGAAAACAACTAAAATCTATATGTAAACAATGCCTACTAAAAACAGAGCAAATCTATGGATAAACAATTAGCTACTTACCACAATGCCTAATAAGAACAGAGCTAATCACCTGAAACGAGCAAAAAGAAGTGCAAAAAAAAAATATCCTACTTAACTGGGGTCTTACATTAGGCGAGGCGGGCTTGCTTAGCGTCGCTGTCGGGGGAATACTTCCTGGATTAACCCGCGGCCCAGTGCGACTTACTTTACTCGCACGGACAAAGGCCCGCATGGTATCAAGCCCAATATCGTACCGCCACAAGGAGAAGAATCTAGAAGGCACGGCGGCGAGTTAGTCTCCGGATAAGTCCTGGTTAACATATTCCTTGTGGGGAAAGTTTCCTTTGTAACCTGACGAGACTTTGTGTATATAAAGAGGACTCGCAGGACTTAGAACAGATGCAGAATCCAGAAGGCCTTAAAATCCTAGTTCATACGGCGAGTACCAGATCGGATCGCCTCCATTGTAACACCTCGATTATCATATCAATACCAATCTAGGGTAGGCAGGAAGTAGGTCTTTTACCTCACATTGAGGGGGCTGAACCTGGGTAAATCTGTGTTGATCTTTGTTCCTGCGATCCCAAGCTCGGAGATGCTTGACTCGCGTAATCCCACACCTACGAAGTCATCCATGACACCTGACGTGACAAACCCACGACAGTTGGCGCTCACCGTGGGGCCTGCGGTCAAAAGCGTCACGTTCCGCGCGGGATCGAAATCAGGATTCAAGGACATCGGCATCGGCCAAGTTGAATACATCAATGGAGTCCCCTTCATCTACGACTCAGAGTGGGGAACCGAGGCGGATCACGTCGAGTTTGGATACATCGTTCCCATTGGATCAGTGAAGTTTTCGTCAGATCCATCAGTCGCAAACCTATGGATGCGACTCAAGGAAGTGAGTTAGTGGAGGAATTGCGGCCAGTCAGGGTCCGCGTGTGGAGGAATTGCAGCAAGCTACAACAAAACTACCCGTCCCCGCTCCGTCAAAACCTGTTTGGGGATCTCTACCAAATCAGGAAGGAGACCTCAAGATTGAAGAGATTGAAGCTATCAGGACAGAGCTCTGTGAAGAGGCGCAAAGGCTCGCGACTGAGCGCAAAAAGTTCCAACAAGAAGATCAGCGACTGCATCGCTGGCAGCAAAAGCGTCAGGCAGTTTGGATCAAGACGACGCCTGAGCGTAAGAAACTCCAAGAAGAAGATTGGCGACTGTGCCGCTGGCAGCAAAAGCATCAGATCAAGACAGACAAAAGAGAGACAAAACCGAAGTTCCACGATGACCCGGAGAGCAACGTGCACGCCGCGATAGGAATATTGTCGAGGATAGCACCGGTTGGAGACACGCGAGCTGATAAGGAAGCTCGCCATGCGATCGATCTACTGTAAAGCGCTGCCCTACAACAAGCAAATATGTATGGAGTCACACCCAATGAGCCGCAACACGAGGTATCATGGGGTGGAGAAAAGTGCAGCGTCGAAGAAGTGGTCAACCAGCTAGCAGGTTTGCAAGTATCATTGGAAAAAGAAAAGAAGATAGAAGGCGAGTCACAGGCACTCGCGGCGACTCAACCAACTCAGGACGAGACTGACTCAGATGAAGATGCAGCACCAGTAAACTCCTACTCGTTATTAAAAGGGCCAGCATGCTTCGGGGAGGAAATACGAGTCACTCGTTTCCCTCCAAGCCTTGGTGAGTCGCAGCGAGTCACCACCTACTACGAGGACCAAGACCCTGCTTTGTGGATAGAGGATTATGAAGCGAACATGATAGGACCTGATGTAACTCAGGAGGTGCGTGCGAAGTACTTCGACTTGGCAATACTGGGAAAGGTCAGGGATTGGCTTCTAAAGCTGCCACCAAGATCAATAAACACATGGGAAGACCTAAAAGCTAAGTTCATCAAGAGGTTCCAAACTGAGGATACGAAGAAACTCAAGCAGTGCGTCCACAAGGAGGGTGAGACAACTAGCGATTGGGTGAAAAGAGTCGCAGAAGTCCTTGACTCCGCCAAAGGTTCAACCGTGCAATCCACAATACAAGTCATGAAGAAGAATTCTAGGTTTGAGCCACTGGTACACAAGTTAAGATGCGCTGCACATAAGATCGACAGCTTCGACAAATTGTGGGTGATGGTCAACAAGTATGCGGAAACTAAAAAAATGGTAAGCGGCTTACCGCGAATCCCAAAGGAAAAACCACAAGCAGCACGGACCGAACATCATGCGAGTCAGCCGAAAGAGCAAGGAGGAGGTAAGGAATCACCTCCCAACAGCGTCAAAGGGATCTTTGACAGCCCCTGCGACTTACATCGCCGAAGAGATGGGAGACCTGCAAGCCACACCAAGGCACAATACCATTAGTACAGGAGGTGGAAAGAAGGTCACGCGCTAGGTGCGACTCACGTGGGACCCGTGCAGCAGAAGGACAAGGCGAGCTCTCACCAAAATCCAGAGGCCTTACCCAGAAGGAATATAATACAATTTCACATTGTGGAAGTTCAAACAGCATGCAACAACCGAAAGCGTGGTCATGACCCGACGCCAGAAAGGTGCCGTCGCTGGACAGAGCGACCGGTCATTTGGAGTCGCGACGACCATCCCCCAGAAGTAAAAGATCCGAGACAGCCTGCTCTTGTAGTCGCACCACAAGTCGCAGGATACAGGTTGGACAAAGTCCTTATGGATGGAGGAGGAAGAGTAAATATCTTATACCAAGACACGCTCCGAAGAATGAACATACCCGGGTCACGGCTGCGACCAACCAGAAGAGAAATCTAAAGCATAATCCCGGGAGCTGTTACGCGACCTATAGGAAAGATAACCCTCACTAGTGGAAAACGGGACAGCAGTCCCGGTTCCAGACCCCCCTCTAGTCCCGGTTAGCCAACCGAGACTAGCAAAGCGGGACTAGAGGCCCCTGCTCTTTAGTCTCGGTTGGTTACGAACCGGGACTAGAGGGCCATCCACGTGGGCTCTGCACAGGCGCGTGGGGCTGGAACCTTTAGTCCCGGTTCGTAACAGGAACCGGGACTAGTGTGTTTCCTTTTTTTTTCTATTTCGATTAATTTTCTGTATTTAGGGTTTTAGGAGGGGGTTTAGGGGTATCGGATGGTTTCCATCGTACAGGGATCACGTCGATGCGCCAAAAACACGAAGATGAAGTCATATATATTTAACACATAAAAATTACATGAAGATCACGTTGATGACACAAACAAATTAATTACATGAAGATCAAGTTTTCCCGGTTCCAGGTACTTAATTACATGCGGATCAGTATTAAATGGAGGCATACTAATTATGTATTACAGTGGTACTCTCCTGTATCAGGTATGACCTCCGCAAGGTAAAATCCCGCCAACTCCTCCGCAATGGCTTTGAAGCGGGTCTCCAATGGTAACTTGCAGCGTTTTTTTGCCAACTTTAAAAGAAATAAGATCAAAATAAATACATGAGTTGTGTGTGTATACATATATATATGAAATGAATGAAACTCAGCACAACTGATGGTAAAACAATAACGCTGTGAATAATGTTTACGTACCTCTTTACTTCTTCTGCCCTCGAATTTCTCGGAGGTCAGAACTTGTATGTACTCGCAGACGAAGTATCCACAGTAATCTTCCAGGCATTGGAGACGAAGATCTTCACTTATCTTCAATTTTGCTTTTAAATCGTTGTTTTCTTTTTCGAAAAACTCGACGATAGGGTCGGCGGGAATTTCCGGTTCAACTACCTCCTAAATAGAAATATATCTATGTCAAGTTGGTCGGCATGATTGTGACAAACACGAAACGAAACAAATAGTTATAAAAATATACCACATCCGAATCATAGACCGGACGAGGGCCGACGGGGACGGATATCAAAACCATGACACTATACATATAAAAAAACATAAGAAAATTATACAGGAAATAACTATGCATTTAAATCATACAAGTAAATTTTTAAAAAAATAAAAGATAAAAAAAGAGGCTCACCGAGATGACGGGACGGCGCGGGCTATCGACGGCGGTGAGGACGGGGACGGGACGACACTAAAATCTACAAATCATAATTTAGTTTAATTGAGCTCAAATTGCATATAAAACAAAGCAAATCTCTAACTTAGACATTTCATCAAACACCTAGCTAGCACTAGAAATGTGAAATGAGCTAAATGAGCTAAACGAGCACCAAAACGAGCGCCGGAAGGAAGGATGAAGCTGTGCTAACCTCGGGTGAAATCTTGACAAATGATGAACAAAATGGGGACGAAATCGACCTAGGGAAGGGAAATGGAGAGAAAATGGAGATGAAACCCGAGCTGGAAAAATGAAGCTGGCTGGCTCGGGGAGGAAGATGATATAGGAATACCTTTAGTCCCGGTTCCAGACAAGAACCGAGACTAAAGGTCGACCTTTGGTCCTGGTTCCAGCCTAGAACCGGGACTAAAGGTTCTCGCGTGGGCCCCAAGCTCTGCTATCGCATGTGGTGGACCTTTAGTCCCGGTTCGTGTCTGGAACCGGGACTAAAGGTCCTTCTCGAACCGGGACGCGAGCTCTAGCCGTTAAAAATAGGAAATTCGATCCCACTAGTACCGGTTCCTAAGGGAACCGGTACTAATGGTCGAAACCTATTGCTTGTTTTCCACTAGTGCCTTAAATTCAGTTTTGGGACAGAGCGGAACTTCCGCACAGAGCTCCTAGACTTTGAGGTTGTGGCTGTCAAGAGCTCATATCATGCGATCTTTGGAAGAGAAGCCTATGTCAAATTCACCGCTCGCCCCTGCTACGCCTACCTGCAACTAAAAATACCAGGGCCAAATGATGTGATCACAGTATATGGAGATAGGCAGATAGCGCTTGAGTGCGAAAATACAGGCTCAGCCATGGCAGAAGAAGCTTGCATCGCTAATTCCTCACATGGATACAGGCCGGAGAAAAGCCTTCGCAGCCCAAAACGAGTCACGCTTGGAATACCGCGGAGGCGGCCAGCAGGATGCACTCACCGGATGGTAATTACAACCAAGAAGTCGCACATCAGGGAGACAATGCTTCAGGGGTCGCACTCATACAAAAAGAAGATAAGAGATGGCGCATATGCATAGATCCGATCTCAATCAACAACCCCAGCCAAAGAGGTCCAGTTATTGTGAGACCCCGCAACATAGACGCGACTCAAACTAAGCCACAACTCAGTGCGGCTACTCTTCCAAGGGACTCGTTCCCAGCTTCAACATGAGACACACATCGGAGCTATCATGCTCGACCCGAGTCGCTTTTAGCGACTCAAACATGAACCAATCAGGTGTTCAACCCGCTCCGTCAGGAGTATTATTTCGCAGCCGAGTGCGATGAGTATCAAGTATGCATGGCCTGCGGGGAACAGAAAAAACGCATTTAAAGGGCCTACATCGTCTTTGTCATACCTTGTAAATAAATCGGGTGATTACGAAATAAAGCCGGCGCCCTTGACATTCAAGGGTTTGTCGTTTCGCCTCAACTATCATTGAGTCGCTGAGTCTTTAGAATTTCATATATCACTGACCCTTGAGGGCTCCTGACGAGCATCGCGAGTACCAATCGCACCTCAAATTTTGCCAAACGAGTGGCAATCCTTAAGCTAGAAGCGTCTTGCATTATGTGACCAAAGTACTGGGGTGTGGCGTCAATCGAGCTTGATTGCCTATCATGGGTGTCACTAGTACAGAACGACACATCCGATACCCCTCTATGGAAACGGCACGAGTTAGGCGACGGAGAATCGCGCTTTCTGTGTGAGAAAACCCGCCCCGTGGCCCGCGTCCCGCCTTCATAGGCAACGGTCGCGAATTATTAACCGTTGCCGATATGTTGGTAACGGAGTTTCTTTCGGCTCCGTGTGCGATATGTTCTTCAATGGCATCGGACATTTGTATACAACCGTTGGCGAGGTTGCGTATATAAAATTCCTTTTTTAGCACTATCTTGGATATTATAAAAGACTATCGATTCGCCCTTGTTCCTCCGCTCCAGCTTGTTTTTACTCCGCACTCGTGTCCTCCATGTCCAAGAGCATGAGCTCATCGGGGAGATCGAATGCGTCCTTCTCCTGCGCCGCCGGGGCCGGGTCAGATCTGCCGCTTGTGAAGTGCGTTTGCTGCCGCTGTCGGAACGCGATTCGTCGAGTGTCGCGTTCGGATCTGAACCCAGGCCGGATCTACTTCAAGTGTCCAAATCACAGGGTTAGTTCGACGTTTCTACCAGTTTTGATTGATTCTATTCTATGTGTGATGCTGATTTGCCTCTGGATTCGATTTACCATTTGGCAGGGGAGGGGCGAAGAGTATTCTGGGAGCTGTGATTATTTTTTTTGGATTGAAGATTATGTTGAGATGCTGCTTGCTAATGGCGTCGAAGTGGAAGCTGCAGAGCTGGAAAATGTAGCCTTGATAGTCAAGAAGGCGAACATGGAGATGAAGCCGCACACTGCAGCAGCTCTAGCTGGTTTGGCATGGAGCCCAACAAACACTTCGCCTAAATCTGACCATATTGTTGCTGTGCGCAAGGAGCGGCATAAAGGAACAGAAATAGCTCAGTTAAATGTTCTTGTGAACATTGCTAGAATGATTTTGTGTGTTTGTGTGCTGCTGTTAGGTGTGAACTTGTATGCAGCAATGAAAATCAATAGAATGTATTAGGTTCGTATACAGGTATGCAAATCAGTACAATGTATTAGATTCGTATGCACTTTGAAAATCAGTAGAATGTATTATGTTCGTATGCAGCTATGGAAATCAGTAGGACATAGTAGTTGTGAACTTGTATCCAATGGAAACGGTTATATAAAATGTCCGTTGCCAATTGGGTGCTTATAAATGTACTGGCGAAGCAAGCCCCATCAGTCTCATTCTCAATCCCTCACTGTCCATCTTTCAACCCTAGCCGCCGCACATTGTAGCTTTTTAATTACTCTCCTCACTCTCTCATGGCTTCCTCTGTCGGCGCTTCTAGATCTCGCCATCGCAGCCGCGGCTCTAGCGGCTGCACCGATCTAGCTGCATCTGTTCGTGATAGGGCAGATCTGGAGGCGGCTGTGATGCGGCAGGTGCAGGAGCGCGTCAGGCTGATCACCTCCGGTGATGCCCCGCGTCCTCTGGGCCACGCGGAGCTGGATCAGATCATTCATCGGGCGGTGCAGCAGCAGTTGTGGCGGATCCGCCGTCGACGGAGGCCGATCTGGAGGCCGCCGTCGACGGAGGAGGAGGTGGCCGATCTGGAGGCGACGTTTCCGGTGGAGGAGGTGGCGTCCACGGTGGAGGAGGTGGCCGATGTGGAGGCGCCGTCCACGGTGGAGGAGGTGGCCGATCTGGAGGCGACGTCCCCGGTGGAGGAGGTGGCCGATGTGGAGGCGCCGTCCACGGAGGAGGAGGTGGCCGATCTAGAGGCGCCGTCCACGGAGGTCCGATCTCAAGGCGCCGTCCACGGAGAAGAAAATATGAGGTCTAAATCGCTCAGCTCATGAACTAGTTCATCAATTGGTTTTATATAGAACTTGTCTAGTATATAGAACTTGTCTAGTATATAGAAAACTCGTCTAGTATCTTGAACTTTATTGTTTATGTCTAGTTTTCTAGTCTAGCATAGAAAACTTGTCAAGTATATAGAAAACTTGTCTAGTATCTTGCACTATTTTAAAGTCTAGTAGGGTGAATTAATTTCAACTCTTTGTAGTACTACCGATGATGAATAGATCCAGTCACAACTTTTTGTCAATGTGCTAATCCTCGTTATTGTTTTGTGTAGCTAGTGTATGAAGTAATAGTATTTCGGGACCGTTGAAGCTCTTGAAGGAAACATCACCTTCAAGTTATGCCTCCAAATCGTTTGATCGGACAGCAAGCACACGGATATAGGCGCTTAAAGGTGTGAACTGTTTTCACATTAAATTATATCTATGTCATGTAGCATCATATTTTGGCTCTTCTCTAACTATCAATCCATGTATTTTTATCCAGAAGCACCAAGCTGATCCGAACAAACTTTAAATGTGCTACTTATAAAGTGGTATCATATCCGTGAACCGTCGCTGTTGTGACGTTATTATATTTCGGCGACACCGTCCAAGATGGAGCAAGACTCAGTACGAAGAATTTGGCAATTTGGCTTGGTGTAGTTTCTGTTTTTTCAGTTTCTCCGGCTATTTTGTGGATGTGTGTTTAGGGAGCAAGGCTTAACTGCAGTTTAGGGAGGCATGAGAATGATAGGATTAGCGAAGCATGTGTAACTCATCTGTTGATGCTATGTAATGGTGACAATTGTTATATAAGTTATGAACGGTTTTGCTAGCAACTTTGTGCTTCTGCTGTGATATTTTGAATGTCAATTGGCAACTGTATTGCTGCTGTAGGCTTATGAAAAAACCTCAATGCAAACGAGCAAAACAGAATTTCCGTTTCTGATGTCCAGATACATCGACAACGGAGACTGGATGGCAACCGTAGCCAAAATCAAGCCTCATCGGTGACGTTTTTTCTTGGCTGTTGCCGATGAGAGCCTTCACATCAGTGACAGGGTCGTGGACACGGACCCTTTCTCTGTTGCTGAAGGGGTTTTTGGCCCGTTTCCGATGTGTCGTTCTGTACTAGTGTGCTCTCGACCCTGAACACACATGTTCCTAGGAAATACTGAGCCGCGCGAGCGTCTACTTAATGGAAGTATCATGAAAAGAACCTGCTTATAGGTCATAAAAATACTATTTATATTACATGAATGTCTTACAGACTAACGGGCATGTCCCACACTATTATTTATTTCTGCTTCTGAGTTACAAGAGCGGGAACTGGCGCGGCTTGTCTCGCGGTCGAAGTCGCCATTGGCCTAATAATCAGGGCGCCGCCAGACGAGGCAGAAGGGCCGCCAGATCCTGATGATGGAGCAGTAGCCCGGGATGACTCAGCCCCTGTGGACTTTTTCTTCGGCACCTTGCTTCCATCAAGATTGAATTTCCCAAGATAAGTGCCCAAGTCTAAGTTATCAACAAATTTCGTGGCATACCCGCGCATCCCTTTCCAGATGTCGAAGTACTCGCTTATTGCCAGTTCAGTATCATCCGCGCTCATCGCCCGGCCGTGGCAAGCAATCTTGCCAACATCTATTTCTGGATAATATGCTCGGAGCAATGTCAAAACATGAGCGGCTCCGGTGCGAGCAGAGGATCGTTTCCAATCAGAGACATAATGCGGAGCCTTGAGCAGTTTATTTATCCAATACTCACAAGATTTTGGGCCATCAGTCACAGGAGAGATTGCTGTCATGACTTTGCTTTGTGACCTTTAAGAAGCGCTGGTTCAAATTCGAAAGATATTCCAGTTGGTCCTTCAAATTGGAGCAGGACACAGGGGCATCAGGACCTATGTCAAGAAAGAAACAAGCAAAAACAAATCAGCGACTCACATTGGCTACCCAAAAATATATATGAGTAAGAGAATAAAGACGAACAAGCAAGCTGCAAGAGGGCTGATTTCACAATGGAGCCAAAACCCTCAAAGGTTTTGAACAACGAGTTATATTTTTCATCTCGCACGGAGAGCTCCTTTGCATGGTCTTCCTTCATTCGACCAATCAATTCAGATTTAAGAGTCAGCCCTTCTCGCAAAGATTTGATTACCTCATCCTTCTCCATGAGTCGCTGCTGAGAATCTGCTTCAAGTTCTTTAAATTGCTCCTCACAGGAGTCAAGCTGGCCTTTGAGAGATCTTATCTCCTGAGCCTGGTCCCTAATGATGACATTATGCTGCTCCAGGGTAGACCGCATCATTTCAGGCTGATCTATGGAAATGCCTTTACCTTTTATTGAGCCAGAAGCATCAAGCAAAGACAGTTCATGCTGAAAATACACAGAGCTAAAAACATGAGTAAATCATCTAGGAAATTGGGGCTCGAAATTCGGAGACAAGAAAAGAATCAACACCCCGTGAGATGACAGAAGGTCTTGATCCTTGGCGGCTACAGCATGTGTACCTGGCGACTTAAAGAAAATTGCTCAACCAGGTCGCGCAGCAGGGCATCATGCTTGTCTCCAGCAGCGATTATAGCATCTGCAATTGATCTGGAACTATTTCCTGGAACTGGAGTTCTAACTTCAGCAGGAGTCGCGGATGGAGCTGCGACTGGAGTCGCGGCAGGAGTCGCATCAGCAATACCTTCCTCCAGGGATGTCCTTGGATGAGTCGCACCATCACTGTTACCCATGTTTTTGTCAGTAGCATCATCCTCGCTCATAGCTGGCTGAGAGGAAGCGGTGTGAGAGTTGGATTTGGTATCCCCTTCGAGCACGGCCCTGCAAAATATTGATGGGTTAATAAGTCAATCCAGCAGAGTCATAGCATTGAAAAGAAGGCAAAACCATACCCAGAGGCGATACGGATACTTTTCATCAGGCAGCCAGAGGAAGGGTAAGATAAGTCTTGCAGATCTGAACCTATAGAGCATGAAAACCAGTGGTGATTAGAAATTCCTTGCCCAAAAACAAGCAAGTGTAAAACAAAAAGGAAAGGTAAAAGTTGCAAACAAAATACCCGAGCTCATGGAGAAGCAGTTCTTTGCAACAGGCTCGGAGGAAAGAGCAGCCTTATCAGGATCAGCAAGTTTCAAAGATTTGGCAGTTCTTGTTTCTACCGGCCAGCAACGCCAAGGCTTTGCGGCGTTTCTCAGGTCGTGAGGGATCCTCTGAGCCTTCAGACAAAAACCGCTTGGAGGACCTACGGGGCACGTCAGGCAATTCCAAAAAAGATGTGCCTAGAGTTGTGGACAGAAGAGCATTGGCCATTTGTTGTTCCTCCTCAGAAGCGCTACCCTCAAGCTTGGAGACAGCATCGTGCATAGTTATATCCTCGCCAGGAGCTGCGGCTTGCTTGGACGACTCAGCAGCGGCTTCTTGGTTTGAGTCGGCTTCCTCTGAGGGAAGAACCCAGAAATAGGGATCGATCTAAAAAGGAGTTTGAGATCAGAAACAATCAACTTTTGAAGAAAGAATTCTAGAAAGAGCAAGCTGCAAGTATTACCACAAACGGCTTGTACTCAGCCCAGAAAGGAGCAAGACCAACGTTGTCATATGAGTCAATATCCTCGCCCATCACTCGGCGAATGAAATTTATCCATTCCCCTTTGTCCCAGTCATCAGGGCAGGTGCGGTCAGCATCATCTGCCTGGCAAGTGAAGTCCATCATAAGTCGCAAGCGGCGACTCACGGGTTGAATTCGCCATTTGGTCCAGTAGGATATAAGATCTAATCCAGTGAGACCATGAAGTGTCAGCGCCCGCACCTTGTCTAAAAGGGATTTGATAGAGGGCAACGAAGAAGGATCAGGCTTGGAAGACAAAGCAGAGGTCGCCTCGAAGGGAAGTGGCGACCAAAGAGGAAGACGAACTTCGCCTTCCGGAGAAGCGTCCTTGTAGTAGAAGAATGTCCTTTGCCAGCCCTTAATCTTGTTGGCAAGGGCTAGTTTCGGGAAAATGCTACCCTTACGACGTTGGAAGGAAACGGCGCCGCATTGAAGGAAAGAGCCATATGTGGTTTCCCTTTGACTATTGCAGCTGAAGAGGGCAAGCCAGAAATCTATTGAAGGCGGGATACCCAGATAATCTTCGCAGAGGACATGGAAGTTGCTCATTTGCAACATCGAATTAGGGCCAATATCATGGAAGCGAAGGCCCAACCGCTGCATGAAGGAACGGAAGAAGAGAGAGCCTGGGGGCTTGAACCTGTGCTCGATATGCTCCGCGAAGACCACTATCTCTCATGGTTGAGGGTTGGGGATTACCTCCTCACTGGCCGCGCGCCATTCGCATTGATCTTTTGATGGAAGAAGACCGCGGGCAGTTAGGGATTCCAGGAAATCCTCGTTGATCCACGAGCCTTCCCAGTTGCATTTGCGGCGAGACATTTTCTCAGATTGATGGAGACCTCTACCAAAGGATTGCAAGCGCAAGAAGCAGAGGCGGCGCGGAGAAGTGGTGGAGAGGCAATCCAAAGTTCTGGTACGAAACGCCAGGAAAGATTATGGGCCAGGTTAAATAGCCCAGACACAGAGAAGGTTCAGATCTGGAAACCAACGGCCACGGCTGGATAGGTCGCGCCCTTGAGTCGTCGAAGAGAATTATAAAGCCGCGAGTGATGTTATTAAGTCTGGAGTTCAGCCAGGATATTCAAGTGCGCAGTTCGGCAGCCTATCAAGACAAAGAAGTTTTCACTTGAAGTCCAAGCTAAACTTGGGGGCTAATGTTGGCGGAATACTTTCTGGATTTACCCGCGGCCCAGTGCGAGTTACTTTACTCGCACGGACAAAGGCCCACATGGGATCAAGCCCAACATCGTACCGCCACAAGGAGAAGAATCTAGAAGGCACGGAGGCGAGTTAGTCTCCGGATAGGTCCTGGTTAACATATTCCTGGTGGGGAAAGTTCCCTTTGTAACCTGACGAGCCTCTGTGTATATAAAGAGGACTCGCAGGACTTAGAACGGATCCAGAATCCAGAAGCCCTTAAACCCTAGTTCATACGGCGAGTACTAGATCGGATCGCCTCCATTGTAACACCTCGATTATCATATCAATACCAATCTAGGGTAGGCAGGAAGTAGGTCTTTTACCTCACATTGAGGGGGCCGAACCTGGGTAAATCTGTGTTGATCTTTGTTCCTGCGATCCCAAGCTCGGAGATGCTTGACTCGCGTAATCCCACACCTACGAAGTCATCCATGACACCTGACGTGACAAACCCACGACAGTCGCCGCCGGCGACGGAGCTAGCGCCGGCCTCCCCTGGTGGCGCCTTGCCCTCGCCGTGGACCAAAGAGAGGGCTATGGCGGCCCGGAGGTCAGACTGGTAGACCGCCTCCTCGACGTGTTTGACCTGGGTCGAGGCCTCGGAGTGGAGGACCGCCGCCTCTAGATCGGCCTCGCCCTGACGACGCTTGGTGTCATCGCGCTCAAAATCGGCGCGGGAGAGTTGGCAAGCGATCTCCAGATCTCGATCCTCCCCCTCTTCCTCTTCCTCTTCCACTTCCTCTTCCTCTTCCTTGTCGTCGGAGGACGAGGACGAGGAGGAGGAGGAAGACGGATGGTTCAGATCGCGAGGACGGCGGCTGGGGTACATCGCCTGGCGGATCTCGCGGTAGCTGCAATGGTGGCCAAATGAGCGGGTGCGGCCGGAAGGGTGCGGATCACTGGAGCCTTCGCCTTGCTCTTCCTGTGGACGGGCGCCAAGGGTGCGGGACCGGCCCGCGGGGGCCGGAGCGGCGGTGGCCTGTTCCGCAAGCTCGTCCCGCAACACCAGTTGACGTTGCTGCTGCCTGAAGGCCCGGAGGGTGGGGCGGCCACGGCCGCGGTCGCGATGGCTGGATCTACCAGCGCCGACGGTGGAAGCCTTGCGATAGAGTGGAGAGAGAGGAGACTTTGCGGCGGCTAGGGTTGGAAGTGAGACAGTGAGAGTGAGAATGAAGGGCATTGTAGGTTCTTATAGGCCGCGGGCTATCGGGCTGCTTCTAATGGCAACGGAGATTACGAAATTGTCCGTGTGCGATGAGCACACATCGGTAACGGAGGTAAACTAACCTCCGTTGGCAACATATATTCCACTATTCACCCGTTGCCTTTGTTGTGGGCCTGCTTTACGGCCCAGTGCGGGCACGCGGGGATGTCACGATTTACCGTCGCCTAACTCCTGCCGTTGCGATAGAGGGGTATCCGATGTGTCGTTCTGTACTAGTGTAGCTTCGTGTCCATATTAGAGAATTTGGTTACTCAAGTGGCAAAAGGGGACGATATGATGTCAGCCACTTCATGTTTCAACTAGAGGAGATGGCTAACAAGAAAATCCTAGAGGAGATGGATGTCCCCGTGGAGATGATCAAGAACATGGCCCGATGGAAGATCCCGTGGGGATGATGGTAAGCAATATGAAATCTCAGGGGCCGCCGTAATACGAAGAGTAGTACATTGCCTTGTGTCGTGCTTACTGGAATGTGTCGTTTGCTACCCCGATTGGAAGGGCTGAATCAAGGGATGTGTTTTGGAGTAGGGTGATGAAGTACTACTCCAACATCGTCTCCATCCCATCTAGCCGCACCGAAGACTCTCTTGCATGTTGTTGGGGGCGTGATCAAGCGCAATGCAACCGTTGGGCCGGTTTTGTTGAGAAAATGGACCCTGTTGTCCCATTATTTTTGGGGGTGTCATCTAGTCCTTCTACGAAGAAGCATGTCATCTCCCAACGAATTTCAATAATACCTTGAATTTCATCACGATGCTCTACGTTGTGTTGCATATCCAAAGACAAAGACAAGCTGATGCAACACACCCACATCCGAGTGAGAGGTTATATATATACTAGCGATATCGGAAGATGACAGGAAAAAAACCGTCGACAGGAGAATTTGTTGGAGAAATGGGGCAAATTGGCGCCAAATAGAGTGCGGAAAATGGCGGGAAAGAAAGAGAGGCAAATATAAAGATAAAAATAGCTTTGCCGAGTGTATACAATCCGGGGGAAAATGGAAACTATGCATTGCCTAAAGTGGCCTACATGCGGGAAATGTTGGCTCCAAAATTACCCCATATCACTGCCGAGTATCCGTCATGGGACACTTGGCAAAGAGGATGGCCGTTTCTGGCGTCCATCGTCTTTGCCAAGGGTTAATCCATGTCGAGTGTTTTTTTGGCAAGTGTCTTTTTTACTGTTCTTGGCATAGACCCGCTGAGTGCCCGTACAATAGCACTCGGCAAAGGCAAAGGCTTAGACACTCAGGCAAATGACCCGGTTACGAGTGTTGAAGGATTTCAATGTTAAATGCTACATATTTGTTAATTTGGTCTTTGTATAACCTCGGTTCAGCAATTAAGTTTGATTGCCTGGAGTATCCTTTTGTTGGTTTCAGTTTTGCTTCAAAGTAGTGTTGGAGAATGCATGGAGTATCCTTTTTGTTGGGTTCAGCTTTTCTTCAGATTTGGTCATATTGTCTTTTTTATAAAGGGTTTTATTAATTAAAAAGTTTTAATCATTACACCCGGCCTCTGCATAAGCATGGTCCGATTGTTAAACTGTGAAAACTGCAGTCTGCAGCTTCGGTATTGCTTCAGACTTGCTTTACTTTATCGAAGCCGTTGGATGGACAGTGTAAGGTAGAGCGAGACTTGCGAGAGAGAATCCCGCTTTATTCTCCCACAATGGCTCGGCGAGTGAGAGAGGAGCTCACAACTCGGGCCGACGCCACACACAGACGCACGCAGCCGCGCCGCCGCCCACGCCAGCAAACTCTCGTCCTCGCCATCATCAGATTCGTCTTCACCACCGCTTCAGCTTCAGCGAGTAATTCCCGCCGGAGCAGTGCCTCCTCGGCCACCATGACCCTGGATCGGGGATTCCACACCTCGGCGTGACCTTCCCCGTGTCTTTCTCAACATCTGCGACCACGGGATATTCGCTGACGCCATCTTTTCCGCCTTTCTTCCCCGCCTCCGGCCAGGCTCGCGACACGAGCCGAGCTCCCCATCTCACTTGAGCCAGCTCGTCTCGGTCCAAAATTGGGCGGGCTTATGGGCACCTCAGGTGTTTAGCTAGAGTTGTCGGCATCACATTGATTGGTTCGCAATGGAGCACTCTCTCGGCATAACGTTGCTCAGGAGTATAAGTTACTGGAGTCAACTCAACGTTGTTTGTTCATTAGTGACAAGTTGATATTATTTTGCGCAAATAAACAACACGTTACCTCCACTTTTTTTTTGAGCAACGTTACCTCCACGTTTTTTTAGCAACGTTACCTCCACTACTCCATATTGAGGATTTAAAGGTTGCTTCTGCTCGAAGGGATTCTCATCGCCAAGAAACGAGCAAATAACTCGAGCTTTCTCCAGGTTAGTGCTACTCTGTCTATGTAAATCCCGCCTGTATTGAGATTTATGACGAGCAAAACTTAGTTCCACTATCGAGTAGATATATCTGGTTCATTTCTTGGCAAATAGTTTTACTCTTTCCGAAGAAAAACTTAACACCGTGATTGAAGGTTCTTCAGCCGTCGATGCTGGATTCGATTTGCCGATGTTAAGCATATTCTCGCATCTATTTCTGTCTTAGGAAGAAGATCTATCGGATAAGCCTGGCTGGAAGATAGCGATCGAGTAGCATGGATTTCAGATTAGATTTGATCGAAACCATTACAGACAATTTTTCAGAGGATCATAAAGTTGGCGCTGGCCCGTACGGAGTTGTGTACAAGGTATGACTATTTATTCAATCCAATTAGGAAAGCCACCACTGCCTAACATGTGATTTTAACAGGCGGTGTATAATGGGGAACAGATTGCAGTGAAAAAGCTTCATCCCTTGCTAGGGCTTGATGATCAACAATTTCACTATGAAATTTGTAATCTTACCAAGGTCTCCCATAAAAATATTGTACGGTTACTTGGCTACCGCTACGAATCTCGACATAAATGCATTGAGCACCCTGGGCAGACTATTTGGGGGCAATCAACTGAGCGAGTTCTCTGCTTCGAATACATGCAAGGGGGAACCTTGAAAAACACATTGCAGGTATTTAAATACCTTTCAAAGGATAGATAATTCAACACCTTATTTATCTATGTCTTGAGAATAGGCCCATTTCCCTTGATGTTTACAATTAATTGCAGATGTCTCTTGTGACCTTGACTGGCAGACATGTTACAACATTATCGGAGGGACTTGTGAGGGCTTAAATCACCTTCACAGTGCTCCTGAAAACCCTATTTTTCACTTAGACTTGAAGCCAGCTAATATATTGCTGGATCAGAGCATGACGCCCAAAATTGCAGATCTTGGGTTGTCAGGAATTTTTGGTTCATCTAATGTATATAAGACAGAGATTCTCAGTGGAAAATCGTAAGTTGATGGTCATGTTCGAAGCCGTTTATTTTTTATTTTTCAATAAGTTTTGAACTAACGATATCAATATGCGATGTTTATGTTATCATGCAGTACTGAGTACATGCCACCGGAATACTTAGACCGTCGCCTTGTATCAAACAAGTTTGACGTGTTCAGTTTTGGCGTCATAATTATAAAAATGGTGGCTGGAAATACTGGCTATTTTCGTTTTCCTGAGATGTCTCCCAAAGAGTTTATTAAGATTGTAAGAAAAATACTTTGTAGCACTATCAAAAGAAATATCGTTCTCCCTGTCTATACCATGAAAATACATATATGACTTTTCAACATTTTACATCTTTATTTATAGTGCCATTTTTGCATGCAGGTAGATGAAAAATGGACGAAGAGGTTGAAGGCAATGCCGGGCCTATATTCATCACACGAAACAGATATCCTACAAGTGAATAGGTGCGCTGAGATTGCATTAAGATGTGTTGACAAGGACATAGCAAAAAGGCCTTCTATTCAGGATATTGTCCATGAATTGGAGGAACTAGAGGCTAAGATTAAGAGAATGCTATCACATTCCGATGAGTCAAACGATCCAAGTCTCAAAGTACGTATGTACCATTGATCAACATAACAAATCGAATCACATACTGACAGTACATGTACTTAGCCAATATTTTCTTAGTTGCTTACTTCAAAATATAATGCGTATTACTAAATGGCGATAATCATAAGATGAAGAACTCTGACTGCTGTGGTACAGAGGCTGGCCGAGCCATGTGATTTGCCGTACTGTGTTGTGGCTGTCTATCTTTATAGTGAATTAATTCCAGTTTCTACCAGGTATATGCGTAGTTATTATGTCTTAAGTAGATTAAAACTTTTGTGACAAAGTTTAATAGATTTACTAGTTGTAGTTCCTAACTTACTCGATCTAAGGAATGCGGTTTAAGTTTTGTACCATGTTGAATTTGTGTGTAGTTAGCCAAAGGTGTTTAATTTCATGCGCTGAATGCAACCAACCTAGTAGCAAAAGTTAATCGAAAAAAACTACAATATGTATTCCGGAATATCTTGAAACAAAATCTAAAATCCTAGGACGGATCCTAGCCAAAACTCCGTTAATATCTCAAGTTGTATTTGTTCAGAGATACAAGCAAAACTGAGATTTTTTCGGTGTCAAAGAAGTAATTTCCCCAATTTTATCTCCTTGTTCTACCAGGAGTAATCATGATACCATGTTTTTGTATGACGCCCGAATAAATCAGAGTTGCAAAGTATGTTACCCTCACAGTGGAGCCTGCTCGATAGTTTACTTAGATCAAGACAAATGTGGATTAGGCTAGGTGAAGGGATTACTTTCCCTGGACTTGATGTGTAGGGATAATTCTCAAACCCTAACTTAGTAGACGTTAGATTTTAGGCCTGTAGTAAACCAAATGTGGAATGTGTGCTTACCAAATATAATTTTGGTTGGACATATTTGTGATAATTTGATCGCCAAAAGTTATCTGTTACATTATAGAGTCAAATAATCAGTAGTTCAACATTGCAAAACATTGAAACTTTACGAGGTATTTGTTTGATTTGTAAAGAAGTATTTCTCATCCATGGTTTCATCCAATATTTTCATATTGGTTTTTATTTTTTAGAAGAAAAACACATGTTAATCTAAAAGTGCTAATTGATCGAACGAGTTTGTTATGCAGAGGGGATCCAAACCAAACCATCTACCGTTAGACCATTTGAAAGACATCACAAACAACTTCTGTAATGAGCGAATACCTGGCAGAGGTGGTTTTGGCGTGGTATATAAGGTAACACTAAAGCATATGTTTTTCCAATTTTTCAAATGGTGTAATGGTACTTGACCATATCTATAGTAATAAGAATCTTTAAACAGGGAGTGCTACAAAATGGAAATACGATTGCGATAAAAAAACTTGTGCAGTCAACACCAAGATCTCAGGAGCAATTTGAGAATGAACTTAATCTTCTTATGAAATTAGAGCACCCAAATATAGTGAGGCTAGTCGGACATTGCTATGACACGCAAAGCTCATATATGCCTCATGAGGGAAGATACGTTCAAGCTTGGAGAACGGAAACTTTTATTTGCTTGGAATGTCTGCCCAATGGAAGTCTTAGTAACTACATTTCAGGTATGATATTTCAATATTAAAAAAAATCTACTTATCGTCTTTGCTTGGTATTACAAATTTCATGGTTTAATCATGATTTCTAAACGATGTGCTTATGAATAAAAAGTAGAATATAAAAAATGGAAGTCCCTATCTTTATGTAGCATAAATAATAGTACATTTGAAGAGAACATCAGAATGTTCTTTTTTATATGCAAATGCAGATGCATCTTCTGGACTCAATTGGCAAACAAGGTTCAAAATAATTGTGGGTATTTGTTGTGGTCTAAAATACCTTCACGAGCAATTTGCTGATCCCATTATTCACTTGGATCTAAAACCCGCCAACATATTGCTTGATGAAAATTTTCTGCCAAAGATTACCGACTTTGGTCTTTCAAGATTGTTTGATCAAAACCAAACAATTCGCACCGCAAATTCTACTGGAACGCTGTAAGTAATCTGTTTTCTCGTCATGCATTGCCTTAATTTTAATCTGGGAAATAGTTCACTTAAAATTAAATTAGCACTTCAATTCACACAATCATGTTATGATGCAGTGGTTACATGTCGCCAGAATACCAGTTACGAGGTATAATAACACCTTTGGCAGACATATTCAGCTTGGGTGTAATAATAATGGAGGCAATAACAGGTCACAGGGACTATCCATATGATATAATAGGATCATCTGATGGCTTCGTCAACCTTGTAAGAAAATCTCGGTTTGCACTTTTAAGATGGAATCCCCTTCGACAAAGACCTTGTAGTACTATTGGATCATAATCTTAACCTTTTTATCCAATTTTCCAGGAACTTCAAAAATGGAGAAATGTGCTGCAGAAGGAACCAGGGTACATGTCGCTAGAAACAGATAGCAAACAAATAAAGATATGCATTGAGATAGGTCTAATTTGTGTGAATCCTGAGCGAACCAGAAGGCCCACAGTGAAGAAAATTGTCGATATGCTTCTAGGGGTAGAAAATATTAGTTCTTACATTACCACCGAGGTATCACCTGCAACCCATGTATGATAACATTAGGTTATTGCGTAGCAAATAGTTTACTATATTTTCCAACCTAGAGAGTACCGTAGACTCTAAACACTAAATTACATTTCAATATTTGCACATATAAAATGACTCATGCTACAACTTCTTCCAAAAACTGGTTTACACCCAAAGTAGAAACGTAATCGCTAGAAGCAAGCTATTTAATTTACTTATACTTTGTCACTTACTACAAGCATTTTGGCGTACAAAACATATTTGTGGAGAGATGTACTACATATGAAGAAAACTTTCTCTAATCTATTTTTACTACAATTAGAGATTTTCCAACTAGGAAACGGTACTAGTACAAAATATTATGACATTGACTAAACGCTGAAACCCCATCGCTTAACAGTTGTGTGCCCGTCGTCAGATGCTTAGAGCTGACAATAGCACATTTGCAACCGAGATTCTGTGTCTATTTTGAGATATTTCGGGCGAGGTTAAATTACTATGTAGTGACCTCACATGGGAATACATCCGGAGTATCGAACCTAGTGTCCGGGTGAGGATAGTAGCTACCCCATCTGCTAGCACGTTGTGGAAAAACCGTGCTATAAGTGCAACCTCATCTTGCATGTGATTTTCCGATGTCAGTGTGGCTTCCGTGCCTGGACAGGCCCAAGAGCCACTGACATGGTGGTCACACTCATGGCACGACCATGAAACATAGTCATAGACATCGGGGAGCAGGGATAACGGCTAGACCCTCCCCCCCCCCCCCCCCCCCCCCACCACCACACACACAACTATTTCAATATCGACTACATAAATATTCTGAACATACAAATTAAATGCTTTTAGATATGAATCAAGAAAAAACAAATATATTTTCTAAAAGTACGCTAAAAGGTTTTACACTAGTGAAGGGAGGGAGTATAAAACATAAGCCCAATGTTATTTAGTTGTGCACGAACAGAGGGCCATCAATCAAGAAAAATAGCCCATGTGCCTTAGTACCCATGTTTACCATCGATCGTGGCCGGCTGGACCTGTGTCTAGTCACTCTCTACCTTCGCCGTGACAATCGGTAGGGTATGGGCGGGTAAAGCAATAACATACCATATCCGTATAGTCGATGGGTACAAAATTCTATCTATACCTGTTCCCATGGCTATGAAACTTTACCCGTACCCATACCCGACGGTTACCCATACCCATTGGTTACCTAACGGGTAGATCAAATTGTACACAAGTTATTCTTTAACCACTAGTATTTTGTTCTCCTTAATTTGGCGAGACAAGGTGATTAGTGCGAGGCCTTAATTACAGGAGTAGCTCGGTGTGCTTTGACCACTACCGTGGGCTAGTGAGCTGCATATGTTGGAGCTGCACGGGTAATGTTCCATGTCTATAACACGGGTAGGGTATTGGTATATACATGAGTACAAAGCTATACCCGTACCTTACCCGTTAACTTCACGGGTACGGTATGGGTAATACCCATGGATATAAAATTGTGCCCATACCCTGCCCATGCGGGTATGATACCCCGCGGGTACCCGTACCAATGGATAAATGATATATCGACAGTTCATCGTCGAACTTCAAACAATCATTTCATTGGACACATTATGTGCAGGGGGCCAAGGGAAGGCCGGGGAGGGGCTGTAGGAGGCCGGTGCTTATCGAGGGAGGACGGCGCACGGGAGAAAGGAGCTTCGTCCGTCGATGCAGAAGAGATGGACGGTGTCCGCACCGTCGGAGATGGAGAAGACGACGGCGGCGGCGGATCGAGGAAGCTCTCGCTAGGGGCATGGCCGGAGCTCGGGAAAGAGCAACAGTAGAAGGGGCGGCGCTGGGCGACCTACTGGAGTGCAGGGAGAGGGAGGCCACGGCGGCGTCCGTGGACGGCGGCGGCGAGGAAGAGAGAGGAGCAGAGAGAGAGGTCGAGCACGGTTTGGTTTTTTGACCAAAATTAGAACGCCGCGCATTCTCTTTTGGGGCAAAAAAACTACTAGCAACGCGCGACAGCAAGGTGCGCGCTGCTACTGATCTTACCAGCAACATCCAGCCCCGAAGGACCCGTTGCAACTACCACTACTGGCAACGTGTGCGCACAAAAGACACGTTGCAACTTTGATTTTTCCCTTTTTTTTCTGCCTGGCTCGTGTACACCTGAAATTGCGTCACAACTTCCTTTTGTTTTTTGGGAGCACCTCTAAGGGGAGCTACTCGAAGATGCCCTAGGACAAGTTTCCTTGTCCTACGACATCTTCGAGAAGCTCCGTCGTAGCAGCGAGCCACCAATCCGTCACAGCTTACTTTTCTTTTTTGGGAGCACCTCCACAGGGAACTACTCAAAGATGCCTAGGACAAGTTTCTTTGTACGATCTTTGTGTGCTGAGAGTTTGCCTATTTATAGCTCTGGCCGGCGACCCTTTGCTAACATGAAGGGACGCTGTGGGTGACCCTATCTTTTCGGAAAGATCGCCATGGCAACAACGTGCGTATTAAGCAGACGTTGCTAATATTGGCAGGCATACCAACCGGATAAGGTCAGGAAGGAACAGCGGTTATGGCAATGTGTATACTAGACACACGCTGCCCGTAAACAGTAAGTAGCAGCGTGCGCGTAGCACACCCGTTGCCAATGTTTGGTTACTGGCAGCGTGTTTTAGGAGTGAGCATTGCCACCAGTTTCAACAGAGCTCTGCGGCCAGCCAACCTGTAGTAGCAACGCTTGCTCAGCTTAACACGTTGCTCCAGTGGCAACGTTCTTATTTCTGACGTGTTGCTATGTGCTTCTAGCAACGTGCTGTTGCGGACGCACGTCGCAAACACAGGATTGCCACTAGGCTATTTCCTACTAGTGAGTTATAAGGGTACGTGTATGATAGTGCTCTGCCCTATCTATTGTCATCCTTACGGACCGGTGAGTCTGCAAACCGACCAGTGATAACGCTCTAAAGTTGAGGACCCAAAATAAACTTTTCCCAAATTTCAGTGTCTAGCATTGGACTTTTGTGTAGTTTAATTTAATTAGCGAACCCACGTGTTGCTTCAAACCTTGAAATTAGACGTTCTTATTTATTACTGTGGTAGTATTTTTCTTTGTGATTTTAACATACCTAAAATCAACCTTCAAAACTTTGACTACTTATATCCTTGAAAATTATCCGGATTAGATACTTATATACACAGTTTTGTGGGAATGCACAACTATACTATAACATAAACTATTGGCCAAGTTGCAGTTTAGAGATGGGGTTTTATTAAGACATCATCTTTAGCAAACTAGTTTTCATACATAAAATTCAGAAAATATATAACTAATGGTATGGTGCATTCCAGTTATCAAGCAACCACGTCCAAGCAGAGCCGTAGTTCAGCAAAGGAGATTGTCACACCGTCCATCTTCCTTCCTGGTATATCTACTTAAATAGTGTCGACCTGTTTAACAATTCTATAATATTAAGGGGATTGATGTTTATCTACTCTAAGTTCGCTTTCATTGTTCCGCAGGGTTCTTGCTATCCATGTCATTTATGTTCGGTGACCGGCTATGCAAGTTTTAAAATTTATTTTTGATTCTTCGTCCTTGTTCTAGGTATTGTATGTTAGTGTTACATATTTGAAATGAGTTAGTTCCTGGAGAATATGCAGTGACATGGAGATTGTTTCGATTTCCAACAAAAGGATCACATACATCCCATTTTTCCTTTTTTTAATTCTTTAGAATCTTTTTTTTTTTTTGTCTTTCTTGTGGTATCAAATAGCTACCTAAATACTTTATCTGCATCTTCATGAGAATGAATATAGTCGTAATATATTGTTTAAGTCTGTATCGCTTTTTTTTATCTTGACTTGAACCAGTCCACCTAGTCGACTTGTATTTTTTGTGAAGTTACTGGGAGTTTGTCAATTGGTGCAATATTACTAGCATATGTTTCCTATACTGGGATCCTGAACAACAATTCATTAGTAGACAAGCAGACACATAAGCCGTTTTTTTAATTCATGTTGGACTGGTAATTGTGGCTGCGGGAGTTGTATTAAAGAGCTGTCGCTAATTTGTTGTACAGTAGTACTTTAATTAGACTCTCCCGCAGCAGATATTTATTGCTTGCTTCACGCTTTCAGCGAGCTAATATTCTGTACTTGATTGAAAAAAAAATCGTTTACCCATTTCGAAAAAAAGTAATTCTGATCTCTTGAGTTAATTTTTCTTTTGTGGTGTTCCTCTGGATTAAGTAGTACCCTCTCCTGTCTCTCTTGCTGCTGCAACATTCATCCGGTTAAAGCGCAGGGGACATCAAATCAGCAATACACAAATATTCAGAACATCGGCCAATTCTTTTCAAACTTATCCACCTAAATTTGTGAGATCATCCTTAACACAATGTATTTTTTTAATTCACCTACGTGAAAGGAGTATTGGAGTTGCACCTCCGTCATGTTCTGTATATTCCTTGCACCTAGGTTATCGAACAACATAATACCTAGCATTACAGACAACGGATTTAACTAACTTATCGACGTATCAACAAAAGGGTATAGCCTTAGCATAGTGCTAGAGATGGACAATCAGCATTCAATCACATGGCTTTGATCTTTGCCAACTTTTGCTTCAATCGAGTACTCAACGGACTTGGCGTTTGAATATCAAGAATTCAACAGTTTCTTCTGTAAATTAGGCCAACATGTTTAAAACTTGTAATAAGACCATGAACGCATTTTGCTCCCTCATATTAGTAACATTTGAAAGACGGTCGTTGAGCTTAACATGAACATTTAACATGGCATATTGAGCCATGAATAGGACACACGTACCCTGTTGCGAAAAAAGGTTTCCTTCACAGTTTGTTCAAAACACGATTACCACAAAGTTGATCAAGTGTTGGCAGTCCATAAAGCATCTCTTACGAGCTAGCTCCCTCATTGTATGGTGCACGTATCATTCATGTCAGATCCACATGGTGTCAATCACTTTTACTGTCAAACAAATTGGCTTGGTCAGACTTAGATCAACTACTATGCATAGTTTGTTCCTTGTTCTCTTCATATTGGCAAGCAACTTTCTATCTTGGTCAAATAACTGCAAGTAGTTTTCTTCAGTCACTACTTTATAGCCTCTTTCAGATAATTGTCCAATACTAATGATATTTCTCTTCAGTGGGGCAATAAAATACACATACTCGATGTTCACCATTTTGCACTGAAACAGAATGGAACGTCTGCCGCGTACTGCAACAGTGACCTTCCACTTTTTCCTCATTTAGGAATACTTCACCATGAATGGTTTCAGTGCTTTGCATCAGCTCACATGCTTGCACCATCATCATCTTCATTATGCTTCTCGGCAACAAAGGCACGTTCCTTCTTTGATCCATGACGCTCCTTCTTTAAGTGGCCTTCGACACGCCTTTCGGTTGATCTGTGCTCTGTTTTTCACCAGCAGCACTGGTACTCGCCCCTGCCGTTGCACAAGACTGGATCTCTTCTCATTCCCAGCATAAATTCCCATTCGAAGCAGACAGCATAAGGTGCTGCACTTCCTTGGGGTTTCCCAGATGTTGATCGTATTGTTCGTCATAAGCCTTCTACCGGCCGACGAGATCCTCCAACGTGATTGTACTCAGCGGCACACATTGCTCAATCGAAGTGACGATTTGCATGTAGTGCGCCGGTACCGCGCGAAGGAACTTCTAGACAAGGTGCAGCTCGAGAAGTGTCACCGAGAGCACGGATCCCCGCCACCAGCACCGAGTTCCCATTTGCAGCTATTCAAAATCCTTTCAGAGGGACCGTACGCTCATTTCCCTTGTACGTTCATGTCATATATATGACGCTTAGATGGCATGGCATGGCAGGCCTTCTTCGTCACGGCCGGCGAGGGACGGCATCACCGAGTCAGAGATTGAGCAGTAAATCAAGGACAGGGCTTCACGACGAATGCTCTAATCGATATACAGACGCTGCGTCGCCTCCCAGGTCCGGCATGGCTGCGGCCGCCTCCTGGATATGATACCAGATGATAGCAAGGAGTCTCCTCGGTCTTACTACACGGTGGACACCACGGCAAACTCACTGGATCACAAGGTATACTGGCACGGCATATAGTCGAACAGGTGGCGTGCATACACTAGCACAAGCACCAAAAGCAGAGTATGAGCGAGAGATGAACTTGCGAGGCACTACACAGCGTGCCTCTTCAGCATAGCCTCGCCGGCGTACACCATCACTCTTCCCTCCCTGCTCAAATCGCGTACGCCATCTCAATCAGGTACGACTTCAACCCACGGAGACACCAAACGGCAACTCCAGTTTACCGTACCCCGCCGGCACGGCGTTCTCGGCCTGCCATGCCGCCGATGGAGACAAGGCGTTGTTGGTGTCACGACTGCGTCCAACTCGTACTCCTTCATCGGCTTCACAAAATCACAACATTTTTACAGGACTTGGCCTTCTATGGCGTCTCCATCACATTGACTTGTCCGATTTGGGTCGCGAGTCGCGTGGACTGAATTTTCCTCGCAGTTTCGGCCATCCATCCATAACCGTGGCTCAGAAGATAAGACCAAGCTGCTACCCTCATTCTCTCCTCCCAGTGCTATAGGCAGCTGCTGCGTTGAAGAGCTAGCGGTTGGCATCCTTCTTCCCCCGGTCAGTTGTCCACCTCTCCATTCACTCTGCTCTTACTGCTTGCTTCCACGGTTCCACCTCAGTCCAATACTATATACTAATTCCTCTTCAAACTGTACTCTGGAATCCGATATGTTCCAGCTCGGCCGCTCTGTTTCTTGTCCACAGGAGCAATTGATTAAATCGCTCTGTTTCTTGTCCAAGTTTAAGATGTTTTTTGAAAATTCGAAGGATGATTTTCACAATTTTTAAAAAACGGTCATACCAGTGGTCGGAAGCCACTACCAATTTTCGGATACTTTCTCCATTTGGCGCATGTCTCATTCTTCCGAAACATCCATAGCCGATTAGGACTGTGTTTAGACTAGTCACAATGTGGAGTAACATAGGAGTAACATCAGTGCCACATAGGCAAAAAATCTGATGTGGCGGGTAATTAATGAGGGGAGAGATGGTTGTGGTAAGATGAGTGTATAACCTATTTGTTAGAATATGTGCGTGCATGGTGTCCAGGCACGTCACGGCATCTCTAGTTCCTAATTGCATACAATTGTAATCGGCTGTTATTTGCTGTACAACAATCGACCTCCTTGTACTATTTATATCCCTGCCAGGGATCGTATCAATTTAAGGATAGAAATCCAATTACTTTCATGGTATCAGTTTAGGTTAGATCCAATCCCGATGGCTCCCTCTGCAGATGAACAAGCAGCCGCCGCCGCCGCGGCGAAGGCCGAAGTCGAAGCCAAGGCTGCCCTCTGGTCTCTCGCTGCTGCTATCCAAAGCATCTGCGCCATTGTGCCCATCACCCTCGACCTCCAGACCTCGAACTACCTCCAATGGCGAGGGATGTTCACCGATGCGCTTCAGAAGTATACCCTTGAGGATCATATCCTCGAGTCGGCCTATCCTGCCAACCCGACCCCGCAGTGGTCTCGCCTTGATGCCATTGTCCGCTCGTGGCTTAACGGTGCTGTCGCTCCCGAGCTCCTTGCCATGGTGGTCGACACGACTGCCGTCCTCCCCGCGCACACACTCTGGTCGCGTTTCTCGAGCATCTACCACGACAACGCGGAGACCCGATCTTCGTATCTGGAGCATGAATTCCACGGCCTTCAACAGGGCACCATGACGGTGGGCGACTACTGCCGCAAGCAGAAGGCCCTCGCCGACGAGCTCAACGCCATGGGGACGACTACTTCTGACCGCAGCCTCGTCCAAAACACCTTGCGTGGACTCGGCCAACGTCTCGCCTACATGCGTACACTGTTGCTCAAGCAGCGCCCGTTCCCGACGTTCCTCGACGTCCGCTCGTCCCTCATCCTCGAGGAGCTGACGCTTGTTCAATCCGACGCCAATCCTACGGCGTTTGTCACCAAGAGCGCCGCCCCAGCCCCTCTACAGCAGAGCGGCACGGACAACACTGGTGGCCCACGACGCTCCTCCGAACTGTGCCGTAATTCCAGCAGCGCGACAGCTGCCGTTTCGGTGCCCGGTGCAAGTTCACGCACGTCGTCGTTGCCTCGTCGTCTCGCAGTAGCGGATCCTCCAGCCACGGCACCATCGCCGGCACCAATAAGGGCACGACAGCGCCATGGCCCTCACCTCAAAATCCATGGGCAGGCTCATTCAGATGTGGCCTGGTCCATGGACAAGCGCGCCACGTCCTCCCGGCACCAGCATGACTGGCCCGCCTCATGCATACCATGCGACCATGCCCCATGCATATCATGCGGCTATGCCCTATGCACACCATGCGGCCATGCCCCATGCATACCAGGCGGCCATGTCTGGTCCTCTGCCACCGTCGCCGCCTACTTGGGGTACCGCTCCTTGGAGTTTGCCGGCCATGAGCTCCATGCCATCACCGTCGTTCGACCAGCAGCAGCTACTCCAGAACTTCAACACGATGACGCTACAGCCGCCAGCTAATTCCGAATGGTTCATGGACTCCGGTGCCACCGCCCACATGACCTCCAACCAGGGTACCTTATCATCTCTTTCTCCTTCTTCCGCTGCTCCTCCCCATGTTATTGTTGGTAAAGGGACTTCCATCCCCATTGCCACAACCGGTTCCACTTCTTTTTCTAATCCTCATCACTCTTTTCACTTGCACAATGTCCTTGTCACCCCTAACATCATAAAAAATCTTATTTCTGTTCGTCGCTTTACTCGTGACAACCTTTGTTCCGTTGAATTTGATCCGTTTGGTCTCTCTGTGAAGGATCTTCAAACCAAGAACGTGATCGCCAGGTGCAATAGCGATGGTGATCTTTATCCCTTCCAATGGCCGCCCCCGACCGCACATGCCTTCTCCGTCACGACGTCTCCATCGGCATTGTGGCATCGCCGCCTAGGACACCTTAGTAATCAAGCTTTGTCGCACCTAGCGAGTGCCTTTCATATTCCATGTAATAAAAGTTCTCTCAATGATTTTCTATGCCACGCATGTCAGCTTGGAAAACATATTCGTTTACCGTTTGATACCTCTACTACTCGCACTTCTTGCCCCTTTGAATTGATTCACTGTGACTTATGGACATCCCCCCTAGCTAGTATTTCCGGCTACAAGTACTACCTCGTTATCTTAGACGATTTCACTCATTTTCTTTGGACATTTCCTCTTCGCTTAAAATCGGATGCCTTCCCTGCCATCAAACACTTTTTTGCTTTTGTCTCCACACAATATAACGCAACCGTCCAAGCTGTCCAATGCGACAATGGACGAGAATTCGATAATGCCGCAGCCAAAAAATTTCTCACCTCCCTCGGTACCTCCCTTCGCATGTCTTGTCCATACACCTCGCCCCAAAATGGGAAAGCTGAGCGTGTCATTCGCACAACCAACAACATCATCCGTTCTCTACTTTTCCAAGCGAGCATGCCCCCAACTTATTGGGTTGAAGCCCTCAATGCTGCGACGTTTCTGTTCAACCTTCACCCTACCAAAATACTACAGTTCAAAACTCCCTTCGAAACTCTTAACCACAAGCCGCCTCCACTAGACAGACTTCACGTTTTTGGTTGCCGGTGCTATCCTAACCTTTCTGCAACTGCTGTTCACAAACTTGCACCAAGATCCACTATGTGTGTATTCCTTGGGTATCCCTCTAATCATCGTGGTTTTCGTTGTCTAGATCTCTCTACTCATAAAATCATCATCAGCCGGCACGTCGTGTTCGACGAAAACTCATTTCCCTTTGCTGCTCAGACTTCTCCAGCTCCTGCCGATTTTTCGTTTCTTGATGACATCATCCCGATGGTACCCTCAGTTACTGGTCCGGCGCCTCAACCACACGTACCAGTCGCACCAGCTGAGCTCGCTCCGCTTGCTCCCGTTGGCCCTGCTCTCGCTGCCAACGACCACATTATGTACACCCGTGGCAAACGTGGCCTTCACAAGCCTATTGATCGGCTCAATCTTCTAGCTACTGCCTTCTCTCCAATCCCTAAGAGTTATCCAGCGCACTCAAGGATCCAAACTGGCAAACAGCTATGCTTGATGAATTTTCAGCTTTGCAGGCAAATCGCACTTGGGAACTAACACCACGGCCGCCTGGTGCAAACGTCGTGTCCGGCAAGTGGATCTACCGCCACAAGCACAAGCCCGATGGCACTCTGGACCGCTACAAAGCTCGTTGGGTCCTCCGCGGCTTCACCCAGCGCGCAGGCATCGACTACGGCGAGACGTTTAGTCCCGTAGTCAAACCGGCGACTGTTCGGACAGTACTCTCGCTTGCTGCTGCCCACGACTGGCCGATCCATCAGCTCGACGTCAACAATGCGTTCCTCCATGGAACCCTCGCTGAGACAGTCTACTGCGAGCAGCCCTCTGGTTTCGTCGACCTCTCCAAGCCTGATCATGTGTGCCGTCTTAATAAGTCTCTCTATGGTCTCAAGCAGGCGCCTCGTGCGTGGTACAGCAGGTTCACCACTCACCTTCTTCAGCTCGGATTTGTCGGCTCGCGCGCCGATACCTCGCTCTTCATCTACAGCAAGGGGTTTGACGTGGTGTACCTCCTACTCTACGTGGACGACATCGTTTTGACGGCCTCCTCCGAGCAGCTCCTTCGCTGGACCATTATGGCTCTTGAGCGTGAATTTTCCCTCAAGGACCTCGGCGAGCTTCACTTCTTTCTCGGCGTTGCCGTCACTCGGAACTCCAGCGGCTTGTTCCTTTCTCAACGGCAGTACATCTTGGATATCTTGGAGCGCGCCGGCATGACGAACTGCAATGTCTGCTCTACTCCAGTTGATACGCAGGCCAAGCTTGCTGCTAGTAGTGCCCCCGTCGCTGACCCCACCAACTATCGGAGCTTGGCGGGTGCTCTGCAGTACCTCTCGTTCACAAGGCCTGACGTCGCAAATGCCGTGCAGCAGGTCTGTCTACATATGCATGATCCGCGGGAGCCTCATCTCACCGCTGTCAAACGAATTCTGCGCTACCTCAGTGGTACCATCGACCATGGTCTACAGCTGCATCGCTCTACGACGACTGCTCTCACGGCCTACACTGACGCAGACTGGGCTGGCTGTCCCGACACCCGCAAGTCGACCTCTGGGTATGGTATTTTCCTTGGCGACAACTTGGTCTCTTGGTCATCAAAGCGGCAACAAACTGTCTCTCGGTCAAGCGCGGAAGCTGAATATCGCGCTGTTGCAAACGCCGTCGCTGAGACCTGCTGGCTGCGTCAATTCATGCAAGAGCTTCGTCAACCTCTGCAGCGTGCTACGGTCATTTATTGCGACAACATCTCCGCCGTCTACCTCTCCACCAACCCTGTTCAGCACCAACGTACTAAGCATGTGGAGATCGATCTCCATTTCGTGCGTGAACGTGTTGCATTTGGAGATGTCCGGGTTCTGCATGTGCCCACAACTTCTCAGTACGCCGACATCTTCACCAAAGGGCTTCCGACTGCTATCTTCGCCGAGTTTCGCTCCAGTCTGAACGTCCAGTGTCCTCCCGCTCCGACTGCGGGGGTGTTAGAATATGTACGTGCATGGTGTCCAGGCACGTCACGGCATCTCTAGTTCCTAATCGCATACAATTGTAATCGGCTGCTATTTGCTGTACAACAGCCGACCTCCTTGTACTATTTATATCCCTGCCAGGGATCGTATCAATTTAAGGATAGAAATCCAATTACTTTTACTATTAAATATGACACTACACACATGTTACTCCCCACTATGGAGGTAGTAACTTAGACTAGCAACATATGCATGTTACTAGTCTAAGTTACTCCCCATTGTGACTAGTCTTAGGGACGCGGCGTGCACAGCGGATTTGGCGGGCGATGAGCCGATGATCATCTGGCCGCTGTGTGCGTGCGTGCGGCCGGTGTAGTTGCTTTCTTTTTTTTGAGAGAGAGAGAGACGCTCATACATTCAGATTGGAACAGTTTACAGTGTCTGTTTTTTCCAAGCTGAGCTAATTAATTCATGAGCTAAGTTGTTGTGCGCTCTCGTAATCTTCAGAAACTTACAGTTTAAAAACGAAGCTTTGGGCAACTTCACATCCTCATAGATGCTCCAAAGCCTACTCTGCTTATTGTTCGCCTTAGAAACAGCAGCCAAACAGTCTGACAGGACCAAATGAGAGACAGGTTGTTTTCCTTGGCGATGATCATGCCCAGGCGCTCGCAGGGGTGAGACCTCTGCTTCTTCAGCGTCGTCACATCTGGTGGTAATAATGGGAAGGCTGGCAGCCAGAACGACGGTGCCCAAATGCTTCCTGACTGCAGCACCTGCAGTGGCCTCGCCCGTTTCTTCAGAATACGCGACATCGGCACTTCGGCAGTCATGCAGACAGTACCCTCGGCGACCTGGTTCCAGTACTGATTCTCAGGTTTTGGGTAGCCACGGTGTGTCCTGGGGCAGTCAGATAATGGTTAACAGACAAGTTGTTTTACCTTTCTTTTGGGATTCGTCCGCCGTGGTACCCTGCAGGCAGTTCATACAGTTCAAGAGGAAGTTCCTCGAATTAGTTGCATCGCACCCGGTGCCAGCTGCGCCAGAACAAGCTGCGCTGATCTCTGCTGCATTTCGCAAGGAGGATGGGGATGCAGACTTGAAAGGCCGGTTTAGTTGCTTTGTCCTGTGTGTGCCGCCGGCGTGTACGTGCGTGATGTGTGCCGCCGGCGTGTGTGTGTGCACCCTGCGTGTCGCCGGTATTTGTGCTGATTTGTTCTATCTCCCTTGCAGAAGTTTCACGGCAATAAGGAGCAGCAAACAGGAGACGCCATTCTTTCAAGTCTCGGCCTTGTGTGCACGTACAGCCGGCTGCAATGGCGCTGTGGAATGGGCTGGGTCAGGCGGCGACCGTGGCGCAGCTGGTCGGCGCGGACGTTGGTGGCCTCATCTCTATGATCATGCAGTCTGCACTGACGGCTCGGCAGAACAGAAAGGAGTGCGAGCAGCTCGCGCGTCGGGTCTTCATGATCGCGGAGCTGCTGCCGCACATTCAAGACCCCGAGGCGGCGCGGCAGCTGGCTGGGCTGGGCGACACTCTCCGGGAAGCCCACGAGCTTGTCATGTCCTGCCAGGGGAGGAGCGCCGTGTACCTGCTTGTCATGGCAGGGAGGCAGGCCGAAAGGTTCAGGGAAGTCCAGAGCAAGATTGACTTCTACCTCATCCTGTTCCCCGTGATCAGCCACATCGGGATAACACGCCGCCTTGACCGGTTCTACAACGCCCTTGTTCAAGATGACTCCACAAGAGTCGAACCGTCTCCACTACCACAGTCACCGTCTCAGCTGCAGGTTTGCACAACTTCGATACTGATTTTACTACTTTCTGTCACATGAAGGGTCTTTGCTAATTTATGGTCTCTTCCTCAGGAGGTCGTTCAAGAGATACTAGCGCATGGAAATCAGGAATTTACGTTGGCCGAGATCATGGCTGCCACCAATAACTTCGCCCTTGACAGCGTGATCGGTGAAGGCGGCTATGGAAAGGTGTACAGGGGCACCCTTCAAGATGGACGAGAGGTGGCCGTGAAGCGCAAGCGCAACGACGACCAGAAGCCTCAGTGCCGCCTACGGGCGTACCGCGGAGAGCGCAACAACGACCAGAAGCTTGAGTCCCTATCGGAGTACCATAAAGAGCTCAGCATGCTATCAAGTCTCCGACACGAGAACATCATCCGCCTCCTTGGATGGTGTTTGAGCAAGAAGCCGAATACGGAGGAGAGGCTGATCGTGTATGAGTACATGGAGAACGGCTCGCTCGACCAACACCTACACCCTCGTCAGGGCTCCTCCTCACTGTCGCCGGTGACGGTGTCCTGGAAGGTGCGTATCAGTGTGCTCGTCGGCCTGTCACGCGCCATCCAGCATCTGCATTGCCATACCAGCCTCATCCACCGTGACATCAAGCCGTCCAACATCCTTCTCGACGCGAGTTGGGTACCGCATCTTTCGGACTTTGGGTTGTTACTCGAGTATCCGCATATGGTGAACGAGGAGTCTGGGTTGGAGACCCGCGTTATCGGCACACTTGGGCACCTGGACCCTGTATACACCATGGCGAATGAGGAGTCTGGGGTGGAGACCCGCGTTATGGGCACGCATGGGTACGCGGACCCTGAGTACGTCATCTCAGGTTGGGTGAAGCCGAGCAGCGACATATATGGCCTGGGCGTGGTGATGCTCGAGGTTCTGTCTGGGAAACGACCATATACCTGGTCGGATGGAGAAAATGCCAAAGGGCCTACATCCTTAACCATGTTGGCACTCCCTATTATTGAGACCGGTAATCTGAGGGAGTTGCTGGACAAGCGACCTGTGCCATATCCAACGCCAGGGCAGCTCAAGGCGCTTGAGCTAGTGGCACAAACGGCAGCACGCTGCGTGCAGCTGGTAGGGAAGGACCGGCCGGCCATATCAGACATCGTGGCCAACCTCGAGATGGCGCTCGAGTTGATCTGCCGAGACGAATCAGGTTCCAGTTTTTTTTCGAGGAAGTTTAAATTTTTTTAGAGGAAGAAGTTAGGTTCCAGTTGATGAGTCAACACCACATGCCAGGTGCATCCCATCGACAAGCTCCCCTAATTGATTGGGCTGCTCTAATTAAGGAAGAGACCAGATGAGTTGTGAGGTCTTAATGTAAGGAAGCTCAATCTAGGCCTGTCCCAGGACATTGCCTCTTAGCGCAGTACTGTATGATAATATGAAGATTTAGAGACAAATATTGTGATGCATTGTGTCCTCAATGTTGTATCTAATAGAGCTTTCATGTAATCGGCTGTTGAATTACTCTCCCTTCCTATTTTCCTACCTATAAAACGTTCAAAACGCAGACTCAACTCCTTGATGTCATTGCTGGGCATACTGTGATTATGTTAATGAGTTGCATCAGTTACCTCTGCATTGTCAGACTCCAAGATCACTGACTGTCTAGACGAAGGCACCATCACACTGAATATTTGTTTGATTGCAAGCCCATAGGACGTTGCCTTCGTGATTCCTGGCAATACAACTAATTGGAACAGTTGCCTAGAGCTCTGACAAAAGAGGCATCAACATTCCTGTTAATGCAGTTCATGTCTGGGGCTGCCCAATTTTCCCTTTCCTCTTTTTGTTTGTTCTCCAGACAATTTGTAGAGACTCGGGACAGAGTATTTAATTAAATCGGTGCCACACTCACCAAAGTTCAGATTAATTAAATCGATGATGCTCTACTTACCTTTACCTGTATCACACATACCACAGTTCAGATTAAGTTCCTCTATGCAGCTTTACACTGAATCCTCGTGTGTCTTTTGATGCGCTACTCTGGCCTCCCACTCTGCAACAGGGAGATACATCAATCCGCTAAACCGATGGCGATGGCTCTTCCTCGTTCAATCCGTCCAAACAGCGCGTTGCCTTGTGGCGAGGAGGAGGTCAGAGCCTCGCATTCAAGATGTATTCGAGCGGCGCCGTGATGGGCTTGGGCGACGAGCCTCTCGGTTGCTGAACTGTGAACTAGTATTATAGTGCCCCCTTCCTGAAATTCACAATCGTAGAAACAGCCTGCCATAATTAATTAGTTGGATTGTTTCCTGATTCTGAATGGCTGATGCTTTTGTGCGAATATTGTTGCTTCTCTGAACGACATGCATCATGCTTAAGCTTCAGTTGTCTGTTAGCCTATTCCTGATTCAGTTTGTAATGATTATACATGTACTTGCAATATTTCACGACCGACCGTGCACAAGCAGCATTCATGCATGAGCCTAGCCTAGGCCATCAATCTTGATTCTTGACTTCGTCGGTGGAACTTGTGAGATTGTTCTTGATGTAATGAAAATGCAAGGGAGAGTCTGAGATCCGCGCCATCAAATAAACTTTACGATTCAATCTGGTGGTATTTCTGACATATACATGAACTTAAACTGACAATGTAATCATGCATTCATCGAAGAGTGCTCCTACAGCAAAGCCTCTGGCAGGAGATCCCGCCCTCCCCCAAGTAAAGTTAAAGTTATTACCAGTTAAAGAATCTAGAAAACTATTTTGTAATCCTATCTTGTAAACCAACAAATCCTATCTTGTAATCCTTAATAGCTTCAAAAATAGCGAGTTTTTTCTCAGGGTCATTAAGACAAATAACCCTCGAATTCCAAAATAAACCTGACGTATGACAATATAATTTTTGATCTCTACCTCTTCTACTCATAACATAATTCCTACCTCTTCCCCTTCCTCTATCTCAATTTCTGCTAGCACTACCACATCCAGTACCAGCTAAAACTTTACATAAATCCTCCACATCTTCGTCTGAATCTACTATTTGTTTGTCACTATCATCGGACAATGGAAAGGGATCAGAGTCAGAGACCTTGTCTCCCAACTCTCTCTCTCTCTCTCTCCTGTATATCCACCACAGTACTACTTGGTTTGTTCTTATTACTGGCTAATGATAAGAAAGCTCTAGTAGACCTGGCTTTAGTTCTCCGCGCGTATACAAAATGGAGACAGCTGACATGCATATACGATGGATCGCTAGAGCTGCAGCAGCTTGTCCACCAACCTCGTATCCCGATCATAACGTTGACGAGGCTGAAGGTGACCCCGGCCAGGATGAGGAAGAGGGAAGACAGCAGGCGCTACTTTCTGTACCCTCACTAATTCACAACTTTGAACATAAATATGTGCGAAATTGTGTGTTGGGATTAGTTAGATAGAAGTTCTCGGGCCATATTTTGGTCGACGTGCCCATCCCTTGTGCACGCCGTGTCCACAAACTATTTTACTATTTTTTGAAACTTGGTGATGAGAAAAACTCAACTAGCAACATGAGCATGTACCGCCTCTCAGTATCTTACCGTATACTAGCTGAATGCCCGTGCGTTGCCACGGAACAACAAAAATAATTGTAACTCTCTCCACAACTGAAAAGTTAACCGTGTATATGTGGTAGTATGTATGCATGTAGGTGATATTCGACCTATCAATCAAAAATAAAATGTGCGCGAGAAATGGTATGTAATTTTCAAGCTAAGAGTATCTTTGACAGCTTGTCTAAATTTGGTCATATGAATTTTCATTCATACAATGGTCTAAAAACATCCTCTCTCTCAGCCTTCCAGTTTTTAGCAGATTGTCTATGTGCACAATTATTTATTTTCTCTCTCCTATATTTTAGTATTAGAACTATATTATCTATAAGGAATATGCCCAACCTACTATGATATGAAAAAAAATAATACTAAGTCAGAGCATGGAAAATTTCTCTTTATCCATGTCACACACAGAGATACACGTACACAAGTAGTACCATCCAGTACACAATACAGATGGGGGTGCTCCTAGATCTTTCTGCCTCTCCCCTGATCCAGTTACTTCTCGAAATTGGTGAAGACAACAGATACTACATAAAACCGCAGTAGCAGCACAGTCGTGTGAAATTTGAGCTCCAAATCGAAGTACCAACTACCAAACTCCTCTTGATTATTCTCCACCTCCGCTGCCTAGCTACAATCCCCACCAACCCGCACCCTCCTCTGCTTCTACACCAACGGGTGCAGCCAGTGCCGTAGCCAGGATTCAGCCAAGCCCAGGGCCAGCTTCAAGCTACAGTGCCAAACAGTGCTAAACAGTGCTATTTTTGCTACAGTCAACGAAGGATTTTGGTGCCACGCCCAAGGCCAAAGCCCGTGTAGCCCTGGGCCTGGCTACGCCCCTGGGTGCAGCCCAGTACCATTCACATATACCACCAGGCCCGACGCCTCCCAGCGGAGGAGCACCTCGGGTTGCTGCAGTCTGACGCGTTTCTCCGGCCATCCGCCTCTGAATAGCACTGCATCCTGATCAGACTCGACGCCTCCATGCCATCGTGAAGAAAACCACGAGATCCGGCGGCAACAGAGAAAACAAAAGATGCAACGGCGGTGGCACACGGTTGGGCGACAGAACATAGGGCCCAAGATGGAGAGGAGTTCTGAGGAAGGTGTGTCCTCTCACAGGGACCATGGAAGGATCCTCAGCAGCGTGGGGGAGGCGTGGGGACGACGGCGGCGGCGCTCGGCCAGAGGTGAGAATAGGAAGACGATTCGCTGGATTACGTGTGTCCCAGCTAGGTTCCTTCAAGGAGGAGGTTCAAGATGGCGAGGCATATATAGCTCCTGGGCATGGAGTCCAGCGCCGCTTCCCCAAGGTCGCTGGCCCGCACAGGTTCGGAGCAAGGGCGAGGTCCAGCCCACTTGTTCGTCGGCGCATAGGTTCGAAGCAAGGGTGAAGCTGCGCTGGGGTGAGCTGTCTGTCGTGCTTTGCTCTTCTTGGCTCAGGGAGGCGAGGGTGGCGCTCGCCGGTTGGGCGGGACGAAGGGGAGGAGATTTCTCGATGGAAAGAATCGATGGCATGTTTGCCTTTTCCACTTTTCCTGCCTATCTAATACGAATCGTTATTTTCACTTGGCGGTGGCAGTACTGTAATATCTCTCAAAACGCAGGGGTAAAACCGGAAAAGTGAAAAACACACCAACACCTCCTAAAGCAATATTATATAGTAGATATTTGTACTACAAAGGTAAAAAATATACATATGACACATCACGTACTTTTCCGTCAATATCTTTGACGCAATTTCCAGTAACACACGAATGTTTTCTTGATAATAGAAATGGCTACCCTTCTCATCACATGCTTATAAATTACATCGAACTCGTGTACACCATGTACCAGATGCAAGAATAGAGTTTGGAATTCTAGAGGGTAAGATCGCGGAACTAAGCCTTGTTTGAACCTTGGCCTGCACTAGTTACTCGTGTGTATAATTCCATCACTTTCTTTATGACCTTAGGTCGCAACAAAAATCGTGATCTTTCCTTTGGAGATGGATGAGTAGAGAGTGCAAAAAATGGAGTATGCTCTCCGATAGGTTCTTTCTTCCTATCTTTTCGAACTTCTCGAAAAAGCAAGGCGCTGCGTACGGATCGAAACCAGAAGCTGCGAGTAGTATCATTTCGATAAAGTCTGCTTCTAGCTCACACCTGCATAATTAACACAATCAGGGTTAACATGCTTAGGGTGGTTGAATGCAAGATCATGGTACATGCATATGGAATATAAAATATAACGGAACATTAACATGAGATGTCATTAGCTACCTCATCCGTCTAGAAATCCGAGACACAAAATTATTCGGACAATCTGTGTTTTAAAGATCTGACAGTTACCTGGTATATGTAAAATTTATTTTTTAGAATGAAATAAGGATATAATTTGTATTTTTCTTTGGTTATATATCCTAATCTATAGACATATCATCACAGTGAAAATTGGGTACCAACAATTGTAAAACTGAAGCACGCCCTACATTTCGAGGCAGATGGAGTAGACATGGGAAAACATACCTTCGAAAGAATGGCATCAAAAGGATGCTTGGAAACCAGTTCCAGTCCGCGAACCTGACAATCATCTCTAACGAGTGCCTCGCAATAACATGCCCGACCTACATACAACCATAGGTAGGTACGCTCAAAGTAATGCAAGCTCGACTAAATATAGATAAATTAACAAATAAAAAGAGCCGCTAGATATGAGCTATAGGCAATACCTCATGGGCAAGAACAGTGGCAATCTCCTCATCTGTGTCGAAACGATCGAGAAGTCCCATGTAGACTACAATCTTCCCGGCACCACCACAACACCTCGCCCGGATGCCGTCGTCTTGGAGAACGATCGCCTCCCAGTCGAGTTCGGACGCCCAACCGAGAGGCTCCTTGGTCCAGCTGGCAAGGCGGGGGTAGATGGCTGCGACGATCTTGGAGAGGACCTGGTTGACACGGATGCTCCTTTCATGGTTTGCGGGTAGGATCAGAGAGGCGTGCTCCTTTTTGAAACCGATGAAGTAGCACTCGCTATCCACGCGGAAGGCCTGATGGAACCGGTACACACGATGGGCGCGGACTGTGAAGGGCACGGTCTCGATGTGGTACATGCGGGATATGGCGCCCATTCCCATGTCGTGCTTGCACTTTTCTAATTAGAGCCGTATGGTGACCTTGGTTTATTACTTGGAATCAAGTGGGTACGTAGGGTGGTTTGCTTTTCTTTTCTTGAGGGTAACGACGTAACGTAGAGTGGTTCGGTCTGCAGGCAGTCAGGCACGATGCTAACGTTGGGTTTACTTAGTCCGAGTCGGAAATGGTGACCATCATATCGCTCCGCCGTAATGGGCTCCATCCATCAAGCTAGACTGGGCCGTCCATCAACTCGGATATCTGTGCTAGGCCGATACGGTAAAGGAGGGTATAAAGATGGGCTTGGGCCTTCCGGCATCAACGCGCTCCTCGACGGAGGCAACTCATTCCGACGGCGACACCGAGCGCCCCATTGACGTGCTCCAGCTCCTCGACGCCGAGAAAGATCGACCAAAGGCCTGTTAATGGCGGATAATGATAGAAACAGAGTACCTTGCTCTTTTGATCGGTTCTGTTAATTTGTATTGCGTATATTTACATTACACAATTTTGATTGTTGGATTGTACGAATGCTAATGCTGATGAATGATTGGCCTATTCAGTTTACATGCATGCTGGTGTTTGCCATGCATGCAGGCTGGTTTCACTCTAGAGGCGCTCACAAGAAAGCGGCCAAGGAATCTGAGGGAGACCTAAAAATCCTCATGTTGTCTGTTACTGTTCAGAAATGTTCAGTATGTATATATGTATGATCTATTATAGATCAAGTCTAGAAACAATAATGTCCTAACAGCGTGCTTTTTTTAATCGAAAAGCCTATACCCAGCTTCATAAATAAACCAAACCTCCAACAAGATTCTTACAGACCAGATCCGAGATAGTGATTATAGAATAGATGCAAACCACACCCAACTCACATATGAGTGGTGCAGCAAAGCAAAAATGTTTAGCTTAACTTTTTGAGTTCCTTCAAATTAGCTTCCAAATGGGAGGAATTCAAATATGCTTCAATTTTCAAATTTTATATGAATAAATAACAATGATTATGTAATAATATTTTTTGAATAAATAACAATGATTATGTAATAATATTTTTGAATAAATAACAGTGATTATGTAATAATATTTAATATGGAATAATTCATATCTTTAAATCCGTAAATCGTAGTTTGAAAAATAAAATGTCTAAATTGATTAAAAAATGAGAGGAATTCAAATACGCCATCTATATCATCTTTTGCATCACAGAAATATCGATAAACTTAAACCTCTAGCATGGAGCCAAATGATCAAGTTATGGCAATTCCCACGGCATAATTTGTGATAAAGTTCTCATATTTGACAGATAGGTGTATCTTGGTATAGGAAACAATTAAAGGGATTTTTCAAGTTATTTTTGTAAATATCATTTTCCTTTTTCTAAGTGGCAAAAATGACTTTTTTTGTGAACCAAGTACAAAATATATGGTGCAAAATGGCACCCATCTAATTCTCACAAAGAGTAGTACACATTTGATGGATAATCCCCAAATATTAGGAATTTACTTGATTTCTATCTTATTTTGCCTAGTTAAATGAGTTTATGTTGATTTTCCAAAAGTAATCCAAATTTGAATTACAATTGTTAGATAGTTTGGTCTCAACTTTAAAAAAAAATATTTTAAGGTACACAATTTTAGAGAATTTGACCTCTTTCGATGAATAGTCATGGTGGCCATTTTGACCTTTTTTGAAAGAAATCAAATAAAGTAAAACAAATCTCAAAAAAAAGATACCCTCTGGCATGGAGTCCTTTTATGCGTACTAGTTGCTACGAAAAATGATAAACTTTATTTTTAACAAATTGTTCAAAAACAATCTTCACAAAAAAGTCGATCATGTATAAACATCTATAAGTTTCAAGCCAAATGACAAATAGGTGTATCTTGGTATAGGAAACAATGGTTCTGAAGCGATTTTTCAAATTATTTTTATAAATATCATTTTCCATCTTTCTAAGTGGCAAAAAGACTTTTTGTGTGAACCAAGTACAAAATATATGGTGCAAAATGGCACCCATCTAATTCGCACAAAGAGTAGTCGACATTTGATCGATAATCCCCAAGTATTAGGAGTTTTCTTGATTTCTATCTAATTTCGCCTAGTTAAATGAATTTATACTGATTTTCCGAAAGTAATCCAAATTTGAACTACAATTGTTTAATAGTTTGGTCTCAAACTTTTTTAAAAATCATTTTAAGATACACATCTAGTGGTTATATCACAGAAATATCGATTGTTTTAGAAAATTTGACCTCTTTCGATGAGAGTCATGGTGGCCATTGTGGTGGGTCCACAAAACTGTCCTAGTTACGTCCAGCTACTACCGTACTTTGGTGACGTCCAGCTTCTACATGTGCAACGCCCTCAGCTGGGGCGCCACACCCTTACGTGTAAAGTCCCAAACAGCGGCGCTACATGTGCAGAGGTGTGACGCCCCGGATTGGGCGTTGCACATGTATGTGTGGCGCCCCAGCTAGGGGCGTTGCACATGTATGTGTGGCGCCGCCGGTACGGGAGCCACACAAAAGGTTAGTTTCTGATTTTTTTTTCAAAAAAAGGTTATTTTTGGCTGAAGTTTCAAAAAAGTTATTTTTGTCAAATTTCACACAACGGCCATGCTCCACATATGCAGCCGTACAATTCCAATTAACTTCACGTCGTAGCAGACAGAATGGCCGGTCCTGCTCTGCGCTCCAATTAATTTCACATGGGTGGGTCGTAGTACAGTACATCGATTTATAAATCTCGTGCTTAGCAGTGCTTTGGAATATGACATATCCGTCCTATTCTTGCACCAGTGTATCTATTTCAATTATCAATGTCCTTTTCAATCACCCTGTCCTATTCTTGCATATCCTTCAATTATCAATGTCCTTTCCAATCAGTACATGAAAGTGCTACGGAGTACAATTGGTTACTGATTATATTTTGTCGGTAGATTAGCCTCAGATAGGAATATTATTATAGCAACCAAAAAATCCTTTCCAATATAGCTAGAGTGATACATTTTATAGTAGCCGCCAGCAGGTCTCAGTACAACTGATCTGTCCACACACATCGTTTCGTCATGAGAAATTCAGACTACAACCACAAGGGTGCAAATTAACCTCCTCTTAGTGGATCGTCTTATGGTTGCTGTAGGTGTAGGAGTTGGCAAGGCAGAGGAAGAGCACGAGCTCCAAGAGGCTAAGACCGGCGAGCAACCAATAGAAATAGTCGAGGTGAGCACGGTTCAAGTTATCGGCGAACCAGCTGTCCCTCTGGCGCCAATCTCACTCGCCTGGAGTTGGGGATGAAGGCGCGGGCTGCGGCGCGGTGCCATCCTGAAGTGCAATTAAGTGAGCCCCAAACCTGTCCACGGTAATTCATCCTACTGACTCCGGTTGGCTTTGCATCCAGCGGGTTGTAGACTTCTTAATTAGTGGACGCTTTGGAATTTGACATACAGTATTATTGACCTTTGATCTCTCGGTGCTGTCATTAAAGACACAAAAAACTAGCAATCGCTCGATCCAGCTGAGATGAGTCTAGCCAATGAAATCACGGGAAGCACCTACCCACGGATCGCTGCACCGAGAACCAGGGTTTAATATTTCGTTTGTGTAATATTTTTCGCACCTCCCAGAGATTCGCGAATTTCGAGAAAATAACGAAATTTCGAAGAAATATTTCAAAAATTTCGGCCAGATTTATAGTCTGGCGTTCAAATTAAATTCAAAAAAATAAAAGTGGGGCAACTGGAATCGAACCCAGTACCTTCCTAAGATCTGTCTAGATCCTAAACCGGTACACTAAAGGCAACTTCTTGTCTAGATTACGCTCTAGTTCTTCTTGAAGTGTAATCTCTCTGGTTTATTCAAATTTAAACGAAAATTCCGACCGACATTATATTTTCTCGCCCCTTAAAGAAATTTCGACGAGAATTTTTTCCCTGCCGAGAACACGATTCCAGCACTGATCCAACGGCTTCTGCTGCTCTCTCCCCGACGCCTTCTTGTGCTAGCTCTCACCCTCAAAGCACATACCACTCATCCCTCCAACCCTGACTTATAAATACAACCCCAGGCGTGGCGTGGCGTGGCGTGGCAAGGCGCTGCATCCTCAGGCGAGCCGACTTGTATGCAAGCACACAGTCCGTCCTCATCGACCGCCGGCCGGCGGCGAGCTCTTCTCCCGATCCATATGGTTATACATGTCTTCTTCTCATGCGTGCAGCCATGAATCAACTTCCCTTTGGACGATTTTACTCCTCTTCTTCTCTATCCTCATTTCTAATCAATATGGTGTTTGTTTGCCTATTGCCGTGCAGAATTTTCATCAATCTTGTCGCGTGTGCTCCATGGCTTCGAGAAACAAAGCAGAGAGAAGGAGCAGGGGTTCGTCTGGTCCGCTGCTCCAGGCACAACAAGCCAAGGCACGACGGATAAGAGTATAAGACGGCCTCGATGAGGCAGTGATCACTGATCAGGACAGCCGCGAGGGTGCTCGCGTCCCGTGTGGCTGCAGACGGCAACGCGAGTATATGCCTCGGCGAACTGCCGGCCGGCGTCCCAGAGGTGTGCGCACAGCCAAAGAACCTAGTGCCGGTGTCAGTTCCGGAGATTGATTTTCCTTGTCTCACCTGATGGTACAGTTCAACATGTCTCGATTTAAGTACCAGGCACATGCACGTGAAGAAGGCTAGTATGGTTGGAGGATGTGTTTTGACCGGTGACCTTAGCAGAGACGACAGCCATATCCAGTATAACAAGATCATACGCTGAAACAGGGTAGAGCTTGGGACTAGAATACATATGTTATTGATACTGGCCAAATATGTGTGGCCGAGCCAAAATCAAGTTGTTTGACCCACTAAGCATTCATGTTACCACTCACTCACTCGCTCTGCTCATCCATCTACCAACACAAGTGTTGTACTGCATACTGATAGGGAGCTAAATTAACTTGGAAATTTCTTGTACTCCTCCTCGACTCCTACTTGCAGATTTACACGTACAGGTTTAGGAAAAATAGGGTTATTGTACGTACTAGTGTATGGTGTTGGTGCAGATGCTTCGGACGGCTCATCTTGGCTATAGGGATGACGGACGGGACAATGTTGGTGCAGATGCTTCGGACGGCTCTTCTTGGCTCTAGGGATGACGGACGGGACAATGGCTTAACATCTCATGTGTCGTCGAGTGCGACAACATAAACTAGGTGCTCTCGGATCATAGCCGATCCCCAGGGACCAGCTGTCAAGTTGTTTGGGCGGATGCCAACGGATCATCGTCTTGAGAGCATGCCCCCAAGATGGACATACTTGTTGGCTATCGCCAACTAGATGTACTAGACCAAGGCGTTGATTGATCCCGACATGGAGGATTAGGTCGCTGCCTGACGCCTCCTCGGTTCTTCCCGGCCACCCCAGCGTGCGCCGCATTCATAGTGCCCTTCCCTCACACTCTGTTCTCGCTCCCTTGTGTGTTGTGTGTGTGTCTACTAAAGTCGAGACCTCAGCCGACGTGGGAAATGAATCCGGGTAGAGGCGGTCGATGAGACCAAGCCTTTGGTCCAAAGCCATTTTTGCCTCTAGTACCGGTTGGCTTACGAACCAGTACTAGAGGGGGGAACTAGTCCCGGATAGAATGTTACGAGGCCGCAACAAACTCGTCCCGGTTCGTAAGGGACCTCTAGTCCCGGCTCGTAATACGACCCGGGACTAGAGGGGTGGAAACTGTTCGCAGCAACTGTTCGCCTGGCGCGAGCCCCTCTAGTACCGGTCCGTATTACGAACCGGTACTAGAGGTCCGAACGGTTTGCCTCCCGCTCGCAGCCACGATCAAAATTAATGCATGGGAACCGCTATTGCTACAGTACCGCGGCATTTCTCTTCCTCTTCCTCTTCCTCTTCCTCTTCTCCCTCTCCTCTCTTCTTCCATCCCCATCCTATCCCCTCCACCATGGATCCTGCACCACCGATCACTCGCTACGGGCAGGTGCTTGCACATGGCAAGACCTATCTCGATGTCGTGTACACGAACGACAGCGCTAAGGTGCCGGGTTTTCTTTCCGATTTGAAGAATTGGCTTGACGAAGCTCGGGAGCAAGACAAGTTCATGGCCTTGATCTCGAGTACACGGCCGATCAAAGAGATGTTGCCGTCATCCAACTTTGTTTCAAGAAACATGTCATGGTCTTCCAGTGGGCAAGGTAATATAAAAACTTGTCTTAGTTTTAAATTAGGGCTTATTTTGTTTGTTGATTCATAGGGATAGGAAAATTGCATAGGATAGCAATTCCTCTTTGATTGTAGTGAAAGAATTATATATATTGTGCCGAAATATACTTGTGCCGAAAATGAAAGTTGCATATTGGCCATATCGTCGTGGGAGAAAACATGTCTTTTGATTCATAGGAAATGAAGGAAAATTATATATACTTGTGTCGAAATATGCTTCTTGTTATATATTCTTGATTATTATACTTGTTCTAAATTATAATTGTTATATATGATTCTTATTATACTTGTTGTTATGATTAATTCTTATTATACTTGATCTAAAATTATACTTGTTGTTATTCTTATTATACTTGTTGTTCTAAATTATACTTTGTTGCAGCAGTATTTAACATGTGTTCTATTTTGTTGTTGCAGTAGTGACAAGCATTGTCCAAAACTCATGGATTTTCTTCGCAGCGGCATACATTTTGCTAGCGTTGATATAACGAATGACAAGATCAAGATGAGACGCACCTGGGGTCTTGAGATACCATCTGCCTGCCACATTGATCTCCAGCGCATTTTCAAGCTTGAGAATGACAAGACTGGAATGGCTGATATGGCAGTCGCCGTGATCGAGGAGGACGACTACGCTGAGATGAAGACAGGATTCCCCAAGACGCAGCACGATCATTGGGAGAAGACCCCACTTGACGCTTGCAACATTGAGTATGCAGCAAGAGATGCGTACGTTGCATACGAGGTGTACCGCAAGATTAGAATCGTCAACTATGGGCAGCGTCACCTCGTACCGCCACCAGTGCCCCATGGGTCTCCTGTTTGGGGGTATTCTGATCCGGAGGACGATTAATTAGTACTAGTGTTTGCAATGGCAAACAATTTATCTCTAATATTATGTAGTGCTTGAGGGTCTCCTCATCTAGAACAGAGTAGTGTTTGCAGTTTCATATATATGGGTATCTTCAGTACTTTCTGTAATGGTTATCTGAACTATTATTTCTATTAATTATGTCCCTGTTTAAATATGATATATGTGCAAGGCATTGTGATGCCAAAAGTTTATTATTATTTAAATTCAATATTATTTGAATGCAAGATTAGTATTACTTATTTATTTTTGTTTACTCATATAATTGTTCGGATTTACAAAATAAAGACATATTATTTGTCATATTTCGAGTTACAAATTTATAGATATAAATTATTCAAATTAAACGCACCAGGGCGAAAAAGTTTATCATTATTTAAATTCAATATTATTTGAATGCAACATTAGTATTACTTATTTATTTTTGTTTAATCAAATAATTGTTCGGAATTACAAAATTAAGATATATTATTTGTCATATTTCGAATTCAAATTAAATGCAGAAGTCAGAATTTCGTAGGGTACCTCTAGTACCGGTCTGTGATACGAGCCGGTACTAGAGGTTCCTGTCAGGGCAGCAGCAGCATGGGGCCCGCGCGAGAACCCTCTAGTACCGGGTCGTAGCACGACCCGGTACTAGAAGTTGAGCTTTAGTACCGGGTCGTGCTACGACCCGGTACTAGCGGGTTCTCACTACTATATCATCTTCCACCTTCCACCCCCGAGAGCAGCAGCTCGAGTTCATCACCATTTTCTCCATTGTTCCTCTCTCCCGAGCTCGAGTTCATCTCCATTTTCCTGCACGATTTGTCAAGATTAACGGCACCCATCTTTTCAAGGGTTAGCAACTTGATCCTTTCATCCGGCGTTCCTCATTTTAGCTCATTTCCATACTTCTTAGCTCATTTCATTTTTTAGGTGCTAGCTAGGTGTTTGATGAAATGCCTAAGTTAGGGAGTTCATTTTTTTATATGCAATTTGAGCTAAAATTAAATTATGATTTGTGTGTTCTAGTGCCGCTCCGTCAAATAAAAGTATAATTTGTGATTTTATATAGTGTCGTCCCGTCCCCTTCCTGACCGCCGTCGATCGCCCACGCCGCTCCGTCACCGACACCACCTCGGTGAGCCTCTTTTTTTATCTTTTATTTTAAAAATGTTAGTTATATGATTTAAATGCATAATTATTTCTTGTATAATTTTTTTATATTTTTTTATATGTATAGTGTCATGGTTTTGATATCCGTCCCCGTCGGCCCTCGTCCGGTCTATGATTCTGATGTGGTATATTTCTATAACTATTGATTTTGTTTCATGGTTATAACAATCATGCCGACCAAGTTGACATAGATATATTTCTATTTAGGAGGTAGTTGAACCGGAAATTCCAGCCGACCCTATTGTCGAGTTTTTAGAAAAAGAAAACAACGATTTGAAAGCAAAATTGAAGATAAGTGAAGATCTTCGTCTCCAATGCCTGGAAGAGAAGATGGTATTGGACTTGGAGATTGCCGACATCGTCGATGCTCACAGGGTCAAGCTTGCCGACGTCGTCGCTGCTAACGAGAGGAAGATGGATGCAATGCGCGTCAAGCTTAAAAAGATTAGAAAATATGCCATTAGTCAGGAGGCTTGGTATCATTATGCTGTTGGTTCAATAGTTACCTTGGTTGCGATTCTGATCGCATTTGTTGTTGGATTTAAATTCTTTAGATAGTTGTATGTTAGTTTCGTTTCATGTATGTTTCGTGAGAACTATGTATTACATTTGGGCAGTACTCTACTTTGGTTTTAATGTGATGAACTTGTATCAATGAATATGGTCAGTTATGTATTATGTCCGTTTACCGTAATGGGTTTTAGCATCGTGATTGCGTTTAACATACTTATATAATGCAGATGAGCCATCCATGGATGTACGCTGACCGACGCTCTAAGAGTACATGCAGGGCGTGCAATCTTTTCTCAAAGTGGCTGAGGCAAACAAGCGGGAAGGTTTTATGTTATGTCCATGCCGTAACTGTCGGAATGAGAAGGATTACCCTCGGTCACAAGACCTTCACATCCACCTGATAGAGCATGGTTTCATGCCCGGCTATAATTGTTGGACCAAGCACGGAGAAAGAGGGGTTATGATGGAAGACAACGAAGAAGAACAGAACGATGACAACTACATGTGCCCTGAATACAGTGGTAATGAAAGGGGGGAAGCTGAAGATGAAGAGGTACCAGATGAGCCCATCATAGATGATGATTTACGGCGGGTCATCGTTGATGCACAGACCGAAGCAGAAAGTGCACTCGAGAAGTTGAAGTTGGAGCAGATGTTAGAGGATCACAAAAAAAGGTTGTACCCAACTTGCGAAGATGGGAACACAAAGCTCGGTACCACACTGGAATTACTGCAATGGAAGGCAGAGAATGGTTTATCTGACAAGGGATTTGGGAATTTACTGAAAATAATGAAGCAAAAGCTTCCAAAGGATAACGAATTGCCTGACAGTACGTACGAAGCAAAGAAGGTTATCTGCCCTCTAGGATTAGATGTGCAGAAGATACATGCATGCATTAATGACTGCATCCTCTACCGCGGTGAGTACGAGAATATGAATGAATGCCCGGTATGCGGTGCATTGCGATATAAGATCAGACGAGATGACCCTGGTGATGTTGAGGGCCAGCCCCCCAGGAAGAGGGTTCCTGCCAAGGTGATGTGGTACGCTCCTATAATACCACGGTTGAAACGTTTGTTCAGAAACAAAGAGCATGCCAAGTTGTTGCGATGGCACAAAGAAGACCGCAAGAACGACGAGATGTCGAGACACCCGGCTGATGGGTCGCAGTGGAGAAAAATCGATAGAGAGTTTAAGGAATTTGCACGTGACGCAAGGAACTTAAGGTTTGGTCTAAGTACGGATGGCTTTAATCCTTTTGGGGAGCAGAGCAGCAGTCATAGCACCTGGCCTGTGACTCTATGTATTTATAACCTTCCTCCTTGGTTGTGCATGAAGCGGAAGTTCATTATGATGCCAGTGCTCATCCAAGGCCCGAAGCAACCCGGCAACGACATTGATGTGTATCTGAGGCCATTAGTTGAAGAACTTTTACAGTTGTGGCGTGATGAAGGGGTACGTGTGTGGGATGAGTACAAACAGGAGTCATTTGACCTACGAGCGTTGTTATTTGTGACCATCAATGATTGGCCTGCTCTTAGTAACATTTCAGGACAGTCAAACAAGGGATACAATGCATGCACGCACTGTTTAGATAAGACTGAAAGTATACATTTGGGAAACAAGAATGTGTACATGGGGCATCGTCGATTTCTTCCGAACAGTCATGCCGTAAGAAAGCCCGGCAAGCATTTCAACGGCGAGGCAGATCGCCGGAAGAAGCCTAAGCTCCCTGATGGTGATGTTATATATGACATGGTCAAGGATTTAGAAGTAATCTTTGGAAAGGGTCCTGGCAGTCTATCTGTTCCGAATGACGCTGACAACCATGTACCCATATGGAAGAAGTGCTCTATATTCTGGGAGCTACCCTACTGGAAACTCCTACAGGTCCGCTCTGCAATCGACGTGATGCACGTGACGAAGAATCTTTGCGTGAACCTGCTAGGCTTCTTGGGCGTGTATGGGAAGACAAAAGATACGCCGAAAGCACGACAAGACCAGCAACGTATGAAAGACCCAGACAACCTGCATCCAATGAAGACGGATAAAGGACGTCTAAGTCCTGCTAGCTACGCTCTTACCAAAAAAGAGAAGGAGATATTTTTCGAAGTCCTGAGCAGTTTGAAGGTCCCGTCTGGATTCTCATCGAATATAAAGGGAATAATAAATATGGCAGAGAAAAAGTTCCAGAACCTAAAGTCTCATGACTGCCACGTGCTTATGACTCAATTGCTTCCGGTTGCATTGCGGGGGCTTCTACCGGAAAATGTTCGACTACCCATTGTTAAGCTATGTGCGTTCCTGAATGCAATTTCGCAGAAGGTAATCGATCTAGCCATTCTACCAACGCTACAGAAGGATGTGGTTCAATGTCTCGTTAGTTTTGAGTTGGTGTTCCCACCATCCTTCTTCAATATTATGACACATCTCCTAGTACACCTGGTCGACGAGATTGCCATTCTGGGTCCTGTATTTCTACACAATATGTTCCCCTTTGAGAGGTTCATGGGAGTCTTGAAGAAGTATGTTCATAACCGTGCTAGGCCAGAAGGAAGCATCTCCAAAGGCTATGGAACAGAGGAGGTCATTGAGTTTTGTGTTGACTTTATTCCTGGCATTAAGCCGATTGGTCTTCCTGAATCGCGACATGAGGGGAGACTGAGTGGAAAAGGCACTCTAGGAAGGAAATCAATAATATGTAGGGACGGACATTCTTTCACACAAGCACACTACACAGTTCTACATAATTCCAGTTTGGTGGCTCCGTATATCCAGATGCACAAGAATATTGTACGCTCCGAGAACCCGGGGATGGATGACTCCTTAACTACAAAGGAACACATGGAGAATTTTGGCGGTTGGTTGCACACACATCTCAACAATGACGACACTATCTCAGATGAGCTCTACTTGTTGTCTAGGGGACCATCTTCGACTATTTCGACTTTCCAAGGGTACGAGATAAATGCGAATACATTTTACACGATCGCACAAGATCAAAAGAGCAGCAACCAAAACAGTGGTGTCCGCTTTGATGATTCAACAGACAACAGTGGGCAAAAGGTCACATATTATGGTAACATAGAGCAGATATGGGAACTTGACTATGGACCTTCTTTTAAGGTCCCTTTGTTCTGGTGCAAATGGTTCAACCTGCAAGGCGGCGGGGTAAAGGTAGACCCATTGTACGGAATGACTACAGTGGATCTCAAGAATCTTGCGTACGGCACCGAACCATTCGTTCTAGCCAATGATGTGGCTCAGGTTTTCTATGTGAAGGACATGTCTACCAAACCGAAAAAAAGAAAAGATAAGCAAGCGAATACATCAGCCGATGAGCCAAAGCGCCACATAGTTCTTTCAGGGAAAAGAAACATCGTGGGAGTGGAGGACAAGACAGACATGTCAGAAGATTACAACAAGTTTCATGAAATTCCGCCCTTCAAAGTGAACATTGACCCAAGCATCAAGTTAAATGATGAAGATTGTCCATGGTTACGGCGCAATCAGAAGAAAGGGACACACACGAAGAAAACGTGAAGACTAGATAGGGATGTTGTTGGTGATGTGTAATAATGTATTCAACTTTTATGTAACTGTGTTCTAAAAAATTAGAAGAGAACTGTAAACTCAGAAGTATCACGCATGCATACATCTTTATTTAATCCAGTTACATAGCCCGGGTCCATTTTTATTTAACCATAATACATCACGAATAATATCACTAACTTTTGCCGGGTCCACTGTTATACACCGCTGGCGTATCCAACTTAAACACATAGCGATTGATGTGCTCGTCCTCCTCCCTGATACGGCGACGTACCACCTCCTCGGGGGCCGGCTCCCTCTGGAACGAGAGCGGCCCACGCGACTTCCACCAAACAAGATCCGGTTCGACGATGTCACCCGGATTCCTCACCAAGCGACGCGTCCCGGATTCCTCCCAGTGCCAGCCCGGCGGAGCCCAGTCCCGGACATCGCCCCTCGCATCCAACAGGCCGGACATTGTCGCCGAGATCTGAAAAAATGAGTGGGAAATTTGATCAAACACCTAGGTAGGGGAGGGAGAGGGCAGCACCCTGGGGAGGGGACGGAGGGCGGTGTGGAGCCTCCTTATATATAAGCAAAACTGACCAAAACACACGGTTTCCCCGTCATACAGCCCTACGGTGCCTCGTGAGTGACTGCATATCAAATGCACCGTAGGGCTGTATGACGGGAATCCGAATGCTTTGTATACTGCAAATCATCGCGTGGTCGTGAGCATGGCTACCACTTCCACCACCACCACTCCCACCTCCTCGGCAATTCATCATTGTGTCACCCTAATCCAGTGGTTGGATTCAACCTACCTGAGGGCTTGTGTTTCCAACAGCGTCGTTGTGTTGTCCTTATTCACCGTCCTACAGGAGGTGGCTCCAATGGCTGGCCGGTGAACAAGGACGAACACAATAATGCCAGGGAACATGCCAGCAGGTAGGCTAAATCCAACCATTGGATTCGGTGGCAAAGGTAGACGCTAGTTGTGTGCCGTTCGGCAAGACGTCTTTGATGTTCTACAACCGTCCGGCAAGACGTCTCTGATGATCTGCAACCGTTTGGAACGGTCGCAGGTCATCAGAGACGTCTTGCCGCTTGTTGCCCAAAGATGTCTCTCCGAGTGACGCCTCCTTATATATAAGCAAAACTGACCAAAACACACGGTTTCCCCGTCATACAGCCCTACGGTGCCTCGTGAGTGACTGCATATCAAATGCACCGTAGGGCTGTATGACGGGAATCCGAATGCTTTGTATACTGCAAATCATCGCGTGGTCGTGAGACGGAAAATCGGCCTTCGATCCAGACAGCGGCAAGACGTCCCTGATGATTTGCAACCGTCCGAACAAGTGTTGGGGATGTTGCTAATCATCAGAGATCCTTGCCGCTGCTTGGATCCGACCGAGGGGAGGGTTCACCTTCAGCCTCCGCTCTAGGAACTCCTGCCTCTCTGAAATCTTACTCTCTGCTACCCGTGAACTACAATGAGTCACTGAGTGCTGGACATGTCCGGGAGGGGGCCTATATATAGGGTCATGTGGCTCACGAAGTGGTTCTGATAGTGCTGATCCAACAGCTCACAATCCCTCAAAAGAAAACACACCCCTGATCCAACGTCTCACAAGCGCTTGAAAGAAACACACGATCCGTGTGTGCTTCTTTAGTCCCGGTTGGTAACACCAACCGGGACTAAAGGCGGGCTTTGCAGTCACCACTCGTGTCCTCCCCCAGTGCTGCCCTAGCCACGTGTCCTCCCCTAGCGCAAGGATGTTTTTAAAATAAAGAGATGATTATTACAAATTCAAACAATATTAGTTAATGCATTTTTAATTGATTATTACACTTTTCATGTTGAAGTTTTTGTCAGATTCAAAAGTATGTAGAAATTATTCAAATTCAAACTATATTAGTTAATGCATTTTTAATTCAAATTCAAATTTAATAAATTCAAACAATATTAGTTAATGCATTTTTAATTGATTATTATACTTTTCATGTTGAAGTTTTTGTCAGATTCAAAAGTATGTAGAAATTATTCAAATTCAAACTATATTAGTTAATGCATTTTTAATTCAAATTCAAATTTAATAGTTTGAACAGAAAATGGTTTTGAATTACTTATTCAAATTCAAACACTTTTCATGTTGAACTTTTTGTCAGATTCAAAAGTATGTAGAAATTATTCAAATTCAAACTATATTAGTTAATGCATTTTTAATTCAAATTCAAATTTAATAGTTTGAACAGAAAATGGTCTTGAATTACTTATTCAAATTCAAACACTTTTCATGTTGAACTTTTGTCAGATTCAAAAGTATGTAGAAATTATACAAATTCATATGGAAATACATTTCAAACATTTGGCGCAAAAATTTGAAAGTTTGCTGCGGTTGAGCCAAAAAAAGGACCTCTAGTACCGGGTGGTGGCTCCACCCGGTACTAGAGGTCTATTTGGGCGCGCAGGTGGGCGGCGTGGGCGAAAACCCTCTAGTACCGGGTGGTGCCACGGCCCGGTACAAGAGGCCTCCTGCTATAAATACCTGCCTTCCACCCCGGGCCGAGCCACGACCCGCGAGAAGACATTGGAGGACGCCGCCGCCGACGAAATCGACGCCGTCAGGCTGCCAAATTCGCCGGCCGCTCGCGCCCCCTCACCTCCACGCGCCGCCGCCCCTCTCCTCGACGCGCCGCCGCCGCCGCCGCCGAGCCCTCCTCCTCCTCCTCCACGCGCCGCCGAGCCCTCCCTCCTCGTCCACCACGCGCCGCCGCGCCGGCCCTCCTCCTCCTCCGCTGCCGCGCCCTCCTCCTCCTCCTCCACACGCCGCCGCGCCCTCATCCTCCTCCTCCACGCGCCGCCGAGCCCTCCTCCTCCTCCTCCACCGCCGAGCTCTATTTAGGTGAGTTTTTTTTTCTTTTTCTTGTGTTAGAAATTTTAGGGTTAGATTTTTTTAGTGTTAGTAATTTAGGGTTAGAAATTTGAATTAAAATTTTTGTGTTAGTAATTTAGGGTTAGATTCTTTTAGTGTTAGTAATTTAGGGTTAGAAATTTAAATTTAGTGTTAGAAATTTAAATTTAGTGTTAGAAATTTAAATTTAGGGTTAGAGATTTAAATTTGCTATGTATTTATTGTTTTTTAGTGTTAGTAATTTAGGGTTAGAAATTTAGTGTTAGAAATTTAGTGTTAAAATTTAGTGTTAGGAAATTTAGTGTTAGAAATTTATTAGAAATGTTATTAGAAAAATTTGCTAAGTCAATTTGGAATGATCGTCTTATAAAAAATTTAGTGTTAGGTGATTTTGCTATTTTTTATGAGTCGAAAGAAATAATGTTGTCTTCTTGGCTATTCTTAATACAAGCCGATGATTAGAATAGTCCATTATGCTTGCAAGAAGACTGTCTACAGAACCAAGGGTAAATGCAAGAACAATGCATTTATTTCTACTTCGTTCTTGTAGGCACTCTTTTTGCTGACTAATGGCTTTGACATATGAGGCTTCAGTTGTGAAATTTGCCCACTGATGAAGGGTGTTATTAGGAAATTGAGTGTTAGAAATTAAGTGTTAGAGATTTATATTTGCTAAGTGTAAATTTAAATTTGCTAAGTGTAGATTTAAATTTGCTATGTATTAGTGATACTTTTTGCAAATTTCTTTTGTTTAACTTTTGTATTCTCCGAATTAATGCTAACATTGTTTTATATTTCTTTTGTATTAGTTAAGCCCAATGGATGACTTCAACAGCAGACACCTTGAAAGCAGACTCCATGAAAATGAGGTGTTTGACATTGTACGTGAACCCGTGGGGGGAGCAGAAGCCGGTGGAACAGAAGATGGCTCCGAATTTTTGAACGACTCCGGTCCGGGAATGGAGGAGGAACAAAGAGACGAAGCGCAAACGAGCATCGAGTGCAATGACAACTCGCTAATTTGTGCACCTCCGCAGTCTGGCGAGGTATATTAAGCCTCTGTTGATCAGATGGAATAATTGATTACTATATGTATGTATTAACACATATTTTTTTAATTTTTAGACCTCCGCATCGGCCCAATCTGCAACTAAACGAGGCCATGCCAAAGGGTTGGCCGCAGATGCGCATCTCATAATTGAGGCCGTCGCTGCCGATGGCAAACCTACGGAGCCCAAGGCGAACGCATCTAAGTTTGTGCATCAATGCGGAGTTGTTGTTAGGGACAATGTTCCGATCAGCATTCAGGAATGGAATGAGCCAAAAAAGTTAGAGGGCGCCATGAAACCTACTTGGGTCAGCGACAGAGATAAAGATGTGCTTTGGACCAAGCTCATAGCAAGGTTCACCCTACCGGTGTACGATACTACCGAAAGGACACAAGCCATGACCAAAAAAGTCAAGCATTGGGCTCTGAAGAAGATGGCTGAACAGTTCAACAATTACAAGAACAGATTATACCGTGAATGGCAATCGAAACAGAAAGCTCCAGATTTCACTGGGACACTAGAGAGGCAGCGGCCTCACTGGAAGGCATTTCTGGAATACAAGGGATCAGAAAAGGCTAAGGAAAGATCGAAAAAGAATAAGGAAAATGCAGCGAAAAAGAAATATCACCATACGATGGGGGCAGGTGGCTACATTAGTGCCGAGCCTAAGTGGGGTAAGATTGAGGCTGAGCTGCGCAGTAAAGGGATCACTCCAATTACAGATGGATGGCCCCGTAGATGCAGAAATTGGATTCTTGGGCATGGGGCGGAGTATGACATGGAAACAGGGGATCTAATAGTTGATCCACAGAAAGAATTTCCTATACCCCGGCAGAAAATTCTTGATGCAATCTCCGATGCTAAAGCGGGAAAGTTTATTCCCGACCGAGAGTACGACGAGCTGACAAAGGTTTGTTATAAATATATATTTGTTTCGTTTCTTGTTTATGACAATCATGCCGACCAACCTGACATAGATATATTTTTATCTAGGCCCTCGGTAATAAAGAAAAAGGAGGACGAGTACGAGGCTTCGGAGCTGATGTGACGTGGGATCAAGGGTTTCCCGCGGACCATGAATCTTATAGAAGCCGAGCAAGAGCAAAGAAGAGGAAGGAGCAGGAGAATTCAGACCGGTTTAGCAAACTAGAAAGTATGTTGAGCAACCTTCATCAGCAAGTAGATGAAATGCGTGAGCAGAGGGCAACTCGTTAGCTGGAGGAAGGTGCTCCAACAGGTGGTCCATCTCAACTGAGAAGCAGCGTGGCTTCCACGGGGGTTGGTGCTGATGAGCCATCGAACAAGGAAACCTGCCCCGTGGATTATATCACTGAGAAGACAACTTGTGAGCTACATGGGGCCATGAGCAACATATCAGTGAAGGCGGCGGAGGGCTATGCTTTACCTTGTGAATCTACAGCACTGTATTTGGGCAAGGAGATTCCAGATGGCTTTGCTCGTGTCGGCGTGGATCAAGTTCACCCCGGATTTGCATCACTCGAACTTCAAATCCCTGGAGGTGATGATGAGAGGACACTGGGAGATGTCGATGGTGGACTCATTCTATGGCCCAAGAAATACATCGTGATTCCAGGTTGGACGGCGCCAAGGCCACCATCGTCTCCAAGTCCACATGATGACGACTTGGACGACCACCACAACACGAGTCCATCTCGATCTTCGCCGCCGCCTCATCAGACTCCTCAACCGTCTCCTCCGCCGCCTCATCAGACTCCTCAACCGTCTCCTCCGCCGCTGCCTCAGCAGACACCTCAGCCGTCTCCTCCGCGGTCTCCGCCCACTAGGAGCAACCAGTCGATTAAGACCGTCGTTTCGACACTAATGGGTTTCCGTCGCGACCGATCGCCGGTACCCCGACAAGAGCCCCTCCCAAAAGTACCGAAGGTTCCTCCCCCGAGACCTTGGGAAAGGACTGTAGAGGAAAACAAGGCGATCGTGGCAGCCGACGTTAAAAAACAGTTGGCACCGAAAAAGCCCCCGCCGAAGCAAGTATATACGGCAGATCAAATAGAGTGGGCTACGGAGTTTCTAAGTGGTCCATCGCAAGAAGAGATAAATAGGAAAGATGACTATGCACGTTGTCTGGGTAAAATTAGCTCCAAGAAGAAGACAAGTACTAGTGACAGCGGGAAAAGAAAAAGAGACGTTGCCCAGCTCGGAGCACAGTCAAAACAGTCGATCTCCCCGTTTAAGGTGACCACTCGTAAGGGCTCCGCGCGCGCGGGGAACACTGATGAATTAGCCTACCGCGCGCAATTTGCTGCAGAAACTGGTATGTCACTTTCTCAACTGGAGGCGGAAGACGAGCTCCCTCTACCGTCGCATGTTGATAAATGGGTCTGGGAATACGGGAAGTCTCTAGTGCCACGGGACCAGATCGAGTTTCTACCAACACAAATGCGAAGACTGCATGATTGGTACATGGATGTCACAAAGAAAAGGCTAGCGGCGCTCCCTGTGCAAGTTACGGACGAACATTTCATAGGTACAGACGAGATAAATCTTTATCTTGAAGAACTCTATCAGTTATACCAGTTTGACTCCCTGGACTTGAGTATCGTCAGTATCTATTGTCTGTAAGTGATTCAATTCATTTAATTATTTCTAAAATAAAGTCTATAGCTCAACTCGGTCATTGCTTGTTCTAATTATGCTCACTACGCTATTTATGCAGAATGAAGAGTGATGAATGTGACAGAAATAGAAATTTTGACTTTGGGTTCGTTGACCCGAGGCGAGTTAATGAAAAATTGCTACAGGATTTCCCCGGGGAAACGAAGACCAACTTGTTTAGGTTCATACATAGGCAAAATTATAAAAGCAAGATATTGTTTCCTTACCACCTCAGGTAATTAAGAGTGTTACTGTCTTGTACACATTAATTTTTGCTTACTCGATGTTAAGTGTAACTGATTAGTTACTGACATATATAAACGTGCGCAGCGACCATTACATTCTGCTAATCATTCAAGTTGATGATGCAAGAGTTGACATCCTCGACTCATTGCATTGGCCCGACGAGAGGTACCAATTCATTAAGGATGTCCTCCAAAGGTATTTTCTATCGTACTATATCGGTCTCTCTAATTTGTTCAATTCCTGAGATATCAAGTAACTAATTAATAACTCATTTATTCATTTGTTTGCCGGGCAGCATTTGGAAAGAATTCAGAAAGAGGACAACAGGTGAATTTAAAGAGAAGCTTAGTTTTTATCCTGACAGGGTAAGTAGTACGAGCTAGGTTCGCGCATCTTTTTAATTCAAATTTCAATACCATCATACCATGCTTGATTACTATTTGATTGAAATCCATTCTCGTAAAGAAATGTGAGAGGCAGCCACCGGGGACCAATTTGTGTGGATACTTCGTGTGCCAGTGGATTCGCGAGGACGTCTCTGAGCGGAACTTACGGAAATTTCTAGACGTAAGTGAACAAAATATATTCACAGTTTTATTTTATTACCATCAATTGTGTTGAGTGTCTAATTTCTGTTATGATGATTGATATTCGCATTGTTCTCCTTTTATAGATGGATAGCATGCGGAGGAACCTGGAACTAAAGGACAAATTTCGACCAATTCAAGAGGAAATTGCGGGATTTTTGGTCGACCAAGTCCTTAACCCAAAGGGAAAATACAACTAGTCCCGGTCGACCTCTATGTAATTAACGGGCTCGAGTCCCGGTTGTAATTAATCGAATAGACGGGATCTAGTCCCGGTTGTAATCGAATAGACGGCTCTAGTCCCGGTTGAATTCTGATAAATATTTCTTTTATGAATATTTTGATATGCTATATTTATTTTTCGATTTGTAATCAATTAATTAACCTTATATATATACAACCCTAAACCCTGGAGAAACAGAAAAGCCAGAGGCCGCCACGTGGGGACCCTCTTGTACCGGGTCGTATTACGGCCCGGTACAAGAAGTTCTCAGCCAGGCGCTCTGCCTCGGCCCCCACGTGGACCTCTTGTACCGGGCCGTAAGCCAACCGGTACAAGAGGGGGAGCCCTCTAGTCCCGATTGCCATGTACCGGATGGCAATCCGGTCCCAAAGGGGTCTACAACCCGGGACTAGAGGCTTGGTTTGCACTAGTGTGAGAAACTTCAGATTTGAGAATCACTCATATCTACATGTCTATATCACGAAGGCAAATTTTCCATGTGTCTAATCAGGAATGACAAAATAATTTATCTCACAAGATGTATTATATGTATTAGCCGATAAACACGGGTGAACAGTAGTCTTGAAAACTCTTGTCCGAGTCCTTAGTGACTTCCAGGCCAACCAGTTCAAGTTCTAGGTCACGGGCTTGAATCACTTCTCTCGACGGTGCTCTCATCGCGAACGAAGCCCTTTGGGTTGTCGGTGTGGGTCTAAACAACTTGTTGGAGGCGTGACTTTCACCACATGTTGTCGATAATCATGTCAAGTACTCTCATATGATCCATGTTGCTTCTTCTTCTCATTTTTCAATTTTTGACTGATACTGATACTATTATCCGTACTTATTTTTACTCTCATATATGATTCATCCAAGGCTTTCCATTTATGTTTGTTGTTTTCACCTATGTATGCTTTTGTTCTAAACTAGATGATAATCTGAGACGAAGCTAGCGCGATACGACACTTTTATCTACCAATGTCTCATATATCGTGTTCTTATCCCGCTCTAGAGACATCACCTATATAAGTCGTGCACTCGTTCCTCATGAAGCCCGATTTCCCTGCTCCCCGCTACTCATCTACGTCGACGTGTCACAATCACCGTCGACATTAAATGAGGTAGTAGTTGTATCCTAAAATATATTAATAACACAGGATAGCAAAATGCCTATCTCGGTCGCGCACAGAGGGCTCTGTGTATGGCAAAACTATCACATTACAAAAGTTGCAAGAAAAAAGAACCTTGTTGCTTGAGAGCTTTCCAACGCCTCCGATCGCCTAGATTGTAAGTCGTATGCGGAAGTTGGGGCTCGCACAAAAAGATCTCAATGGTGAAATATGCTATATCCTACCATGCCGTCACGACGAGACAACGAAATTGCACAATGACGAGACGACAAGTGAAATTGTATGTAATAGCTACGAGGGACCTATTAACCATAATTGGCACATGAAATGATGGGTAATAGCTACGAGGCAACCTAGTGATTGCCATGGTCGAAAGCAACGAGGACCTGTTAACAATAGATGGCCATATGTTGGTAATGCCCACATGCGATGAACACATGCATGCGCATGGGTACGTACACACTATCCTTGTTTCATCGTATTGTGATCTAGACCTGGCGAGATGACTAGCTGCTCGTGACTTGTGCAAGCAAACACAACCACCGCTTTTAGGTGACACGACAGAGGCCGGGCACAAGTCAGCGCTTGGGAAGTTGACGGGCGATGCGGCCGTCGCGGTGAGCACGATGCCCGTCTTCCTTGGATGATGCCTTCCTTTATGCACCCAACGCATACGTGCACTCAAGAGCTAGTTCACGTGGGCGTAACTCAGGCCATGCTCGACGGCAGTAGTTCACCCGAGGCAGTAGATGTGGATAGCGAAGAGTCCAAGAGGAGGTGTGGAGACGTCATCAGTCATGACATGGCTGACGAGCTCGACAGTGGTTTTGTGTTAGTTGATGCCGACGATGTTAAAAGCAGCATACGCGAGCTCTCTCGTGGCGCTGGTAGCTGACGCCTGAGCTCACAAAAGCATCCGGTTGTACCTTAGAATCGGGGAAAGGTCATGGCGGCGCGAGCTCATCAAATTCGGGTGGCGGCAGCACTGAGGAGAGAGCGAACACGGAAGTGAGGACACGCCTCCATGGAGCAGCACCGTTCGAACAAACAAAATTATTTCCCAAACATATAAATAATTGCAGTAATTGAAACAATGGACACTAAGGTTGCCTCGGAGAGATAGTATTTCATATGATAACGTTCAGATGTGTTGTGGGTTTTCCCGCCTTATTTTTTTGACCGGCGATTACCTTAGTAGGCGTTATCTTGTTTGCGCATATGATAGCAAGTCGTTCGATATGCATAAAATGCTTGACACCTTTCCCGCTAGATTTTAGCACACATACTTTATAGGGTTTCCCTCCAACTTTCATAGAATGGTGATTTCTAAGTAGGCATTATATTAGCTTGTAGGGCAAAGATACAAAACATTAACATGCATGAAATATACTGACATGCATACCAATGTAGAAATGCATCATCAGGCTGGCTGGCGTACGAAATAAAACTGGCATGGGCATATATATGAAGGTCAAACAGATCGATCGATCTGAGCTCCGCTCACATACTAAAGCAAAGGTAGCTATCTAGCTAGGGTTTTTTGTAAACATGCAAAGGAAACTACCTTGAGCTAGCTAGGTAAATCGTTTCTGGTCGAAGATAGCTCATGCCAAATTATTTTATTGGTATTGTTTCGCATACTTAAGCTAATTATTGTGTTTTCATTAGCAATATAGCTAATTACTATGTTTGTTCAATCCTTCGTTGCAAGTCTTCTTGGAACCACGTCCCTAAAGGGCATTACACGTGAGAGCAAAGTTGGCATGCTAAGCTTAGTACTAGTGGTGCTGCTAGTTTTTTTTTGCTAGTGCCCGTGCATCCTTTAATTAGTACCGACCCTAGTCTATTTCTCTTCTCCATAAGCTCCTTTAACATCTAAGCACGTCTATACCATCCCGATGTGTATATATCCATGAACATAGACGATGTTCATTGTTCTTGCAGCCACAAACTCAACCCATTCGATGTCGAGAGGTAGGCAGTGCATGGACAAATGAGATCGCTGCACCTGGTGTGTGGCCGGATCTTTGTCTTGGTGGTCACCTTGTGCACCGTTCCCTCATCTCACGTCGAGGCCTCCCCACACCGGACGACTGCTGCTAGCTCGGTGGTACAAACTAGCTGAAGACTGCCGGCGGCGAGGAAGGACGAATCCTGATAGCGGAAGACCACCGTGCTTAACTTTACGCCGATGGCCCTGATATCGAAGATGAACACATACTGATCCTGAGATTTGCAGGTATCTCCGTTCAGCGAAATGGGACACGTATCCAAGCTCCTATTCTCAAACCGCAAGCAGAAAAGGGCATAAAGATGCACGTACAGAGGTTGACAGATGCTAACCCTCACACCTAGCACCAAGAAGCCAAAGCCAGGAATCCGACCTTCGCCCAGAACTCATTAAGAAGGCCCAGCCAGTGTACACAGTCGCTTCAAGGGCATACCAAATTGTGACCGAGTTGCCAGGTGTGTGCGATCTTCAGTCATATATTAGTTGCCCAGCATAATTGACGCAAGCTTGCAGCGTCTTGCAAAGCTAATTAATCAACTAGCTACCTGCACCTGTACCGAACTAGCAGCGACTAGCTCATGTACCAAACAAATTTTCACGATGATGAAGTTATAAGAGAAAGTAGCAGCTAAGCTAATTTAATCAACTGGGTTTTAAATTTAAAAAAACAGCCAGTGATTGGCGAAGAATTTTTGGACATTTACATCTCACACCAAACGATTCACAATATAAGTTCATAGAGCAAATTGAATATGACATTCAAAGCCACAATCCAACACCATCGCAAGTGTAACAAAGCAGAAACCACGAGTTAAGATTAAATACTATACAAAATGTGCAAAGGAAACAGCTGTCTGGAGCACTACAAAAACAATGTTACAATGCCAAAATATACACGATACCTAGTCCACATTACAAAAATGAACTCGGAGAGGGAGTTCCGTGTGTGAAGCCGGGCGTTTTCGCCCTCCCCTACACCGGACCTAGAAGATTACACACACAAAGTGTAAAGGATCTGGCTGATCCTTCTTGGTCTTCTTGATCTGCTGAAATGCAAAGACACAAAAGGAAATTCTGCTGAGGGTTAGAATTGTTGCATCACCTACATACCTGAGGTGATGCAAATGTTCTTGTTTTTGGAGCATAAGTTGAAAGGAATCTGACAAGAAACAAGACAAAATGCCAGTTATCCCTTGCATCCACAGCTTTGATTGCAGAATTAAGACAGCACGGTCTTGATGGACCGAGGACAAATGAATTGCCTAAACACAACTGATTCCACAATAATCACACACTCTAACCATACAAAGAACAACAAGTTAATCATGTTCAACCGATAGAATCGTCACTCCAACAGACAACAGAATCTGAATTATCCTAAAATCCTTTGAAACCAACGATCATGGGCATCTAAATCAGGAATAAAGCACAACGAACAAAGAGTAGTCTTTACTCTTTACTACATCATACAAGCACATATAACTAATTATCTAAGAGAAGATAGGAAGTGACGTTGGTTGCCTCTGAGCCAGCCCCGGCGATGGTCTCCCGGAGCTACTGGATCTCCCTCTCCTCTTCATCCCTTTACTGAAACTGCTAGTCAAACTAGGGATCTCCTAGAAGAAATTATGTGTATCATAAGCATATCAAGTTGGCAGTAATCAAGAAGAAAATTATGTGCGTCATAAGGAAGCCCACATATTCCTTCAAAGTTAACCGAATGCATTATGAAAAGAAGAAACAAACATCCAGATAAAGGTGGCAGTTCGTCAAGCTCATCTAGTCTGACGTGCATGCACGAATTGTGGTGTGTCTGTGCGTCTAAACAGATACTACAATTTGTACCCTCAGTCGAGGCTAAAAAAAACCAGTAAGCTAGCTGGCATATCCAGTAAGGCTGTTATACCAGACACTAAACATGTAAAAAAACTGCTAGCTTATTGTCCAAATCGATTATTGTGGATTGCACAACAATACAATCAGAAAAACAAGCAATGCAGCGTAGACGAAGACCTTAAGGTGCACAGCATAACACAATATATATAACAGATATGGGCCTGATCTAGACGAGCGCATTGTTCCATCAGATCAGGACTGAGGTAAAACACTACTGGATTCTTTCATCACGTTCACCAGGACCAGAAATACATACAAAAATCATGATGCTCATAGCAATATTCTGTTCTTATCTGCTTATTCTTCAGCCAAAACCATTCAAGAAATATGACCAATTAAGCACCCACTACAGTCAAACCATCAGACTAACTAAAACGCTAATAATAATGATCAAAATCACACAAGGATAGACAGCACAATCCATCCGATGGAAATGAATATGACAACTTGGATTAAACTAGACAGGAGCTACACCAGATCAAGGCTGGCACAGAATCCCACGGCCCACGGAGCTGGTAGAATAGGAATAAAGGAACCCGAGGAGCTCACCGGAGGGGATCCACACATCGCCACTGTCATGGTTGCATGGCATTGAGTCGACGCTGTCGTCTCACAGGCGGCAGGAGACCATAAGGAAGTCCAAGAAGAGGGCCAGCCAGTACCGCATACACTTCACCTTGCATATCAGAAGAAGTTCAAATGTTAGAAAAGAAAGATGATTAAAGAAACTATTATGCATAAAACATGCACCAGATCAATGGAATGCACAATGATCAATATGCACAGCACGTACACCTACATGGATGCTAATCTGGAAGAGCATTGCAGATTTAACCCTTTTTTGAGACGGACAAAAGTTAAAGCGTTTTATCAACATGAGACCTACTACTAAGCAAATTATTCATGGGCACAAGTTGAGATATCAATCATGCTCATCTAGTTAACTGGTTTGTATCATTTGAGACAAAAAGGGTACTGCAACAAGTGCTGAAAATGGACCAACCGCTAATCCACCAATGCCATGTGACAACACACGACGTGGTGAAACCGCCACCACCACACGGGAGCGACTGCCAGCAACTGCTAGTATTGGATTTTTATCCCCCATGCAAGACATCATGTAGTCTCCCAACCTGCAGCACAACAAAACAGTCCATTAGTACACTGCCTATATACTCCATGGAAACAAATAGCACGCTATAGCGTCGCTAATAGCACGATATAGCGTTTTGAAAATTGTCTCGCTAAAATGAAAATTGTCTCGCGATATAGCACGCTAATAGCGTATTTTAAGACCGGCGCTATTTTGTTGTAGCACGCTATTTTTTCCTTGATATACTCACATGATGACAGGAACTCCAATGATGAGAAATTTTTCAATATGATTTAAGCGTCTTGTTCATGGTTTCCCAAGATGTCACCCAAATATATGATTCAAGCATATACATACATAGAATAAAATCTACGAGGGAGGCATCCAGTTCATGGTTCACGGGATCATAATCCATCACAATGTTCATAACATCATCACATTCAATTAATGATTCATAATATTGGTCCCAAGTTTAGACACATTTTAGTTGCAATCTGGCAAAGAAAAGACTAGCTACACTCGAGTTCATAATATAAGTACCAGCTAGCGAGTTGGAGTAGAACCATGCTCTTCAACATGGGAAGAAGTCGTCAACGGGGTACTACCAACATGCACTTGTGCATGGGAAGTTCCATTCACCTACAAGAACAGAATGGAGTATCAAGTACTTGCATTGTTCAAGCAGATTACAACCAACATATATATGTAGGAGCATATAAAAAAAGACGATGGAGCAAATCGGAAAACAGATACATCTAAGTAGTCACAAGTAGCATACACCAAGTTTGGTCATCAGAAATTGCAAGGGTTGGATTAAGTACACGGCCCAACTGATGGGTGATGATTACAAGCAAAAAGTATACTCCCAGGTTTGGACAGAAAGTAACACCTATAGTGTCAGATCACGATTAGGTCCCGGTTTTAGCTCATCTTGTCGCATCACGATTAGGTCTGTCTCCTGCCAGAAAAACCTCTAGCTCGGCGTTCCACATCCCTTGAGCTCGCCGTGTCCACAAACTATTTTACTAGCTATTTTTTGAAACTTGGTGATGAGAAAAACTCAACTAGCAACATGAGCACGTACGTACGTAGGTGAGTCCAACCTAAAGCAAAACCTCTCAGTATCTATACCGTAACGGTATACAACATAGGTAAAAATATATGTATGTCACATCACATACCTTTCCGTCAATATCTCTGACACAATTTCCAGTAACACGGGAATGTTCCCTACATAATACAGATGGCTACCCTTTTCATTACATGCTTATAAGTTACATCGCATTCGTGTACACCATGTACGCAGATGCAAGAACAGAGTTTGGAATCCTAGAGCTTAAGATCGTGGAACTCAGCCTTGTTTGAACCTTGGCCCACACTAGTTACTCGTGTGTATAATTCCATCACTTTCTTTATGACCTTAGGTCGCAACAAAAATCGTGATCTTTCCTTTGGGGATGGATGAGTAGAGAGTGCAAAAAACTGGAGTATGCTCTCCGATAGGTTCTTTCTTCCTATCTTTCCGAACTTCTCGAAAAAGCAAGGCGCTGCTTGCGGATCGAAACCAGAAGCCGCGAGTAGTATCATTCCGATAAAGTCTGCTTCTAGCTCACACCTGCATGATTAACACAATCAGGGTTAACATGCTTAGGGTGGTGGAATGCAAGATCATGGTACATGCATATGGAATATAAAATATAACGGAACATTAACATGAGATGTCATTAGCTACCTCATCCGTCTAGAAATCCGAGACACATAATTATTCGTACAATCTGTGTTTTAATTAAGATTTGACAGTTACCTAGTATATGTAAAATTTATTTTTTAGAAAGAAATATAGATATAATTTGTATTTTTCTTTGGTTATATATCCTAATCTATAGACATATCATCACAGTAAAAATTGGGTACCAACAATTGTAAAACTGAAGCACGCCCTACATTTCGAGGCAGATGGAGTAGACATGGAAAACATACCTTCGAAAGAATGGCATCAAAAGGATGCTTGGAAACCAGTTCCAGTTCGTGAACCTAACAATCATCTCTAACGAGTGCCTTGCAATAACATGCCCGACCTACATACAACCATAGGAAGGTACGCTCAAAGTAATGCAAGCTCAACTAAATATAGATAAATTAACAAATAAAAAGAGCCGCTAGATATGAGCTATAGGCAATACCTCATGGGCAAGAACAGCGGCAATCTCCTCATCTGTGTCGAAACGATCGAGAAGTCCCATGTAGACTACAATCTTTCCGGCACCACCACAGCACCTCGCCCGGATGCTGTCGTCTTGGAGAATGATCGCCTCCCAGTCGAGTTCGGACGCCCAACCGAGAGGCTCCTTGGTCCAGCTGGCAAGGCGGGGGTAGATGGCGCCGACGATCTTGGAGAGGACCTGGTTGACGCGGATGCTCCTTTCATGGTTTGCGGGTAGGATCAGAGAGGCGTGCTCCTTTTTGAAACCGATGAAGTAGCACTCGCTATCCACATGGAAGGCCTGATGAAACCGGAACACGCGATGGGCGCGGACTGTGAAGGGCACGGTCTCGATGTGGTACATATGGGATATGGCACCAATCCCCATATCGTGCTTGAATGTTTTAACTAGAGCCGTAAGGTGACCTTGTAAATCCCTTGGAACCAAGTCGATGGTTCGGTCTGCAGGCAGCCAGGCACGATGCTATGTTGGGTTTATTTAAGGACATGGAGGAGTAGTCCGAGTCGGAAGTGGTCACCATCATATCGGTCCTCCGTAATGGGCTTCATCCATCAGGCTGGGCCGGCCATCCATTGACTCGGATATCTGTACTGGGCCGATACGCTAAACCAGGCCGTGCTACGACCGCGACCTGGCCGTCCTCTTCGCCGGCAATCCCTATATGTCGACCACGTCGACGATAACGAGCCGTCGCACACCCCCACATGGGCCGGCCCAACATGCGGAGCGCACCTCTGTTGCTTATGGGCCGGCCCAGTAGTGCACCTACTTCATTTTTTTCGTTTCTTTTGGCGGTTTCTTTTTTCTTTCATATTTTTTCTGTTTTTTTTATTTTTTATTTTTTTGGCTGTTTCCTTTTCCTTTCTGTTTTATTTTTAGATATTATTTTAAATTTAATATTTGAAAATATTTTAAATATAGAAAATGTTAAGATTTAAAAAATTATTTAAAAAACGTTTAGATTCGAAAATTGTTCATCTCTAAAATTTGTTCATATTTCAAAAATGATTCAAAAATAATTTCCGTTAATAGAGTTTTCGTTTACCTTTTAAATATTGTTCAAAAATATTTTTGTTCATAGACTTTTTCTGTTCACTTTTTAAAATCGTTTAAAAACAAATTCGTTCACCGAATTTTTCTGTTCACCTTTAAAATCGTTCAAAAATATTTTCGTTCAACGACATTTTCTGTTCATTTATAAAAATCGTTCAAAAATAGTTTCGTTCATAGACTTTTTTCCATTCATTTATAAAAATTGTTCAAAAATATTTTTCGTTCATAGACTTTTTCTGTTCACTTTTTAAAATCGTTCAAAAAATAGTTTCGTTCAACGACATTTTCCGGTCATATTTAAAAATCGTTCAGAAATAATTTTCATTCTTAAAATCGTTCAAAAATCGATTTCGTTCACCGCCCTTTTCGGTTCATTTTCAAAATCGTTCAAAAATAGTTTCCGTTTAATTTTATTTTTTGCTCATTTTTTAAAATCGTTAAAAAATAATTTTTATTCACCAGACTTTTTTCTGGACAACGACACGATAATGTCGCAAGTCGTCCGCGGTGCAGACGATGGCGGAGTCAACCGCAGCGAGGCGACACGGGTTGGAGAAGATGTGTACACTGAGGAGTGTAAACATGTTCAAACCTAAAGTATAAGATTATCTTGTATATGATCGTCGAAACGAAAAATTAACAACATGAAAGTTATGCGAAATGTGGATATTAATCTACTCATCAAAGGATATTTCAAACGGTCAACCGAGTGCGAGGAATTTGATAAAATTCGGCTTAAAAGGTTTGGAACAACTATTCAAAATTGGGAAGTTACAATCGACGAAACTCAAAACTGAGTATAGAAATGGAACCTACTCGTGGACGTGCATAATTTTCATGTACACATTTTTTAGGGGTTTCATACTTGTAAACCGCGTGAATATAATAGCAAGAAGCTATGCATGAAAGAAAATGGATGGCAGTCTCTGCAATGCCACTCCAAACAGGAACAGCGGAAATAGTCGAACCCGCGAAGACCAGCCAGCAGCCCAAATGGGCCGGCCCAATATGGCGCAGGTGGGGTGTGCGATGCGGCGCTGGAGTCGCATGGGTCGATGTACAGGTGATCCCTCCTCTTCGCCGCTGTGCGCGTGGTGCTCAGCGTGGGCCTTCCGGCAAGCCATCGTCCTCGACGGAGACAACTCAGTCCGACGGCGACACCGAGCGCCCCATTGACGTGCTCCTCGACGTCCAGAAAGATCGAACAAAGGCCGACGCCATTATCTTATTTTGTTCGTGCTCGGGTGATTCTGTTTGTACTTTGTAGATTGGAAAACTGTCAACGGAGTGGACAAAGTGCAAGGGAAAGGATGCAGCTCAGGCCGATGCACGAGGTTTTGCTCGATGTCAGGTAATGGTGGATAATGGTAGAAACAGAGTACTTTCAGGTAATCACCGTGCAAAATGATAAAACTAAAACGTACATAGCAGAAATGCAGTTTACTACCGCAACATCACATCTACGGACCTCCTCAACTCGGGTGGCCGACGTACAAGTCTACGGTCACTATGACGAAAAGGCAGCAGAGGCAGATCCCTAGGCCCAAGGACAAGAGCGCGACAATGGCGAAACCAGCGCCAGACAACGCGGGAAGCTGTGGCATATAGTTTTTGTCGTTCTGGATGTGCCGCATCACAGGCACCAACAGCTGCTCCTGCTCGTCGTCGGCCAAACGTGGATGACATGCGGTCAAACGTGGATGCTCCTTTTTTTGATTTATCATTATATTTTCATTTTCTCCTTTTTTTGATTTTCTAATTTAGTGTGCCACTTGGATACTTTTAATTCACGACGTGTTGTGTTTTTTGTCTACATTTGTAAATATGATAGTTATATCATCATGTTGTTCAGATTGTCTTACCTTGATCTGCTTTTAATTTTTTTATGTTTATGTTTATTTTCGAAGTATAACTATTTTATTTTCATTCTAATGAAGTCCTTTACGCATGAAAAGGTATTCTTAATAATTTTTCATTATGCCGTTACTTTATATATTTTTTACATTTTTGGGAACTTTACGATTTCTTGGTAGACAGAGTTTAAAGTTAAATCCCGGTCGCCTCCTGAAATATGTGTCGTGATTTGTGATATTGTCATAGTTGTAAATGGGTTAACTGGACTTTTCAAATTGAAAACCGGTTGTAACTAAATTTTTGTCTCATTAAAAAAAACGACCTGTTATAAAATAAGGAAAACAGGTGGGAAGGGCTGCGTCCAGATCACCACGAGGCTCTGGGTGCACGCTGAAATAAGAGTGAAATGCATCTACCGTCATCAAACTTGTAGACGATGCGCTAAATGGTCCTCAAACTTATAAATGCATTCTACAAGCCCTGAAGTCGCCAAATGGGCCGGTCCTAGTTACGTCCAGCTACTACCGTACTTTGGTGATGTGGCACCATAAAAGCTTCCTAAAAACCTTGACAATTCCAATGAATTTCACGTTGTAGCAGACAGAATAGCCGGTCCTCCTCTGTGCTCTGCCTCCCAATTAATTTCACGCCGCTGCTGCTGCTTGCGCCTGGGTCGGATATATAAATCTCGTGCTCCACGCTCAGCAGTGCTTTGGAATATGACATTTCCGGTTGATGCTGCTCACCCGGTCCTATTCTTGCACCACTGTCAATTTTCAATTATCAGTGTCCTTTCCAATCACCCGGTCCTATTCTTGCATCACTGTCTATCTCCAATTATCAATGTCATTTCCAATCAGTACATGAAAGTGCTACGGAGTACATCTTTCGATCGATCGGTACATGCTTGTTGGCTGAGAGACATCCGTGTTCAAGATCTGTTGATTTTCCTCACAAATTTGTAGCCACAAACATACACTTTTTACTGGTTAGATTTTTTCGGTAGATTAGCCTCAAATTGGAATAGTATTATTAGCAACAAAAAATCCTTTCCAATATAGCTAGAGTGATACATTTTACAGGTCTCAATACAACTGATCTGTCCGCATACATCGGTTCGTCAGGAGAAGAAATTCAGACTACAACCACAAGGGTGCAAATTAAACCTCCTCTCAGTGTATCCTCTTACGGTTGCCGTAGACGTAGGAGTTGGCAAGGCAGAGGAAGAGCACGAGCTCGAGGAGGCTAATACCGGCGAGCAGCCAATAGAAATAGTCGAGGTGAGCACGGTTGATGTTATCCGCGAACCAGCTGCAGCCTCCGTCACGGCTGGTAATGTTGTCAATGATAGAGATGAGGGCACCACTTATGAAGCCACCGACCCCAAGCACGCTGAAGTGGAACGCCAAGCCAAGGCTGCGCAGCTCGCCGGGCATCTGGTCATAGAAAAACTCTTGCATCCCGACAAGAGCGAACACATTTGACACCCCCATAGTCACATACTGTGGCACTAGCCACACCCAACTCATTGGTACCGTCGCGCTCGCATCGTCGACCAAGCCGTGCTCATGTGCCGTCTCCAACCTTTTGATCTCCACGAGCGCCGCAACCGACACCGCAAGGATGGATAGCACCATGCCAGTGCCAATGCGCTGAAGCAATGTCAGCCCCGATGGTTTCCCAGTCATGTACCGCAGCACAGGCACCAATACACGGTCGTAGATGGGCACGAACGCTATGATGCTCGCTGGGATGGATGTTTGAAGCGCGGCCGGTGGCATCTCCAGGCCACAAAAAATGCGGCGGTCCAGAGTGCGTCCCTGCTTGTTGAAGAGCGTTGATTCTTGCGCAAACACCACGCCGTATGCCAAGCACGTCGCCCAGATAGGCAGTAGCCGCAACACCGCCTGGGCCTCCTCTGACTGAAGCTTGTCGTCCATGGCATCTTCATCTCTGAGGTGATGCCTTTTCTTGTCAAAGCAAAAGCTTGAGTTCCTACCAAGCGCGACAAGGCCACCGGCAAGGCGGACGAATGGGCTCTCGGCACCGGAGTTGGGCGCATATAGGCGATAGGTTGGGGTGCCAGCGAGGAAGATGCCAAAGGCGCAAAGCATGATGGCGCAAAGAGAGGCAAATCCGGGAGCCCAACCAACGTTCTCCTGAATGTAGGAGACCACAGGGATGGCTACGGCGATTCCGATAGACATAGAAAAAATCCACCAATTGAATACCGAACTTCTAGAGGCACTCTCCTTGGGGTGGCTCGGGTCGAACTGGTCGGCGGCAAAAGCCAGGCAGCAGGACTTGTCAGCACCTTGAGCGAGAGCGATGAGATATAGGGAGACGTAGAAGAGGACGACCTTCATTGACGATGTGCTAGGCGAGAAGTCATCGTCGTCGAGTCGTGGTGACAGAAGCTCCGGAAGGGTGGACACCAAAGTCATCGTGCCGTAGCCCTGCATGGATACACATTTTTCTTCACTTATTAGTGAGATGTAGATGTAGAATAATAGCAGAAATTGAAGAGAAGTATCACTGAATTACCAGGACATAGAGGGTGCAGGCGAGGATGATGGATCGGTAACGACCAATCGATGAGTCGGCAACGAAGGCGCCCAGCAACGGCATGAGGGCAGCCGTCCCTGACCAGACGTTAACAGAGGTTGCGGCGGCAGCAGTGGAAAGGCGGAGCGGCCCCATGAGGTAGGTGATGAGGTTCGCAGACAAACCGAAGGCAGCGAAGTTGCCAGCGATCTCCAGCACTACAATACGCAGCCATAGCTAATCACTGAGCTACTCTGATGAAATATGGGATCGATCGAGTGACAGCAAGTGAACTAGGACAGTACCAGCGACGAAGAGGGTGGAGTGCCATCCGCCAGAGCTTCTGCGGTAGACGGGGCGGCCGCGGAAGTCGGAGAAGCCGGCCAGTGGCGACTCACCCGCGTCGTCCACACTGCCGGCCGTGAGCAGGAAAGGGACCTCAGTGTCCATCTCAGTCTTTCTTTGTTGTTCTTGGCCGTTTGTCATTGCAGGATGATTCATTTGTATCTATATAAATCCAATGAATCTAGGTGGTAGCTGAGCATAGTTTTATCTCTCAGCCACATGTTTCTCTATATCATCGTACTGTAGAGTAGACCACATCAACGACGACAGGTACGCTCGTTAGATCTTTGTAAAATTCTTTTACACTGCGTTTGGATGTAGGAAAGTTTCCTGGGAATTGAATTGGGCTAGCAATTCCATTTCCCAGATGGAAAGGAAATGGTGTCCAATTCCAATTCCGCTGTTTGGTTGTGAATGTAATATATGGTTGGAATCAGAGGGTAGCACACAATTCCAATTCCTGTTTGGATGTATGAATCTTGGAATTGGATGTTTTCTTGAATTTGGACAATATAAAACTTGGTAAAAGTATGAAAACAATTGTATGTGTATATTTGAATATTGATATATTTTTTTGCACACATAATAAGATTAAAAATTCGAAATCAAGTCACAAATAATAACACAAGTAGAAATTAAGTAGTTTTGAAGTACCAACAACAAAAGGATAATAATTTTGTCTCTACAAATAGCACAAGTGGGTAGTTCATGTCTCTTACACATAGCACAACTAGATAATTCGTGAACAACAAAGTGCATACTAGTCATACATCAACCAAACAGGGATACATTAACCCAAGGTCAGGAGCCATGCCTTCCTTAACCCCTCGGGGAGCGCCATGGGTGCTTCAACCAAGCGCTCATTGACGATCAACTTCCCATACGCTCTCAGCATATCACTATCCTCCAAGTCTGGTACCTTCTTTAGGGCATCAAGGATTTCAGTTGGAGAAGCCACCTTGACTTCATAGCATCCTGAAATGTCATCTTCACTTCTCCCATCATGCACAAGATAGCATCACCGGTACGTTGCCTCTTTGGAGGCGCCTCAGGAGTTTCTTCTTGTGTGTTTTGTGGTTCTTGAACGCCCTCGGCACCTGTCCTAGCACCTTCACCGGTCGCATGATCTTTCGAATATATGGTACTGAGAGAGTCCCAATTGTTAACTACCTTGTTCTTGTAGGCACGTGCATCTTTGTTAGCCTACACAAAACACAAGAAATAAGATGATATTGTACTTGCAAAAGTAATCAGAAAATAAGATGATATTTTTAGTACCTCCACATATCGAGACCACACTTCATCACTTTCAACCGTCACCATGTTATTGTCCCAATCCCATCCAAAACCACTCTGAGCAAGCATCTTGCTAACAATCTCATATTGTTTGTCAAATGTTTTAATTCTTCCTCTTATGTTCTCCTTCGCGATGTCAACATTACATACATCCTTGACATGCTTAATGCAAGCAGTGTACACATGTGGCTTCCAACCATTTTGAGCATGGTCACCATTGTTGTGATACTCAACAAGAACAGCCAACAATGCCGAGTCCATCTCAGGAGTCCATGCAGTGTACACCCTATTTTTCTTTCCTGTTGGTTCGGCCATGATGATGGTTCTACAAGTGGAGGTGCATAAATGTAAGAAACAAAAGTACAAATGAGCAATTTCGAGTCACATATATATTACCAATAACAAAAGAGCTTGTTCAACTGACATATATATTAGCATTAACAAAAGAGCTTGTTCAACTGACATATATATTAGCAACAACAAAAGAGCACCATCACGGCCAGCATGGTACAACACAAAAGAGCACCATCATATAGCTAGCACAAAAAAGGGCACCAACACAGCTAGCTATCTACTCCATCACTACTCATCTACTCGAACATTTCTGCATGCGCCACAAGGTAGTCAGCAAACATGTCATCCGCAAATTGTTGCCTAAAGGCCTTCCATGCAGCGGTTTGTCGGACAGTTCTAATTAAAGTGGCATCATCAACAGGTTCAGGAGTCATGGCCGCTAGCTCAGCGTCGACTTCTGGAAGCAACAAATCATCTCTCACATGCTGCCTATCTCTCACACGCATTTTTTTCAAGATGTACTTCCGATATCTAACCGTTTCCTCGTCATCATTGAAGCATCCGTGGTCTCTAGGTGCCCTTTGAGTACTAAGATAAGCTAATGCAAGACATGATATTTCAAAATACTTTTGTGCCAACACTATCCTTTTCCTTTTTCTTCTTTTGTTCTCTTCGGTAATGTAAGCAACCAACTCTTGTTGAGACATGATAAAAAGCTACAAATGCACACACCATTTGCAACATGAATTATTCAGAGCATTGTGTAAATAAATATACTACAAACGCATAAACATGGTTACACCTTCATATCACAGTACCAAATTGGACTCTACTTGCAACAACAAATCATGATATACCACATAAATTCAGCTTCTAGTACAAGCTAGGGGAGGAGAATTTTATACCTTCACCTGCTAGTACAATATCTTGGCAGCAATCTTCCAAACAGAAAAGAAATTAGAAAATGTGACAAAGGAGCTCGCTCGGAGGGAGAGATCAGAAATGGCAGGCGGGGAGAGAGGAGAGAGGACAACGCGGCTCAGGTGACGAGCTGGGCAGGAATCCCGCCGCCGTGCGCCCACCCCGCGGCCGTGCCGCCACGCGTGCATCCCGCCGCCGTGCACCCACCCCGCCGCCGTGCCGCCACGCGTGCATCCCGCCGCCGTGCGCCCACCCCGCGGCCGTGCCGCCACGCGTGCATCCCACCGCCGTGCGCCCACCCCGCGGCCGTGCCGCCACCGCTGCCACCGCCGCCGTGCCCATCTAGGGTTACGTGTACCGCTTCAGTGGAGAGAGAGAGGGGCAGAGGAGAGGGAGGGGAGAAGAGGGACCGCCAGAGGAGGTGAGGGAGGGGCGGAGGAGGACGTACCTGGGCCGCCGGCGCCGCTCGCGCCACCCTGGGATGGTCGACCTCCAGTCGCCGGGGCCGAGCTCCAGTCGAGCAGGGGAACGAACGAGGGAGTTGAGCAGGGGAACGAACGAGCGAACCGTTTCCCAGCGTTTCCCAGCCTCCACCCTCGGAATGTTTTGGCCCGAGCGGACACCTACCGCGCGCTGCGCGTGGAATTGCTCCAACTTTCCAGGCCGAAATTCCCTAGCCAGCCCAAACGGTGGAAACTGAGCTCCAATTCCAGATTCCCCAATTCCAGGGCAACTTTCCTACATCCAAACGCAGTGTTATGTTTCTTTTGATGCAAAATACAAATTTCAAAGAAGGCACAAGGGCCCATTGATGTACGAAAACCAGTGTCTTGTTGGGTTGCAATCAAGTTAGTTTTCGTCAATTAATTAGAATAGTACTACAAGTAGAATCAACTATAATTCAGGCATTCGCGTAATTTTTTATGTTTAGGACTTTTATTACTATACCCCGAAATTAAGAGGAAACGTCCATTTTAGGCAAACCAAGGGCTCGTGTGCTTTGGTACACCACGATCAGCACACAAACCACTTGCGCCAAAACTTATTCATACTGGCGGAGTACCTCCACCAGAGGGGCGAAATGGATATATCGGTTCTGTTTTGTCGTAGATTTTGTTAGGCATTGCTTTCCCGGTGAAGTATTCCTCTCAAAATCGTGTCACACCGTGGACAAAAATCTAGCAGAGTGCATGTTGGGTCCACGGGGGACTGGGGGAAACGAGACGATTGGGGCTAGTCCTTAGGGCTCGCTAGGATGGGACACCAAAATATGTCCGGTTTGATCCATTTGGGGACGGACCACAGACACATTTTGGACCTTTGTCCGCTTGGGGTGGAGGTTTCCCCCAACGGCCTGGCACATTTTTGCCCAAGGTCCGGATTTTGGCTATGTTTTTCACTAAATAGCTAACTAAATTAGTCCACAAACTATGAATAGAAAATAATAGTCCACAAATAATAAATATCAGTGTTTATTACAATAAAGTGCATAGACTGAAATAAATAGTTTGTTCAATGAAATAAAATTAAGTAGGGCACGACTACTAGTTTCCAAAATGAGTACACATGTTCCACCAAATCATTCTGGAGCTGGATGTGCGTAAGCATGTCTTGCATCTCATCAAGCACGTGGAGATACTGCTGGAACGACGACGGCACAGGGATCGGCTCAACCAACTGACTCTGAAATTCCCATCCTTGATCAAATAGCTTCGCGTCATCCCGCTCATCCTCCACGATCATGTTGTGCATGATCACACAAGCTGTCATAACCTCCCACATCATCTCCTTGCTCCATGTTCTAGCAAGATGCCGCACAATGGCAAAACGAGATTGGAGCACACCAAATGCTCGTTCAACATCCTTCTGACAAGCTTCTCGGTGTTGAGCAAATCTGCGAGTCTTCCCTTGGTCGGGTCTCCGGATGGTCTTCACAAAACCTGGCCATGAAGGGTAGATGCCATACGCACCTGTTGCATATGGCTTCGCCTCAAAGTAATCATCATGGACGGCCCATACGAAAACGGTGACGAAAGACAGAGGCCGGATATGTTACTCCAAATGGAAAGAAGGGACAGAAATTGTCCATACCTTGTTCGGTCAATCCGTCGAGCATGGGGCGGTGGACTTCGCAGCCGAGTCCGAGACAGAGGACGAGGGCGGACGGTGCTGGAGAAGAGGGCGGCCAGGGCTGCAGTAGGGAGCGAGGCGGCCAGGGCTGGCGAAGAAGGCGAGGGTGGCCGGGGCCGGAGAGGAAGGCGAAGGCGGCCGAACGACGTCGCGGCCTGTCCAAAGCTCTCCTGGGGAAGATGGTCTGGCCCGCGACGTGATCCGACCACGCCGGAGAGGCTAGGTGCAGCCACGGTGGAGGATAGATCGGCCGGCGACGGGCAGGTCCAGGGCAGCGGCGGCGGTCGCGGGAGGCAAAGAGGACGGGGAGGTGGGAGGGGTGGGGGGAGGGTTTGTGTGGCTAGCCATTGGTCCCGACGCGGACAGGGAGGACAAAGGGGCGGACCGAGAGGTTATCCGTCCCACCCCAAAGCTGGACCAAAGTTGGGCCGCGTTTGGGGCGAAATCACGTGTCCGCGCGGACACAGGTCCCTTTGCGCCAGCCCGTTGGAGCACCTCATTTGTCCGTTTGGACAAATATGGACTGGGCTGGTCCGTTTGCGCCAGCCCGTTGGAGGTGCCCTAAGGTTCAGACTTGCGTATGATTACAGCCATTGTGTGGTACATTAAATCTCAAACCCTAGCTAGCTAGGAGCTCTAGGAAATTCAGTTCGTTCACGAAGGAAGGATATCCAGTGTGGATGCTCATACCCTAGCCAGGAGCTCTATCAACCAAGATCTAGGAAGACATGTGGTTCAATGCTCCACCTGAGAGTGTATGTAAACAAAAAAACTATACTTAAATAAAGTGTGGGCGCTCTCACAGTAAAATGCATCAATGACTCATGAGTGATCACGAGGTAGCTAGGCACACACAAAAATCTTCGTCAACTAGCATACGAGGTCGTAAATCCTTGGAAGTCCGTCGCGGTCGCACATTGTAACAATGGAGACCACGAGTTCATGACCGATTCAAGTGGATTGGAACCTGGAAATTGTCTTTTGATCCCGAGCACCAGTGATCCTGGTGATTTAAAAAATCCGAAAAAATACTTACAAGTTTCTAAAAATTCTGAAAAAAATCCCGTATGTGGCCAATGAAGGTTTCAACAAACATGCAAAAGAGAAACTTCAAATACTTTGTATTTTGCGCTACACAAAAAAGATAAATTTGGAGATATGAAAATATACACATTAAGATCCAAACGTTTGTCTTTTTCGTGTAGCCCAAAAGACAAAGTATTTGAAATTGGTTTTTTGCACGTTTGTGAAAAACTTCATTGCCTCCATCCGGGATTTTTTCAGATTTTTTTGAAAAATGTAGATATTATTTTCGATTTTTTTAAACTACCAGGATCACTGGTGCCCGGGAGCACAAAATCTCTATCCCCATTGGAACCTCGCGATAAGAATTAGAAGGTCTCGTCCATTGTTCCAAACCCTAGGCGGTTTTGCAGGCAACGTATAAATACACTTTCTCCTTTGCGCCAAACCCTAAACCCTAGGCGATGCTAGAAGGTCTCGCGATAACGTGGAAAACACGATGCAGGCTAGTTCCAAACCCTAGGCGGTTTTGCTTTAGGTCGGACTCATGTATATACATACGTGCTCATGTTGGACATCCGGATCAACCCATGCAATGAGGTCGTACGACACACGCCAACGTGCTAGCACAAATATGGTTTCCGCAGTCAGCTCTAAATCCCCCTTTTATGTTTGAAATACAAATTTATTGGTCGAGTGGATGATGGCCGATGCCGACGAGCAGGTGGCGGCGGATCCCCAGGAGAGCAGCCGATGGGCGATGATCTGTCTCATGGCCTGCGTCTGCATCGCCCTCGTCTCCATCACCGCCTTCGTCGTCGGGATCCCGGACGGCTCTGTCGACGATAGAGACGCCGCGCACGCGTTGTTGTCTTCCCTCTTCCTCATCCTGGCCAGGCTCACCTTCAGCCTCCTCAACGTTATGATCGGGGAGCGGTTCGACGGCAATGCAAGGTTGGTGGACAAGCTGCTGTAGCTCTAGCGATCGATCTCTTTTTTGGCTACGTGTGGAGGACAATTAGAGGTTTTTATCATGCTTGTAACATATATGATTGAATGTCATCACAGATTTCTTCTGTCGTCAATGTATTTGTAAATCCCGTAAAGAAATTGGACACATTATTTGTTTTATGTTGATCCAAATTCATATGAAGATATAAAGTGAGAGGCTAACTTCAGAGCGAAGCGGAGGCCCATCGCCGGAGGCTTGGGCCGTAGCCCCCGCGGTACGGTACTGATCGTTTCTGAGTCAGACAGCAGCTGACTTAGGCTTTTGCACCACCATAAATACATCTTGTAAGCCGCCGGTTGGGACAAGTCACACATTGTAAACTCATGGCGTTTGTAACTTCAACCGATATAGTGAAGTATTGCTGGCTGGCGCTCGTGGATTTTTTTCCTCCATTGTTGCAGGGGTTTTCCACGTTAAATCTCGTATCCCTGTTGGTTTGATGTTTCTGCTCTTCGTCGTTTCTTTGTGATAATCCCCAAGAGCAGGGATCACTGTAGCACCTCTCAATGTGGAAGTAAGGTATCGATCCGCAGGAGCAAGAAGGAAAAGTTATCTATTCCCTACAACTAAAGTGTCACAAGTTTTAGTTGATTATGCACTAAACAAGTTTAAGGAACAAGATGGTTGATTTAATGGATGGAAGTTTAATGCAACAAAACAAGAATGTAAAAGTGTCCCAATCCTCTTCAATGCAAGAGGACAAGACAAAGGTTTTCTCTTATAGGAACAATGGACATGGGTTCATGGGTTCACTTAATCCTCTCTCTCTCTCATCTACGGTGATTATCATGTTATAGATAAAGTACACACAATTGTCATGTTTTAATGGTAGCTTTTAATGACGGCTATATGTCCTAAAACACATAGTTGAAAGAAATACTCATTTGTGTGCTATGTCACCCCCGCAAGGCTAGCATGGCTGCTGTCACTCCCACATCATACTCTTTCTTTTTACCCCCAGATAAAGGATGTTGGGCTGTATTTCACATGTCACTCAATACATATGCCGTGTCACATCGGCCATCCCGTACCTACATACATCATACTTCATAATGGACAATATTCTAAACACTAGTGCAATGATTCATAATTCGTGTGCATGACCACATCTCTCTCATCTATCCACACTTGGTGGTGTCAATCACCTCATGACAAGGATAAACAAGGCATTATGCATAAATCAAACCATCACATGCATCATAGAATATCTCCAAAGTATGACAAATCATAAAAGCTCCAACACAACGGTAAATGCATAACAAATCATCTCATACCACAATATCCACCATAGGAATTACATAGATGACCGTAATCATGTTCAGCAGCTCATACGGTACTAATTAGTGAAGCTCAAAGAGAGGAGAGATACATAAGTTACCACCACAAACCCAAGTCCAGGGGGTGGACTACTCCCCCTTCATCATGGAGACGGTGGAGAAGTCGTTGGAGAAGATGGAGACCCCCCGGCAGCGCCCCGCCGGAGTTTTCCCCCTCCAATCTGCAGCTCCAGGTCTCTGTTTCGTGGTTTCTGTGTTTCGGCGGCGCTCCCTTTCGCGAAAGCCCTGGGGGGTCTATATATAGTCGTTTTTAGGTCAAGACGAAGCTTCGGGAAGAAAGATCGACGGCAGCGGAGGCCCGAGGGCCAGGATGGGGGACCCCAGCGGTCAGGGAATCTGGCCGCGTGGGCCCACCCCTTTCTGCCTTCTGGTCTCCGTTTCTTCGATTCCTTTGCGCCTACGTTTCGTTCCTTCCAAAAAAGTGATCCCCGTAAAGTTTCAGGTCATTTGGACGTCGTTTGGGTCCCTGAAACATCAAAATATAGAAAAAGGGGTTTTCTGACAGCGCAGGGTTAATTCCAGAAAAATGGGGAGTTGTTAATTATCCCCAAAACTTAATATAAATCATGAATATAACCCTTATATGATGCAAATAACATGGAATAACATGTAATAAAATGTAAAGTTCATGTATGCATTTTACATGCATCAACATCCCCAAGCTTAACCCATGCTCGTCCCGAGTATGAAGGTGATAAAACTAACATGGACTTTGCATTTTAATACTATCAATGGATATCAAAGGTGATTACTATTGCTACATAGAGTCAAATGATTCATTCTTCAAAGGAATAACAATATGCAAGATAAATTATGAAGTGATATCAAATACTCAATGTAAAGATGTTCAATGATAAATTCACAAAGTGTAATATAGAAGAAAGTACTATGGACCAAATGTATGCATAATGAAAAGTAAAAACATCCTATGGTGGTCATAGAGTACTTCTTATGAAAACTGAATATAAAAGGTGGACACTTTGGATAGATAAATAAGTAGAGGTAAAGCATGAATAAGTTTCATCTAACTTCCAAACACTTCTACTTAAGTTAATGCTTGCAATGTGGTAGTCATTGGTGTGGAGCTCTCATTACCCCTATCATAGCATCTTGAATGATTAATGTTTAAAGTGAAAGCAAATATGAGTGGTGTGCTTGACAATGTATTGGTTGAATGTCTCATGTCCCTTGAATACAAGTACCTACACCATGTGTTACTCACTTTGGTCCACAAAGTAAATTCAAATAAAGGTCATTGCAAGTAATAATAGTATCATCAAGAACTGCACTGGGGTACCTCTTGTCCCTTGACATGAACAAGCCCATGTCAAAACAACAAGACAAACAGACAATGAACAATCTCAGCACTCTTTTATTTACTATGGGTATAGCTTTTTATTATGAGGTGCATCACTGAATGAACATTATGGTTATGCTGTAAATTTCCACCATGAATGATGCATGGCTTAGATTAGCGGCCCAGGCATTTCTCTAACCATTTATACAAACTCTTTGAACTTACTAAGTATCCACATTCATTTCACCCATGATAGGCATCCATAAACAAAAGTACATGACATCAACTAAATATAAATAAGTGCAATGTTGAAAGCTTGCCATGTGACAGCACATATGGGCTAACTCCCAACCAAAACTATTGTCAAGCCCACAACTTCATAATTTTAATCACAATGGTTCATGCTTATTAAATGCAATAAAAGTAAATTGTGCATCAAGTTCGTGAGAGCTTTTAACCAATTTTTCCCATGACAATCAATAACATAAGCATTTAAATTCAGAAATGTAGATAACACAATATAACATGATAAACATACTTGGAATAGCATAAAGCTAATAGGTAGATATGGTGGACTCACTGGAAAAACTTTGGTTGAAGGTGTTGGGAAACAAGCTTTTTACTTGTTGTAATTTTTGGGCTAGCAATAGGGAGAAAGTTGACCATCTAAATGCATGCATAAGTGTCCATAGAACTAATCAATCCATGTTAAACCAAGTAAAGTTAAAATTCAACATCTAAACATGGTAAAAGATAGCTCTTGACAACACACTTGCAAATTAACATTCATTCAAAGCACATGAATTATGCAACTATATGTATCTTTTAAAATCAACTCAAACATCCCTATCCCAATATATTTAATAGCATCCAACATAATTCAACCCAAACTTCCAGTAGCTCTCTCATATATAAATGATAGTGGTGGTCTTAAAAAACAAACCGAAATAACAAAAGCAAAAAAAACAGACGCTCCAAGTTTATACGATAAAGTGCTTTGATCGAAAAACAGAAGTTAGACGTGTGCAAACCGAGAGTGTGTTGGTCTAGTGGGGTTGTCTTGACATCCCCAAGCTTATGGTCTTCACCATCCTTGGATAGCTCTTGGTGCAGCTCCTCTAATCCCTGTGAAAAAACTTCAAAACACCGTTTCTCCCATTTCTTTTCTGTGGGGTGATATTAGTAGTGATAAACAAATAGGTTCCTTGCTGCATAAAATCCTTAGGCAAAAATTCATATGAATGTCCAGAGAGTATATAATGTTGTATGCCTACTCATAAACTCAATTGAATCAAAAAGATTCAAGCAAAAAGCTCAAAGAATGCATCAAACAATATCAAGACAGAATCTGTCCAGAAAAACAGCAGCAGCAAAACGCATTTTTCTACCCTACTTAAACTCGTCAGAAAAATCTGAAAAAATCACGTGTACAGAGGATGAAAAGTTGAAGCTACGTTCAAATTACAGCTCAATCGGAGTTACAGATAAAAAATGAAAAATCAAACCGTGCACAGACTTCGTGCAGGCAGAAAACTCTCCGAAAATGAATAGCAACTTTTCAAACCCAAAATAGGTAAAACTTGGTTCTTTATTAAAAATCCAGAAACAAAACTAACAAACTACTCTCTTGTTACAGCAAGAGGACTCAAAGAAAATCTCAAACAAAAACAACCGGGTTGCCTCCCGTAAAGCGCTTTCTTTATAGCCATATAGCTAGGCTTCTTACTTGATGTTCATGAAGGTTGAAGCTCATGAGGGAACTTATACTTTGATGTGTCCCTCTTCCTTGGAAAGTGTTCATGCATAATACCAGGATCCCATGGTGTTCTCAAACCAATCAAAATAATAGTCAAGTTGAACCCTAGTTGAGAGAAAAACAAAACACAAAAGTAATAACAACGAAGTCTAACTTTCTTTCTATGCATTGGCATTTTGTATATGAATGAATCACCATAAATAGAAGTTTCCAATGCATATTAACAATATTTACTTGCAGCATAATTATTAGTACATACAGAGGGTTCTTATCACCTCCTTCATAATAGTTGCAAGTAGAAACAAATTCAACCATATAATCACAAGAATCATTCAACTTAGATAATTTAGGCACATAAAGAGGATCATTAAATTTATTTGGAATTCATTAGCATGCTTCCCTCTTTCAAAATAGTTATTAAGATCAATATCAAGTTTAATATCATGGTTGCAACAAAGATTTGGAACTAAAGATAATTGCAAACCACATAAGTATTTCTCAACATAAGCAAATTTCTCCTCTATGGTGTATTAGGAGAATTCGAACAAAGTAGGACTCTCATGAGTAAGAGTATCACAAACAGCAAGTATATCATTTTTATCCTCACTTAATTTAGTAACAACTAAACATGGAGGTTTATCAATAAGCATAGGACCATCATCTAAAGCATTATCATATAGCATATTTAAGCAATACTCCTCATTATCATCAATAAGTTCACTAGTAGCATTAATAGAAAGTAAAGGAGCATTTTTAGTTTCATCATAATAGCATGGGTTATCATATAGGACCATAGCATTTTCAGTTTCACCCTCATCATAACATGGATTCTCATAAATAACAAAAGATTTTTGAGTTTGAGTGTTACTATCATTTGTTGATGGTGAAGCTGGGAGATCCAACTCTTCCCCAAGCTTAGGTTGGAGCACATCCATTTCAATCTCCTCTTCACATACTTCCTCTTCCAAGCTTATGTTTTTATCATCCTCTTCCTGCAAAATATTAGTACTTTCCATGGAAGCAAGAATTTTTCTTTAACATAAACATTATCACTAAATTCCTTTTTGCAAAGTTGGAGAAGAATAGAAATGTGTCCTTTCATTACACGAGCTTCATGACTAGTTGCAACAAATTTATCAATAAGAAAGTCTATCTCATGGGCTGCAACATAAGCAATATATTTCTCAACTTGTTCTATATCATGGCATGCAAATTTACACTCTTGATAAGAAGCAATAATAGGATCACTATTATACTTACATTGATAGAGAGAGTGTTTATAGTCTTTTCTAAAGCAGCAAGTTATATTATGTAATTCACAAAACTCAGTGGCCATATCATTAAGATGTTCAAGCAATTCAAGCATTCTATTTCCTTCTTTGGTTGATCGATATTCATAGTAAGCTCCCATAGTTTTGACATAACCTTTCTCCATTTTTTTAATTTTTTTGGGTTTTGATATATAAAACTGAAAGTAAAACTAATGAGAAACTCACAACCAAACAAGTTTAAAGGAACCTCCCAAGCTTAGATGATTGCAAGATATAAAACAAGATAAAATAAATCTAAAGTCTAGTGCACACAAGAATAGAAACTTAAGCGCTACGCTCCCCGGCAACGGCGCCAGAAAAGTACTTGATAACCCCCAAGAGCAGGGGATCACTGTAGCACCTCTCAATGTGGAAGTAAGGTATCGATCCGCAGGAGCAAGAAGGAAAAGTTATCTATTCCCTACAACTAAAGTGTCACAAGTTTTAGTTGATTATGCACTAAACAAGTTTAAGAAACAAGATGGTTGATTTAATGGATGGAAGTTTAATGCAACAAAACAAGAATGTAAAAGTGTCCCAATCCTCTTCAATGCAAGAGGACAAGACAAAGGTTTTCTCTTATAGGAACAATGGACATGGGTTCATGGGTTCACTTAATCCTCTCTCTCTCTCATCTATGGTGATTATCATGTTATGGATAAAGTACACACAATTGTCATGTTTTAATGGTAGCTTTTAATGACGCTATATGTCCTAAAACACATAGTTGAAAGAAATACTCATTTGTGTGCTATGTCACCCCCGCAAGGCTAGCATGGCTGCTGTCACTCCCACATCATACTCTTTCTTTTTACCCCCAGATAAAGGATGTTGGGCTGTATTTCACATGTCACTCAATACATATGCCGTGTCACATCGGCCATCCCGTACCTACATACATCATACTTCATAATGGACAATATTCTAAACACTAGTGCAATGATTCATAATTCGTGTGCATGACCACATCTCTCTCATCTATCCACACTTGGTGGTGTCAATCACCTCATGACAAGGATAAACAAGGCATTATGCATAAATCAAACCATCACATGCATCATAGAATATCTCCAAAGTATGACAAATCATAAAAGCTCCAACACAACGGTAAATGCATAACAAATCATCTCATACCACAATATCCACCATAGGAATTACATAGATGACCGTAATCATGTTCAGCAGCTCATACGGTACTAATTAGTGAAGCTCAAAGAGAGGAGAGATACATAAGTTACCACCACAAACCCAAGTCCAGGGGGTGGACTATTCCCCCTTCATCATGGAGACGGTGGAGAAGTCGTTGGGGAAGATGGAGACCGCCCCGGCAGCGCCCCGCCGGAGTTTTCCCCCTCCAATCTGCAGCTCCAGGTCTCTGTTTCGTGGTTTCTGTGTTTCGGCGGCGCTCCCTTTCGCGAAAGCCCTGGGGGGTCTATATATAGTTTTTTTAGGTCAAGACGAAGCTTCGGGAAGAAAGATCGACGGCAGCGGAGGCCCGAGGGCCAGGATGGGGGACCCCACGCGGTCAGGAATCTGGCCGCGTGGGGCCACCCCTTTCTGCCTTCTGGTCTCCGTTTCTTCGATTCCTTTGCGCCTACGTTTCGTTCCTTCCAAAAAAGTGATCCTCGTAAAGTTTCAGGTCATTTGGACGTCGTTTGGGTCCCTGAAACATCAAAATATAGAAAAAGGGGTTTTCTGACAGCGCAGGGTTAATTCCAGAAAAATGGGGAGTTGTTAATTATCCCCAAAACTTAATATAAATCATGAATATAACCCTTATATGATGCAAATAACATGGAATAACATGTAATAAAATGTAAAGTTCATATATGCATTTTACATGCATCACTTTGCTATCGTTTATAACACTTTCCGGTCTCTGCACGTGATAACCCCCAAGAGCAGGGGATCACTATAGCACCTCTCAATGTGGAAGTAAGGTATCGATCCGCAGGAGCAAGAAGGAAAAGTTATCTATTCCCTACAACTAAAGTGTCACAAGTTTTAGTTGATTATGCACTAAACAAGTTTAAGGAACAAGATGGTTGATTTAATGGATGGAAGTTTAATGCAACAAAACAAGAATGTAAAAGTGTCCCAATCCTCTTCAATGCAAGAGGACAAGACAAAGGTTTTCTCTTATAGGAACAATGGACATGGGTTCACTTAATCCTCTCTCTCTCATCTACGGTGATTATCATGTTATAGATAAAGTACACACAATTGTCATGTTTTAATGGTAGCTTTTAATGACGGCTATATGTCCTAAAACACATAGTTGAAAGAAATACTCATTTGTGTGCTATGTCACCCCCGCAAGGCTAGCATGGCTGCTGTCACTCCCACATCATACTCTTTCTTTTTACCCCCAGATAAAGGATGTTGGGCTGTATTTCACATGTCACTCAATACATATGCCGTGTCACATCGGCCATCCCGTACCTACATACATCATACTTCATAATGGACAATATTCTAAACACTAGTGCAATGATTCATTTCGTGTGCATGACCACATCTCTCTCATCTATCCACACTTGGTGGTGTCAATCACCTCATGACAAGGATAAACAAGGCATTATGCATAAATCAAACCATCACATGCATCATAGAATATCTCCAAAGTATGACAAATCATAAAAGCTCCAACACAACGGTAAATGCATAACAAATCATCTCATACCACAATATCCACCATAGGAATTACATAGATGACCGTAATCATGTTCAGCAGCTCATACGGTACTAATTAGTGAAGCTCAAAGAGAGGAGAGATACATAAGTTACCACCACAAACCCAAGTCCAGGGGGTGGACTACTCCCCCTTCATCATGGAGACGGTGGAGAGTGTTGGGAAGGAGACCACCGGCAGCGCCCGCCGGAGTTTTCCCCCTCCAATCTTCAGCTCCAGGTCTCTGTTTCGTGGTTTCTCTGTTTCGGCGGCGCTCTCTTTCGCGAAAGCCCTGGGGGGTCTATATATAGTCGTTTTTAGGTCAAGACGAAGCTTCGGGAAGAAAGATCGACGGCAGCGGAGGCCCGAGGGCCAGGATGGGGGACCCCACGCGGTCAGGGAATCTGGCCACGTGGGCCCACCCCTTTTGCCTTCTGGTCTCCGTTTCTTCGATTCCTTTGCGCCTACGTTTCGTTCCTTCCAAAAAATGATCCCCGTAAAGTTTCAGGTCATTTGGACGTCGTTTGGGTCCCTGAAACATCAAAATATAGAAAAAGGGGTTTTCTGACAGCGCAGGGTTAATTCCAGAAAAATGGGGAGTTGTTAATTATCCCCAAAACTCAATATAAATCATGAATATAACCCTTATATGATGCAAATAACATGGAATAACATGTAATAAAATGTAAAGTTCATGTATGCATTTTACATGCATCAACATCCCCAAGCTTAACCCATGCTCGTCCCGAGTATGAAGGTGATAAAACTAACATGGACTTTGCATTTTAATACTATCAATGGATATCAAAGGTGATTACTATTGCTACATAGAGTCAAATGATTCATTCTTCAAAGGAATAACAATATGCAAGATAAATTATGAAGTGATATCAAATACTCAATGTAAAGATGTTCAATGATAAATTCACAAAGTGTAATAGAAGAAAGTACTATGGACCAAATGTATGCATAATGAAAAGTAAAAACATCCTATGGTGGTCATAGAGTACTTCTTATGAAAACTGAATATAAAAGGTGGACACTTTGGATAGATAAATAAGTAGAGGTAAAGCATGAATAAGTTTCATCTAACTTCCAAACACTTCTACTTAAGTTAATGCTTGCAATGTGGTAGTCATTGGTGTGGAGCTCTCATTACCCCTATCATAGCATCTTGAATGATTAATGTTTAAAGTGAAAGCAAATATGAGTGGTGTGCTTGACAATGTATTGGTTGAATGTCTCATGTCCCTTGAATACAAGTACCTACACCATGTGTTACTCACTTTGGTCCACAAAGTAAATTCAAATAAAGGTCATTGCAAGTAATAATAGTATCATCAAGAACTGCACTGGGGTACCTCTTGTCCCATGACATGAACAAGCCCATGTCAAAACAACAAGACAAACAGACAATGAACAATCTCAGCACTCTTTTATTTACTATGGGTATAGCTTTTTATTATGAGGTGCATCACTGAATGAACATTATGGTTATGCTGTAAATTTCCACCATGAATGATGCATGGCTTAGATTAGCGGCCCAGGCATTTCTCTAACCATTTATACAAACTCTTTGAACTTACTAAGTATCCACATTCATTTCACCCATGATAGGCATCCATAAACAAAAGTACATGACATCAACTAAATATAAATAAGTGCAATGTTGAAAGCTTGCCATGTGACAGCACATATGGGCTAACTCCCAACCAAAACAATTGTCAAGCCACAACTTCATAATTTTAATCACAATGGTTCATGCTTATTAAATGCAATAAAAGTAAATTGTGCATCAAGTTCGTGAGAGCTTTTAACCAATTTTTCCCATGACAATCAATAACATAAGCATTTAAATTCAGAAATGTAGATAACACAATATAACATGATAAACATACTTGGAATAGCATAAAGCTAATAGGTAGATATGGTGGACTCACTGGAAAAACTTTGGTTGAAGGTGTTGGGAAACAAGCTTTTTACTTGTTGTAATTTTTGGGCTAGCAATAGGGAGAAAGTTGACCATCTAAATGCATGCATAAGTGTCCATAGAACTAATCAATCCATGTTAAACCAAGTAAAGTTAAAATTCAACATCTAAACATGGTAAGATAGCTCTTGACAACACACTTGCAAATTAATTCATTCAAAGCACATGAATTATGCAACTATATGTATCTTTTAAAATCAACTCAAACATCCCTATCCCAATATATTTAATAGCATCCAACATAATTCAACCCAAACTTCCAGTAGCTCTCTCATATATAAATGATAGTGGTGGTCTTATTAACAAACCGAAATAACAAAAGCAAAAGAAAACAGACGCTCCAAGTTTATACGATAAAGTGCTTTGATCGAAAAACAGAAGTTAGACGTGTGCAAACCGAGAGTGTGTTGGTCCAGTGGGGTTGTCTTGACATCCCCAAGCTTATGGTCTTCACCATCCTTGGATAGCTCTTGGTGCAGCTCCTCTAATCCCTGTGAAAAAACTTCAAAACACCGTTTCTCCATTTCTTTTCTGTGGGGTGATATTAGTAGTGATAAACAAATAGGTTCCTTGCTGCATAAAATCCTTAGGCAAAAATTCATATGAATGTCCAGAGAGTATATAATGTTGTATGCCTACTCATAAACTCAATTGAATCAAAAAGATTCAAGCAAAAAGCTCAAAGAATGCATCAAACAATATCAAGACAGAATCTGTCCAGAAAAACAGCAGCAGCAAAACGCATTTTTCTACCCTACTTAAACTCGTCAGAAAAATCTGAAAAAATCACGTATACAGAGGATGAAAAGTTGAAGCTACAGTTCAAATTACAGCTCAATCGGAGTTACAGATAAAAATGAAAAATCAAACCGTGCACAGACTTCGTGCAGGCAGAAAACTCTCCGAAAATGAATAGCAACTTTTCAAACCCAAAATAGGTAAAACTTGGTTCTTTATTAAAAATCCAGAAACAAAACTAACAAACTACTCTCTTGTTACAGCAAGAGGACTCAAAGAAAATCTCAAACAAAAACAACCGGGTTGCCTCCCGTAAAGCGCTTTCTTTATAGCCATATAGCTAGGCTTCTTACTTGATGTTCATGAAGGTTGAAGCTCAGGGAACTTATACTTTGATGTGTCCCTCTTCCTTGGAAAGTGTTCATGCATAATACCAGGATCCCATGGTGTTCTCAAACCAATCAAAATAATAGTCAAGTTGAACCCTAGTTGAGAGAAAAACAAAACACAAAAGTAATAACAACGAAGTCTAACTTTCTTTCTATGCATTGGCATTTTGTATATGAATGAATCACCATAAATAGAAGTTTCCCAATGCATATTAACAATATTTACTTGCAGCATATAATTATTAGTAACATAAGAGGGTTCTTATCACCTCCTCTTTCATAATAGTTGCAAGTAGTAGAAATAAATTCAACCATATAACCACAAGAATCATTCAACTTAGATAATTTAGGCACATAAAGAGGATTATTAAATTTATTATGGAATTCATTAGCATGCTTCCCTCTTTCAAAATAGTTAATAAGATCAATATCAAGTTTAATATCATGTTGCAACAAAGATTTGGAACTAAAGATAGTTGCAAATCACATAAGTATTTCTCAACATAAGCAAATTTCTCCTCTATGGTGTGATTAGGAGAGTTCAAAAACAAAGTGGGACTCTCATGAGTAAGAGCACTATCACAAACAGCAAGTATATCATTTTTATCCTCACATAATTTAGCAACAACTAAACATGGAGGTTTATCAATAAGCATAGGACCATCATCTAAAGCATTATCATATAGCATATTTAAGCAATACTCCTCATTATCATCAATAAGTTCACTAGTTGCATTAATAGAAAGTAAAGGAGCATTTTTAGTTTCATCATAATAGCATGGGTTATCATATAGGACCATAGCATTTTCAGTTTCACACTCATCATAACATGGATTCTCATAAATAACAAAAGATTTTTGAGTTTGAGTGTTACTATCATTTGTTGATGGTGAAGCTGGGAGATCCAACTCTTCCCCAAGCTTAGGTTGGAGCACATCCATTTCAATCTCCTCTTCACATACTTTCTCTTCCAAGCTTATGTTTTCATCATCCTCTTGGGGTTGCACGGGCATCCCCAAGCTTAGGTTTTTATCCTCCTCTTCCTGCAAAATATTAGTACTTTCCGTGGCAGCAAGAATTCTTTTTTAGGAGTAAAATATTTAAGAAAAACCTTCCTCAAACTACTCCATTCAATAGTAACTTCTTCATCCAAAGACTTGAACCAAATACGAGCATTACCAGATAAAGACAAATATAATAGCTTCCTTTTTACCTGATCATCAGAAATATCAGGAAGCCTAAATAAACCACATATCTCTTCAACTGTCTCCACGTGTTCACATGCAGACTTAGTTCCATCTCCTGTAAATGGATTTTTCATAACTCTTTTAACATGACCAACGGGAATTTTATATCCCACTTTACGTATCTCAGGCACAGCAGTTTCAACAACTTTAGGAGCATTAGCATAAGCACTTTCATATAAAGCAAGATGCAGCGAAGCACGATTCATAAATGCCATAGTAATAGTATCAATAGTTTTTATGTATTTTATGTTTTTAATGAAAACTGAAAATAAAACTAATGAGAAACTCACAACCAAACAAGTTTAAAGGAACCTCCCCAAGCTTAGATGATTGCAAGATATAAAGCAAGATAAAATAAATCTAAAGTCTAGTGCACACAAGAATAGAAACTTAAGCGCTACGCTCCCCGGCAACGGCGCCAGAAAAGTACTTGATAACCCCCAAGAGCAGGGGATCACTGTAGCACCTCTCAATGTGGAAGTAAGGTATCGATCCGCAGGAGCAAGAAGGAAAAGTTATCTATTCCCTACAACTAAAGTGTCACAAGTTTTAGTTGATTATGCACTAAACAAGTTTAAAGAACAAGATGGTTGATTTAATGGATGAATGTTTAATGCAACAAAACAAGAATGTAAAAGTGTCCCAATCCTCTTCAATGCAAGAGGACAAGACAAAGGTTTTCTCTTATAGGAACAATGGACATGGGTTCATGGGTTCACTTAATCCTCTCTCTCTCATCTACGGTGATTATCATGTTATAGATAAAGTACACACAATTGTCATGTTTTAATGGTAGCTTTTAATGACGGCTATATGTCCTAAAACACATAGTTGAAAGAAATACTCATTTGTGTGCTATGTCACCCCCGCAAGGCTAGCATGGCTGCTGTCACTCCCACATCATACTCTTTCTTTTTACCCCCAGATAAAGGATGTTGGGCTGTATTTCACATGTCACTCAATACATATGCCGCTGTCACATCGGCCATCCCGTACCTACATACATCATACTTCATAATGGACAATATTCTAAACACTAGTGCAATGATTCATATTTCATGTGCATGACCACATCTCTCTCATCTATCCACACTTGGTGGTGTCAATCACCTCATGACAAGGATAAACAAGGCATTATGCATAAATCAAACCATCACATGCATCATAGAATATCTCCGAAGTATGTCAAATCATAAAAGCCAACACAACGGTAAATGCATAACAAATCATCTCATACCACAATATCCACCATAGGAATTACATAGATGACCGTAATCATGTTCAGCAGCTCATACGGTACTAATTAGTGAAGCTCAAAGAGAGGAGAGATACATAAGTTACCACCACAAACCCAAGTCCAGGGGGTGGACTACTCCCCCTTCATCATGGTGTCGGTGGAGATGTTGTTGGAGGGGAAGGAGACCACACCGGCAGCGCCCCGCCGGAGTTTTCCCCCTCCAATCTTCAGCTCCAGGTCTCTGTTTCGTGGTTTCTCTGTTTCGGCGGCGCTCTCTTTTGTGAAAGCCCTGGGGGTCTATATATAGTCGTTTTTAGGTCAAGACAAAGCTTCGGGAAGAAAGATCGACGGCAGCGGAGGCCCGAGGGCCAGGATGGGGGACCCCACGCGGTCAGGGAATCTGGCCGCGTGGGCCCACCCCTTTTGGCCTTCTGGTCTCCGTTTCTTCGATTCCTTTGCGCCTACGTTTCGTTCCTTTCAAAAAAAATGATCCCCGTAAAGTTTCAGTCATTTGGACGTCGTTTGGGTCCCTGAAACATCAAATATAGAAAAAGGGTTTTTCTGACAGCGCAGGGTTAATTCCAGAAAAATGGGAGAGTTGTTAATTATCCCCAAAACTCGATATAAATCATGAATATAACCCTTATATGATGCAAATAACATGGAATAACATGTAATAAAATGTAAAGTTCATGTATGCATTTTACATGCATCAGCATGTATTAGGGATGGACACACGTATAATAGTGAGTTATTTTTAGCAACCGGCAGGAGCACTGCCTTTTCAAAAAGATAGAAGGGAGAAAACCGCACTCTACAGAGAAGGCATGTTTTTTCTAAAGTGGTAACATGCCAAAAATTACAAAGTCAAAAAAAGTCAATGCAATACTAGTCTGGCTCGGCCGGAGGTGGCGGTGTGTAAGCGGCGAAGTTGAAGAATATCCTTCCCGGCAAGGGAGGCCACTTTGACAAACACTCATGCGACTTCTAGTGAAGATTCGTCTATTTCGCTCCTTACATGCGTTCCACAACACGCAGTGGCAGATCCATGTTGGGGGGGGGGGGGGGGGGGGGGCGACCGGTGGCCAGGCCCCCGCCATGCTCCGGCCTCTCCCAAGGGTACGTAGCAGGGCCACTAGCTGTGGTCTTGTATTATGCTAGCTTAATACACTTGCAGTTAGCGCTGCATAATCCTAATTCTGCTCTGCCAGCGACAAGACCTACCTGCGAATTTGCGTGGGCCAAGCCCAAAACCATTAGTCAGCCAAGGGCCAAAGCGCACATACATAGGCTGTGTTTGGTTGAGCTGTGGATTCCTAAAAATCAGCTGTGGGAAATCTGCTGTGAGCTGACAACTGTGGGAAATCTAGAAGTTGTTAGGTTAGAACTACTGTGAACTGTGGATTCGATAGGAAATGTCCGTAATGCCCATGGATTCGATAGAAAGTGTCTGTAATGCCCATGTGGGCGTGAGAGACTATAAATATGTTAATTGATAGCAAAATAAAATATTTATACACTAGATATTCAAATTTGACCATTTTGGATGGAAATTTTCCGTTCATAATATTTTATACATGTAGCTACTCGAAATAGGAGGTGATGTCATAAGTATATATCAAAAGACATACATATTACACAAAAGACATACATATTACACAAAAGACATGGTTCAGAGACATGATATGTCCACGTCGACATAACATATCCTAGGTCGCTCTCGCAATAAACAAAGCATTCGCTATCCTATCAAGGGGCGAGGCCGACGGCGGCGAGGCAGCCAGAACAGGCCGGCGGCGGAGGAACCCAAGCAGGGGGTTGTGGGAGTGCGAGGGGAAAAGAGTCACGGGGAGAGAGCGAGAGGAGATGAAGGGGAGAACAAGAAATCCAAACTGGCCAGTTTCCACTTGCCAGTGGCATGGCGGGTAATTTCCAAGTTTTTCTCTGGACGCAACGCACTGAAATCTGGGGGTAAGACCGATTCTGTTTTACACTGCGAAAATCTGCTGCGTTGTGGAATCTGGGAAGGTAGAAAAAACGCCTTTGGTTGAGATTCTAGCTTCTGGGTAGAGAATCTGCTTGAAAAATCTGAACCAAACACACCCATAATAGCCTAAGCAAATCTGAATCGATGGATTGGTGCATCTAGCTCGGACTTCCTGTACTGCACGTCTGCACGCACGATTTGCATGTACGTTTACTCGATTTTCTCCGCCTTTGCCGCTTCCCAGCCGCACAACTGCCGTGATTGAGCATCGCCACCGTCAGGCTACAAGATCTTCTCTGCCTTCACATCCTTTTCGATTGCCGACGACAGCTACGAACTGCCGCCGTCCTACGCGCCACGCCCCGACTTAATTCCTAACCTGACTGATCAAAGGTACCATTATCCTACGTGCTAGCTTGATCCAATTCAGTAATTAATTACTGCTCTCTAGTTTTATGTGCTAGTTATAATAGATTATTGTTAATTTTGTACTAGTATATAGCTGTTTTTCATGAAGAGAAAGATACTGTGAATTAGTAATTTTTTAATTTTTGAGGCTAAATTAGTAATTTTTTAAGTCTGTTGGTCTAACCTAGTCCTGCCCGGTTTATATGCAAACTTCCCGGCGTAATATGACGCCATTTATCATAATCCCAGAACAAGCTAGAGCTCTAAGCACGGCATATGAGAGAGATCCCGAAAAGAGCCAACCAATTTGGAATATGCCTAGTGATAAGCAAGTAGAAACATGTCAATTTCTATGTTTCTGTTATAAGTACGACGTGATATATTTTCATCTTTTATCTCTTTGATGTTCAATGTGTTGTTCGCCCCCCATGGTCAAATCCTGGATCCGCTCCTGACTTGTTCGATGGTTCTTGCAATTCCAAGCCCTTGACTAAGAAATACTTTTCGCTAGACCACAAATATATTATTTCTCCATAGCAAACACTGCGCTAATGTATCAGTATGGTACAACAAATACACGAGCTCTTATAACAAAACGACATAAAGACAAGACAGTCCCATCACCTATTCCAAGAGCTCAAGATATCATAGCATATGGTTGTGAATTTGTTTATCCAAATCGACGTGTTTTAGTACTTATCCAATTAGCAACTAGTGTGAAGGCACGTCCTCAACCCAGCCAGTTGCAAAGAAGAAGAAAAGGAGTTTCAATTTGTCCAACATTTGGCTTGCTGTACGGGAATTCTTAGTAGACGGTGGAGAATACTAACGCTGAACCAAGACTTTAGCTAACCTTCTCGATTGGGGCTGTCCAATACTCCCTCCGTTCCTTAGAACAGGGCGTATATTTTCTATCACGCAAACCAATAAGAAAAAGTATAGTTGCAATCTTTCCATCTTTGCCCATGAGTACATGCAGTCTGATCATTACCTCGAAACAGGCTTTCGCCCGCTTTATAAATAAAGCAACATGCCAAGCAAGTCCATACACAGTTACAAACATAAGAACGGTAATAGAACCCGTTTGCTAGGGCAGCAGCACAAGTAAGTCCGAGGGGAAGAAGCAAGAAAGGGAGGTGTGTGGGGCGGGGGGGGGGGGGGGGGGGGGGGAGGGGGCGGTGAGAGAGTTACATCAGGGGGAGGGAGAGAAAGAAGTGAGAACAAAAACTAATCCCCTCCGGTGCTAGCTGGAAGTAGTAGAGGAGATGCGCTGAGCGGTCTCCACAAGTTTAGCGAGCATGTCATCCAGCTGCCCCCTGTCCCGCTGCCTAGACAACGGGTGCCACTGCTGCAAGAAAGCCAGAAATGTAAACATCGAGTCAGAAGCACGTCGAGAAAGATCCGCTCGATCACCATCTTGTTGCGAATTGTCCACAGGGTCCACGTCAACGCGGCAAACACCAACCAGAAGAGGCGTCGCCTCTCCCCGGTACGGTTCGCCTGGATCTCTAAGAACTCGCCGAGGTCTGAGGCCTGCCAGGCAAGCCCAAGCGCCTCGTGGACGAAGTTCCATAGAAACCTGGCAGCGGGGCAGGTGAAGAGGATGTGGGTTCCCGTCTCGGGGATCCCACACATGGGCAAAGCCCATCACCTGGCTCCTGTCGCTTGCGTACCTCCACCCCTGAAGGGAGGCGGTCCCTAAGAAGCTGCCACACGAAGATTTTGAGTTTTAACGGTAAGGGAGCCTTCCAAAGTGGAGAGGCCCAAGCTCTGACTGGGTTACTAAAAAGACTCCGATAAGCCGACTTTACCGAGAACGTCCCAGAGGGCGCCAAGTGCCATGACACGAGGTCTCAGCGCCCGGCAGCGCCTCCGGAAGTAAACTCCGTAACTCCTCCCAGGCTGTAGCCTCGGCAATACAAAATGTTCGTCGGAACGAGATGTTCCAATTCCCATTGAGTATCGCCGCGCCCACCAGCTGCATCGGGTCCGCGCAAATAGCAAACAGAGAGGGGAACCTATGCTGTAGCGGGCTCCCGCCAAGCCATGGGTCCAGCCAAAAGAGGGTGCCCTCTCATTACCAATGGAGAAGCGTACACCCTTCCTAATCTCATGCTTGATGGATTGGATGGACCGCCAAAGTTGGGATCCATCCTGACGGTCACAAGAAAGGAGGGGGCGGCCCTGCAGGTACTTCGCTTTGATAAGTTGCAGCCATAACCCCCCTCCTCTCTAAGTATCCGCCATACCCATCGTAGCATGAGCGCCACGTTCATATTACGAGATGATAAGATACCTATGCCCCCCTTGTCTTTGGGGGCGCACACATCCGCCCATTTGACCATGTGGTACTTCTGACGCCCATTGGCCGCCTGCCAGAAGAAGCGTGAGAGTTCCCTGTCAAAGGTAACGTGCGTGCCTTCTGGGAGTATATAAACTCCCATCAGGTACATCGGTAGACTAGAGAGACAGGCGTCAATCAGGATTGTTTTGCTCGCCTTAGATGTGAACCGCTCTTGCCAAGGCTCCGCCTTAGCTTTGACACGCTGGGTAACCGGCTCTAGGTCCTTAATAAGGATCCTTGAGTCACTAAGGGGCATCCCAAAGATAAGTAACAGGGAAGGCAGATAACTTGCAATTTAGTTTGTCCGCTATCCGCTGTTGCTCATCAGGAGGGAACCCCATGATCATGACTTCGCTCTTGTCGAAGTTAATCTTGAGGCCAGACATGGCCTCAAAGCAGAGGAGAAGGAACTTGAGATTAACAATGTCAAGTTCCGACCCCTCCACCATGATCATGGTATCATCCGCATACTGGAGGTGGGTGATCCCACCTCCAGGAATAAGGTGCCCAACCACACCAGAGATGTGGCCGGCCGTCTTGGCTTTGTCCAAGATAGCCGCCAAGGCATCGCCGGCAAGGTCGAAGAGAAGGGGGGGAGATTGGGTCCCCTTGCCTGACCCCACACGAAGACCTAAAATAAGGACCAATGTCCCCATTAATGTTTATGGCCGTGTTCCCAGACATGACGATCTGCATAACCCAGCATATGAAGCTCTCATCAAACCCACGACGCTCGAGGACCTGGTGGAGAAAAGCCCAGTCCAAACGATCATATGCCTTCTGGAAATCTAGCTTAAGGAAGACACCCTTAAGATGTCTATCCTTGACCTCATGAACAACCTCATGAAGAGCCAAAATCCCGTCATGGATAAATCGTCCCTTGAGAAAGGCGAACTGATGTGGGTGAGTGAGGCGCTCCACAACTGGCGCCAAGCGTGTTGCACACACTTTGGCAATCAGTCTCTGGATGACATTGATCACCGTGATCGGCCTAAACTGGCGTATATCTGTGGCCCCTACGACCTTAGGGATCAAGGTAATCACGCCAAAGTTGAGGCGAGACATAACCAGCGTCCCAGTATAGAACTCCTAGAACATCGGCATAATCACCACCTCAATAACCTCCCAGAATTTCTGGAAGGAGACAGGAAGGCCATCCGGACCCGGGGCCGAGTTGGCCTTTATCCCCATTTTAGCTCTGCGCACCTCCTCAGGGCTGAAAGGGATAGTAAGCTCCCTATTCTCGTCATCCGAGACTAACGCCCCTAAGGGCCAGGAGTGTGCTGCCAAAGCTACCCCCGTGCGGGGGCCCTCCGTAAAAAACTCCTTATAGAAGGAGTATATGTGGGCGGATAGGTCCTGGGCCTCCTCTAAAAGGAGGCCCTCCGCCCATAAACACGGGATAGAGCACCTGCGACGGCGGCCATTGGCAATGGCATGGAAGTATGCTGTATTCGCATCTCCACAAAGAATCCAATTCTGACGACTACGCTGTCGCCAGAATATCTCCTCGCCTTTGTAGATCTCCATCAAGGAGTTCTCCAAAGCATACCGCTGCAACCATCCATCAGCGGACAAGCCTGTCGAGTCAGCCACCACATCTAGCGTCCGAATCTGGCCGAGGATGTCCGCCTTATTCTTTCGCACCTCGGCGCCTAAGTTCGCGCCCCACCCACGCATAAATTGGCGCACGACTTTAGCACAATGGTGCCAAATGTCAACCGCATTATAGGCGCGGGGGGGAGTCGCGACCGCCAAGTCCCACTTCTGGCGAACGCTTCCACAAAGCCCGGCTGACTAAGCTAGAACTCCTCAAAGTGGAAGCGGTTCGACCTCGGCGTGGCCCCTCCTCCGGAAGAAAGGAGGAGGGGGAATGATCTGAGCCAATCCTAGTAATCGAACGAAGCGAGCATAGAGGAAAAGCAACTTCCCATTCCACCGACACTAAAACCCGATCAAGCACACTCCGGATCGGGACAGCCTGGTTGTTGGACCACGTATAACGCGCCCCAACTCGTGTGATCTCTCGTAGAGCCACTACACCACGGTAGGAACTTAGCGACACAATTCTGTAGGGAAAGGTATACCTATACCTACAAAACATCTGTCGGCGTATCTTTAGAGTTACACCGACACATTATCTGTTGGCAGAGATGGAGATATGGCAACCTGCCCTCTGTCGATGTAGACATAGCTACACAGTACCTGTCGGCATGTGTATAACAACTGCTTAACTGTCGGTACAAGTTTATACAGGGAGAGAAAGTGTCGGCGTATGTCTCCACGTGGCGTACAGCGAGCAACCCTCGGTATCGCGGGAGGTCTGGGCGTGGACTTGGAAAGTTTCGGGGCAAAAACTGCGGGACTTGGGCGCGCAAAACCTTATCCTCTCCCTGCCCCCAATCTCAAATCAGATCCCCTCCCTGTCGCTCAGCCGCTTGCCCCTAACCCTACCGCCGCCAACTCCTGTGCTCCAGCAGTCGCCTCCACATCGCCGACCGGCCACAGCAGGCACCTACTCCGTCCCCATCCGGCACCGGCAACCTTGCCTGCCACCGCGTCGACAAGGATCTAGGGACGGGACGCCGCCTGTGCTCTCTGGGCCGCGACGCTACCTCCCCAGTGACGAGACGCTGCCCCCAGTCCCCGGAGAACGCAGCTGGCCGGCTGCCTCTCTGGCTACAAGACGTCGCCCCCACTCCCTGGACCAGGCCTTTGCCTCCCAAGCAGCGGGATGTCGGCTCCTTGCGTCACAGCATGTAAGCATGCTGATGGTGAGTCATCCCCTCCCCTTACCCGTCCCCATCCTCAAAGAAAGGGTGCTTCGTCCCTAAAAAAATTTCATGTTTAGATATTTCTATCTGCTGCCCGTTAGTTTTGTGAAAGTTGTGATTATCCAGATCCGTTTTCTATATTGGTAATATCTATTGCTACTCTTGAAGGTGAATGGCAGATCCTGGTGTTTCGATCATCAATTTAGAACGAAAAGGCTACTCGTGAAGGTGATGTTTTGTGTGGCTTCGTTCTTCTAAAAAAGGTTCAGCTATAACTAAGTCCTTTTTTTTACGTCGTTGGAGATTAATTTTTGTGTTCAAATGGTGTGGGCTGGCAGCCAAGCTGATAAATTCTTCAAGCAAGAGACTAGGAGAGTCAGTCAGTATCCAACATGCTGTATAACTTGTTTTCCTAATCATTGTAACGAATCATAGTTGGATGCTAGCTTTCAGTGGTGACTTGAGAAACATCCTCAAACAAGCACCCTTTTGAAATTTTAAAGAATGTGTGTTGCATGTCTAAATATACTGCCTTCTATCCTGAAAGATCATTTGTTTGTTTTATTCCAGAGCGCTGTAAATGGCTCCATTTGTTGATAGAGGGCTGAGATGGTTCACAATCAAGTTCAGCTTCCGTTCAGAAAGGTAAATACGACCATCTTTGCTTCTGGTATATTATAAGCAACCACTTCAAATCCCATTCTGATGTGGGAAACAGTTCCTTCAAACAAAAATGAATATAAAACTGTTATGATTAATCACTGATCTTCTAATTGTTTTGTGTTGCATTTACCTCCCAGCGATGTGACGCCGCCCGCAGTCCCCGAACAACTCGGTTGTCTCTCCCGCTACACAGGATGCCTCCCCCATGCCCTGGCAGGCCGCTCCTCGTTTCACAGGATGGAAGCACGCAAACGGTGAGTCATCTCCCCGCTTGGCCCTGCCCCCATACCTCTCCCCGGCGTCATTTGCTGCGCTCTTGGTACAAATTGTTTGGGAGCTAGTCAGTAGAGGATTTTTGTCGATCTCATGGTTAGTTCAATCTTGCTAGTTAGTGAAGACAGATTGAGCTATGCACCTTGGGTGCTTGGCATCATATTGATCAGCTTATATAGTGTCTTACATGTACATCGTGCACACAGAAGTGGCAGGGGATCGTGCGAGCAGTTGAGCACGCTATGAGTACATCGTGGGAACGTGAGAGAGGGAGTGGGCGACCAGGTCAGCAGACATGCGCTAACACCCCGCCGCAGCTGCTGTGTCCGGAGGCCGGACACACAAGCTGGACCTGAACTCCTCGAAGGCTGCTGTCGGCAGGCCTTTTGTCATCACGTCAGCAAACTGCTGCGTCGTAGGTACATGTAGAACGCGAAGCTGGCCGAGCGCGACCTTCTCCCGCACGAAGTGGATGTCGAGCTCGATATGCTTGGTGCGACGGTGGTGCACCGGGTTCGCCGCCATGTAGACGGCAGAAATATTGTCGCAGTAGACCACCGTGGCCTTGGGAACGACGATGTGAAGCTCACTGAGAAGTTGGCGGAGCCAGCAGCACTCGGCGACCACGTTGGCCACGGCGCGGTACTCGGCTTCCGCACTGGAGCGCGAGACTGTCGGTTGTCGCTTGGATGACCAAGACACCAAGGAGTCACCAAGGTAGACGGCGTAGCCCGATGTCGAACGGCGAGTGTCGGGGCAGCCAGCCCAATCGGCGTCGGAGTAGCCGATGAGGTCCAGTGTGGGCGACCGGTGGATATGCAGGCCGTGGTCGTCGGTGCCACGGATGTAGCGCAGGACGCGCTTGACCATGGCGAGGTGGTGTGCGCGCGGGTCGTGCATGTGGAGACATGCCTGTTGCACGGCGTAGCTGAGGTCGGGGCGCGTCATCGTCAAGTACTGGAGGCCGCCGACGATGCTGCGATACTCCGATGCATCTTCCACAGGAGTGCCGGCGTTGGCGGAGAGCTTGGCGTGCGTGTCCACCGGCGTAGACACCGGCCGGCAGTCCACCATGTTGGCACGATCAAGAAGCTCTTCTGCATACTTTTGTTGTGACAGGAAGAAGCCGGTGGCGTCCCGAGTGACGCGGATGCCGAGGAAGAAGTGCAGTGGCCCGAGATCCTTCATCGAGAACTCGCCCAGGAGCTGTTCGATCAAATGACGGAGCAGCGCTGGAGAGGACGCCGTGAGCACGACGTCGTCCACATAGAGCAGCAGGTAGGCAGTGTCGTGACCCCGCCGTAGTACGAACAGCGAGGTGTCGGATTTGCTGGAGACGAAGCCGATGCGACCGAGGAACTGTGCGAACCGCTCGTACCAAGCGCGGGGCGCCTGCTTGAGGCCGTACAAGGACTTGTCGAGGAGGCAGACGTGCTCGGGTCGAGTGTCGTCGACGAAACCCACAGGCTGCTGGCAGTACACGCGTTCACGAAGGTGCCCCTGCAAGAAGGCATTGTTGACGTCCATTTGATGGACGGGCCAGTCGCGGGCGGACGCGATGGCGAGGACGGCACGCACGGTGGCCGATTTGACCACGGGGCTGAAGGTCTCCGAGAAGTCGACTCCGGGGCGTTGCGAGAACCCACGCACGACCCAGCGCGCCTTGTAGCGCTCCAGGGTGCCATCGGCACGGAACTTGTGGCGGAACAGCCACTTGCCGCTGACGATGTTGGCGTTCGGCGGGCGCGGCACCAGCGCCCACGTCCTGTTGCTCATCAAGGCCCTGTACTCCTCCTGCATAGCTGTTAGCCACGACGGATCACGCAACGCAGTCCGCACAGACTTGGGTATGGGTGAGATGGATGGTGTATCGGTGGTGACATGGGCATATTTTGGGTTAGGCTGGAATATGCCATGCTGGGCACGGGTGGTCATGGTGTGTGTCGGGACAGGTGCTGGACGGCGTCGTGCAGGAGGTTGTGGAGAGGGTGCGTGAGTTTGGGTGGTTTGTGGAGCCGCACAAGGCACAGGCGAGTTGGCTACAGGCATGCGAGTACACGTATGGGGCACGGACGGCGTGAGTACGGGAGTGCTGGAGCGTGTCGGAGGCACAGATAGCATGCGCGTGCTGGAGCGTGCCGGGGCTGTGGATGGCGCACACAGTGGAGGCGCGGCCGTGCGAGGGCGCGTCAGGGGCGCAAGTGCCGCCGGTGGCGTCACGTCGTCGGTGGCAGGGAACAACTCCGGTGGTGGCGACTCGGATGCAAAGGGGAACTGCTGCTCGTCGAAGTAGACGTGGCGAGAGATGAGAACACGCCCTGTGACACGGTTCAGGCAGCGGTAGCCCTTGTGATCGGGCGAGTAACCAAGGAATACGCAGGCGGCAGAGCGTGGCGCGAGCTTATGGGCGGCGGTGACGCTAGTGTTAGGGTAGCAGAGGCAGCCGAACACGCGGACGCCGCTGTAGTCCGGTGGGGCGCAGTATAGCAGCTCGAATGGTGAGAGGAAGCTACGAACGCGACATGGCCGACGATTGTGAAGAAAAGTGGCCGTGGCGAGCGCTTCTGCCCAGAACATGGGCGGCATGGAGGCATGGACGAGCATGGCACGGACTGTTTCGTTCAGGGAGCGCAACATCCGTTCGGCGCGGCCGTTTTGGGCAGAGGTATAGGGGCATGACATGCGGAAAGCTATGCCGTGGGTATCGAAGAAGGCACGGGCGGCGTGATTGTCAAACTCGCGCCCGTTGTCAGCTTGGAGGGTGAGCAGGGGGAGGTTGAAGTGGTTCTGAACTAGCGCATGAAATTTCTTAATTGTGGCTAGAGCATCAGATTTATACCGCAAAGGAAACGTCCACGAGAAATGACTGTAATCATCAAGGAGCAGCAAATAGTAGCGAAAACCTGATGAACTTAATATGGGCGATGTCCACACATCGCAATGTACAAGCTGAAAGGGGAAAAAGGAAACATGCTGCGATTCTGAAAAAGGAAACCTAACATTTTTTCCTATTTGACATGCATGACAAGTATGTGATGACGACTCGGGAGTGCCGGGGGCGATGCAGCGAAGGACACGGGCCAGCGCGTCGCGTCCAGGGTGGCCTAGGCGCTGGTGCCAGAGATCAGTGGAGATGGCGGCGCGTGCGTGTAGGCTGTAGTGGGGCGAGGGCACGCTGACGGGGTACAGATCGCCGGTGGAGTTACATCGGAGGATCACCCTCCGGGTCAGCCGGTCCTTAACAGAAAAACCAAAGTTGTCAAATTCGACATTAACGGGATTATCACGACACAAAGATTTAACAGAGATAAGGTTTTTGATTAAGGAGGGGGAAACGAGCACATTGCGAAGGTGAATTGGGGAGGTGGAGGTGGGAATGGCGAGGTGGCCGGAGTGCAAGACTGGCAGCGTGTCGCCGTTACCAACAATTATGCGAGAAGAAGATGGAGCAAGGTTTGAGAGCATACCAGGCGAGGAGGACATGTGCGAGGACGCGCCGGTGTCGAGGTACCACTCGTTGGACGGCGGCGGCGGCGTCTGCTGTTGCTGAAGCGACATGTTGTTCAACGCTTGGATCAGCGCATACTGGTTCCACGCCGTGCCATTGTTGTGGGGTGCAGCCGGCGGCTGCTGGGGCGGGACGTAGTGAGCAGCATGTCCGGCGAACGGCGACGGCGTGCCGGGGGCCGGGCCGAGGAGGCTTGATCCTGGAGCATGAGGGCGCCATGGCATGGGCCAGGCGTGCACCATGCCTGTCCATGGGTTGGTGGCGGGAGCAGGCAGCTGGACGAGACGCCCGACGGTCTGACCGCCAGAGGACGACGAGCCGCTCGAGGAACCGCCAGCGTGTGTGGACTGCTGGGCGGCCTTGCCCTTGCCTCTGTTCCGGTTGCGGTTGCGGTTGCCGTTGCGGTTGCTGTTGCCGGTGTGTTGTAGGGCGCCGGGGCTGGTGCAGCAGGTGGTGGCGCACGGCTGGCATGGAGCGCCGTGTCAGGCGGCGGCGGCGATGCCATGTTCAGGCGTGACTCCTCCAGGATCAGGAACGCCCGGCACCGCAGAAACGAGGGGAATGGGGCCTGCATCGTCAGAATGGGGATGGCATAGAAGTATCGAGGATTCAGACCACGAAACATGTTCATCACTTGCGCCTTGTCGTCGACGGGGAAGCCGAGGTCAGCGAGCTGGTCGGCGTACTCCTTGAGCCGAGCGAAGTAGCGCAGCATGGACATGTCGCCTTGCTCCAGGCGACGGAAATCGGTGCCGATGAACACCGCCTGCGTCTCCGCGTTGTCGAGGAAGAGGGACGCGATGGCGCTCCACACGCTCGCCGCGGTAGGGTGCCGCTGGTGGACGAGGGAGAGGATCTCCGGGGACACGCGGTTGTACAGCCACGACGTGATGAACGCGTCGTCCTGCACCCACTGCGCGTCGGTGGGGCATGGCGGGCCGAGGATGTGCTCCATGACGCCGAACTTGGCGAAGGCCAGCTCGAACATGGTGCGCCAGGGGGAGTAGTTCGACGGGTGGAGGCTGAGCACGACCGGCACGTGCTGGTTGATGTAGACCGCGCCCAACGGCGACGGCGCGAGTGCCGGTACAGCCGGGGCAGCGCCGAGCTGGTAGAGGGGCATGGGCGCGGGAGGAACGAAGAACGCCGCCGAGGCCGGCGGCAGAGGCGCAACCGGCATGGCCAGAGTGGGGGCCGGCGCCGCAGGAGGTGCAGATGCGACGGGCATGTGAGCGGCCGGGGCGGAGCTGGCGCCGGGAGCGACGCTTGCAGCAGATGCGCCGGCCTGGTTGAATGCCCCAGCGAGGTCACGGACATAGCCTGGGGGAGGAGTGGCCATCGTGCTCGCCGGAGAGAAGCAGCGGAAGTTGTGGTGGAGAGGTTCAGGAACGGTGAGCGTCTGATACCATGAAGACAGATTGAGCTATGCACCTTGGGTGCTTGGCATCATATTGATCAGCTTATATAGTGTCTTACATGTACATCGTGCACACAGAAGTGGCAGGGGATCGTGCGAGCAGTTGAGCACGCTATGAGTACATCGTGGGAACGTGAGAGAGGGAGTGGGCGACCAGGTCAGCAGACATGCGCTAACAGTTAGTAGAGTATTGTAATTTTATTTGTTTCCGTTTAGTATCATGAAAGCTGTGAGGATTGAGATTCGATTTTTGTATTGATAATGTTACAGATCCTGGTGTTTTGATCATCATTTTATCAGGAAAAGTCTACTCGTGAATGACAAATCTTCATGCTGCTCAAGAAAGGTTCGACTAACTAAGTCTTGAGTTTTTTATTGGGATAGTTGCAGGTTGATTTTGATGTTCTAATCACCAACTGAAATTATTTCGGGGGCTTAGTGGATTTCACGTTTGCACATTTCCATGTATTTAGAGTATAATATTTGCTTACGGTTAAGTAAAAGAGATGTTTCACTTGTAGCGAGATTTCGCTATTGTTGACAGTAGATGCCATAGGATCGATATTTCATTTTGTTTATATATATTGAATCACAGCCTTGCTTACTGTACACTTGTAGCGAGATTTCGCTATTGTTGGACAAGCAACTAAACCTCACTTGTTTTACCATATATGTGCTGAATTTCACTTTGTAAAGAGATGCCTATAGGATATTTCATTTTTTTAATATATTGAATCAAAGACTAGCTTCTTGTACACTTGTAGTTAGATTTTGCTATTGTTGGACAAGCAACTGAAACCTCACTTATAAGCGTATTTGTGCTAAATTTTGCTCATAAAGAAGAATGTATACATTCTGCTTGCCTCGATGCTGACAGTAACAAGTAGATACACTTCATCGATAAAAAAGAAGTTGTGTAGTGGTAATGGCAATTTAGCTGCACTGGTTTCTCAAGAACTTCTGTCCCTTTTTTTCATCCCCATCACATGGCCTGATTGGCAGCTTACCTCGTACCTACGATTTGTTTGCCTGTGACAATTTGTTTGAACATTTGATATGCTATTTAGTTATAAGTCCATCTGATGCCGTGTCTGCTATAGTTTTTGGTCATTTAGCAATATTTGAAAGCACTAGAGTATGACAATTTTGTGTGATCAATTTGCAGGTACTTTGCCTCAAATGGATGTCATGACTTTGAAGTGGTTTGGACCAATGTGTGTCTGAAGTGTCATTGACCAGCAACCTTGTGCTCATGGAAGTGACAAGCAGAAATCTTTGTTGTATTTTTCTAATCTATAGGCCAGAATCTTTAGCTATTTATATAATAAGTAGGCCAAAAGAGTAGCTATGTCAAGAAGTGGATGTTTGTGTACGTGTGATCAATATATTGATGATATTTGTGGATATATGTACTTGTGCGATGTGTGTTGCCCTACTTTTTTGTAAACTGTTCATGATATATGGATTTTGATATCGATGTGATATTGGAGCAATATATATATACACAATGTGTGTTTGGTTGTATGCAGGTGTAGCAACAGAATTAGGGTCGGCAAAAAGTATACCTACATCATAGGTGTCGGCGTTGCTATGGTGTCTCTGGACAGATTAAGTGTCGGCATAGGTAGTGCACACCAACAGCGCAAGTGTCGGCATAGGTGTGCTGGTCACCGACATGCTATCTGTCGGCGTAGGTGTGACAAACGGCGACATAAAGTCTGTCGGCATGTTAATTATGTGTCGGCGAAACTTTCACCGACTGCTTTTGCCCCGACTCTTTATCTTCTGTCGGTGTATCTCTTCCCAACTGATTATGTGTCGGCGTAGGGGGCCTTTGCCGACAGATGGATCTGTCGACAAGTGTCTACCGTGGTGTAGTGAGCCAGGTCAGCAATCCAGTCGTTGAACATACGCATCCTAGGGAGGTCCACATTATCTGAGCTCTTGTCATCAGGGGAGCGAATAAGATTAAAATCACCTGCCACCACTACAGGAGTGTGGCATCGCTCCACCTTTGACCTGAGCTCAGCTAAGAACTCAGCGGACCTCCTGTGATCCGCGGGGCCATAGACAATAATCACCTCCCAACGAAGGTTCGATCGTCTATGGGTGAGCAACATGCTCACAAAGAACTCCCACGGTCCATATCTTCTATCTCAAAGGTATCCTCCTTGGCACCAAGGAGGATGCCCCTGAGTGTCCCGTTGCCAGGAGCCAATGCCACGAGAACTTGTGGCGACTAAGGCTTTCTAGCTCCGAGATCGAGAAGTCCTGACGAATCGTCTCTTGCAATCCCACAATGTCCACATCTTCGTCTCTAAGATAGTTGATCGACTGGCGGCGGCGGCCCTCCTGCCCAAACCCCCTCATGTTCCAAATGAATGTGAGGACATTCATTGAGAAACAATGCCAGGGTTGGTCCCCTTAGGGGGGACCGATTGGGCCCTACTAGAGGTCGAGGGCCGGGACGTTGCCTTAAGGGGCCTCCCACGCCTCTTCCCAGACTGGGAAGTAGGCACAGCAACTATGGCATCCATAGGCCTAGGAGGGGCTCCACTGCCGGACCCTTGTGCCTCTTGCACAGGTCCAGCGGGAGCTGGGGGCCCTGCCGCTCATGCTCCGCCTGAGCACGAGCTGCCGCTAGGGCCCCCTCATAGACCTCCTTAGTCTTGATGGCCGCAATCTGCTCAAGGCGAGGCCCTCGCTCTCCACGGAAAATAATATCACGGTCCCCCGCAACCAGAGCTAGATGAGACAGCGGAACAGAATCGAGAACATAAAAATGGGAACCAGAAGGAGGAGAGGGGGGGAGGAGTAGGGGTGGGCGTAGGTCGAGATGTACCAGTCCCACTGTCGAGCGCCTCACGACGGCGTGACGCCACCATCGTGATAGTAGGCTCCACCGCCTCGCCTCCAGTCCTAGCCCTCGCCAAGTGCGCGCTGTGGCGGCGAGTGCCAGGGGCAGGAGGGGAAGACCGGTGGCGCCTAGGGCGTCCCCTAGTGCCAGCCACAGGGGTGTCGGGGAAGACCGTGACTGGCTCTAGGACTGGTGCTGCCGGGGTGCCAGGGGAGCGGGTGTAGCAGACCACGCCTGGGGAGCGCGGGGAGTCGGGGGCTAAGACCTCCAACCCCACACTCGTCGAGTCCTCAGAGTCCTCCACCTCCGGCTGAGGAGAGGACTGAAGCCCCAGGGCCGTCGAGACGAGGCCGGAGAGGTCCATGGATCCCGGCCCCTCACAGAGGTTGGAACCGTACTGTGAGAGCGGGAACCCGAAGGATGGTGGTGGGGCGGGGAGGAAGGTGCGAGCGTCGTCGGTCCTCCCCAGCTTTGCCGGCGCACTCTTGGAGAGAGAGGCCGGCGCTGGAGGACACTATCCAAGCGAAGACGCCTGAACCTGGCAGCCTGCTAGAGATGCCACCTCTGACGAAGGCGCAGCTGCAGAAGTCGGAGCAGAGGGCGCAGGAGGTGGAAGGGCGTCCGTGGCACGGGGAGCGTCACCGTCAGACGGGTCGTCCTCCGAAGTGTCCCCCGCCTCGTCGTCGGAAGGGCTGAGGTGAGGGGACGGCGATCGTCTGGCACGTGGGGAAGTGGACCTCGGCCGGTACACCTCAGACTCCAGCTCAACAACCAGGGTCCTACCCACCCCGTCGAAGTAGAAGGTGGGCAGGGGGATGTTGAGCTTGGCGGGATCCGGGGACTTGACCCGGATCCGAACGGGGCCATCCCATGGCAGGGAACTCACGTCCACCTCCTCAAAGCGGCCAATGGCCTGGGAGATCAGCGCCACGAAGGCCACCTCCTTCCGCAGCTCAGAGGGGATCCCGTGGATCCGGACCCACGCCTCGGCAAGGGGTGGCGGCGCGTCTGGGTCAATGTCGGAGGGCCTGATGGAGATGCGAATGTTGTGCAGTGGAAGGGTGATGGCAGCGCTTCAAGACACGTGGGCGAGGAGAAGGGTGATGCCGCTTCCCTGCGCTGTCCTTCCGGCGAAGCGCCACGGCGGGGAGGAGACCGCGGCCTGTGGGGGCTACGGGCTGCAGGAGCACCGCAGCCCTCACGAGCACGGCCGTCCGAGGAACAGCGAGGGGGCGACCTCCGAGGCGGCGGGTGGTAGGCCGCAACAGGAGCGCGGGGAGGAGAGGAACCTCGAGCGCGAGGAGGAGAGGACGCGCGGGCGGGAGGAGGCGAGCGAGCGCGGGCGGGAGGGGGCGAGCGAGCGCCACGGCGGCGAGGTGACGGGCTCCGGCGCCGCTTCATCACTGCAGCGGCGTAGGAGTGGCGCAGGGGTGGCGGCGGCTTCGCTAGATGAATTCGACGGGCGGCGCGTCCGTGTTTCGCGACCTGCTGGGGAGAAGCCGGGCTGGCTAGGGTTAGATCGGTTGCTCCCCTGTGGATCCAGAGCTAGGCTGCATTTGGCCCATTGGGATGCGACCTCGCCGGCCCCGCAACGTGGCCCGATCTGAAGTCCTGACTCCGCCAGGCCAGCATGGGCCTTGGGCCCAGGATCCCCCAGTGGGCCTAGGGTTGGCAGCTGCGGCCGGCCCAGGGCCCAGCAAGGAGGTGGGCGCGCTGGAGACCGTCCCCGAGCTCAGCGCCGCCACGGCCCTTTGCCCCGATGACGCCGCCGCCTCGCCGCCGGTCGCCTGCGCCAGGTCCGTCTGGGGGGCCGCCACAGAGATCCTCTCTGCAGCAACCGCCCCTGCCAGGCCAGCACAGGCAGGTCCCGAGCGAGACCCGCCAGCAACCAGCGAGCGCGACAGCGGGGAACCACTGGAAGGCGGCCGGCGCGCCGGTGAGCTACGCGAGCCAGGCCTGGCGATTGGGGCGTGCCGCCATGCGGGAGACTTCTTCGCCAGCGCCATGAATTCGCCGAAGGTCGGCAGCACCGGCGGCGAGCACCGCCGTTCCAACTCCAGCTGCTCCGCCTCGTACGCCTCATCCTCGTCGGCGACGTCGGCCCAGCGGCGGCCGCGAAGGGATACCGGGTCCCCAGCACTGTGGGGGAAGCAGCCTCGTCCGACGCGGCCATGGCCACCGGAGAAGGGGACCAGGATGGCGAGGTTCACCGGAATCGCCACGTGACCGCCATCCGCCGAGCGCTAAAATTCAACGGATCTGGTTGACACTCAGGAGAAGAATCCGCGCTTCCCTATTATGAACTTGCAGGAGCCTGATCATTACCTCGCCACGGTAATACTGCAGCACATCCAGTCGTTCTCGGTGCATGGCCAGGGCAGCTGCGCGCATGCAGGCCCCTTACCCAATCGAGTCTCTCATGTACATAAAAAAGGGTCTATGCGCATGCATGCCAGGGTAGCAAGCTAGCAGCAGTGACAATGCCCAATACGCTCACGCGCATGCCGTTCGAGTACAAGGGCAACATTGGAAAGAATGGCTGAAATCTAGAAGCGCGCCTTGTTCTCTGGAGAAAAATTGAATTTTTTTTTACGCCTTAAGCATGGGAACGGAGGGAGTATATTTTAGATAAAGTGAGAAAATCAAGTTATATGGCACAATATTGTTATTTCCATAAGAAAGGAAATGTTGGATTGATGAAAACTAAATGGCTTGGTAAGTCGGAATAGGGCTTGAATACGCCTGGATGCGAATTTACAAGTTTGATATAAACCCAACTTGTGAATGAATAATGTAGGGCTCGATCCAGTCATTGTAGTGTGAAGGCGTGCCCTGTACCTACTTGCACAAGACCCGCTGGATGCCCCTCTGGTCAAGTAAACAATCATCCACCAAAATCCAACGACCACACATGGTTCACAAAAAAGGAAAAAGGGAATGGTGTACATTATCATAGTACTAGTTCGAGTTCTTTGGAATATTGTGTCGCTGTGTTAGATAAGGTTGTGATGGTGATGGGGTTAGTGGGTCCCGCGAGACTTTTTTTACGAAACAAAATATAATACAGACGCTGATAAACACAAACATACATTCACCCCTAAAATGCCCACACGCACATCCTACCTCTATCAACACCTACGAGAGACTTAGCCGGCGGATCAGGCCTTGAGATTGACGAATTAACCACGGACGCCTCGTTGTCGACATGACCATCGCCTCCCACTGAATAATACTCCGCCTAAATGAGAAACATCAGCGTCAAACCTGAGATTTTAACTCTGATAGACTAGGGTACAACCACCCTCCTAACCATACTACCACTGGCAGGTTGTCCCCGCAAGACTATTACTAACATCAACAATTAGGTGCATGCCCTTATGGCGGCAGGATGTGGGATGATCGATGTTGTTTGTTGTTGAGAAGAAATTTATCACTTGCAGGATGTGGGATGATCGATGTTGTTGATTTGTGTCTAAATAACTGTGTTAATTGATTTCTGTTTTTATTTCTACTGTACATGGAAAAGAAAACTCTTCCTCTAGTGATGTATATTCCCAGTGTAGCTTCTCAAACGAATATATGCACGTGGTCGTCGCCGATGCATGCATCTGCCGGCGTAGGGAACATAACCTGACAGCTCCACTTTTCTAATTTGAATCAAGTAGGAAAATTCATCCAAAAATGTGCCCCCAAGTCGCCTTTAGACTTTCTTATTAATCTGACTATTCTTCTTTTTTTTTAAGGGAGCACTGCGTACATTCAAAGAAAATACAGAACAAGCACATACATACGCAGCACGACATGCCCGTACATGACGCACGCGCAACAGCAGCGACGAACGCCGCTGAACCACCACTTCACCTGCCGCTCCTTGCCACCGACGTACGCCAGAGAAGAAGAGGCCACAGCAACCCGAACCTTGGAGAAAAGACGACCACCATCGTTGAAGACGACCGCATAAGCCGCTCGCCGCACAGCGCCGAGACCTTGCCCGATGAACACGCACGGCCAGGCCATCCCGTCCTTCAGAACCAGCGCCGGCCGCTCCCGGGACAGCCCAGCCGCGCCAGATCCTCCGCCTGCGAGCCGCAACCCCTGCACGAGAGACGAGCACGAGCACCCCAGAACGAAGCTCCTGTACAAGCCCCCGGAGGCTTCGTCGACGACGACGGAGCAGACGCCGTCGAGGCGAGGAAGAAGACCCGGGACCAAAAGCCAACGCTTGGCCGCCACCACCGCCACGACGACCAAGCAGAGCCACCAAACCACCTCCACAGCCTCCCCAGCGACGCCGCCGGAACAGGGAAAGAAAGGGGAGGACATAGCCCTATACACCGACGCCTCCGCCACCGTCTTCGGAGCCGCCGCCTGGGCACACATACCTAGAAACCCACCCTATCTACACGCACGGAGGGGCCGAGGCTCCCCCCACCTCACGGCGCCGAAACGACGACCGGAGGCGGAGGGGAGCAGCAGAACCGCCGGCGAGAACTCAAGAACTCCGATCGCCTCCGGAACACTGTAGCAAGGGATAAGGCTGGGAGGCACGCCCTCTTCAATCTGACTATTCTTCTTGAGCAAATGGACGGCATGATCCAATCTTAGATCACCCAGACTCGCACCTCCCGTCTATAAATAGCGTCCATTTCCTGACATGGGAAAACACAAGCTAGCTAGCTAGCTACCTTACTCCACAGTCCACACCAGACCAACAATGGCGATGTCGAGCCGCAGCAGCAGCAGCAGCAGCATCGCCGGCGCACGGGTCCTGGCCTGCCTGACCGTCGCCTTGCTGCTCATCTCCCCGACGCTGGCCCAGACGTGCCCGCAGCTGGAGAGCATCGTCACCTCCTCGGTGCAGACCGCCCTCCGGCAGGAGATCGCGCTCGCCGCCGGCCTGCTCCGCATCTTCTTCCACGACTGCTTCCCCAACGGCTGCGACGCCTCCATCTACCTCAAGGGCAGCGGCACCGAGCAGACCATGGGTCCCAACACCACCCTCCAGCCGCGCGCCCTGCAGCTCGTCGAGGACATCCGGGCCAAGGTGCACGCGGCCTGCAACGCCACCGTCTCCTGCGCCGACATCTCCGCCCTCGCCACCCGCGCCGCCGTCGTCTTCTCCGGCGGCCCGACCTACACGGTGCCCCGAGGCGTCCTCGACAGCCTCGCGCCGGCGCCCCAGAACGCCGTCAACGGCCTCCCGGCGCCATCCCAATCCAGCGTGTCCGTCCTCGCCAACGCCTTCGCCCGCAAGGGCCTCAGCGACCTCGCCGACCTCGTGGCGCTCTCCGGCGCGCACACCGTCGGGAGGGCCATCTGCCCGTTCTTCGACGACCGCGCCGACGATGGCGACGCGTTCGGGAACAGGCTGACGGCAAACTGCAGCCGCAACCGGAACCTGCTCCAAGACCTGGACGTGGTGACCCCCGACCTATTCGACAACGGCTACTACAAGGCCCTCGTGGCCAGCCAGGGTGTCTTCACCTCCGATATGGCGCTCATCAGGGACGCCAGCACGGCGCCGATCGTGAGGCAGTTCGCCAACAGCAAGGACGTCTTCTTCACCCAGTTCGCCAAGTCCATGGCCAAGCTCGCCACCGCACCCAGGACCGGCGGGAACGTCGGCGAGATCCGCCGCAGCTGCTTCAGACGCAACGCCCGCAGCACCATCGAGACCGGCGTCGACGCCGAGGGTGACGAGGGCTTCGCGGCCTCGGCTTGATCATGCATGTCGACTAGTAGTGAGTAGTGTTTCTGTTTGTGTGTGCCCGTCGATCGTACGTGTGTTAGCGTGCACGACCAGGCCACTTCCTCGATCGTGTACTATGTTTATTTCAACGCTGGTGTGTTTCTTGGTTTGGTTCGTGGACAAATAAGACCACTCATAGTGGGAAGTAGTAACATGATATTGGTCTATATCCCATTTGTTAGCGTGTACATCGTTAAATGCGCTATGTAAAAATGACAAATACGACGGCTCAAGGGAGGTGAATCTATCTAGGACCAGGTGATGGGAACTCATGAATCTTTTATAACATATTGATACATTAATAAAGTGTCTATGACTGGAGAAAATAATGTAGGTGAATCTATCTAGAGTGGAGCTTTCGTGCTCCCAAGCTCTAGTGATCAGACTATTTTTTTAAAAGAAATTCCAAAATTCTGAATAAATCATTAATATTCTAAATGATATAACATCGTACAAGAATGCAAAATATTTTGTGCGCTGAGCTACGTAAAAATGACAAATGTACAGATCTAAGTATAGTGAACGATGTATATAGTTTCAAATATCCAACTTTTGTTTTTTTTTGTAACCCAGAACACAAAAACACTGTGATTTTGCATGATTATAGTATACATCATTGACAACATGAAGGTTTTTCTACAACTTTTAAATAAATATTTTTTGAATTTCATAAATAGTGGAATCAGTGGAACTCGGGAGCCAAAATGACTTCACGGATATATCCATTCTTTTCTATCGGTCAATTGTTCGGTATTCAAAAAATTCCTGAACGTAAATACTATGTTGCGATGACGTGCTCTCCAGAATTTCAAATAATTAAAAACCATATACTGTGTCTGGTGCTCTCGGTCGAATTTTTTAACATAAAAACATGGCCATCAATTCGGAGGTCATGGCCCAGCCCATGACGCACTCATGTGTATTCACGGCGGTAAGCCGGTAAGTGATACTTTTGCAGTGTGTGTGTCTCTCCTCTCGATCGATTGTGGATAACATGGAACAAGGCAGCGTTTTTCGAGCCTGTCATCATCTAGGGACAATCTTGACCAGCTAGTGTAAATATATGTGTAGCAGGGTGTGAGGATGAAAATGCTAACCAAAAGCATGGACGGCAACGAATGTCCTAGGCTTCGTGCCATAAAAACCTTTTTATAGCGCACCGGAGGTAAAAACACGTCTCCAACAGTTGTCCTATCACGTGCCCTAAAATAGGGCTGTCCCAAATTTTGCTCCTCTCTACCCCAAATATGGAGCAGAGAGGGCTGCGTGCCCCCTGCCCTTTCCCGTCCATTTCCGCGCGCGCCACCAAACGACATGTTGAAACGAGTTCCCGCCCTCGCGCCGTCTCCTGCCCCGCCAGCCTTGATTCGCCCGTCCACCACCGCGGAAAGTCTCCGCCGCCCCTCCGCAACCTTTCCCCCGCCGCCAAAGCGGCCGAGATAGCCTCGGACGCGCCGGCGCCACCGTGAGAAGCTCCGCCGCTGCTGGCCTTGATTCGGCCTTCTCCGTCGCGGCCGAGGGTCAGGATTGACGGATCCAGAGCCTCCTAGACGCCTTACCGCTTCCCCGCGGCCGCCTGCGGCTTGCCGAGCTGGTCACGGACCATCCCCGCCGCCACGCTGCTTCGCGCGCCGTCGAGCTCGGCTGCGGCATCGTCGACGACCGTGGCCTCTGCTGGGTCTCCCCGTCACCTCCACTTAGCCGCCGACCACCTCCTGCCGCTCCGGCTCGGCTGCGGCATCATCGACGACCACCTCCTGCCGCTCCGGCTCGGGTAGTCCAAGGTGAGCTTATTTGTTTCCATTTAAAAATTATTTTGTGCAACAATTAAGTGTCGAATTAAAGTGTGAAATAGAAGTAGATTGTAATTTAGGTTGTGTATTTGTAGATGGTGGTGTTTGACTACACCACGTCTGATGAGGAGTTTGATACGCAAGAGGAGGAGGACATTGCTATGATCTTGATGGTGCATAGTAGGATGAACAAGAGGCCGAACCATGGAGGTTCTCAAATGAGCCGAGAGTACATTCGGAGGCAGCGGGAAGAAGCACATGCCAAGCTCATGGCCAACTATCAAGGCCTTGTACTTGATTCGGTTGTTGTATGCGAGATGAACAATTTGATAAAAAAAATTGTGTTGCTTGATGAACTATTTGATAAACCATTTGATAAACTATTTGTATTGTGTTGTAATAATTAAGTACTATTTAAGTTTTATTTGTTTGAATTTATTTTAGATCATTTATCATATTATTTGTTTGATATGTATGTGCAAATGTGTAAAAAGATGGATGGAGGGGCGCGGCCCTGCTGCCCTAAAATAGGGCAGCTGTTGGAGAGGAGATGCCCTATTAGAAAAAAATCATGCCCTAAAACGCTAGAACAGGTGCTCTATACCTAAAACCAGCCCTTCTAATATAGGGTGTTAGAGATGCTCTTACGAAAATTTGTATCTTGTCAAGCTAAGTGGTGAACAGGCCGCTTATGTATAATTTAAACTGGGTTAGACTATGATATAGTTTCACGGATCACATCCTTTGTTTCCATTTAAAGTTCAGATTATTTCCGAACAATTTTGTATAAGCGTTATGGCCTCGGATGCTCTACAAGATGTCACGCATTTACTTTGTGACCCAGACTTGTTTGTGACCCAGACTACAAGTCAACCAATTGTATGTTTTCATCACAAATTATTCAGTTGCACAACATAAGATTAGTTGCTCATATACATTCCTGAGGTAGGCACAATTTACCTAGCAATAGCAATCACTCGCCATTTCAGATCCAGCCCAACACAAAATTCATCAATTAGATGTGATAGCATACCATGTCACACAAGATAGCAGTTCATCTGTGATATTCAGCTCATAAACATCCACGGAATAGTGATAATATATAGTGCTGGATAACATAAATTCCCAGGCATATAAAACCATGTCTTGTTCACTGCTCTCGCTTCTTATCACTCTCCTCTCGATCTTCTCAGCCTCCCCTCGCTTCAATCTCTTGATGCACAGACTAATGCAACAGGCACAGCTATATATCATTATCCCTATGATAATGATATCTGCGATTGCACCAGCAACCATAAAAAACAACACTATCCACGCCCTGCAGGTAGGTCAAAAAGAGATTACATCAACTCGTATCAAACAGGAAAAGAAGAAGAAGAAATAATCTGTATATGTGTATGTGTATGTTTGGTACGGTACTTTACAAGCAAATCTCAAGCGGCTTTGGTCGCCTGAATTTCTCCTGAAGATCCTCGTCACACCAGTCAGTAGCTTCCCTGAGACGACTCCTAGCCTCGGCTATTGCATCAAAAAGCTTCTGTCACTACACCACGGTTTAGTTTTAGGGGCACTTTGGTTGGAGCATTTTTCAAAATGCCCCAAAAGCTAATAATTAGTGGCATTTTAGCAAAGTGCCACTAAATGGCATAGCTTTAGGGGCACTTTGATGAAATGTCCCTAAATGTCATAGTTTTAGGGGCACTTTGATGAAATGCTCCACCTCGAGCCTCTACCTGAGCTCTCACTCCACCACGGCCTCCTCTGCTGCTGCCTACCGCAACCTCGACGCCGGCGGGAATGCTAGTACCATATGCAAATCTGCATGACTTATGTGTTATTCATCTATTTATTAAGACTCCAATAGGAGATGGGAACTTGCTTGGGGATTATGTGATAATTTTTTGTTTAGATCTCGTTGTATTAAGATCTCTTTTTATTTCGATTTTGTATTCCTTCAAAATTTCTTTTCTTCATTGTGTTGCCCGCTTGCTACAGAATGTTAATTCAGTTATTTTTCAAACAAGGTGCCAAACTTCTGGAAGAAAATTAATCATATATGCTTTGCAATACCTTTCAGTTAGTGGCACCACCACCTCCATATCCTCGGAAGCAGCAGCAGCGAGGGCCCTCCTCTCTCTCCCTTAATCAGGTCTGAATTAACAAAGTCTATCCCTGTCGCCGAAGAAAACATGTACTGAACTAATCTAGACCAAGTAGAGTTGAACATGAAAAAATATGTATTTGTAATGCCTTGTACCCTACAGTTGAACATGAAAAGTTTCCCTGAGAACACCTTTGAATTTCTTGTACAGTTTATAGGGGCTATAAGTTAGTCTTACCATGATCTGTTTGGGCTGCGGCATATGAAGTACAATGATTTAGTGATTTCGTTGTATTACTAATAGCATCTGTTTAAATAGGAATGGGTGGATCGGGGCATATGGATATTTCATAGATGCACTTGAGCATGCAAGTATTTTAGAGGATCAGACACTGCCCTTCTGTTTGTGTGGGTTTATAGGCTTAAAGCTAACTGTCAGCTATAAATAAATGCTTTTGCTTTCTATCCAGCAGCTGATGCTTTATGCAGTAAAGAAGGAAATTCTTGGAGTTAGCATTATCGAATTTCTGAAGTACAAATCTGAAGTTAGAGAGTTTCTGAAATTCCTTTTGCAAACTTTAGAAGCTGGTGTGGCGTAATGTGTGAAGATAAATAATATGACAAATATGCGAGTTTGTGCGTTGTCTGCATTTATTATATTCATTTGTTTTTTGTAGATTACATGCTCTAGAGAATTGGGAAGCTCAGTTTTCAAACTGTGATTAAGTCGACATCCCAGTTCAAGAATCTGTGATTCGCATAAGTGGTTCTTCTATTGATTGGTTCCCTAGGAGAAAGACTGAATCATACCTGAATAGAAAGATAAAGCTACTTCAGGTATTTGAAATCCGTGATCACATAAGTGGTTCTATTTAGCTATAGGACTGTAGAATTATTTTTTACCATTTGCCTTTACTTGCATTGTTGTGTTACTGAAGTTCCATTTAGTATTCGATCGTTTGGAATGGTGTAGCCTTGTGTTCGAAATCAAATGCTCAATGTAATGATGTTGGGAAATATCCTATGTATTACTGCGTCTTTTATTACATACACCAAATTTAGCTCAATCCAAGCTGTAACTGTATTTTTCCTTCTCTTTGTTTCCGTTGAAGAATCAGGAGATATAGACATTGTTATTGCTCTACCTGCGTCCTTCATTATTTGTAAAATTCGTTTTTAATATGAATCGTTTTACTTGTATACATCCCATCTCTCATGGTACGTGATTTTTGGTACATGGTTGTGCTTTGGTAATCTTTGTTCATATGTACCAAATTAGCATCTAACTTTTCTCTTATAGTATCGGACTTTCTGTTATCATACTTGGCAGCAGCCAAATGTTCTATTACTTAATAAGTGATCTATTTTCCGCCCCATGCAGATGAAAGTTATAAAGCTCAAGTTGGGTGCCATGCGTGTGCTGTGATGTGAACTGAAGTGTTGTCTTGCTGCCGCTAAACGCCTGCTGGTTTGCTGTCTAAAGCGGTGGCTGCTCCATGACAGTGTTAGTTTGGGATACAATTGGGAGCTGATGAGTCCTGGGAAGCACATGGTTGAAGCTTTGACGTTTATATTTGAGGTGTTAGTTGTTCTGAGATGACAGCAAATTGTTTTGATACTCTACTATTGACGTTAATTCCACTTTATATTACTTAAGATAATATTTTGTGACCTATAAGTGTCCATGATAATATTGTGTTATCGTGTTACTGGTGGTACAAATGCAATATTTATTTTTATTTGTAATTTTTTTCTTCTAAAATATATACCAGTGACGGGCCTGAATAAAAGACTGTCACTAGTAGGCAAATACTAGCGACGGGCACTTGCCTGTCACTGGTAACCTATTACCAGTGACTAGTTATCAGTGACGGGCGGCTTGCCCATCACTAGTGGGCCTTTTGGGCCCGTCACTAGTAGGCTATTCTGCAGTAGTGATCGTCGACGACCGCGGCCTCTGCTGGGTCTCCCCGTCGCCTCCACTTAGCCGCCGACCACCTCCTGCCGCTCCGGCTTGGCTGCGGCATCATCGACGACCACCTCCTGCCGCTCCGGCTCGGGCAGTCCAAGGTGAGCTTATTTGTTTCCATTTAAAAATTATTTTGTGCAACAATTAAGTGTCGAATTAAAGTGTGAAATAGAAGTAGATTGTAATTTAGGTTGTGTATTTGTAGATGGTGGTGTTTGACTACACCACGTCTGATGAGGAGTTTGATACGCAAGAGGAGGAGGACATTGCTATGCTCTTGATGGTGCATAGTAGGATGAACAAGAGGCCGAACCATGGAGGTTCTCAAATGGGCCGAGAGTACATTCGGAGGCAGCGGGAAGAAGCACATGCCAAGCTCATGGCCAACTATCAAGGCCTTGTACTTGATTCGGTTGTTGTATGCGAGATGAACAATTTGATAAACATTTTTGTGTTGCTTGATGAACTATTTGATAAACCATTTGATAAACTATTTGTATTGTGTGGTAATAATTAAGTACTATTTAAGTTTTATTTGTTTGAATTTATTTTAGATCATTTATCATATTATTTGTTTGATATGTATGTGCAAATGTGTAAAAAGATGGATGGAGGGGCGTGACCCTGCTGCCCTAAAATAGGGCAGCTGTTGGAGAGGAGATGCCCTATTAGAAAAAAATCATGCCCTAAAACGCTAGAACAGGTGCTCTATACCTAAAACCAGCCCTTCTAATATAGGGTGTTAGAGATGCTCTTACGAAAATTTGTATCTTGTCAAGCTAAGTGGTGAACAGGCCGCTTATGTATAATTTAAACTGGGTTAGACTATGATATAGTTTCACGGATCACATCCTTTGTTTCCATTTAAAGTTCAGATTATTTCCGAACAATTTTGTATAAGCGTTATGGCCTCGGATGCTCTACAAGATGTCACGCATTTACTTTGTGACCCAGACTTGTTTGTGACCCAGACTACAAGTCAACCAATTGTATGTTTTCATCACAAATTATTCAGTTGCACAACATAAGATTAGTTGCTCATATACATTCCTGAGGTAGGCACAATTTACCTAGCAATAGCAATCACTCGCCATTTCAGATCCAGCCCAACACAAAATTCATCAATTAGATGTGATAGCATACCATGTCACACAAGATAGCAGTTCATCTGTGATATTCAGCTCATAAACATCCACGGAATAGTGATAATATATAGTGCTGGATAACATAAATTCCCAGGCATATAAAACCATGTCTTGTTCACTGCTCTCGCTTCTTATCACTCTCCTCTCGATCTTCTCAGCCTCCCCTCGCTTCAATCTCTTGATGCACAGACTAATGCAACAGGCACAGCTATATATCATTATCCCTATGATAATGATATCTGCGATTGCACCAGCAACCATAAAAAACAACACTATCCACGCCCTGCAGGTAGGTCAAAAAGAGATTACATCAACTCGTATCAAACAGGAAAAGAAGAAGAAGAAATAATCTGTATATGTGTATGTGTATGTTTGGTACGGTACTTTACAAGCAAATCTCAAGCGGCTTTGGTCGCCTGAATTTCTCCTGAAGATCCTCGTCACACCAGTCAGTAGCTTCCCTGAGACGACTCCTAGCCTCGGCTATTGCATCAAAAAGCTTCTGTCACTACACCACGGTTTAGTTTTAGGGGCACTTTGGTTGGAGCATTTTTCAAAATGCCCCAAAAGCTAATAATTAGTGGCATTTTAGCAAAGTGCCACTAAATGGCATAGCTTTAGGGGCACTTTGATGAAATGTCCCTAAATGTCATAGTTTTAGGGGCACTTTGATGAAATGCTCCACCTCGAGCCTCTACCTGAGCTCTCACTCCACCACGGCCTCCCTCTGCTGCTGCCTACCGCAACCTCGACGCCGGCGGGATGGCTCTCAAATAGGAGCAACCACGGCGTCGCCGGTCTAGTGCCCCACAGTGCTGCTGGTGCTACGGTGGTCAAGGTGTGGTGCGGTGCTGCTATTGCCAACGGGACGGCACTGGTGCCGTCACCGCAACCTCGGCGACAACTCCTAGAACTGCTTCCTCTACTACACCTACTCCAACCCCTCCAAGCTCTGCTACGGTTGCTACTACCCAAGGTGAGTTCTCTGCTGTGACCGGCTAGTGAGCCGATGAACTACTGGTCTTAGGTCTTGTTTGGGGATGTACTAGCTTAGGATTTAGGTCTAGAGTTTTAACTCAAGAAAATCTTCAGTTAGGTCCAGAGTGCTGTGCTGTGTGTGATGCTCCTGTTTGGATGATTTATTCATCCAAGCCTCTGTCATACTTGTGACTTGTGGACACTTAAGTCTGACGAAACTGAATATCTATTCTACACTGTTAACTGAAGAAATACCTTTTTTATGGTAATATTCCTGTCAATTAACTTCAGAGAGAGAATCTAGATAATTTTCTTATCTAGATGGTGTTGTGGATGCTTGCCACGAATTTTAGATGATTTGCTTGTTTATTTGGGCGATTTAATTGTTTCTGGACAGCACCAAGTAGCTGTCCAGTAGTAGATATAATCTGGAGTTTATTTTAGATGCATTACCAGATGATTTACTCATCTAGTAGTTGTTTTAATTAATAATTAGCTTGCTGACTTTGATTTACAGATGGTTTAGCGTGTTCTTATGCTGTAGGTGAAGGTGCTGAAGAAGGACAACGTCGTCGCCATGGCCAAGAGTATGGTCTCCGTTCTGGTTCATGCTTACCCTGCCTTGCATTATACTGTTTTGATAGTACTAGATATGATATATTCAGAAACTTAAGTGGAGAGATAGTCACCATCTGTATATATATATAGTTAGGCCACTAACATGGCATCATATTATTTTGTTGATGAATGGCTAGCTGGAGTCGACTCGTCTAAATTGACATCCAGAACAAGTAATTTTAATTCACATGACATGCTCACTAATTTAATGCTAGCTGGCAGCTAGCGCAACAGGTGTAGATGGTAGTGCTTATAGCTTGAGATACCATACTGATCAGACCTCAAGTCAATGGCTTGAACCAATACAAATAGAAATGTCAGTACAATTTCCCTTTGTGATATCTCTTTTTTGCTCTTGTATTTCAAGCAGCCTGGACGTGTATTATTCTTCAGTTGCATATGAAGATCGGTTTACACACATTGCACTAGCTTACGAGTGTAGCTTTTAGTTGGCCTTTTTCTGTGAAATGTGTGGTTCACAGTTCGTTGTCTGGTTGCTTGAATGCTAGTACCATATGCAAATCTGCATGACTTATAGATATATTTGCCCTCTTTATGTTTATTTGTGCAAAAACATGAACGCAGTGAGTTTGGCATCTTCTACTCATTTAACATTTTAATCTTTTTCTGATATTTTAGGAATTAATAATGAATTAATTGCATTTCTTGTTGTGAACAGAGCAGAATGGAGTAACCATTGTCTTAAAACCTGTGGTGTTGGGGGTTGTGAGGTGGCGACCGTAGTCACCTTCGTGCTTCTACCTCCACTGGTCTTGCGTCAGCTCAACCTTGCTGAGGCCCAGCTGCTTTGCCTTCTTCAACTACAACTACGGTGAGTTGCTCCATGTGGTCATGAGTTCCTTACTTCGTAGTAACTACATAAGTTGTTGCTGACTGAACCATTTTTCTTTGGTGATATGCATCACATAAGTGGATCTGAGCTTTGTTTGGAGTAGTTGATGATATTCTGATGCAACCTGCATGTAGGGTTGCTGATTGACCATATTCGCATACTAGTATAACATCCACAAATACAAGAATTTGGATCTGATCTGGTATGGCTGCACGATTTTTTCCTTGTGGGTGTCAAATTCAGTTCTGGCAGGAGGATGCAACCGTTGCTATGTATCATTCCTCTGCAGTGTATGTTGTTGCCAAATGCTAGGAATATCCTCTGTCCTGACCTATGTTTGCATACATATAGATACTCTGCTGCCAACAATTTATTTGCCTAGACCACTAGCTATTGGCTGCCTGGTATATATGGCCCTTGTGTTTTTCAACTTGATACTTTGTCCGTCTAGTGCTTGAGGTGCTATCCTAGGGGTTCTAGTGCTGCTCTGGTTCATCCAGATGATGAAATAGCTCATGTTCGTGATGCTGATTTAGTGGTGCTCTCTGTGGTGGTCTTAACTAAATATTTAATGTTTGAGCTGGGTTGGTGGTCATGTGTCGTTCTTTTTACTGGCCATATTTTTGTTTCGACTGAAAACGGTGGCTTCCATTCAAATGCTTTGTGGTTAGCTTTGACAGTAGGAAGTATACTTGATGGTCTCCAATTAATGGCTACATACACTTCTACACTTTATGAATTTTCTGTTACAAACTAAATTCTTATGTTCTCTTTTCAATTATAATATGTGTACCTCTTAGTGCTCCTGATCATGCTGGCAGTGCTATGCACAAGTACTAGTTCTAGATGCAACCTATTTCAAACAAGGTGTTTACATCTCTAAAGGTCATGTTATGCTTGAGTCTGCTCAAATGTATCTGTGTATGTGTGGTGCTATAGTGTTGAGGATGTATGTAATCATACCTGGATTAAGTTCTATGTTTCCAACGATAATATGTTCCATGCAGCCTAGTTTCGGCCCATTTGCCATTTACAAGTGATATTGTGGTAATGCTTAGTCTAAATAAGATCACCTTTCTAGAAAAGTGATATCTAGACAGTATCATTGTTGGCAGGATGCCCAACCTACTGAACCCTTCTAAATAATAGGTAGTGTGTGTGGCAAGCTGTTCCATGTGCTTTTCTCTAATCTAAATAATCACACTATGTGTGATATATTTTTATGTTTCCTTTGCATCTACTTAGCAGGTGACTTCTTATAACTATCTATTTTTCTTTACTACGTAACCATTTCATCAGTTTTGTGTTGTTAAACATCTTATACTACTGATAATTTTCATCAGTTTTCCTCCCCCGTCGATGCTCTGATTGTTATGCTGGCTATAGAGTTATCATGCACTAGTTATTTATGGCCTGGTTAACTTTAGTTGCTACTGTGTGCTTGATTTGATGTTATGTTAAATGTACAATGGGTGCATCTATGTCCTACACATACATGCTTGGATTGATAAATATGCTCCTGGTGTTAGTGTTGTGAATGGTGTGATCCTCGAATGCTTCCTAAAGCATGATTTGGTTTAATTATATTTCATAGCATTTCTGATAATTACTTGACGATATATTTTCTTGTATAAATTATGCAATGAAATAGTTTGATCCATTACGTATTACTTGTTGTTATTGTGGTCTGGGTTAGGCTTTAGGATGCAAATTCTGATGAGCTCAGGTCTGTTAGTACAATATTGTCCAAGTGGGCTCATGCATTTTCCCCTGTTGTGGTATAGGCTGCTGATAACCCACAAGTATAGGGGGTGTATCGTAGTACTTTCGATAAATAAGAGTGTCGAACCCAACGAGGAGCAGAAGGTGTTGACAAGCGGTTTTGATGAAGGATTCACTGTAAATGCTCTCAGACAAGTTTTTAGGAGTTTTTGATATGACAGATAAATAAAGTACAAGTAAATAAAATGCAGTAGTAATAGTTGCAGCGAGTGGCCCAATCCTTTCTACAGCAAAGGACAAGCCGGTTGTTGTACTTATAATGACCAAACGTTCTTGAGGACACACGGGTATTGTCAAGTGCTTTCGCTTCATATAGTTGATTAATCTTCATTGTTTTGATAAGTGTTGTGTGGGTGAACCTATGCTAATGCACCGCCCTTCCTAGGACTAATACATACTTGTGATTATACCCCTTGCAAGCATCCGCAAATACAAGAAAGTAATTAAGTTAAACTAACCACAGCCTTAAACTTTGAGATCCTGCTATCCCTCATGCATCGATATACCAACGGGTGTTCAGGTTTCTGTCACTCCGGCAACCCCACAATTGGCAAACGAATACACAATGCATTCCCCTAGGCCCATAAAGGTGAAGTATCATGTAGTCGACGTTCACATGACACCACTAGAAGAATAACACCACAACTTAAGCATCAAACCATTAAATATTACTCAACATAGTTCACTACTAACATCAAGACTTCTCCCATGTCCTCAAGAACTAAACGAACTACTCACAAGACATCATACGGAACATGATCAGAGGTGATATGATGATGAATAACAATCTGAACATAAACCTTAGTCCAATGGTTTCACCCAATAGCATCAATAACAAGAGTAATCAACACCGGGAGAGTTTCCCCTATGAAATAGACAAGATTCAGCCCTAGATGTTACAACGGAGACGGGGTGCAGCGGCGGTGATGATGGTGTTGGCGGTGGAGATGATGATGATGATGATCCCGATGAAGTCCAGCTCGATGACGGTGATGATGGCGACGATTTCCCCCTCCGGGAGGGAATTTCCCCCGGCAGATTTCTTCCTGCAGGGGAGCTTTTCGCTCTCTGGTGTTTTCCGCCTCGTGGAGGCGGCGGAATATTTCGATGGCCCTCCTCGTGTGTTAGGGTTCCGAGGGGGTCAAGTACGCGAAGGGGGAACGGCTGAGGTGGGCCAGGGCCCCCAAACCACCTGTCGGCGCGGCAGGGGGCCCCACCGCGCCAAGGGTGAGGAGGGCCCACCATGGCCCATCTCAGCTCCCCTTTTGGCCTCCTCCATCTTCTGGTAAAATAGGAACTTCCATATGTCTCCTTCGATTTATTGATCTTCAGAAATAGTGCATCTCGACGGTGCTTTTTCCAGCAGAATCCTGACTCCGGTGTCCAATTCTCCATTATTCATCAAACATGCAAAATAGGTAAAATAACATAAGTAACACTTCTAAATATGAAATATATCGATGAATAGCAGTAAATTATGATATAAAATAGTGATGCAAAATGGACGTATCAACCCCCCCAAGCTTAGACCTCGCTTGTCCCCAAGCGAAAACTGAGCTCAGTAAACATGACCACAAGTTTATGGAGCAAAGTGTCGATAAATAAAATACGGACAAGAAGCATCACATTCATTGATACACAAGTCATTCTAGACAGCAACTTCCCTTCATATAATCTAACTTGAAATAAGTAAAGGGAACCACGATGAAGTGCATAAAGAGAACCATGATTGGTGAAGGCAAACTTAAACTCTTGGTCAGAGAACAATTAACAGATCATACTTATCTTTCGAGAAGAGTCTTTATATCAGAGCTTATATAGCAGAACTTACATGCCTTAATCATAACAGTCTCCTTACAGTCATTGATAACTTTCAAAGTTATATTCATTCGGATAAAAGCTATTGTGCGAAACAAGGAAATGAGAGATATGATTAGAAGTATCAACACATATAACTAATTGGATCTCAACAACTCAAATGCTTGCTTGAGATAGAGAGGAATGGGTTTACTGACTCAACAATAATGTAAAAGATAGGCCCTTCGCAGAGGGAAGCAGGGATTAAATCATGTGCTAGAGCTTTTAAGTTTTGCAAAGCATATAGAGAGTATGAAAATAGTTGTTTGAGCTATGTATGTCGTTGTAGTAAAGTGAACACTAACCCCTTGTCAACCAGACTTTCAAGAGCGGCTCCCATGAAGGACGTTATCTCTACCAGCAAGGTAGATCATCCCTCTTCTCTTTTGTTTACACATGTATTTTAGTTTCTTTATAGTTGACACTCCTCCCAACCTTTTGCTTACACAAGCCATGGCTAACCGAATCCTCGGGTGCCTTCCAACATTCACATACCATGGAGGAGTGTCTATTTGCAAATTAAGTTGCTTACTGATAAATCAGGGCAAAACATGTGAAGAGAATTATTAATGAAAGTTGTAGTTAATTGGGACTGGGCACCCCATTTGCCAGCTCTTTTTGCAAATTGTTGGATAAGCGGTGTATATGCCACTAGTCCATTGGTGAAAGTCTGTTTGACAAAAGTGCTAGAGAAACTCTACAGAACCCTCATGAGCTAATAAACAGTGACACAAAACTAGGAGTAATAAGTTTTGAATAATTTAAAGGTAGCACATGAAGTATTTACTTGGAATGGCGCAAAATACCATATAGTAGGAAGTTATGGTGGACTCGAATGGCAATGGTTTGGCTCAAGGTTTGGATGTATGAGAAGCATTCCCTCTCGATACAGGTCTTTGGCTAGCAAGGTTATGTAGCAAGCATAAGAGTTGAGGGATACAAACAATTATACAAGTGATAAGAATAATCATGCAATCTTCCTTAGAAGCACAAATAGTTTAACTTAAGAATACTAAGCTTATGAGCACAAAGAAAGAAAGATCATGGAATAATATATTTGCATGCACTCCCTCTCTCTACTTAAGTCTCAAAGTATTGTCTACTACTGACCAATGCTAAGTTTGCCAAAACCAAAAAGATTAACTTGGTGCTCTAAAAAGTGATCCCTATACTAACAACAAGGTTATCAATATGAAAGAGAATTGCAAGCTAAAATAAAGTATGCAGAAAGTAAATGATAAAACTTCTCATTAATATTTCATAACGGCAACTCACACCAAGGGATACATAGATAACCAACTAAAAGAGAGATACTTCCACATTGCAAACCATCATATAAGATAACTTCCCTACTCACGATATGACTTTATGGAAAAGTAAAAGGTAAAGATAATGATGTGATACCGCGGCACTCCCCCAAGCTTGGAACAAACCAAGGGGATGCCAATACTTATGATGAATTACTCCTTCGGTGGTGGTGGCGGTATGACTTGGATTGGAGTAAGAAACCGTTCCAGCATTCGGCGGAGTCTGATATTCTCTTCCTGGAGTATTTCCACCTCCCTCCGCAGGGCTCGGTATTGATCACAGAACTCATCTGTAACTCGAAGTACTTCCGTCACTGCCGGAAAAGAGCTGTAGTCCGGAATAGGTGGTATTGCTCCCTGCAGGTTATGAGAAAAAGCACGTTGAGCGTTAACCGATCCCACAAAGGTGGGCTTCCTGACTGCAGGCTGTTCTCCCTTTGTTGACGGCATCCCCTTTACTTCCTTCATGCGCTTTCATCTTTGCTCTTGACTTCCTCCTTCAGCTTGGGGTCTTGAGTCTCGTCTTCCAAAGGCTCCTTGCCCTTGTTGTTGTTGTTGGAGACCATGGCGCTTCTAAATCTGAAAACAATATCTGGACAGAAACAGCTCGAAACGAAACACGATGAAAAGGCGAGATACGAACCTCGGGGGTTCGGGTGAGTTATATAGCAAAAAGTTTTACAACATAAGGAAGGTACAGGAGGAAACCTGATCGGAGACGAGCTCCGGGGTGCTCAAACCACCAGGCGGCGCGGCTGGGGGCCCACCGCGCCGACCTATGGTTTGGGCACCACGGGTGCCGTCTCCCATCCGGTTCGGTCTCTTATTTTTCCATATTTAATAAAAACGACGAAAATATCTTCTAGAAAGTTATTCGCGAAACTTTTCTTACCGAAACTGTTACCTATTCGAATCGAATTCTGCAGTCCCAGAAAAATGTTCTTCAATGAAAGTTTCCGGAGTCACCACTTTAATTGTATCAACCTCTTCATTAATAGAATCTCCAGAAATATAATGCTTGAGTCTTTGACCATTTACCACTTGTGTAGAGTTATCTTTCAATGAAGCAATTTTTATTGCACCTGAACGATACACCTCCACAATAACAAATGGTCCTTCCCATTTTGAGAGTAACTTTCCTGCAAAAAATCTGAGACGAGACCTATACAATAGAACTTTCTCACCAACATTAAATTCTCTTTTAAGAATTCTCCTATCATGCCATCTCTTAACTTTTTCTTTAAAGAGTCTAGCATTTTCATAAGCCTCACTTCTCCATTCATCTAAAGAACTTAAGTGCAACAACCTTTTCTCACCGGCAAGTTTAAAATCTCTATTAAGTTCTCTCACTGCCCAATAAGCTTTGTGTTCTAATTCTAAAGGCAAGTGACAAGCTTTACCATAAACCATTTTATAAGGAGACATGCCCATGGGGTTCTTATAAGCAGTTCTATAAGCCCATAAAGCATCATTTAACTTACTAGCCCAATTTTTTCTAGATTTATTAACAGTCTTTTGCAAGATAGATTTAATCTCCCTATTTGACAATTCTACTTGTCCACTAGTTTGAGGATGATAGGCTGAAGCAATTCTATGATTAACACCATATTTAGCAAGAGTCTTTCTAAAACCACCATGGATAAAATGAGAACCTCCATCAGTCATAAGATATCTAGGTACACCAAACCTAGGAAAAATGACATCTTGAAGCATTTTTAAAGAGGTCTCACCATCAGCACTTTTAGTAGGTATAGCTTCTACCCATTTAGTGACATAATCAACAGCAACAAGTATATGAGTATTACCTTGTGAAGAAGGAAAAGGACCCATGAAGTCGAATCCCCAACAATCAAATGGTTCAATAACAAGAGAATAACTCATAGGCATTTCATTGCGTCTAGAGATATTACCAACCCTTTGACATTCATCACAAGATAAAATAAACTTTCTTGCATCCTTAAAGAGGGTAGGCCAATAAAAACCTGATTGTAGAACTTTCTGCGCAGTTCTATCTCCAGCGTGATGCCCTCCATAAGCACTTCCATGGCATTTCCTCAGTATTTCCTGTTGTTCATATTCAGGAACACATCTTCGCATAATACCATCGACTCCTTCTTTATATAAGTGTGGGTCATCCCAAAAGTAATGCCGCAAGTCATAAAAGAATTTCCTTCTTTGCTGAGCTGAAAAGGTTGGAGGCAAGTACTTGGAAACAATAAAGTTAGCATAATCAGCATACCAAGGACTATCTCGCGAACTTACACTTATTGCAGCCAATTGTTCATTTGGAAAGCTATCATTAACAGGAATAGGATCATAAGGAATGCTTTCCAATCTAGACAAATTATCAGCAACAGGATTTTCAGCACCTTTTCTATCTATGATATGCAAATCAAATTCTTGCAAAAGAAGTACCCATCTAATAAGCCTTGGCTTAGCATCTTTCTTTTCCATAAGGTATCTAATTGCAGCATGATCAGTATGAATAGTGACTTTCGAATCAACTATGTAGGGTCGAAATTTGTCACAAGCAAAAACTACAGCTAGAAATTCTTTTTCAGTAGTGGCATAATTCTTTTGAGCAGAATCAAGAGTTTTACTAGCATAATGAATAACATTTAACTTTTTATCTACTCGCTGCCCAAGAACAGCGCCTACAGCATAATCACTAGCATCACACATAATTTCAAAAGGTAAATTCCAATCAGGTGGTTCAACTACAGGAGCGGTGATTAAAGCCTTTTTCAAAGTTTCAAAAGCTTCCTTACAATCATCATCAAAAACAAAGGGTACATCTTTTTGAAGAAGATTAGTAAGAGGCTTGGAAATTTTAGAGAAATCTTTAATAAACCTCCTATAAAAACCAGCATGACCAAGAATACTACGAATACCTTTAACATCTTTGGGACAAGGCATCTTTTCAATTGCCTCCACTTTAGCTCGATCAACTTCAATACCTCTTTCAGAAATTTTGTGTCCAAGAACAATTCCTTCATTAACCATAAAGTGGCATTTCTCCCAATTAAGAACAAGGCTAGTTTCTTCACATCTCTGCAAAACTTTGTCAAGGTTGTGCAAACAATTATCAAAGGAAGTTCCATAGACGGAGAAATCGTCCATGAAGACTTCCACAATTTCCTCACAAAAGCCATGAAAAATAGCAGACATGCATCTTTGAAAAGTAGCAGGAGCATTACATAAACCAAAAGGCATACGTCTATAAGCATAAGTTCCATAAGGACAAGTAAAAGTAGTTTTCTCTTGATCTTGCGCTCTCACAGCAATTTGAGAAAACCCAGAATACCCATCAAGGAAACAAAAGTGAGTTTTCTTGGACAACCTCTCAAGCATTTGATCAATAAAAGGCAAAGGATAATGATCTTTCTTAGTTACTTTGTTAACCTTTCTAAAATCAATGCACATCTATAACCAACTACTACTCTTTGAGGAATTAGTTCATCATTTTCATTAGGAACAACGGTAATTCCTCCTTTCTTAGGAACACAGTGCACAGGACTTACCCATCTACTATCAGCAATAGGATAAATAATACCAGCTTCAAGAAGTTTTAATACCTCATTTCTTACCACTTCTTTCATCTTGGGTATTAAACGACGCTGATGCTCAACAACAGGCTTTGCATCAGGTTCCATGTTGATGGCGTGCTGACATATAGTAGGAGAAATTCCCTTCAGGTCATCAAGAGTATATCCCATAGCTCCGCGGTGTTTCCTCAACACTCCCAATAACCTTTCCTCCTCTGTACCTGAAAGTTTAGAGCTGATAATAACAGGATATATTTTCTTATCATCAATATAAGCATATTTAAGATTATCAGGCAGAGGTTTCAAATCAAAAACAGGATCCTCCTTGGGTGGCATTGTGGTACCCAAATCTTCCACAGGTAAATTGTGTTTGAGCATAGGTTGACGAAGGAATACTTCATCAAGCTCATTCCTTTCTTCCCTGAAGTTCTCACTTTCATGATTCTCCATATGTTGCTGCAAAGCATTGTTAGGAGCAAGAACAATAGATGCAAGTTGAGCAATTTCAAAATCCTCACTAGGCAATTCAGTTTCATAAGGTGCTTTAGCAAATTTAGAGAAATTGAATTCATAAGATTCACCAGCAAATTTAGTAAAGATTTTCTCTTTCTTACAATCTATAACAGCACCACAAGTATTCAGAAAAGGTCTACCAAAAATAATAGGACAACTATCATTGGCAGCCGACCCAAGTACAAGAAAATCAGCAGGGTATTTAGTCTTACCACAAAGGACTTCGACATCTCTAATGATACCAATTGGAGAGATAGTTTCCCTATTAGCAAGCTGAATAACCACATCAATCTCTTCAAGTTTACAAGGAGCAATTTCGTGCATAATTTCCCTGTAAAGCTCATAAGGAATAGCACTAGAACTTGCACCAATATCACATAAACCATAATAGCAATGATCACCTATCCCAACAGAAAGCACAGGAACACTAGACTTCCTAGAACTTTTAGGATGTGAGACAATATTAGAAGCATCCTCACAAAAGATAATGTGTCTATCTTCTAAATTTTCAGTGACAAGATCTTTAACCAATGCTACAACAGGTTCAACAGTTATTTGCTCATCAGGTTTGGTAGTTTTCTTATTACTTTTACTAACAACACCAGTTATGATAGTATGTTCCTTAATCTTATTAGGAAAAGGAACTTTTTCAATATAAGGTTCTGGAATAATGCGATCAGCAACATTAACCTCAACACCTTTAGATATATGAGAAACAGATTCATCTTTATATGGTTCATGATAATTTTTAAAACCCTCCTTCGGCAAACCGAAATAGGAAGCAAAGGCTTTATAAAAGTTTGCAACAATTTGAGAGTCAAGACCATAAGTAGTGCTAATTTTGCGATAATCATCAGTATCCATAAATTTTTAACACACTCAAAGTCATAGCTTATACCTGACTCCCTACCTTTGTCATTCTCCCATCCTTCAGTGTTCTCCTGAATCCGATCAAGAAGGTCCCACTTAAACTCTTCTTTATTACGAGTGAACGATCCAGCACAAGTGGTATCCAATAGAGTTTTATCTTGAAAGGAGAGTCTTGCATAAAAGTTATCAATAACAATATTACCAGGAAGCTCATGAATGGGACATTTGAGCATTAATGCCTTCAATCTCCCCCACGCTTGAGCGATACTCTCTCCATCATAGGGCCAGAAGTTATATATGAGGTTCCGATCCTTATGAATCTCACTTGGAGGATAGAATTTGGAGTAAAAGAGAGGTACAATTTCCTCCCATCCAAGAGAATACCCATTCTTCAGCAGTTTATACCAATGTGCAGCTTTACCAGACAGTGATAGAGAGAATAATTTCTTCTTAACTTCTCCCATCGAGATACCTGCACACTTAAATAACTCGCACAATTCATGCAGAAATAACAAATGATCTCCAGGATGGACAGTTCCATCTCCTGCATAGCGGTTATTTGTGACACGTTCAACAATTTTCATAGGAATTTTGAACGGTATTACCTGCTCATCTGCGCCTCCTCTACTACCTTAGCAGTGGTAGTTGTTTTCCCAAATAGGAATTCAAGAGAAGACCCCTCCATAATGAGATATAGCAGCAGGCAAAAATAAAAACAGCACGTACAATAAATGTTTCCCTTACCAATTCCACTTACCAATAGCGCTACACTCCCCGGCAACGGCGCCAGAAAATAGTCTTGATAACCCACAAGTATAGGGGGTGTATCGTAGTACTTTCGATAAATAAGAGTGTCGAACCCAACGAGGAGCAGAAGGTGTTGACAAGCGGTTTTGATGAAGGATTCACTGTAAATGCTCTCAGACAAGTTTTTAGGAGTTTTTGATATGACAGATAAATAAAGTACAAGTAAATAAAATGCAGTAGTAATAGTTGCAGCGAGTGGCCCAATCCTTTCTACAGCAAAGGACAAGCCGGTTGTTGTACTTATAATGACCAAACGTTCTTGAGGACACACGGGATATTGTCAAGTGCTTTCGCTTCATATAGTTGATTAATCTTCATTGTTTTGATAAGTGTTGTGTGGGTGAACCTATGCTAATGCACCGCCCTTCCTAGGACTAATACATACTTGTGATTATACCCCTTGCAAGCATCCGCAAATACAAGAAAGTAATTAAGTTAAACTAACCACAGCCTTAAACTTTGAGATCCTGCTATCCCTCATGCATCGATATACCAACGGGTGTTCAGGTTTCTGTCACTCCGGCAACCCCACAATTGGCAAACGAATACACAATGCATTCCCCTAGGCCCATAAAGGTGAAGTATCATGTAGTCGACGTTCACATGACACCACTAGAAGAATAACACCACAACTTAAGCATCAAACCATTAAATATTACTCAACATAGTTCACTACTAACATCAAGACTTCTCCCATGTCCTCAAGAACTAAACGAACTACTCACAAGACATCATACGGAACATGATCAGAGGTGATATGATGATGAATAACAATCTGAACATAAACCTTAGTCCAATGGTTTCACCCAATAGCATCAATAACAAGAGTAATCAACACCGGGAGAGTTTCCCCTATGAAATAGACAAGATTCAGCCCTAGATGTTACAACGGAGACGGGGTGCAGCGGCGGTGATGATGGTGTTGGCGGTGGAGATGATGATGATGATGATCCCGATGAAGTCCAGCTCGATGACGGTGATGATGGCGACGATTTCCCCCTCCGGGAGGGAATTTCCCCCGGCAGATTTCTTCCTGCAGGGGAGCTTTTCGCTCTCTGGTGTTTTCCGCCTCGTGGAGGCGGCGGAATATTTCGATGGCCTCCTCGTGTGTTAGGGTTCGAGGGGGTCAAGTACGCGAAGGGGGAACGGCTGAGGTGGGCCAGGGCCCCCAAACCACCTGTCGGCGCGGCAGGGGGCCCCACCGCGCCAAGGGGTGAGGAGGGCCCACCATGGCCCATCTCAGCTCCCCTTTTGGCCTCCTCCATCTTCTGGTAAAATAGGAACTTCCATATGTCTCCTTCGATTTATTGATCTTCAGAAATAGTGCATCTCGACGGTGCTTTTTCCAGCAGAATCCTGACTCCGGTGTCCAATTCTCCATTATTCATCAAACATGCAAAATAGGTAAAATAACATAAGTAACACTTCTAAATATGAAATATATCGATGAATAGCAGTAAATTATGATATAAAATAGTGATGCAAAATGGACGTATCAGCTGCAGGCGAGGCTCTTTGAGGCTGGGCAAGCTTGCTCTATATCGTGGTGCTGGGCCTGCTATCCAGCAGACGAGGTTGGTTCTTAACGGTACTATTTGCCGATTTCTATATTCTTTCCAGTAAAGTTTGCAACTTACTTTCACTCTATGACATTACTCGCTCAGTATGGCAATACACTACTATATTAAATTCTGTTACATAATCATGCGCAGTACGTACTGTCAGTAAATTAGTCTTCCTAAGCAAAAGAAATAATGCTTCTGTCAAAAGAAAGTTTTTTGTTGTTTTGCTGCGCAAATACTTAACTAAAATAGCAAACAATAGCGGCAGGATTGTTGTTGCTTCCCATGAACATTTTCTTAAGTTTCTGTAGATCTTATGCTGCACAACCTTTATAGTTTGCCCAGACTGTATGCCCTCCTCTTTCTGGATCTGCCTTGAACCCTGGTTTCGACCACATGAGGGCGAGCTGGAGGCGCTATAGAAGGGTGTGGAGCCGGCGTGGGGCAAGCTGCTTGTCCCGCTCGAGCACATTGTCGACAGGCTCAACGTTGTTTTGGAACATCGGCGACCACCTCAAGGCTGTCAAGGACTCCGCCAACCTCTGTGTCGCCTTCAAGCAGGGGAATCTACATGGTTTGGCTTATGTGGAAAGTACTCATTTGTTTTCTGCCAGCAAAGTGTAGTTTAGCATAAGATCTACCCCTGAGTTTCGTTTGGTTAATTTCTTGTACCTGCTATAAAATATGGCTGTAAATTGTGATATACAGATATGGAATATGTGATTTTCAATCATTTGCCAATGGCTCATGAGTATGTTGTTATTGTACCAAATTTGTGTCATCTGAAATGGTTTCTGAAATTTATATGCACTGTTGAATCATTTGTTGAAATTTATATGCAATGAAATCATTTATTTTCTAAAATAATATTTGGGGCAATTTTTTAGTTTACCTATAATTTAATTAGAGGCAGATTCTCAATATGCCCCTAAATGTATTTAGAGGCACTTTGAGAAAGTGCCCCAATAAGTGCCTCAAAATGTATTTGGGGCATTTGAGTAAGTGCCCCAATAGGTATTAGGGGCAAATTTCAAGATGCCTCTAATAACTACATACTGGGGCACTTTTTGTGGCACTTTTGAAAGTGCCCCAATATCCTTTACCGTCATAACCGTCCGTTGCACTTATATAAAGTGCCACAAAAACAATTTGAAGCAGAAAATTGACATTTTGGTGCCCCAAAAGCTCTACCGTGATGTAGTGTGTTGCGTCCGCCAGTCAGTAGCTGCCTCGAGACTCCTCTTACCCTTGGCTATCCCATCACACAGCTGTCGTTGCTTGCGCTGGATGTCACGCGTGATGTCCTAAGGAGCATGCTGGATACACAAGATCATTAATTTAATTATACATCATTAGTTAACTGTTAATGGATTGGTAATAACAAGGTCTGAAACAAATGAGCAGTGTCATACATATACATACACGGTCAAGGATACGAATAAACAGTATCAAAACAGCATCCAGCGATATGTTAAACATTTAATGTGTTTCTATTTACTAGTGATCAAAACATTTGAGGAAGCAACTTTCTTTTTCCTGCTGCAATTTAACATGTTAAACATTTAATGTGTTTCTATTTGCTAGTGATCAAAACATTTGAGTAAGCAACTATCTCTTTCCTGCTGCAATTTAACATGTTTGGTTGCTAATTACGGGATGGATTACTTGGAAGATTTCACAAGTGTCTTCTTGGACTAGCGTGGTTACGAAACAAATTATTGAATATTTACACAGCAGAAGATATAGCAGAAAATCATGCAAGATAAAACGATGTAAATTTTTGGTTAAGATCGACCTGCTCGGTCTTCCCGAAAGAGAAGGCCTAATTTTACATAGCGGATTCATAAGTGTGCAGCCACCCTCACTTATTTAAAAAATTGGCTCACTAGAGTCTGTCGGGTGCGGCGGTGGCGCTTGCTCGTAGTCGGAGGCGAGGTCGATGAAGACCTTGTCCTGCGCCTCGGCTTCACGTCACCACTCGTCCGCCTCTCCTGCACCGCACGCTCGCCTGCGACCCCTTGTTCTAAGAAGGGTCCGGGGCATCTGTTTCCTCGTCCCGGCGGCGGCGCTTCCTCTGGTCTTCATCCTCCCGCTCTTTGCGTGCAGAGCATGACAGTGATGGTGTCGGTGGAGGAGTTATCGATGAAGTCCTCCAGCCCGATGGTGGAGGTGAATGCCGCCAGGTCGTAGCCCTCGATCGGGAGCTCCTCCTCTGCCTTCCTCTTTGGTGTGCACATTCCCGCGTCGGAGGAGCTCCCGGCCTCAAGCGATTCGCCACGCGGCGGCGTCCGGTTGTAGTTGGTGTATCGGCGCGCCGCTCGGTTCCGAGCGTCGTCGCAGGCGACGAGCCTCTTCTGCTCCTTGTTGGAGCTGCTGTTGTCGTCGTCGTCGTCGTCGTCGTCGCGTGAGGTCGGGAACGGCAGACCTGGCCGTCCCCGCGTCCGATTCAGGTACCACACGACCACATGGTGCTGCGGCTACGGATTTGGTCGCCGGTGGCGAGTGCGTGTGGTGGATTTGGTTGGAGGTGGCGGAGGGTCTTGGGTCGTGGCATGTGTCGAGCCCTCCGCGCGATAGAAATTGGGGCCTCGGGGTTTGATTGACAGGGCAATATAAAATGTTTACGTGTCGGGCCTGCAATACGGGCCTGATCTGGAATTCTGGACCAAAAATGGGCTCAACCCGTATAGTCAACGGGAAAATACAGTTATGCCAGTTTTAAGGGTGTGCTAGAGATGCTCTTAGGCCTCTTCCAATGCAGGCTCCTTGATTGGTACTACCATAGATAATTGATGAAAAAAGAGAGAATAGTAGTATGTAGCACGACGTCGTTTACAACCGATGCATTGGCACCGGCCTTACACATGTTCCGTGCGGACATGTCAAATTCCGTAGAAAAAACAAGAAAAAAGAATACTTTTTCTTTTGGGCACATCATATCTCGTTAGTTCATAAAAGGTTGATGGCACATGGAAGACACAAATGCTTGTCAAAGTATTTTCACAATTATAATTTTTTCTTTGTTTAGTGTTTCTAATATTCATCCGGGTGCAAAATGCTCTCAGAAGCCAAAACATTATTCCTATTTACTAGAAGCTTCAAGTATTGTCCACATGCCACCTAGGCCTCAAGTTTACTGCAAAATAAATTGACAACCAGTGAAGGAATTAAAAAATACTAAACAAGGTACATAGAGCACCAAAGATACATAGCCTCAACTACCACATATATATTATAATACATTAGGCGATCCATTGTCTATGTCTCAACATACATAAAGTTTCCTGCCCATTCTTTATACTCCCTCCGTTTCAACTTAATTGGCGCGAAATTAGTATATAATTACACTAAATATGCGTTAATTATTTGGGAGCGTAGGGAGTAATAAAAAACTCTTTGAATCGCATTGATCACCTCAAATGATCAACGTGTATACATCTCTTACTAGATATCCAAAATACCTCAACTTTTCGGTTAGCAAATTCTGAGATTTTAAAGAAAACTTGCCGATAAATGGTCAACCGATAAAATCGATAAATCGGCCGATTAGTTAACGAGAAGCGATATCCCGAATAGGACCTTATATATGTCGATTGTGTGCTTTTCAGGTGCAGTAGCTTCCCGTCACCCACCACCGCCCATCCCGTCGTTGCGGGGCTTCTTCTCCAGCTGAGAACCGGCCGCCTCGGTGCCCTGTTCTGCTGCCCCCTGGAGAGTGTCGCCGACCTTCTGCGGTGATCGATCACGCTTCGAGGGTATAACTATTTCGCCTCTCTTGTAGTCTAACTGCATAGTATTTTTTTGTCTAGATCATTGTGCAAGTTGTGTAACCCTAGGCGTCTCCCGTCCGAAAGGGTTACAAATTTATAAATATGCAGGATTGTCCGTTTCTGCATCTTTATAACCGTAACTCTTTCGGATTGTCCACGTTTTTGGATAGCCCGAGTATGTGTAGATCGTGTCGTGTTGCATGTTCTACCCCGTCCTGAGACGGAATTTCAGCATCACCTCCCCGTTGTTCTTCGGATGCACACCCTCTCGGCTTGACAAGCTCGAGACGCGTATTCTGAAGAACTGCGGGAAGGTGCTGCCGAAATTTCGTCTCGGGACGGGGTAGAACATGGAACACGACTCGATCTACACATACTCGGGTGGGATTAGGACCCTACCTATTAAAAGTGTAGGTCAACCCTTGCATGCTGTAAAAGATAAAATTTGGCTATAATTAATTTGACGACATTGATTAATTTTATTATTACTTGCTGCATATGAAATGCGTGTCCTTTGTCGTGAAAAGAGCAGAAGACGATGGCTCATCGTTCGGACCGTGAGTGGATGTACACTGTCGCCAAAGTGTTCTTGTGATTACACTAGAATGGTTTGCTAAGATGGAAGAATTCTTGAATCAAGCGTTTGCTGAGGGCAGAACTTCCGCTTGGTGTCCGTGCGGTAAATGTAAGAACCAGAGACTACGCGTTAGGGAAAACATGGGAGTAGACCTCGTTAAGAATGGGTTTGTGCCTGGCTATTACGTGTGGATCTACTATGGTGAGGCCGACCGTGCCATAGAGGAGGCGGCTGGAGATCCCGACGACGACTATGATGTCGGGTTAGCAGACATGGTAACTGACTTCCACGATGCACAAGTGGAAGAGGAGCCAGAGGGTGCCGCGAAGGCCTTCTATGATATGTGGGAGGCGTCAGGTGCACCTCTTCACGCGCACACGAAATACAGACAGCTGACGGCCATCGTTACGCACATCTCATCAAATTAACTAACGTCCGCATCTGTCGTGTTTAATTGCAGGAGTACTTTAGATGCGAGGAGGGGCAGGAGGCTACGGCCAGGCGGATCCTCGAGAGGAAGGGCGTGAAGGCGGTCACGGATATGATCTACGAGGCGCGCCTAGCAGCCGTGGTCAGGATCGTGGCGGCCAAGAAGTCGGCCTGCCCAAGGAGATTGGCCATGGGCAAATTCCCCACCGCCGCCGAGTATATGACGGTAAATATACTTCTACGTGCCTAACACTTGAATTACTCTTCATGCATACTAATGACATACACGTTTATGTAGGCGAAGCCAACCTGGTGTGCCTCCCACACGGAATGCTGGAGGCAGCTGGCGCAGATGTGGGACTCTGATGCGTGGCGGAGAAGAACATGGCCGGCCGTGCGAAGCGGGCGGCGGTGAAAGCGACACACCATAAGGGTAGCACGACCGTTGCTGGGTTCGCCCAGAAATATGTAGGTGTTTCTTTTTCACAAGTTCTTTATGCATGCTTAATTAGGCGGAATAAGATACCCTCTTTTGACCATATCACTTTTAATTGCAGGCGGCTCACCACAACGTGCCGGTGCCTAACACATACCAGGCGTTCCACATGGCCAAGCTGGCATCCGCCCAGAAGGCTAAGCCGTATGATCCCGCAACTCTGGAATCGTCGTACACCTCTTCCACAGCCCTGCGCAAGCAGAAGTAAAAAGACCCAGGGGAAGGACGCTGACCCGAGCTCCGAGGACATCATCCCGGAGCTGGTCATGGTGACTGGACAGGGGAAGAAGCACGGTCGGCCTTCTCTTGGAGCCAGCTCCTTCCCTCTGGAGATCGAGAGCCTATCCAGCATCAGGGCTAGGTCTGCGAGCTCCAGCCTCCAGATCCAGAGGCGCGACGAGCCTGCACGTGAGCTATGAGCAGTTAGTTTCTTTAAGTTGACATTCTTCTCGTTATTTGCATGTTTTCTCCAGTAACTAAGGCAAACCATTTCACCGGATCAGGAGCTCGAGGCGAACAGGCAGGAGACCCAGCAGATGAGGCAGGAGATGGAGGCGATGGCAGCGCGGAACACAGCCCTGCAGGAGTCGCAGAGGTAGATATAAGAGACTATGCAGGCCCAGATGGCGGCTATAGCGGTGAGTTTCATGCGCATTAAGCCGTGTTCTGAATGTCATAAAGGAGATAACCACCAATTCATATTTTAGAGAAGTCACTGCTCTCTCTACACACCATCGGATAATACGGACATTATGATCTCATTTTACCTAAATATCGATAAGGAAGGTAGCCACGACAAAAAAGTCTGATATTTTCTTACAAGGTTCTTCCCATGACCTCCATATGGATCTGTCCTGTACAATTACAGTACTGCAAAAATCATAATGACGCTATCTGTGATGAGAGCACTGACCTCAGAAATTGAGCCGCTGGCCAATTTGCATATCACCAAGCAGCTTCGAAGAAATATAAATTAAGACAAAACATATGATATCTGACTAAAACTTTTGAGCAAGGAAGATATCCGGCTAAAACAACATATAGAGGCAGCAAGCAAAACAGATTGTTAGCATCTAAATATGACAAACGGCAACTGTGTCATCGACCATTATAAAGAGAACACATACGTCCTTTACAATAAACCAAATCAGACCTACATATATATGTCCCATTGTCATACATCTCGAGAGGCAAACAAACAAAATGAAATATTTGTTTTACCTTTTTACAGCCAAAGGATGCATCTTCAGTTCTTCAAGCATTTTCCACTATCATGTAAGCATCACCAATAAGGTAACATGAGAGACGATATCAATGCATTATCAACTTCAATTTTTGCTGCATTATTTCAACAATAGAGTATAATTACAGGCAGCAGCACACAGAGGAATGTTTAACTCTTATTCCATGACCTTGTCGGCATTTTTTGCATTTCCCAAATCTTTCTCCAGCCTTCCATTCGCTTGTACTTCTAAAATCATACGATGCACAAAGAAAGACCAAGTTAAGCAATCATATAAACCTTTAATTTGATTAGATCACCAAATGTAAGAAACAAATGAGCAGATAAGCATCACAATCCAAACAATTAACCCGACAAACTTTAAATAGTACATAGCTGCAGAAACCATAGGTACATACCCAAGACACAAGATACTTAGAGTTACATCACACATTTTTTGCTGATGCAGTGAGCCAGGGGTGACATCTCGTATAATAACAGCACGCCTCAATAATTTAATGACATACGAACACATAACCTTCTAATTCTAACTATTTTATGTAACAACACATAACATGTACTTCTCTTCTCATCTTGTCATTTATATTTCACAGTACCATCTGGCCAACCAACATGGAACAAATTGGATTAACATGAATATGAGCCAAAAATGTCTGGTTTGGTAGGACATGAAGACGATTTAAACTCAAAAGTTCTTTTCAGAATGGAAGTGAGGTAAGGAACTATCTAAGTTACAACTCCAAATACTTGATCAGAACAATTTTGTATTCGTGATTCAAATACCTCCACAGGACCACAACGCTCCTGGAATAGATAAAGACACAACATTTCGATAAAGGCACACATAAGCATCAACCATATCCAGAATAGTTTCCAAACAGGAATTGCTTTATAAGGATCATCTTTAATAATGGAGGTTGCATGTTGCCGATTGTGCAAGAGAAATAAATTACCTGCAAAGCTTTTCTCATATCTCAAGAGGCTGCAGCTGCATTCTGGTAATGAATAATGGAACAGAGTTCATATGAGAGCATGTATATATTCTCATTAGCCACATCCTGGCGCTCTCTTAAATAAACATGTGTATTCCTTACAGACTAAAATATTGCCTAATTAAGTGCTTTTATAGTACTATATAATAGATAGATTGCCGAAATTAAAGCCCCGAAGGACATATAGGGGGAGTGAGGTCCGGTTGGATACGCTGTTAGCATTTTTAGGTGCGACAAGTGTTTCCGGTTCTTTTTTCAATACCATAAGTGGGTGCCGATCACTGCAGATAGCGCGACCTGCCGGCGCTGTATACCCGGTCAGTAAACAATGACCGTTCGGCGCAGGGCAGACCCAATCCATCGAATCAGGCCGACTGGTTTCACCAAAAAAAGGCAGGGCAAAAGCACACGGACGCCACAGCCCCAACTAGCCAATCCAATGGCCACTTCCCACATCCAGCCCCAACTAGCCAATGGCCACTTCCCACATCCAGCCCCGTATAGTAGGAGCATCATGCATTATTGCACCTCCCCAATATATACATCCAGCCCGGCCCGTAGGAGTAGCATTATTGCACCTCCACAACACAAACCACGCTCCACTCTCCCGCTTAGACAAGCTAGACCATGGACATGCTCCTGGACTGGCGCTCGGTTGGCTCGCTGATCGCGACGGTCATGGTGTTCCGGACGGCCATGCGGAACTTCGTCCCGCCGGAGGCCGAGCTGTGGCTACGCCGCTTCCTGGCGTGGGTCGCCGACGCGTTCCGGGCCCCCACGGACACCATCCTCATCGACGAGACCGACGGTGCCGCCACCACCGGCGTAGCCAACGACCTTTACGACGCCGCGCAGCTCTACCTCGGCGCACGCTGCCTCGCTGCCGCCCCCGCCGTGCGCCTCTACAAGCCGCGCGACGAGAGCCGCGCTGTCGCCTCCCTCCCGGACGCCCACACCGCCCACGACACCTGGAAGGGCGTCACGGTGAAGTGGACCTCCACCGCGCGCCCCGTCGACCGCGGCGGCCGGGGCCCGTACAACGTGCACGGCGGCGGCGGCGACCACCGCAGCCTCGAGCTCCAGTTCCTGCGTCAGCACCGCGACTTCGTGCACGACAGCTACATCCCCCACGTCATCGACGAGGCCACCTGGATGCGGCTCACGTCGCGGGAGCGCAGGCTCTACACCAACGGCGAGGAGCACCACCGCCTCTGGACCTCCCACGCATTCTCCCACCCCTCCACGTTCGACACACTCGCCCTCGACCCGGCGCTCCGCGAGGACATCCGTGCCGACTTGCTCCGCTTCGCGTCCCGGCGGGAGCACTACGCGCGCGTCGGCCGCGCGTGGAAGCGCGGGTACCTGCTCCACGGCCCTCCCGCACCGGCAAGACCAGCCTCGTCGCGGCGATCGCCAACCTCCTCATGTTCGACGTCTATGACCTAGAGCTCACAACCGTTTCCACCAACTCCCACCTCCGCCGCCTGCTCGTCTCCACCACGCCCAAGTCCGTCGTCGTAATCGAGGACATCGACTGCTCCCTCGACCTCTCCGACCGCAGGAAAAACGTCTTCGACGATGACGACAACAACCCGCAGATGGCGATTGGGCGGGAGCGGGAGTCCATAAGCCTCTCCGGCGTGCTCAACTTCGTGGACGGGCTCTGGTCTTCCTGCGTGGGCGAGCGCCTGGTGATCTTCACCACCAACCACCCGGAGCGGCTCGACCCGGCGCTGCTCCGCCCAGGCCGCATGGACCGCAAGATCGAGCTCGGATACTGCTCGCCCGCCGCGCTCCGCGTGCTCGCCAAGAACTACCTCGGCGTCGGCGACGACGATACGGTGAACGGCCTCATGGCCCAGGCCGAGGGCCTGCTCGCCACCGCTGACGTGCGCATCACGCCCGCCGACATCGGCGAGGTGTTCATGGGATGCGACGGCGCGGGCGCCTCCGCCGCGTTGAGGAAGCTCGTCGGCGAGCTGCGCCGCAGGAGAGATCACGCACCGGCCGTAGACGCGCTGCAGCCGAGTGCATTGACAGCGGAGACGATGGAGTAAGCAGGCATGCATGGTGTTAGAGCCAGGTAATATTATTGATTAGTGGAGTCGGTTAGAGTTGTGGATGGATGCATGTGCGTATGAGCTAGTGTGTGTGCTCTAGAAGTTAGGACTAGTAGATCTTGTCCGTGTTGTGTGCTTGGTGTTGAGTCATCGTGTGTTAGGCGTAGGTTTGGTCCTCGTGTGGTATTAAGCAAAAGATGGATCGATGGTAGACGTGTTCGTGTCATCGTGTTACGGTGTTTGCATGCTTTTTTTTACCTGTCCTTTTGTTGTGTAATAAGTAGTAGATTGTTAACCAGGCATGACAATCAGCAGTTGTAAAAAGTTTATTTATAAGCACTTATTCTGTTCTTGGTTGAGCTTTTGCATATTGGGGACGTACGCCCATGTTTGGGCCAGGACAAAATACGAGCAATAGTCTAAATATTCTTAATCAAAAATGTTGATGGCCAAAAACGATCCCCCGGTTTTAAAATACAAGGCGTATACTTTTATCAAAAGTTAAAATTTACTAAGAGTTTAACTAAATATATAAAAAATATCAACATTTACAATATTAAGTAAATACACTATGAAAAATATGTTTTATGGTGGATCTACTTATATTGGTTTGGTATTCTGGATGTTTATATGTTTGTCTAAACTTTGTCAAACTTAGAAAAAAGTTAACTTCTGACTAAATTTATACGCCTTATATTTGGAACGGAGCGAGTAGCACCTTTCCACGCTATTGGGTGGCACTCCTCTGTTCTTAAATAGTAACTTCATTCTTAAAGCACGTAGCCAAACCTCCGAGGGTCTCTTTCAAACTTGGGATCCAATACAAAATTTGAAGAATTTAAAATGATATACTTTGTCAAATTTAGCAAGAAAAAGACATATTAATTACCAACAATGATATAGTTTGTTGAAATCGAGCAAGAAAAATATCTAGATATTACCCAAAATGTTTTAGATTCTACACCAAAAAATTCAGGAATTCTATCTTTGATTAGATTAGTGAGAAAAGAAGAGAGAAAGGAAAAAATATGCATTGGGACCTCATTGTTATTGAAAATGTATCATGAGGAATGGATAGAGCTCATAATTTCTTTCCTTGCAAAAGTTTAGAAGGAACTGCAATCTTAAAAAAAAAAATCCTTTGATGCAATCTTTGATATGCGCTTTTTCCAAAAACAGTAATTAGAGGATGCCACTTGCAAAGGTCACTTCTGCTGCTCTCCGTGGGGCGCGTGTGGCGTTCACTAACTTGGGAACTCTATGGTTTCCTTTCCTTCGCTAGCAATGCAGACATTTGCTATTATCGTCCATGGTATTTTCATGTACGTAACTTCGGTATGCTAGAACATACAATGCGACGGTTTTAGACCGAACTTCTCCAAATTACGGATTGTTTACATGTTCAACTTCTTGTCACGGGATCTCCAAAACGAAACCTCAGTCGGATATATTTCAGTGGAATTATTCAGAAATCTATGTAGTAGCCTTGGCTTGTATGCGCATAGAGCCTCTTTTATTTATGTTTGGCATTATGTCTACGAAGATTGAAGCCTTGAAAGCGCCGTGAATACAAAAAACGCTACAACCATATGTAACCCTTTGACCAATATATCATTTCTGCCCCACATGATAGGGCAAGGCATTCGTGTGAAGGATGAAACTCTATTTTTTTACCATGCGAAAGAACTGCATGTTATATATTAGGAGGAAAGAAAGTCATCGAATACTCAAAAGAGAGCCCGGGCCACATGTAGCCCGGTTTTTGAAATTTTTGAAAACTTCTTTTTTTTCCATTCAAAAAAATCCGAAAAAGTACACAAGTACATATGGATGTTTATCATGTAATTGTAAAGGTTCATTGAATTATGTGTACGACCTACACAAAATGACAAATGTGAAGACCAAAAATAAATAAATTAGTGCCTACTTATAGCCATATTTGTGATTTTTGTGTGGCCCAAAATATAACGTATTTTTTAAAAAAACTTTACACGTTCATAGAAATTATCTATATGTACCTCTGTAAACAAATTCAGATTTTTTTTGAAACTTTTAAATATGAATTGTCATTTTTTGTTTTTGAAAATTCCAGGCTCCCTGAAGCCCGAGAGCCATATGTCCGTCCTCGCGAAAGGCCACGGTACATGAATAAGAAAAACTCGACAAAGAAACAGGCCATAACAACAATAGCTAAAAGACCCCTCCTTAGGACCAATGCCAACACAAACGGATGATGCTTGCAATAGCACATTTCGTAAACAAGATGACTGCATGTAGGTTCTACTGTACAAGATAAGGTGGTTTATAGGTGTGACGCCCCAAAATCGGTACTATGCAGATTTAGCGTTCCCGTCAAATCTGCATAATAACGATCTTAGGATGCCCACCAGGCATAACGTGCACGCCGAAACATACACGTTATGCGGGTTGAATTGTAGTAACATTACAACAGTTCGCGAAAAAATCCGCGACAACAACTGAAGATACATATACAACATGACTCCAACGAGCCAAGAATACAACTGGATACATTACAAAGATACAAAGCACAGTGAAAGAAAAATAGTATCCGACTACGGATACTACGGATAAGAAAAATTGGACTAAGAGTCCTGAAGATAAACGATGGCGTCCATATCCCTGCCCAGTCCAAGCCGGAGGGATACCCAAGCTAACGTCGTCAGACTTCAAACCTGTCGGCTGCAACATGAAACATTGCAGCCCCAAAAGGGGTCAGTACTTTGAATGTACGGCAAGCATTGCAAAGAGATATCAAGAGTTTGGAATATATGGTGGGCGTAGCGGCAAGCGAACAAGCACTAGACAACTACAGAGACACGCTACAACTTCCGTCTATTAGAGGGATGAGAGAGCGGATCGGAACCAACTATAGCTACTCACCAAGCATAACACAACCCAGGTCCTCCCCCTCGATCAAGTACGAGGAAGCAAACCGAGGAACTCACACGGTTGACAATTTTATAGATTATTATTGAAGTCATTCTATCTTACTAATAAAGTTATTATGATTAGATGCAAGTTGTCTATGATCTTGTTAGCCAGCATCCGCACCAAGTTGTCCATAACCGCGGACTCGGCTTCTCGAAAAGATTTGACCCTCCAGGGATGCACTACTGTTAAACCATACACGTTCGATCAACCCAGTAAAAAGGTAGGGCCTCTCGACACGACCTCTTCCTTCACAACAGCAAGTCCAAGGAGCCACGGGAGCTGTGCAGGTCCCGGCCAGAAAAGGTGAAAACCACACCCCTCCGCATCAATAGGCCGCGCCCTATTATGCATGTAACACGTATACCACCAAAGTAAAATACTACACTAGTATCAATGTGTATGAGCCAAATGAAAAGCCCGAACTAGGTGTGGCCCCTGGACAAGCTGAAGTTCCGGTCAAAGTCGAGGGGGGTTCCATAGGACCTCCCACGAGTGGTTAGTGCGCTCGTACTTGGATTAGAGGACAAGAACTGAGGTCCTAGGGCGACACTAGCAGAACAAAGCACCACACATGGCCTTTCGCCGGTGCCTTATCATTAAGTTTTTATTCCCACAAACAACATCAACATCTTAATTAAGTTCAGCCAAACTACCATATCTAAACATGATAAGACAAGATAACAAGACTCGCCAAAACAATCAAAGCATGCAACTACGACTCGCAAGGCCAACAAGATAAACAAACTACATGGTGATAGGATGTGGAGGTAGGGCTATATCATGGCTGCAAAGTAAACATGTGGATAGGATTGAGACACAAGCATCGTATCACAAGGCTAGAATAAAGACAAAGATGCATGCATAGTTATCAAGGGAGCAGTGCTTGCCTGGAAAGACGGTAGAGGAAGCAGAACTTGTCGTTGCTCACAACATCTCAACGTCTTATCTACGAAGAAGCAACAATCACTGGAAAGGGCAAAAGATCCAGCATGATCATAAATGATATGCATGACATGGCAAAGATGCAACTTAAGCCAAATTAAGCGGAACCGGGATTCTGAAAATTAATTAGAAGGTTCAAGTTATTTATCTACCCAACCATATTAAATATTGATTAACATGGCGAAACATGGCATGGGTGAGCTACACAAAAATTAAATGAAGTCGGGACAAGTATCGAATATTTCCCGCACAATCCATATTTAATTATTAGGTGAATTGCTAAACAACCACAACCCACAAGATATGCAACACATGCAACATGGAACATGAATGATTTGATATGCTCAAATAGGTGACATTTAAAAAATAGGTATATAGGGTATAGGGTTAGGGTTGGGGTCACACGTCGGATCGAGGATCTTCGGGGTCAAAGCCGGCATCTTCGGGTCATAGCGGAAGTAGACGGCGTAGAGGAAGTGGCTCTTGTTAACTGAAGATCTCGTCGGTTCCGGTCTTCGGGGTCGAGGGTCCTCGGGCACGGAGAACTTGTCACGGCCATAATCGTGGCGGACCTTGTCGATGGCAGCGTTCATGGTCGAAGATCTTGTCGACGATCACGGACACGGTCGAGGTTCACGGCGTCGGTCTTGTCGTTCAGGCACAGATACCAAAGGCACGACTTGGCGGTCATCGGACACGGAGAGCTTGGCGGCTCGGGGACGTGACAACGGGGTTCCGCGAGGGGGAGCGACGGCCACGAGAGAAGGACAAGCACGAAGGCAGTCACACATAGAGGCAACAGCGTCTCAGCAACGGACAGGTGCCCGCGAGGCGCTGGGCTTCTTGCGGGAAAAACACCAAACACCTGGCGGGCGACGGCAGGGCGCTGCTAGAGCGGCGACCACAACGAGCTGGAGGTGTGGCTCGGCTCGCAGGAGCTCGCACCGGTGATGAAGAACAGCGGCCGGCTGGAGGTGGAAGCAGGCGTTGCCGGCTGGCCGGAGATGGAGGTCGACGAAAGGCGGCATCAAGGCAGGGGACAGCCGCGTGGAGTCGCTCCCGTGGCGGCCATCAAGGTCGCGGGAGAGCACGTGAGCGCTGCCTCCTAGCTCGTGGCAGCGCTAGCGAGGAGTAGAGAGGCCGCTGGCTGCGCTGGTTGGGGAGGAGAGGGCAAGCGAGCGGGGGTGTGCGAGGAGGGAGGAGGCAGTGGCGAGCGGTGGAGAGGAACTCGGCCGCGGCGGTGCTCGGCCGGAGAAGGGAGAGAGGCGGCCACCGGAGAGGAGGAGCGAGCGGCAGCGGGGAGCTCGGGCCGAACGTCGGGGTTGTGGGCGGCGGCGACGTGATGGTGGAGCGAGGTGGCGGCTGTCGGGAGAGAGAGACGTCGAGGAGGGCGATGCATGCGGGCGCGTCCGGCGGCGCGCGTGCGGAAGCGACGGGGGCGGGAGTTCGGGAGGCGCGCGGGGCGCTCTGTAAGGAGGCGGCGGTGGAGAGCGGTGGCGTGGCCCAAGGCAGGGTAGGGAGCAGGGGGCGTGGCGTCTGGCGGCGGTGGGTGTCGGGGGCGGAGGGAGATGGAGGCGAGGAAGCGAGGGATCGAGCGGGAGGGGGGCTTGGTGCGGGTGAGGCGAGTCGGGGGGAGAAAAGAGAGAGAGGCTGGGAGGGAGCCGAGGAGAAAAGGAAGAAAAGTAGGGGGCGACTGCAAAAATGCAGGGGTAGGAAGAAAAAGGCAGGAAGGTTTTCTAGGGTTTGGGTTAGGTGGGCTTTGGGCCAGAAGTGGCCGGCTGGGCTGTTTTGGCCCACTTTGGCCAGGCCAAGCTGGGCTGCTCTCTCTCTCACTCCAAAACATTTTTTATTTTCTTTTACAAAAACCTTTGGACAAATAATTTTAGAAAAGGTAAAATATTTTAGGGATAGAAAGTTTTGATTTAATACATCGGACGAGAGACAAAACATTTAGGATAAGCAACACAAACAAAATAGGGTTTAGGAAAATAATTTTTAGTGTTCCAAAAAGATGCGATGATATGCATGATGATGCGAAAAAGAAAAACAAGCAATACTAATTGGGAAAACCCCGGGACATTACAAACGACACCACTAACAAGGGATCGCGCCCCCGCGATTGATGCATGTAAAATGCATACATGAACTTTGCACTTTAATTGTTTATATTCCAATCATATTTGCATCATATAAGGGTTATATCAATGTTTTATCATGATTTTGGGAATACTTTATAGTTTTCACATTTATTTGGAATTAACCCTGCACAGGCAGAAAACCCTAGTTTGTATTTTAATGTTTCAGGGACCCAAACGTCAACGAAATCACCTGGAAATTTACGGGCGTCAATATTTGGAAGGAAGGACTACGGAAAAAGGAAGCAAGCAAACGGAGACCCGAGGGCCAAACGGGCATGGCCCACGCGGCCACAGTACAGGCCATGTGGGACCCACCCGTTCGGGCCTCGTGGCTCCGTTGCCGTCGATCTTCGCTCCACCGCCTTCGTATTGACCTAAAAACGCCTATAAAAAAGGTCCCCCGTCGTTCTCTGGAAGGAGCGCCGCACAAACACAGAAACACCGAAACGGAGATCAGGAGCTGCAGATTGGAGGGGGAAAACTCCGGCGGGGCGCTGCCGGCATGGTCTCCACCTTCTCCATCGACTTCTCCACCGTCTCCATGATGAAGAGGGAGTAGTCCACCTCTGGACTATGGGTTTGTGGAAGTAACTTATGTATCTCTCCTCTCTTGAGCTTCACTAATTAGCACCGTATGAGCTGCTGAACATGATTACGGTCACCGTTGTAATACCGTTGTGGTGGATCTTTATGAGTTAATATATGTTTGAGATTGCAATGTTTGTTTCAGTTATGAGTATAGATGCATATTATGTACCCCGTTCTTGTCTACTTGTTTTGATCAAGCATGTTTATGAGAGCGTGTGTGGGGGAACGTGTGCATTAGTTGGAGTAACGGGGGGTGGCTAGTGCAGTGAACGTGAGAGAAAGTTCTGCGATCCACTTTGGTATCTTTACCTTACTTTGTTGCCTCACTAGGGATAAACTAAAATACCATGCTACCGGGGATGTGGGCGTGACCATTGCCACTACTCATGACTAGATCTAGCATGTTCTTATTTTCACTTCATGTCATGATACTTAATGCTATACTCTGAGTTATCTTAATTACTGAGGTGTTATGATTTAGTTCGCATCTTGGTGGAGTATAAGAGAGGTTAATAACCAAAACACCTCTATGTTAGGACGTGATGCCCATATATCTAAGTAACTTGTTATCAAACCCTGTATTGCAATCTCATATGTTAACTGTGTGTGTTCCATTGTCTACCACTTTATAAAGAGAGAGTGCATTTGTGAAACCATGAACCCCAGTCCATTTTTAATCATAAGAAACACCTTTCCAACACCATATACCACTTTTCTATTTTCAGCCATCATTAAATCCGAAAATACAAAAATAATTTTCATCTTGCATACATCATTTAAAAACCCAAAAATATCATTTACCATTGCATCCACCATCATTGCATATTTATTTCCTGTTTGCATTGCATAACTATCCTGATATCATTCTTACACCTTGTGCTTGACAAGCACAGGTTAGGTTGAGGACCAAAACATCTAACCTTGTTTTGTAGGTAACCAAAAGAAGGATAAGAAGATAAATCTACCACTTCAGATTCCCCGAGAGTTCGATATTAAACCCTCGAGTCACCCCTCGTGGGGAAAACTGTCTTCCACTTTACTATACACTCTACACTTGGAGTTGATGACCCACAAGTATAGGGGATCGCAACAGTCTTCGAGGGAAGTAAAACCCAATTTATTGATTCGACACAAGGGGAGCCAAAGAATACTTGGAGCCTTAACAGCGGAGTTGTCAATTCAGCTGCACCTGTGAATAGTCTTGCTCGACACAGATTATCAGTAGCAACAGTTTTATAGCAGTAGTAGCGGTGAAATAATAGCAGCAGTAAATAGAGACAGCAGTAGTGATTGCAGTAAACAGTAGGATTAAAACACTGTAGGCATAGGGATGGATGAACGGGCGCTGCATGGATAAGATAGCTCATATAATAATCAAGACATAGGCATTGCAGATAATAATGATAAAGCATCCAAGTACTAAGTAAACATAGGCATGTGTTCCGTATATAGTCGTACGTGCTCGCAATGAGAAACTTGTACAACATCTTCTGTCCTACCAGCCGGTGGCAGCCGGGCCTCAAGGGAATCTACTGGTAATTAAGGTACTCCTTTTAATAAAGTACCGGAGCAAAGCATTAACACGCCGTGAACACATGTGATCCTCACATCGCAGCCATTCCCCTCGGCTGTCCCAATTATTGTCACTTTGGGACCGCGGGTTCCGGACAACAATATGTGTATACAACTTGCAGGTATGATCAATAAACAGTGCATATCATTATGAAACAATAACATGTTCAGATCTGAAATCATGGCACTCGGGCCCTAGTGACAAGCATTAAGCTCAACAAGTTGCAACAACATCAATAAGTACTAACAACGGATACTGGGCACCATGCCCTAATGATCTTATAGCTTATTACATGAACAATCTCATCCAATCCCTACCATCCCCCTCAGCCTACAGCAGGGAATTACTCACACATGGATGGGGGAAACATGGATGGTCGATGGAGAAGCGTCGGTGATGATGATGGCGATGATCTCCTCCAATTCCCCGTCCCGGCGGAGTGCCAGAACGGAGTTTCTGGTCCCCGAAATAGGTTTCGCGATGGTGGCGGCGTACGGTGATGTTTCTGGATGAAGTGGACGACCCCCTCGCGTTTTAGGTCAGAGAGGGTTAAGTAGTCGAAAGGGGGACTCGGGGAGGTGCCGAGTCGCCCTCCTCATAGGCTGGCGCGGTGGGCCCCGGCCGCGCCACCATGTGGTTTGGGCCACTCGTGGCCCATCTCCGCCTCCCCTTCTGGCTCCGTGAGTCTTCTGGTAAAATAGGAGGTTTGCGATCTTTTCTGGTGTTTTTCCCGAAAGTTGACTTTCTGCACAAAAACAAGACACCAGGGCAATTCTGCTGAAAACAGCGTTAGTCCGCATTAGTTGTATTCAAAACACACAAGTTAGAGGTAAAACAATAGCAAAAGTGTTCGGGAAAGTAGATACGTTTTGGACGTATCAACTCCCCCCAAGCTTAGCTTATTGCTTGTCCTCAAGCAATTCAGTTAACAACTGAGTGCGATAAAAGACTTTCACGAACACATTTGCTTCATATGATGCATATATTCTCACTATATGAACAAATGCTTAGGCAATTCAAGATGAGGCAAATGCAAATAATGTCACTCAATAGGCATGTAAACTATGAAAAGATACCAACATACTAATAGCGACAAACATGAAACATATTAATTCACAAGATTGTAATGCTCATAATAGGATATGATAAGATGGTATCTCGCTTGCCCGTTTTTGTACAGCAAAACATAAATGCCCAGGCACCTCTGAAGTTCATGGGAAGACTAGAATCAAAGATATCAAAGATAAAAGCATCAAAGTTATATCACAGTTAACCACATTCTGGGACAAGCACATTACACTAAGAATGACAACTATGCTCTCGAGAAAGTGCTCAAAGAAAGGATGGTGACTCAACATGAAAGTAAAAGATTGGCCCTTCGCAGAGGGAAGCAGGGATTATCATGTGCTAGAGCTTTTTATTTTTAAAACAGAAGCAAAATTGTTTTGGGAAGTGTTTGTTGTTGTCAACGAATGGTAGTGGGTACTCTAACCCCCTTGTCAACCAGACTTTCAAGAGCGGCTCCCATGAAGGACGTTATTTCTACCAGCAAGGTAGATCATCCCTCTTCTCTTTTGTTTACACATGTATTTTAGTTTCATTATGGGTGACACTCCCCCCAACCTTTGCTTGCACAAGCCATGGCTAACCGAATCCTCGGGTGCCTTCCAACATTCACATACCATGGAGGAGTGTCTATTTGCAAATTAAGTTGCTTACTGATAAATCAGGGCAAAACATGTGAAGAGAATTATTGATGAAAGTTATAATTAATTGGGACTGGGCACCCCGTTGCCAGCTCTTTTTGCAAAATTATTGGATAAGCGGATGTATATGCCACTAGTCCATTGGTGAAAGTCTGAATGACAAGATTGAAAGATAAAACACCACATACTTCCTCATGAGCTATAAAACATTGACACAAATTGAGAAGTACTTTGAAGGTTTTAAAGGTAGCACATGAAAATTTACTTGAATGGTTCGAAATGCCATGCATAGGTATTTATGGTGGACACTTTGGAATAACTTGGTTTTCATGGTTTTGGAAGCACGAGCAGCATTCCCGCTCAGTACAAGTGAAGGCTAGCAATAGACTGGGAAGCGACAATCAAGAGAGCAATAACCGTCATAATCATGCTTGCGACAAAATGAAATTAATTGAGACATAAAAGTGATACAAGAACTCTGAGTCAAAATAAATCATCAAGGCTTAATTGACTTTTGTTTTTCAGTCATACGCATGCATGAGCATGTGCCAAGTCAATTCGAATGAATTATTCAGAGGAGGATACCACAATGTCATACCCTCTATGAATAGAACAATGCAAGCAAACATCAACATAACATGCTACCACTATTAATAAATTGGGACCGATCATGAGAGAACAAGAACTACTAAGCATCCACTAAATGACATATACCTCACATGAACCAACTAAGCATGCTCACATAGATGAGTATATGTACAAAAATGAAAACAAATAGAGTTCATACCAGCCTCTCACCCCAACTCGAGTTGTTGTAGATCATCCTTATTGCTTTTTCACTTGTGTTGCTTCGAATGATAAGAATGAAAACCAAGCTCCATCGGAGTCACGGATGGCTGTCCAACTCTGAAAACACTATACAAAACCAAAAAGAAACAACAAATATTTTTGGGTTTTCGAGTTTTTGAAACAAGAGCAAAAAGAAACAAACAATAAAGCAAAATATTTTTGGATTTTTGAATAACAAACCGAATTTTAAAACTAAGCAAACTAATACTGAAACTTAAAGAAACAAATGAAGAGAAACAACAGAAATATTTTTGGTCTTTTTGTGTTTTGGAATGCAGCAATAAAAGGTAAACAATTAAAAAGAAAGAAAGAAAGAAAACTGCAACATGGATATACAAAGTATCGACAAGATATGATATGTAAATGAGTGAGATGTCGATATACCTCCCCCCAAGCTTAGGCTTTTGGCCTAAGTGGAGATCAACCCCATGGTGCCCAGGAAGTGGCGCCTCCATAGTACGACGAGGAAGGGCCCTCGTCCTGGTAAGAGCTGGATGACGCTCCAAGGTAAGTGACGGTGTAGCCATCATCAGGTGCTTCTCCCTCCTCCTGGTGCTGCTGGTGAAAGCCTCGCACTCTAAGCTGCTCCTCCAACGCCTCCTTGGAGTACGACCACGGTCTCCTGTGTATAGGGAACAGATCGGCCTGGGGCAAAGGCACTTCATATTCATCCCCGTTAGTAAATAAAACTTTGTAAACAATGTTTCCTAAATGAGAATTAGGTGTGACAAACTGATGGCCTTTCATAGCAGAAATATCAAGTCTGAAAGGGGTTAGCTTCTCATCATTAGGACTAACGGAAAGACCTAGATATGCGATAACTCGTGAAGCAACAATTCCTCCATAAATAGGTCCACTAGCAGCCAAACGGCGAGCAATAAGGGCACCAAGGTTGTAAGCAGTGTTACCATTAAGTGCAGCAGCAAGAAAAGCAAGATGATAATTAGAAATGTTACTGGTGTTTTCCCTACCAAGAATGCTAGTAGCAAGATAATAAACGAAATATCTAATGGCAGGGAATTGGATGTTCCTTATCTTGCCGCGCTGAGCGATGCGGTCATCGTCGTTGGTCACTCCTCGGTAAAGTTCCACAAAGTCTTTGGTGTTCCCTGCAATCTTCTTTGCTGTACCTAAAGGAGCAATATCTATGGCAGCACAAAAGTCTCCCAAGTCCATTGTAACAGGCCTGTCATAAATCTTAAATTGGACAGTAGGCGCATAAGATGAATTCACAAATTTAAAACTCTCAACAAAAGTTTTGGTGAGCCAATAATGTTGGTCGCCCTCATCCTGCATATAAGTGGTTAGGCCAACTCTCTGGATAAGGAACATGAAGTCATCAAGCAACCCTGCATTACGCAAAAACTCCATGCATGGAAAGGATGAAGCATTTGGGATTTGGTCATCCCCTCCATCTCCAATGTTCGGTGCAATGACATCCTCATCATAGGAACGCCTAACTCGAGTAGATGCCCTCAAAGGCCTTCTTGCTCTCTGAGAATCCCTTTCAAACACCTCCCCAAAGGTGTGGTTATGCATTTTCCTTTTCTGAATTTTTTAACAAACATTATAAAAAATGATTTTGAGACATACAAATGAGGGGAACTACTATATGAACTTGCTAGAGGACTAAACATGCATCAAAACTAATAATTCAACATAGAACAAGCATGCATACTCACTTAACAAGTCACCTACAGCAGCAAAATACTCAAGGTATACTTACTAAACAAAATTCTACTTGGATACATGGAGGAGTCACATACCTGAGAGCAATTGCCCCAAATCTCAGCAGCTGAGATGGGCTGAACAAAGAGATCGAAATCGCGAGGAAGAACAGCAAAAACTCGAGTGTGAGAGAGAAAAACGAGCTGAGTGATGCAAGAGGAAGAAGTGGTAGGTGGGGGAACTGCTGGAGGGCCAAGGGTGCCCCACCTCAGTGGCTGGCGCGGCCAAGGGGGCAGCCGCGCCACCATGTGGTTTGACCCCATGGTGGGTCCCCTTGGTCAGCACCAGGCACTCCCACGATGCTCTTTGAAAAATAGGACCAATGGTATAATTTTTACAGATTTTGAAAACTTTCAATTTGCATGAAATCTGGATATTTAAATTAATAAAACTTGGGCAGAAAAATTATTTTTAAAATTCAAAACAACTAAACTTTTGCAACCTAATTATCACTACAGGAGGTAAAACAAAGTTGAAGAAAGAAATGCTGTTTAGCTCTTTCATGTATGCAAATACATTTGATAACAAGGTTGATCAAGTCTTGGCACCAAATAAATTTACATGACACAAATGATTTAAACATCATGAAACACTCATGTTACCTTGTATTGTATTGATATGGATCCAATCATAATGTTTTGATATCCTTCTTGATGATCATATATAGGGCAATCAATACTTCCCACTTTGATAGTTTTAAAATTGGAGATGGTATTGACTCCATAAATCTTGTCAACTTTCTTGGGGAAATAAACAGTATGTTCTTTATCATTAACATTGAAAGTTACTTTTCCTTTATTGCAATCAATAACAGCACCTGCAGTATTTAGAAAAGGTCTTCCAAGAATAATAGACATATTATCATCTTCAGGCATTTCAAGAACAACAAAATCAGTCAAAATTAAACAATTGTTAGCCACTTGAACAGGGACATCCTCACAAATGCCAACAGGAACAGCAGTAGATTTATCAGCCATTTGCAAAGATATATCAGTAGGTATCAATTTATCAAGATAGAGTCTCTTATAGAGAGAAAAAGGCATAACACTAACTCCTGCTCCCAAATCACATAAAGCAGTTCTAACATAATTATTCTTGATGGAGCAAGGGATGGTTGGTATACCTGGATCTCCAAGCTTCTTAGGAACCTTGCCATTGAAAGAATAATTAGCAAGCATAGTAGAAATTTCCTCATTAGGAATTTTCCTCTTGTTAGAAACAATATCTTTCATATACTTTGAGTAAGGAGGCAATTTAATAGCATCAGTCAAAGGAATTTGCAAGAACAAGGGTTTCATCCATTCACAAAATTTATTATAATGTTCTTCTTCCTTTGATTTTAGTTTCTTAGTTGGAAAAGGCATTTGCTTTTGAACCCAAGGTTCCCTTTCATTACCATGTTTCTTAGCAATGAAGTCTTCCTTAGTGTACTTTGTGTTTTTAGTATGCTTTTCAGGTTCCTTTTCACTAACTTCTTTATCAAGAGCATCATTTTTATCCTTATCACTATCAAGTTCATTACCACTTTCAGTTTCAGCATCAGAGATAGATATACTATTAGGATCATTAACAGTTTCAGAGGATTCTACAACATTTTTATGTTTCTTCTTCTTCTTTTTCTTAGAAGGAGAAACTGGATTTTCAGCTAGTTGAGAATCTTGTTCAATTCTTTTAGGGTGTCCCTCAGGATATAAAGGATCCTGAGTATGAGCTCCACTTCTAGTGCTAACATAGACAGGTTTTAATTTTTCTTTAGAAGCATTGGCTAACATGTCTTGTTGCACTTTAGTGAGTTGATCAATTTGAGTTTGAACCATATGGAAATGTTTAATAAGCATCTTAACATCATTGGAGGTTCTCTCCACAATATCATGCAACTTACTAATAGCTTGAGAGTTTTCATGCAAATGATTCTCTACTCTCATATTAAAATTATCTTGCTTAATAACATAATTATCAAATTCATCTAAGCATTGATCAGGTGGTTTAGAGTAGGGAATATCTCCTTCATCGAACCTGTGGAGAGAGTGAACCTCAATTATGGATGGATGAGGAATTGGCTTACACAAATCTTCAATAGGTGGAAGGTTCTTCACATCTTCAGATTTAATACCCTTCTCAATGAGAGTCTTCTTGGCCTCCCTCATTGTTTCATCATTCAATTCAATCATACCTCCCCTCTTCTTTGATATTGGTGTCGGTGTAGGTGTGGGGGTCGGCGCAGGTAGAGTCCAATCATCATAATTCTGGCTGATTTTAGCCAATAATTCTTCAGCTTCTTCAGGGGTTCTTTTCCTGAAAACACAACTAGCACAACTATCCAGATATGCTCTAGATTCAATAGTTAGTCCACTGTAAAATATATCAAGTAGATCATGCTTTTCCAAATCATGTCCAGGCCGAGCTCTGATAAGAGAGCAAAACCTTGTCCATGCCTCTGGAAGTTTCTCTTCATCTTCCTGGTCAAAGTTATAAATTCTCTGCAAAGCATCATGTTGAGCACTAGCAGGGAAATATTTCTGAAAGAAAACATCAAGCAAACCAGTAGGACTAGTAATAGAACCAGGAGACAAGTTGTTATACCAAGCTTTAGCATCATCTTTTAATGAGAAAGGAAAAATCTTAGCAACAAAATAGCTACGCTTCTTAATATCATCAGAAAATAAGCCACTCAAAGTAGAGAGCTCATTCATGTGCTCTACAGCACTTTCACTCTTAGTGCCACAAAAAGGAGTTTTCTCAACAATAGATATATGAGATAAATCAAGAGAAAAATCATAATCCTTATCTTTAATGTTTATAGGAGAAGTGGCAAACTTAGGATCAGGTGACAACTTGTATTTAACAGCATGTTGTGCAAGAAAATTTCTCATATTACTTGCACCAGTAGTAGCATTACATTTATCAATAAAATCATCATCAAGTTCCACATAAGTTTCATCAGGATCATCATCACAAGTATAATCCCTTAACTCAGGTGAATAAACAGGAGTAGTAGGACTTCCATTAGGTGTTCTAGTATTTTCAAGTTGTTTAGACTTAGCAATAGCAGCATCTAAAAGTGGACCTAATGAAATATCTCATCAATCACAGTAGAAGCATCATCAAATTATCAGAGGCAATTTCAGATTCAGCAGTAGTACCAACACGTGAAGATTGTGGTGGTGTAACAAGTTGACTCAATACAGATGGTGAGTCAAGAGCAGCAGAGGTACTAAGTGTCGTACCTTTTCTTGTAGTGGATGGCAATACACGGACCCTCTCATCACGAGCTTTACCCATGATGAATAAATTTCAGCGAGCAATATAGATCACAAGTGAACTCACAAATAAAGCTATGCTCCCCGGCAACGGCGCCAGAAAATAGTCTTGATGACCCACAAGTATAGGGGATCGCAACAGTCTTCGAGGGAAGTAAAACCCAATTTATTGATTCGACACAAGGGGAGCCAAAGAATACTTGAGAGCCTTAACAGCGGAGTTGTCAATTCAGCTGCACCTGTGAATAGTCTTGCTCGACACAGATTATCAGTAGCAACAGTTTTATAGCAGTAGTAGCGGTGAAATAATAGCAGCAGTAAATAGAGACAGCAGTAGTGATTGCAGTAAACAGTAGGATTAAAACACTGTAGGCATAGGGATGGATGAACGGGCGCTGCATGGATAAGATAGCTCATATAATAATCAAGACATAGGCATTGCAGATAATAATGATAAAGCATCCAAGTACTAAGTAAACATAGGCATGTGTTCCGTATATAGTCGTACGTGCTCGCAATGAGAAACTTGTACAACATCTTCTGTCCTACCAGCCGGTGGCAGCCGGGCCTCAAGGGAATCTACTGGTAATTAAGGTACTCCTTTTAATAAAGTACCGGAGCAAAGCATTAACACGCCGTGAACACATGTGATCCTCACATCGCAGCCATTCCCCTCGGCTGTCCCAATTATTGTCACTTTGGGACCGCGGGTTCCGGACAACAATATGTGTATACAACTTGCAGGTATGATCAATAAACAGTGCATATCATTATGAAACAATAACATGTTCAGATCTGAAATCATGGCACTCGGGCCCTAGTGACAAGCATTAAGCTCAACAAGTTGCAACAACATCAATAAGTACTAACAACGGATACTGGCACCATGCCCTAATGATCTTATAACTTATTACATGAACAATCTCATCCAATCCCTACCATCCCCCTCAGCCTACAGCAGGGAATTACTCACACATGGATGGGGGAAACATGGATGGTCGATGGAGAAGCGTCGGTGATGATGATGGCGATGATCTCCTCCAATTCCCCGTCCCGGCGGAGTGCCAGAACGGAGTTTCTGGTCCCCGAAATAGGTTTCGCGATGGCGGCGGCGTACGGTGATGTTTCTGGATGAAGTGGACGACCCCCTCGCGTTTTAGGTCAGAGAGGGTTAAGTAGTCGAAAGGGGGACTCGGGGAGGTGCCGAGTCGCCCTCCTCATGGCTGGCGCGGTGGGCCCCAGGCCGCGCCACCATGTGGTTTGGGCCACTCGTGGCCCATCTCCGCCTCCCCTTCTGGCTCCGTGAGTCTTCTGGTAAAATAGGAGGTTTGCGATCTTTTCTGGTGTTTTTCCCGAAAGTTGACTTTCTGCACAAAAACAAGACACCAGGGCAATTCTGCTGAAAACAGCGTTAGTCCGCATTAGTTGTATTCAAAACACACAAGTTAGAGGTAAAACAATAGCAAAAGTGTTCGGGAAAGTAGATACGTTTTGGACGTATCAGGAGTCTCAACCTAAATCCCGTTATTTGTGCAGGCATCAAGATTTGCTCTTCGGGATCATCAAGACGTTTTCTGGCGCCGTTGCCGGGGAATCGTAGCTGAGAGATTTATCCAAGGGTGTGCATCATCGCATTCATCTCACAACAAAGTCAACGTCACCAACTTGTGCTAACACCTAAGCTTGGGGAGGTTGCACCTACGTGAGCACCATCTTATCCATCTTTACTTACAAAGCAATTTATTTGTTTTGTTAGTGTCATTGCATATCATATCATATTTATTTCAGTTTTGCATAAAAAATTAAAAATACCAAAAAAACTTGCTATAATGGAAAAAAGAACCTTTTGGCCATTTAGTGTTAAGAACTTTCCCCAAGATATGAATATCCTGTTGAGAAATGTGTTGTAGATCCTAATATCATGAAAGTGATTTATGAACACCGTTTTTATGGGAAACCTAAAGAAGATCCTATACCACATCTTAAGAAGTTTGATGAAAGGTGCAAATGTTAAACTTGAGCCATGCTAATGTTAAAATTAAGCTTTTTCCTTACTCCCTAGGTGGAAAAGCCTTAGATTGGATATTAAGATGGCCACCTGGAAATTTTAGCACTTGGTTTAATTTAAAAGCTGCTTTTGTTGAAAGATTTTGTTCCATTGAAAAGATTTGTAACCTAAGACAAGTACTTATCACCTTTAAACAAGAAGAGGATGAACCTCTAGTGAAAACATGGGAAAGGTTTAGAGGCATAGCTTTTGGAATGGAACATGGTCTTAGAGATTGGATGCTCATGCATGTGTTTTATAGAGGTTTGACTGAAGCCTCTAGGGTATTTTTGGATAATGAATGTGAGGATTCCTTCATGAATACTGCTAATGATACTCACTATTTACTTGATGGCTTGCTTTTGGAAGTAAGAATTAAAGAAAGTTTAGAAAAAGCCCAAGTACCTGAAGATGTCTTTGATGACCGTTATGAAATATTCAACCTATACAATAGGGAAAAGAAAGTTGAGGAAGTTAAAATGCTTAATGAAGTCAAGGATCCTTTGCTTGACTTAGAAAATTGTAGCTTGCATGAATTAATATCTATCTTACAAAAATTTGCAAGTGATCCTTCCATCAACACTAACCAAGCAGGTTTTGGTTCTTATATTGCTAATCATGTCTTGAAAGAAAAGATTGCTAGGTACAACCAAGAGGCTATGATACCACCTAAGCTTGGGGATATGTGGATACCTAAGGTACTAGTAACTATTGGAAAAGAGACACACCATGCCATACTTGATCTAGGATCTAGTGTCTCTGTTTTATCTAAAGAACTATATGAAGTGCTTGAATTGAAAAATCTTGAAAAATGCTCTATTGAACTAGCACTTGCTGATGACTCTATTAAACATGCTTTGGGAAAAGTAAGTGATGTTATGGTAGAGTTACATATGACTTTTGTGCCTGTGGATTTTCTAATCATGGATATGGGGAATAAAACCTCTAGTCCTATTATTCTTGGAAGACCTTTTCTTCGTACCACAGGTGCTATCATTGATTCAAAGGAAGGGAATGTAAAGTTTCAGTTTCCACACAAGAAGTGCATGGAACACTTTCCAAGGAAGAGGGAACCATCAAAGTTCAAGCTCCCTCATGAGCTTCGTCCAATAAACAACAAGTAAGAAGCCTAGCTATATGGCTATAAAGAAAGCGCTTTGCGGGAGGCAACCCGGTTATTTTTGTGTGTGATTTTTCTTTGTGTCCTCTTGCTGTAACAAGAGATTTTGTGTCTAGTTTAGGTTCTGGAGTTTTTAATAAAGTGCCAAGTTTTACCCTTTTTGGTTTGAAAAGTTGCTTATAGCGTTCGGAGATTTTATTCCTGCACGAATCAGTGCACGGTATGATTTTTAATTCTTATTCTGTAACTCCGAATGAGCTCATATTTGAACTGTAGTTGCAACTTTTCATCCTCTGTATGCATGAATTTTTTCGGAATTTTTCGAGAAAGTTTGGTAGGGTAGAAAAATACGTTTTGCTGCTGCTGTTTTTCTGGACAGATTCTGTCCCATTTTGTTTGATGCATGCTTTGAGCTTTTAAGTTGAATCTTTTTGATCCAATTGAGTTTATGAGTAGGCATACAACATTATACTTTCTGGACATTCATATGAATTTTTGTTCAAGGATTATATGCAGCAAGGAACCTATTTGTTTATCACTATTAATGCACCCCACAGAAAAGAGATGGGAGAAACGGTGTTTTGAAGTTTTTTCACAGGGATTGGAGGAGATGCACCAAGAGCTATCCAAGGATGGTGAAGACCATAAGCTTGGGGATGTGAAGACAACCCCACTGGACCTACACACTCTCGGTTTGCACACGTCCAACTTCTGTTTTTCGATCGAAACACTTTATCGCATAAACTTGGAGCGTCGTTTTTTGTTTTTGTTTGAGTCTTGAGAGACCACCACACTATCAATTATATATGAGAGAGCTACTGGAAATATGGGTTGAAATATGTTGGATGCTTTTATAAGATTGGGAAAAGGGATGTTTGACTTGATTTTTAATGATACATATAGTTGCATGATTCATGAGCTTGTTTATGAGTAATAGTTTGCAAATTCTTTTTGTAGAGCTATCACTTATTCATGTTTTGGTGCTGATTGTTATTTCACTTGGTTTAACATGGATTAGTTAGTTCTATGGACACTCATGCATGCATCTAGATGGTCAACTTTCTCCCTTTTGCTAGCCCAAAAACTCCAACAAGCAAAAACTTGTTTCCAACACCTTCAACCAAAGTTATTCCAGTGAGTCCACCATATCTACCTATTGGCTTTATGCTATTCCGAGTATGTTCATCATGATATTTGTGTTATCTATACCTCTGAATGAAAATGTTTATGTTATTGATTGCATGGAAAAATTGGTTATATAGCTCTCACGAACTTGATGCACATTTTACTATCATTGCATAAATAAAACATGACCCATTGTGATTAAGATTATGATGCTAGTGGCTTGATAAATGTTCGAGGTTGGGAGTTAGCCCATATGTGCTGTCACATGCAAAGCTTTCAACATGCTCCTTCATCTCATTTAGTTGATATCATGTACTTTTGTTTATGGATGCCTATCATGGTGAAATGAGGTGGAAATGAAGTAGTTCAAATGAGTTTGTATAAATGGTTAGAGAGACGCCTGGGCCGCTAATCTAAGCCATGCATCATTCATGGTGGAAATTTACTTACATACTATGGTGAACCTTCTGTGATACACCTTGCAATAAAAAACTATTCCAATGGTAAATAAAAAGGGTGTTGAGGTTTTCATTTGTTTGTTTGTCTTGTCATTTTGATATGGGCTTGTTCCATATCCTGGGACAAGAGGTACCCCAGTTGACGCTCTTGATGATACTATTATTACTTACAATGATATTTAACTTGAACTTGCTTTGTTTCCTAAGTTGAGTAATCATGGTGTAGTACTTGTATTCAAGGGGCATGAGACATCCAACCTTTACTTTGTCAAGCACACTACTCATATTTGCTTTCACTTTAACCTTAATCATTCAAGATGCTATGATAGGGGCAATGAGAGCTTGACACCAATGAATACCTTATTGCAATCATTAACTTAAGTAGAAGAGTTTGGAAGTTGGATGAAACTTATGCATGCTTTACCTCTACTCACATATACATCTTTCCAAAGTGTACACCTATCATATTCAGATTTTCATCTACACTCTATGACCATTGTAGGATGTTCTACTTATCATTATGCATACATGTGTTCCATATTACTTGCTACTATGTTACACTTTGTGAACTATCAATGAACATCCTTGTCTTGAATACTTGATATCACTTCATAAACTATTTGCATATTGCTACTCCTTTGAAGAATGAATCATTTGACTATATGTAGCAATAGTAATCATCTTTGATATCCATTGTTAAGTATTAAATTGCAAAGTCCATGTTAGTTTTATCATCTTCATACTCGAGGACGAGCATGGATTAAGCTTGGGGATGTTGATGCATGTAAAATGCATACATGAACTTTGCACTTTAATTGCTTATATTCCAATCATATTTGCATCATATAAGGGTTATATCAATGTTTTATCATGATTTTGGAATACTTCATAGTTTTCCCATTTATGGAATTAACCCTGCACAGGCAGAAAACCCTAGTTTTGTATTTTAATGTTTCAGGGACCCAAACGTCAACGAAATCACCTGGAAATTTACGGGCGTCAATATTTGGAAGGAAGAAGGACTACGGAAAAAGGAAGCAAGCAAACGGAGGCCCGAGGGCCAAACGGGCATGGCCCACGCGGCCACAGTACCAGGCCGCGTGGGACCCACCCGTTCGGGCCTCGTGGCTCCGTTGCCGTCGATCTTCGCTCCACCGCCTTCGTCTTGACCTAAAAACGCCTATAAAAAAGGTCCCCCGTCGTTCTCTGGAAGGAGCGCCGCACAAACACAGAAACACCGAAACGGAGATCAGGAGCTGCAGATTGGAGGGGGAAAACTCCGGCGGGGCGCTGCCGGCGTGGTCTCCATCTTCTCCATCGACTTCTCCACCGTCTCCATGATGAAGAGGGAGTAGTCCACCTCTGGACTATGGGTTTGTGGAAGTAACTTATGTATCTCTCCTCTCTTGAGCTTCACTAATTAGCACCGTATGAGCTGCTGAACATGATTACGGTCACCGTTGTAATACCTTTGTGGTGGATCTTTATGAGTTAATATATGTTTGAGATTGCAATGTTTGTTTCAGTTATGAGTATAGATGCATATTATGTACCCCGTTCTTGTCTACTTGTTTTGATCAAGCATGTTTATGAGAGCGTGTGTGGGGGAACGTGTGCATTAGTTGGAGTAACGGGGGGTGGCTAGTGCAGTGAACGTGAGAGAAAGTTCTGCGATCCACTTTGGTATCTTTACCTTACTTTGTTACCTCACTAGGGATAAACTAAAATACCATGCTACCGGGGATGTGGGCGTGACCATTGCCACTACTCCATGACTAGATCTAGCATGTTCTTATTTTCACTTCATGTCATGATACTTAATGCTATACTCTGAGTTATCTTAATTACTGAGGTGTTATGATTTAGTTCGCATCTTGGTGGAGTATAAGAGAGGTTAATAACCAAAAGATCTCTATGTTAGGACGTGATGCCCATATATCTAAGTAACTTGTTATCAAACCCTGTGTTGCAATCTCATATGTTAACTGTGTGTGTTCCATTGTCTACCACTTTATAAAGAGAGAGTGCATTTGTGAAACCATGAACCCCAGTCCATTTTTAATCATAAGAAACACCTTTCCAACACCATATACCACTTTTCTATTTTCAGCCATCATTAAATCCGAAAATACAAAAATACTTTTCATCTTGCATACATCATTTAAAAACCCAAAAATATCATTTACCATTGCATCCACCATCATTGCATATTTATTTCCTGTTTGCATTGCATAACTATCCTGATATCATTCTTACACCTTGTGCTTGACAACCACAGGTGAGGTTGAGGACCAAAACATCTAACCTTGTTTTGTAGGTAACCAAAAGAAGGATAAGAAGATAAATCTACCACTTCAGATTCCCCGAGAGTTCGATATTAAACCCTCGAGTCACCCCTCGTGGGGAAAACTGTCTTCCACTTTACTATACACTCTGCACTTGGAGTCTCAACCTAAATCCCGTTATTTGTGCAGGCATCAAGACTTGCTCTTCGGGATCATCAGCGATCCAAGCCGAGGCAAAAGGAAGAAAGGGGTAAACTACCGAGTCTTCATGCTACAGATTGGTCTTCTCGACACCACTAACAAGAAGTTGTAACTCCATCTTGAACTTGTCGACACCACTAACAAGAAGTTCTTGCTCACGTCGATGACGATCTTCCATCGAGATCCTTCCGAAGATCGAACCTATTAGGTTAAAAGGCAAGAGATCGTCCACCCACGTAGAATCCTTTAACTTTGAAAGATAGGTAAGAGAGAAGACTCCAAAACAAGTAAGGCAAGAGGAGAAATAGAATAGAGGTAAGGAATAAACAAGAGTCCTATTCAGATCTTTCCCAAGTAGTTTTAGTAAAATTAGTTTGGACACTCTACAAACAACGACCGTTTGCGAGGTTATCCTAGAGGCTTGCGGGCCCGCTGCTTTGCTACCATTTGTAACAAAGCAGCCTTGGGTTTACTCCCCCGTGAACCTAAGTTCTACCACTTTGTGACGCCCAAAAATCGGTACTATGCAGATTTAGCGTTCCCGCCAAATCCGCATAATAACGATCTTAGGACGCCCACCAGGCATAACGTGCACGCCGAAACAAAAACGTTATTGTAACACCCTGAATTTTGGTCTTTTTGCAATTTTCCCCAAAATGCATTACTTCATTATTTAAGGTGCATTTGGGTTTAAACCTCCAGGAAATTCTTTTAAAATCTTGAACCTTTGCAAACATGATAAATCAAGTGGGATCTTGTGCTTTCCATTTTCCTCCCACTTGGTACTTGCATTTGTGATTTTACCTCTGGATAAACATTTAATTGGGAAATTCTTTTTCCTTTTTAAAAATTACCTTTTTTATTGACCTTACAAAGGAACCCCTATTTTTATGTCTCCAAAAATTCTGAAAAAATTAGGGAACCTTCCCTAGTTGATGTGGGTCACTTTTATAAAAAAATATGGGGCCATGACTTGGGAATTTTTCCCTCCACAATTCTTTTTGTGTTCTGCCCATTTTCTCAAAACATTTTTAAACCTGTCCAAATTATTTTTCCAGGATGAATCCAAGGCATAGATAGACTCCCCTTGATCCCTCCTACCTCAAGACAAAAGGGCACATCCATCTAATACCATCTACCCCTCCAAAACTTTAAAACCCTTTTGACCAGTACTGTATTTCACAAAAACTAGTCGGACCAACTTTCAAATTTGAAGAAACTTTAGTCAGCAAAGTTAGAGGATTTTGAATTTGGCACACAGTGGTGAAAACCACACCTCATTTGGAGCTGTGAGCTGAGAGAAACGTGGTGATGCCGCTTCTGGCGTGCCCAGAACGGTGGTCACCGGCGATGTTGCCATGCCAGGCGGCGCCGCCAGCTTTTGGTCGTCGCCGTCCAGCTCTTCCGCGCCCAAACCGTGCCCCTCGGGTTCCTCTCCCTCCCCAGAGCCGCACCGCAGCCATGCGTCGCCGGAGGAGTTTCCGCACGCGCCGCCGACGCGTCACGACGCGCCGTCCAAACCCTGTGCCGCCGGGACCCTCCTGTCAGCGCCTCCTCCGCCGCACGGACCGGTCCGTCGCCGGAGATTATCCTCGTGCGCCTCCTGTGCCAGCGCTCCCGCGACGCGCCGTCCACCGCCCCTTCCACGCCATGGCGACACCTCACCGCGCCATTACTCCGGCCGCCGCACGGAGACGCTATATAATGGCCACCCCAGCACCATCCCACCACCGCACCACCTCTCCCACTCCCTCAGCCGTCCTCCACCCCAGCCACGAGCCCAGGGAACCATCCCTCGCCGGAATCGCGACCACCCGAGCCGCACTGACCCCAGCTCGATTCGCACACCCTAGCCCTCCCCCGATCAATTCCTTCCACCCGTAGCCTTCCAGGTCATGGCGGTGACGATGCCGTGCTCGCCAGGGTGAATGGTGGCCGGAACCGCCGTGTCCATCATCGACCGCACGCTCCCGCCACCGGAGAAGAAGCCCTGGTGCCGCCAGAGCTCCCCATCAAGCTCGAGTGCACCGACGAGCGGCGCAACCTCTCCCTGAGCCGCTCCGCTTCCTCTCCCACCCCTCTGCCGCGCCCTAGCCGCCGTGGTCCATCGCCGGTGAGTTCGCCGGAGCTTCGCCGGAAAACCTTCTGTTTTTCCCCGCGCGTGGAGGAGAAAAACGTTTCGGGTTGTGAGTCACTGACCAGTGGGTCCCACTGGTCAGGATTTTAAACATTTCGAATCGTTTTTCCTGTTTTAGTTTTCTGTTTATTTTTCTATTGAAAAGGGCAGAAAATGAACCAGATTTTGAAATGCAATTTCTCACTCAGAAATGGTCAGAAAAATATGAAACCAATTTTGTTGACTTTGTTTGAATTTTCTCTTTCCAATGAGACCAAAAAGGATTTATTTGGAATTTATTTTTCTGGCATTTATTTAAATGACCTCGGAGTGATTTTGATGCATATTTGTTTTGTTTTGGTAGATTCAAACCTCTCCGACGGATTAGGAGTTACCTCTGAACCCGAAGGCAAGCCACCAACCCAATTTCAAACTTGGTCGAACTTAGGAAATATTTTGACTGTTGAAATAATATCTGTTGCACCTCGCATGTCATATCGCATTTTAAATTCCTGCACTACTTTATAGATGCTTATTCCGTGCAACACTCCCGTTCCCTAGACAATGGCCGGTGATACCGCCTCAGACGAAGGAATGGGGGAAATTATTACAACTGTGCGTCTCGCACTTGCGGGGCTTTGTTTGCTTCTTTCTTCTTCGCCGAGGTGAGGAGCGGACGAATGTCGTCTTATGATCCTCGGAGTTGGGGGCATTCGCCAAAAGAGTTATTTGCCTTGTCCCTCCGTCAAATATGGATGGCATCGACCACCCGGACTGCGACGTTTGGGAGCTGACTTTCCATTTGGTTCTTATTGCCGAGATGGCTGACACCACGTCGGGTAACCCTCGAGTGGAATGGATGCCCTCTCATTTTTATGATGCTTTTCGGTTCATTCTTTTACGGTGACACGGCCGGGTCTCCCGCCACCGTCATCCGTTTGAATCATTATGCTATTATTCTGTGAACACTAACCCCCGAGTGACACCGGCCGGGTCTCCCGCCACAGTCACCCGGGTATTATTATTATTGTTATGTTGTTATCTATGCATGCAAGTGATACATTCTGTGCTGCTATTGTTATGAGGTTACCTTGTGTTACTTTGTTAATGTTGATGTCTGTAATCAAATAAAATGACTAAGAAGATAATCACCTCCCTCGACTAGATTGAGTCACTTAGTGCCACTCACCAAACACCCAGCACAACCATGCGTCGTTCACATGGGCGGACCATAACTGAGTATTTTATCAGGCCTCCTTTGACGCCACCCTTTTGGCAAGTCTAGTCGGTTACCTTTGTGGTCGGGGCTAGTCTTGTGAAGGTTCCGGAGCTAGGCGTCGCTCATCTGTTGGGGACGTGCCGGATTCACTTCTTCATAAGGCGTAGAGCTATGTCGGTGGCTATACAGGGAGTGTCCGGGTAGGATAAACGGTTGTGGAAGTGTGGGTTTGTGCTGCCGCCATGATCGGTTCTAGTACTTCGGTACCGGCGGTACAAGCCTAGACTTCAGCGTGTGGATAAATGTTGCAACCTCTCGAGAGTGTAAATCTAGATTCTAGCCTTGTCCCCAGGTTACGGGACGATGTTTGGGTCAAGTCACACTATGAGTCGGTCCAGTCGAACTTGGAGAAATAATTAAGTTGAGACCAACGAACACAGGAGATTTTGGGAGTCAAGCCAGAGTTGGCTAAGGACTCGGATAGTTGTGAATTAAGCCAGAGTTGGCTAGAGGCTTGAATGCCTAGTTGTGATTATGAGTTGTCGAGTGAGAAACGTGATCTCACTTGATATCGAGAAAACACCCCTACTAAGGTAAGTAGGTAAGTTATGTCCAACCGTTAAGCTTGGACTCATCCTCGCAACCGACCTCATGCCATGTTACTTTCTGAACCATGCCATGCCATATAGATAGACTTGTTTGTTTTGGGCTGATGTCTTGCGAGTACTTCAAGTACTTACCTGGCTTTTCATGTGGCCAGACCCTGCTGAACCAGTCGCCGAGTACCCGCTCTATGAGAACTAGGAACCCGTGTCCCAGGCAGGACCCTGTGGAATAAGGCCGCTATCGCCACGCTACTATCTTCGCTTCCGCTACGACTTCCGCTAGAGGCTCGATGTTAGAAAAATAATGTACATACTGTTGTGTGCGCCTGTTGCGCAAGAGCTGGAGCCTCACCCGTGTTGTAACCTTGTATTTGTGCAAACTCGAAGCCTTATGAATATATTTGGTTTTGCCTTTGTTTATCAAGCTGTCATATATCCAGTGTTTCTGGGACTGGTATATGGGGTGACTCGATCATCTGGATCGGGGTGCCACAGAGCTTGGTATCAGAGCCTAACTGCCTGTAGGATGCCCTAGTTCTTGGACGACGTAGAATAGAACTTGTTGTGTTGACAACTTTTTCCAATGTTTCTCTGTCTGTTTGTGCTTTAAAACTTAACGCTCACTTTATTTGAATTCTGTCTCTGTCACAGATGGCAGAGTTGCTCGCCGAGACTACCGCCGTGCACGTTCCCGGTTTTCCGCAGTTTCTTCGGGAGATCTGGGACCACCTCTACCCAGGCGCACCTCCCCCGACTTACCACGTGTACCACAACCGTCTCGACAGGCTCACCTCGGAGTTCACCGCCACCGTCCGCCTGCGTCCGCTGCCCGTGTCCGCAGGGATTGAGCACGGCCTCACTTCCGGTGTCTGTACACAGGCGTCTCGAGCCATACAGGAGGCTGCAGGAGATGCCATCCTGTTCCTTCGCACCGTCGACCCCGTCATGAAGCAGTGCACCCGTTACGCCTACTTCCCGAGGTTGGCTTTAGACAACGGGGACACCCTTTTCCCCAACCCAGGTGACCCTAGCTCACCTCTCTCCGCCCTTATTCAGTACACCACCTATCTCCACCAGTACCTCCACACCACCCTTCTCCAGTTTGCCTCCCTTCGCGCCAACGTAGCCTTGGCCGAGATGACGCGAGCTTCTGGTTCCGGCACTTCTAGTCGCTCACCACGTCTCCCCACCTTTAGGCTCAGTTCCCTCGAGCAGATCAGGAGGGGGCTTGCCCGCTACTCCTCGTCTACCGCTCCGACGCCACCTTCCCGCACTCGTAGCAGCGCCGCTCACTACTACGCACGCTTCACTCCCGTTCGGTCTCAGCGTCGTCGCGTCCAGGCGGCCGAGCCACAGAGTTACTCCGGAGACTCCCGCGACGACCGCGCTTCACCCGACTACAGCCCCGCGGAGGAGCCCCTCGACACCGCCACGCCAGCGACACCCCTCGAGATGGAGTTCTAGACGCTCGGAGCAGCATCGCTTAGTGTACTGTACTTTCCGATGTATCGCGTGCTTGAATAATGTAGTGGTAGAGTTGTATCCTGCATCTGGTACCGAGTGCTTTGCGTCTTGTATCTTGTACCATGTATCCTGTACGAGTAGCTTGTATCTTTACCTTGCATCTGTTGTAAAATAGCGAGTGCTTGAATCTTGTAACCCCATCATCCATTGTATAACATCATGCTTGTGTTTTTTTGCAAACTGTGTTTCCATTTGGTTTTTCCGTGGATGTTACACCTCCCCATATGGATGCTCATGATACGCGCCATTACATGCAACAGTCCAGGATGAGGCCCAATAATGGTGCGGTAGCAGCCAAGGAACCCCGGTTCGTCGTTCCGCACGACAAGCTGGCGAGGATCCCGAGCCTCCGCAACCACCTCCTCCTCCACCAAATCAGGAACCAAGCCCAAGTCAGTTTATGATGATGATGGATGAACGCCACAACCAGCATCTGACACAGATCATGAGAGAGTTTGGCACGTACATGCAAGCCCGTAATGTTCCACCCCCAGGCCGCTCAAAGCTGCAAGACTTCCAGCGCACACAACCGCCCAAGTTCGCATATGCTGATGACCCACTTGAGGCTGATGATTGGCTCCGCGCTATGGGAAAGAAACTGGAACTCGCTCGCGTAGACGAGCAGGACCAAGTGCCCTTCGCCACCCACTACCTTGAGGGCCCCGCCAGCATTTGGTGGGACAACCAAAAGGACGCCAGAGGCGATGGACCCCCTGTCACTTGGGCAGAATTTCAGGAAGCATTCCGCAGGGCCCACATTCCCTCAAGCCTCATAAAAATGAAACAGCAGGAATTTTTGGCACTTACTCAAGGCAGCAAGTCCATCGGCGAATATCTGACCAAGTTCAACAACCTTGCTCGCTATGCACCTGAGGACATCAACACTGAGGAAAAGAAGAAAGACAGGTTCCTTCATGGAATGCATCAGGCCATAAAAACTCAGCTCAGTGTTCTGCAGTTTCCAGATTTTCAGGCCATGATCAACACTGCGCTAATCTCAGAAAAGAGCACCGCACCATCTATGACTCCCACAAGCGGAAGTTCGAGCCACGCAAGAACCAGCATGATGGTGCTACCTCCAAGCCACGCACCTGGCAACCCAACAACCGGATCTCGACACCTCAGAACTCTTGGAATCAACCCAGGAAGGATGGATACCCCCGGGAAGGATTCTATCACAAGCGCCCACTCGTGGATGATTGTAAGAGGGAGAACTCCTGCTTCAAGTGCGGCAAGACAGGACACTACATCAAGGATTGCCCCCTCAGTAACGGCAACGGCAACAATAACAACTCCGGCAACAACCACCCTGCTGGGGCGATCAAGCCACCTCAAGTTGCCCGTGTCCACCACATGTCAGCAGAGGAAGCATATGAAGCTTCAGACGTAGTGCTTGGTACGTGTACTATCAACACTAAACCCGCGCTGATTTTATTCGATTCTGGAGCTTCCCATTCTTTCATCTCGAAGGATTTTGTTGCCAAACACCGTTTTCCCGTTTCCCCTTTGGGCCATCTTTTGGTGATACAAACCCCCGCCTCGGAGATGAAAACAAACACCATGTGTCAAGACCTGACAATCAGCATCAATCAAGTGAAATTTCCCGCTCAGCTTAGCACCCTCAATGTGCCCGGCCTCGACGCCATCCTGGGTATGGATTGGTTAGTTCAGCATGCAGCTCAGATCGACTGTGCAACCAGGGCAGTTACTCTCACCAACCCGGAAGGCATACGAACCACTTATGTGCCAAATAAGCCTCACCAGATAAATGCGAAGATGTTTCTTGCTCAAGCCCCGGAGATAGGGGAAGTATGTGGTCAGTGAATACCCGGATGTCTTTCCAGATGAATTACCCGGAATGCCCCCTGACCGTGATATTGAATTTGCAATTGAAGTTGTACCGGGAACAAACCCAATATTCAAGAAACACTACCGTATGACAAGTCCCGAGCTAGTGGAACTGAAGAAACAGCTTGACGAATTGATTCAGAAAAAGTTCATCCGCCCAAGCATTTCACCTTGGGGATCACCGGTTTTGTTTGCAAAGAAGAGCGATGGTACCCTCCGATTATGCATCGACTATCGCGCTCTCAATGATGTCACCATCAAGAACAAGTACCCACTCCCGAGAATCAATGATTTATTCGACCAACTCCGTGGTGCCCGAGTATTCTCCAAGATTGATCTCCGTACGGGTTATTACCAGCTGAAGATTCGAGAAAGTGATATCCCCAAGACCGCATTCACCACCAGATATGGATTGTATGAGTGCACAGTTATGTCCTTCGGCCTAACAAATGCTCCAGCCTACTTCATGGGCATGATGAACAAGGTATTCATGGAGTATCTCGACAAGTTTGTCGTGGTGTTTATCGACGACATCCTCATCTACTCCAAAAATGAGGAGGAGCACGCCGAACACCTCAGAATAGTTCTTGGAAGAATGCGTGAGCAACAACTTTATGCCAAGTACAGCAAATGCCAATTCTGGTTAAAGGAAGTGGAATTCCTAGGACATGTGTTGTCTGGAGCCGGTGTGGCTGTAAACCCCAACAAGATCTCCGATGTGCTAAACTGGAAAGTTCCCACCAACGTATCAGAAATCCGAAGCTTCCTAGGATTGGCCGGGTATTACCGAAGATTCATCGAAAACTTTTCCAAGATAGCCAAGCCCATGACGGATCTATTGAAGAAGAATCGCAAGTATGCCTGGACAGATGAGTGCGAGGAAAGTTTCAACGAGTTAAAGACCCGGTTAACCACCGCCCCAATTCTGGTGTTGCCTGATGATGCCAAGGATTTCACCGTATACTGTGATGCCTGCAGAAATGGGCTAGGAGCCGTACTCATGCAAGAAGGAAAGGTCATCGCATATGTGTCAAGGCAACTCAAGACCCACGAGCTCAACTATCCCACCCACGACTTGGAATTAGCCGCCGTCATACTCGCCCTGAAGACTTGGCGACACCACCTTATTGGTCGAAGATGCGAGATTTACACGGACCACAAAAGCTTGAAGTATATCTTCACCCAGCCTGACCTCAATCTGAGGCAAAGGAGGTGGCTGGAAGTAATCAAGGACTACGACCTTGGGATTCATTATCATCCCGGGAAGGCCAACGTGGTAGCAGATGCTCTGAGCAGGAAGCCCCCTAAGATGCGGCCAAGTTTGGAGAAAGAATTCGCGAAGCTAAACTTGTGCGTGGGAAAGGGCCTATCTAAGCACCCTAGAAGTAAAGCCAGACCTGGAGGAAGAGATAAAAACCGAGCAGGCCAACGACCCCGGCCTAAGCAAGATCAAGGCCAAGATACCGCTGGGTCAGGCCAAGGAATTTTCCCTGGACAGCCAAGGAGTACTCCGCTTCGGTACCCGCCTTTGTGTACCCTACAAGACCACACTAATACAGCAGATCCTCAGGAAGCCCACGAGTCTGCCTATTCCATTCACCCGGGAGCACCAAGATGTACCAAGACTTGAAGCAAACCTTCTGGTGGTCCGGTATGAAGAAGGATATCGCTTACTATGTCGCATGCTGCAATGTATGCAACCTGGTGAAGGCCGAGCATCAGAAACCCGCCGGATATCTCCAACCCCTTAAGGTACCCGAGTGGAAGTGGGACAACATAAGCATGGATTTCATTGTTGGACTTCCCAAATCCAGCCGAGGGAATGATTCTATCTGGGTCATTGTCGACCGTTTGACAAAGGTATCTCATTTTATCCCCGTCAAGACTACATACCGCTCGGACCAACTGGCACAACTTTATGTGAACAAGATCGTCAAACTCCATGGAGTCCCGAAGACCATTGTGTCGGATAGAGGTACACAATTTACCTCCAAATTTTGGACAAGCCTACATCATGCCATGGGAACAAAGTTATCCTTCAGCACAGCCTATCATCCGCAGACCGACGGTCAAACCGAGCGGGTTAATCAAATCCTAGAGGATATGCTCCGCTCGTGTGTGCTCGCCTATGGAGCAGGATGGGAAGATAGTTTACCCTATGCAGAGTTCTCATACAACAACAGCTACCAAGGCAGCCTGAAGATGTCACCCTTCGAAGCCCTGTATGGGAGAAAATGCCGGACCCCACTAATTGGTCCGAGGTTGGAGACCGCAAATCTTTAAGCCCGATGATTTGATGAGGGCAGAAAAGCAAGTACGTCTGATTCGGGACCGGCTCAAGGCAGCGCAATCCCGCCAGAAAAGCTATTACGACCGGCGACATCGTCAGATTCACTTCGAGGAAAACGACTATGTCTATCTTCGAGTAACACCTCTCAAGGGACTGAAAAGATTCCACATGAAAGGAAAGCTTGCCCCAAGATTCATTGGGCCTTTCAAGATTGTGGCAAGGAAAGGATCAGTAGCCTACCAGCTGGAACTGCCAGAGGAATTGGCTGGAGTACATGACGTCTTCCACGTATCCCAGCTAAGGAAGTGCATCTCACCCCCAACCAAGCAGGCTGACTTTAAGGAACTGGAGTTGAGCAGCGAACTGACTTACGAGGAACACCCCGTCAGAATCTTGGATGAGTCAGAACGCCGCACTCGCAGCAAGGTCACCAAGTTCTACAAGGTTCAGTGGGACAAGCACACAGAGGAAGAAGCAACCTGGGAACGAGAAGATTTGCTGAAGGCAGAATATCCGTATCTATTCAACGAGCAACCGGAATCTCGAGGACGAGATTCATCTTAAGGGGGGAAGGTCTGTAACACCCTGAATTTTGGCCTTTTTGCAATTTTTCCCAAAATGCATTATTTCATTATTTAATGTGCATTTGGGTTTAAACCTCCAGGAAATTCTTTTAAAATCTTGAACCTTTGCAAACATGATAAATCAAGTGGGATCTTGTGCTTTCCATTTTCCTCCCACTTGGTACTTGCATTTGTGATTTTATCTCTGGATAAATATTTAATTGGGAAATTCTTTTTCCTTTTTAAAAATTACCCTTTTTATTGACCTTACAAAGGAACCCCTATTTTTATGTCTCCAAAAATTCTGCAAAAATTAGGGAACCTTCCCTAGTTGATGTGGGTCACTTTTATAAAAACATATGGGGCCATGACTTGGGAATTTTTCCCTCCACAATTCTTTTTGTGTTCTGCCCATTTTCTCAAAACATTTTTAAACCTGTCCAAATTATTTTTCCAGGATGAATCCAAGGCATAGATAGACTCCCTTGATCCCTCCTACCTCAAGACAAAAGGGCACATCCATCTAATACCATCTACCCCTCCAAAACTTTAAAACCCTTTTGACCAGTACTGTATTTCACAAAAACTAGTCGGACCAACTTTCAAATTTGAAGAAACTTTAGTCAGCAAAGTTAGAGGATTTTGAATTTGGCACACAGTGGTGAAAACCACACCTCATTTGGAGCTGTGAGCTGAGAGAAACATGGTGATGCCTCTTCTGGCGTGCCCAGAACGGTGGTCACCGGCGACGTTGCCGTGCCAGGCGGCGCCGCCAGCTTTCGGTCGTCGCCGTCCAGCTCTTCCGCGCTCCAAACTGTGCCCCTCGGGTTCCTCTCCCTCCCCAGAGCCGCACCGCAGCCACGCGTCGCCGGAGGAGTTTCCGCAGGCGCCGCCGACGCGTCACGACGCGCCGTCCAAACCCTGTGCCGCCGGGACCCTCCTGTCAGCGCCTCCTCCGCCGCACGGACCGGTCCGTCGCCGGAGATTATCCTCGTGCGCCTCCTGTGCCAGCGCTCCCGTGACGCGCCGTCCACCGCCCCTTCCATGCCATGGCGACACCTCACCGCGCCATTACTCCGGCCGCCGCACGGAGACGCTATATAATGGCCACCCCAGCCATCCCACCACCGCACCACCTCTCCCACTCCCTCAGCCGTCCTCCACCCCAGCCACGAGCCCAGAGGAACCATCCCTCGCCGGAATCGCGACCACCCGAGCCGCACTGACCCCAGCTCGATTCGCACACCCTAGCCCTCCCCCGATCAATTCCTTCCACCCGTAGCCTTCCCAGGTCATGGCGGTGACGATGCCGTGCTCGCCAGGGTGAATGGTGACCGGAACCGCCGTGTCCATCATCGACCGCACGCTCCCGCCGCCGGAGAAGAAGCCCTGGTGCCGCCAGAGCTCCCCATCAAGCTCGAGTGCACCGACGAGCGGCGCAACCTCTCCCTGAGCCGCTCCGCTTCCTCTCGCACCCCTCTGCCGCGCCCTAGCCGCCGTGGTCCATCGCCGGTGAGTTCGCCGGAGCTTCGCCGGAAAACCTTCTGTTTTTCCCCGCGCGTGGAGGAGAAAAACGTTTCGGGTTGTGAGTCACTGACCAGTGGGTCCCACTGGTCAGGATTTTAAACATTTCGAATCGTTTTTCCTGTTTTAGTTTTCTGTTTATTTTTCTATTGAAAAGGGCAGAAAATGAACCAGATTTTGAAATGCAATTTCTCACTCAGAAATGGTCAGAAAAATATGAAACCAATTTTGTTGACTTTGTTTGAATTTTCTCTTTCCAATGAGACCAAAAAGGATTTATTTGGAATTTATTTTTCTGGCATTTATTTAAATGACCTCGTAGTGATTTTGATGCATATTTGTTTTGTTTTGGTAGATTCAAACCTCTCCGACGGATTAGGAGTTACCTCTGAACCCGAAGGCAAGCCACCAACCCAATTTCAAACTTGGTGAACTTAGGAAATATTTTGACTGTTGAAATAATATCTGTTGCACCTCGCATGTCATATCGCATTTTAAATTCCTGCACTACTTTATAGATGCTTATTCCGTACAACACTCCCGTTCCCTAGACAATGGCCGGTGATACCGCCTCAGACGAAGGAATGGGGGAAATTATTACAACTGTGCATTTCGCCCTTGCGGGGCTTTGTTTGCTTCTTTCTTCTTCGCCGAGGTGAGGAGCGGACGAATGTCATCTTATGATCCTCGGAGTTGGGGGCATTCGCCAAAAGAGTTATTTGCCTTGTTCCTCCGTCAAATATGGATGGCATCGACCACCCGGACTGCGACGTTTGGGAGCTGACTTTCCATTTGGTTCTTATTGCCGAGATGGCTGACACCACGTCGGGTAACCCTCGAGTGGAATGGATGCCCTCTCATTTTTATGAATGCTTTTCGGTTCATTCTTTTACGGTGACAACGGCCGGGTCTCCCGCCACCGTCATCCGTTTGAATCATTATGCTATTATTCTGTGAACACTAACCCCCGAGTGACACCGGCCGGGTCTCCCGCCACAGTCACCCGGGTATTATTATTATTGTTATGTTGTTATCTATACATGCAAGTGATACATTCTGTGCTGCTATTGTTATGAGGTTACCTTGTGTTACTTTGTTAATGTTGATGTCTATAATCAAATAAAATGACTAAGAAGATAATCACCTCCCTCGACTAGATTGAGTCACTTAGTGCCACTCACCAAACACCCAGCACAACCATGCGTCGTTCACATGGGTGGACCATAACTGAGTGTTTTATCAGGCCTCCTTTGACGCCACCCTTTTGGCAAGTCTAGTCGGTTACCTTTGTGGTCGGGGCTAGTCTTGTGAAGGTTCCGGAGCTAGGCGTCGCTCATCTGTTGGGGACGTGCCGGATTCACTTCGTCATAAGGCGTAGAGCTATGTCGGTGGCTATACAGGGAGTGTCCGGGTAGGATAAACGGTTGTGGAAGTGTGGGTTTGTGCTGCCGCCATGATCGGTTTTAGTACTTCGGTACCGGCGGTACAAGCCTAGACTTCAGCGTGTGGATAAATGTTGCAACCTCTCGAGAGTGTAAATCTAGATTCTAGCCTTGTCCCCAGGTTACGGGACGATGTTTGGGTCAAGTCACACTATGAGTCGGTCCAGTCGAACTTGGAGAAATAATTAAGTTGAGACCAACGAACACAGGAGATTTTGGGAGTCAAGCCAGAGTTGGCTAAGGACTCAGATAGTTGTGAATTAAGCCAGAGCTGGCTAGAGGCTTGAATGCCTAGTTGTGATTATGAGTTGTCGAGTGAGAAACGTGATCTCACTTGATATCGAGAAAACACCCCTACTAAGGTAAGTAGGTAAGTTATGTCCAACCGTTAAGCTTGGACTCATCCTCGCAACCGATCTCATGCCATGTTACTTTCTGAACCATGCCATGCCATGTAGATAGACCTTGTTTGTTTCTGGGCTGATGTCTTGCGAGTACTTCAAGTACTTACCTGGCTTTTCATGTGGCCAGACCCTGCTGAACTAGCCGCCGAGTACCCGCTCTATGAGAACTAGGAACCGTGTCCCAGGCAGGACCCTGTGGAATAAGGCCGCTATCGCCACGCTGCTATCTTCGCTTCCGCTACGACTTCCGCTAGAGGCTCAATGTTAGAAAAATAATGTACATACTGTTGTGTGCGCCTGTTGCGCAAGAGCTGGAGCCTCACCCGTGTTGTAACCTTGTATTTGTGCAAACTCGAAGCCTTATGAATCGGTTTGGTTTTGCCTTTGTTTATCAAGCTGTCATATATCCAGTGTTTCTGGGACTGGTATATGGGGTGACTCGATCATCTGGATCGGGTGCCACAGTTATGCGGGTGGAATTGTAGTAGCATTACAATAGTTCGCGAAAGAATCCGCGACAACAACAGAAGATACATATACAACACGACTGCAACGAGCCAAGAATACAACTTGATACATTACGAAGATACAAAGCACAGGAGAAAATGACAAAAAAACCACCACAAATGCACACAAGACGACGATGAACCACCACCTTAGGGCATTGTGACACATAAATACCACTATTGGGGCTAGGTCGTGACGCGGAGCACTAATTTGTCTGTTTAAGCATGCTAACACGATTTCTGACGGGTTGGCCCCACATGTCGGGTCTACGTGGCACAGTTTGACTGAGGAAAGTAAACGTTTGTAGATCATGAAAAGCATGCTTTATGTGACAGTTATATTGTTGAGTTTGTTCACGATGATACTGTAAATTATTATCAGAGAGGAAAATATGATTGTAGAAATTTTCATGTTACTAAAACACCTCTCATGTTGAAAGTTTTGAAGTTGCTCTTGTTTTATATTCCTATGCTTGTCACTTTGTTCTTTATGAATTTATTTGTGTACAAGATTTCTATGCATAGGAAGTGGGTTAGATTTAAATGTGTTTCATATATGCTTCTTGATGTTCCTTTTGCTTCATTTTCTATTCTTATGTGAGCATCATTAAAACAATCAAGCCTAGCTAAAAGGCATTAAAGAAAAGCGCTTATGGCAGGCAACCCATGTTATATTGGTTTTATTTTTATTTTTGTTGAGTCAAGGATTTTGTTACCATTGTAACATATCCTTTGTATCTTTTTGTTTTTGTTTGTTGTGCCAAGAGTAGCCTCTAATGGTAAGAAAGTGTAAAAGTTGAGTTTGCTGTCGAGAAACAGATTTCTGCTCCTCACTGTACGAAAATCCAAAACATCACGGAACGTGATCTTAATCTGTAATTTTTTGTGCAGAAGCCTCAGCTTTATACCTATCTTTTGATAGTTTATCATTTTCTGATTTGAGCAACGGAAGTGTCTCGAAAAAATTCATCTTTACTGGTTGTTCTGTTTTGACAGATTATGTCTCTGTTTTTTTGCATTGTCTCTTTGCGGGTTTTATGCGAGGTTCTCTAATGTGGAGGGCCACAAATAAAGCTTAGTAACTGTAGCTAATGTTTTATTGAGTTCTAGCAATGTGTCTCTACAGAACCAAAGTGGATTAAAGTTTTTGAGTACTAACCCCTCTAATGAAGTTTATGAGAAGTTGTGTGTGAAGGAAGTTTTCAAGTGTCAAGAGAGAGGATGATGAAAGAAGATTAAGAAGGGATAAAAGCTTAAGCTTGGGGATGCCCCTGCACCCCAAGGAAATATTCAAGAAGTCACAAGCATCTAAGCTTGGGGATTCCCAAGGCATCCCCTTCTTCATCAACAATTATCAGGTCATCTCTAGTGAAACTATATTTTTATTGCTTCACATATTACGTGCTATTCTTGGAGCGTCTTGTGTGTTTTATTTTTTTGTTTTGTTTTTGTTTAGTTATTTGATCATATCAATGTTGGATCCTAACTATCTTGTTTGGGAGAGAGACACGCTCCGCTTTTTCGTAGAATACTCATGTTCTTCACTAATATCTGTTGAGTATTCCGGCTTCGTTTTGTTTGCTTCTAGCTCTTGTTTTTCATGTATCTTTTGGTCAGAGCTATTAGTTTCTTTTATAGAAAGTACTTTCTTGCTTCACGTATATTTGTTTGGAGAGTTGGTTAATATGTTGGTACAGTAAATGTCATGCATGTGGTTTGGTATAATGAAAAACTTGCATAGTCTTGTAGATCATTGAACTTTGATAACTTGATTCTTTGCAAATGTTTTGAGGTACTAAATAATTAAATGTTAATGCTTGTTGGTTACTTAAGTTAAAACTTATTAATGGTTGTTGTCGTAAAGCTTGTACCGTACTACAAACTCTACTAAAATTGTTGAAGGTGTAGTTGGTCTTGATAGCTGTTCATGTCTGAAAAGTAATTCGTAATAATATAGTTGCGTGCTAAGGTCGAGGGATCTAACAGTGTACTTGTGCCTCCGTGAACGGCCCTCCTTGGAGTAAAATTTAATCATGCTCTTAATGTTGAACCTGCTAGTTGTTTCCAATAAATTTGTGAGTTCTTTTTTGACTAATGTTGAGCTACGGTTTTTGGCACTTCCACCATCCAAATTTTGCTAGCATCTTCAGTGTTGTGCATTGCCCTTTTCTCACATTGAGAGTTGGTGCATACTTCGCCAGTACATCCAAACCCCGTGGGAGGACTTTCTCTTGTTCTCCTTCACATAAGCCCATACATCTTCCTCAAAACAGCCACCATACCTACGTAGCACAGCATTTCCATATCTATTCCGAGATATATTGCCATGCAACTTTCATCTTACATTAAATGACTTGTTGTCATTCATCATATTTATTGCTTTGCATGATTATATACAGCTGATATGTGGTTTTACCCATGTTACGCTAGATCATTGCACATCCTGCTACACTGGCAGAGGCATACAGTTTTATACATCATGTTCTGTTTATTATGAGTTATTTATACAAAAACTGTGTTATCATATTAGGATGTTGTCCCTAAAGTGAAAAGTGTCATGGAGACCATCGAAAAGAGAAACAGAAAAAGAAAAAAGAAAAAAAGGGAAATAAAGAAAGAGGGGGCAACATTACTATCCTTTATCCACACTTGTGCTCATGTTTAGCACCTGCAATTTCATAGTCATCATTTGTGCTCATGTTTAGCACCTATACTACATGTGAGAGAGTTTTCATGTTTTACTAGTATAACTATGTGGAGAATTTTCATTATAGAACTTGGGTTGTATATTCCAATGATGAGCCTCCTCAAAAAGCGCTCTAGGTCTTCGTGAGCAACCGAGTTGGATGCACCCCCACTAGTTCCATTGGAGAGCTTTCATATACATATAGCTCTATGTGCATCCGTTGCATGACAATCACTACTCCTTGCATAGCTTCGATTATAAGACTTCCTTTTGTCTAATGATCACTTATAGCTTTGTGAGTCTTTCTTCCGTTGGCCTTCCAAACCCCCATTATTATTCTCTTTCCCATAACATCCTGGTGCCAATACCAAATGCTTACGCTCACCGGTTGAGTAAACTTCGAAACAGTTGATTCATGACGTTCATGTTTATTTTTACTTGACTTGATCCTTTCTATGTTGTGAAAAATTGCTTGATGCTTGAGTAGAAGGATAGAACTTCTACACTGAATACTTAAATCATCTATAATGAACTTTGTACGGTTTTATGTCTCCAAAGCATCTTCCATGAAAAGTTTTAGTTTGTTTAACCATCTTGCTTTATTATCTTTTGTTTAATATCAATTATAGACATTTACTTTGGATGATTTGATCTCAGTTCACATGCCTTACATCACTATTGGATCAAGATTATGTTGGTAGCATGTCACTCCAGAAGTTATATTATTATCGCTTACCTACTCAAGGACGAGTTGGAACTGAGCTTGGGGATGCTGATACGTCTCAAACGTACCTATAATTTTTGATGTTCCATACTTGTTTTATAACAATACCACCTATGTTTATTATAGTTCTGTATCATTTTAGACATTTATTAGACTAACCTATTAATAGTGGCAAAAGTGCACAATGTTCTTGTTTTACACTTTGATGTGTAGGAATTACATGGAAATTGACAAGAACACAAAAGAAGCCTTGTTGGGGGAGGACTTGGACTTCCTGAAAGCTGTCTGCACCTGATACTATTTAAAGATGTCCACGAACCGATCTGAAGACGACGTCAAACGGAAAAAGTCTAGTCGCGAAAGTTTTCACAAATTTTCTGATGATCGTCGTGTACTAGGGCATCGTCCAAAACAGAGCCCGAGGGAGCCAGATGCCACCTGGGCGCGGCCCACATGTCTGGCCTGCCCAGGTGTGGTGTGGCCGCCTTGTGCATCGTATCGCGCCGCCCTTCGGACTATATATTGCCCCCGTGTAGAAACCCCTAACCCGAGAAGGATTTTACGAGAAACACTCCAAAGCTCCGCCGCCATCGAAACATAGTTTCGGGGGTCAGAAGTTCCTGTTCCGGCACCCTGCCGGGACGGGGATTGACCCCCGGAGCCATCTCCATCGACTACGCCACCTCCACTCCGCCTCCATGATGGTTTGTGAGTATTTTCCCCATGGACTACGGGTTCTTAGCTGTAGGTAGTTGGTACTCTCTCTCCCACGTTGTTCAATACAATAGTCTCATGAGCTGCCATACATGATTGAGATTCATCTGATGTAATTGGTGTTGTGTTTGTTGGGATCCGATGAATTGTGGAATTGTGATCAGTTTGTTCATCATGTTATCATACTTATGTTTTATTTAAGATCTTGCATGCTCTCCGGTGCTTGTGGTTACCCTGATCAAGTAGTTGCTTGTATCTACAAGAGGGAGTATTTTTGCTCGATAGTGGGTTCATGCCTCCAGTAATCTGGGCGAGTGACAGTAACGTCTAAGGTTGTCGATGTGCTGTTGCCACTAGGGATAAAATAACTAATGCTTAGCTTAAGGGTACGTCTGTTAAGTCTAATGCGTTTGTTTACATTACGCACTTTGCTTAATGTAATAATCTGTTGTTAGCAACTTAATACTAACGGGAGACACGGAAGTTATCCCGGTCGTGGATTATTTAGGCATGGATGCAGCTGGTATGCGGTCCATGCATTATGTTGCAATGCCCAATTAAATACTACAGTGAACTTTATCTTATCATAATATGCATTGTCATGCCCTCACAAATTTATCAATTGCCCAACTGTAATTTGGTCACCCAACACATGTTCTTTGTTTGGAGAGTTACCTCTAATGTAGATAGCTGGGAACTCCGGTCCATATTCACGCCATCAACTATTTTCCGCACCATTGCCTCCATTGTCACTTGTGCTGCAGCTACGTTACTGTTACTATTGCTCTCATATTACTGCTGCTTTCACATCACTCCTGTTACTAGTGCTTTTCCTGGTGTGGCTGAACTGACAACTCAGCTGCTAAGGCTTATAAGTATTCTTTGACTCCCTTGTGTCGAATCAATAAATTTGGGTTTTACTTCCCTCGAAGACTGTTGTAATCCCCTACACTTGTGGGTTATCAAATCTCCTTATTCCAATTCTGCTTCGTGGAGATAAAATGAGCTAAGCCTGCATCGTAAAAAGATTGAGCCACTGGATTTAAGACTGGATTTTCAATAAATTGATTTGCAGAAACATAACAAGTTTCTTTGAACTTGCGGTCTTCAAGGAGTACACTTTCATAATAATCATGTTGTATTTTTTACCAGAACTGGCGATCTGTTGCAGTTGAGGGGCTCATGTATGGATTGATATCATAGTGAAGTACTTTGACTTGAGCTGGACTAAGCTTCATGAAGTCAATGGCCTCAACTGGATTCTCAGGATCCTGGACTGGTTTGTGATGCAATGGATAAGGTCGAGGAGCAGAATTTCAGGATGCTTCATGCTCTAGCTTAACCTTATGATGTCCTCTATAGATGTAGCTTCAATATTACCCTGCTTCTTGGAAATTTTCTTCTTACTTTGCAGAAAGCTGTGCACTAGATCATGGTTGAAGAATCCCAAGATATTTGTACTAGTAACAGAGTTATCTGTTCCTCTGACTGCGGCCTCAGAATGTGCCATAGATGCTTCAACGTGAGGTTGAGGAGTGTTCTCAACGTTGTCTTGTTGAAGATGTGGCAGTGTTTCTAGGATTTATTCGTTTTCTGCTTCTAAGTCCTGCGCAATTGTTTCAGCAGGTGCTTCAAGCGACAGATGCATTCTCGCTCAGATGCAACTTCTTCTTGTGTCAGCGACACATGTGAAGATTCTTTTTTTTTCAATCTACAATGCAGCAGACTCTTCGTCTCTCCTTTCTTCCCTTGGTGGTGATGATGCCTTGGGACTGGATGATGCTTCAGCCATATTAGCTCTCTGCTTTTTGGCTTCTCTCTTAGCGTTTGCTGAACTCAAGATGAGCTTTCTCTTCCTTGAGGCTTTAGCCTTATCTGCTTCTTTGGTTTTATTCCTTGAGGCCGCTTCATGCTCAGCCTGTAATTTTGTTTCATCGGCAATGCATTTTGGTTTTCTTTTTTGTACCTCTTCCTTTATAGCTTTGAGCTGAGCGGCTCTTCTTTCAGCCTCTTTTCATTCTGCAGCCTCTTTTGCAGACTTTTCTTTGGTGACCTTTTCAACTTCAAACTGTTGGCGAGAAATTATTGCTGCTTCTTCAGCTGCCTTCTGCTTCTTGATTCTATCCATCTCTTTCTCAACTCTTACACCCAGTATTGCGAACACTTTGGCCGCTAGGAGATGCTCATGCAGGGGTTCCTTTCCTTCTAAGATGGCTTTTCCTGCCATGTCTCCATAACTCTTGAGCTGCTTCATGATATGATGCTTGTCATACCTCAGCTGGAACTCCCATTTCTTCCTCATCTCATGAAATTCATTACCGAGATGTTGAATAAGCACGATACGAGTTCCTCTTGTGAGAACATCTCTCAGCTTGACCATGGATCTATTGTTGAGATCTTGATTTGGAGATAGTTCATTTAACTTTCCTATCTTTCCTGGATAGTGAGTGAGAGTGCCAATAGACATTTCTTCTAGAGCGACAATGGTGAGCGATACATTGTCTTGCTGATATAGATCTTTAGACATGATTTACTCAATAATGGCATCAACTTATTCGTCAGAAATATCCAGTTTATTTTTTCTAGCATCATGAAGCATTTGTCCCAGAAATCCGTTTGATGGGTCTGGTGCTAAGTTGTCTAAGCTCGAAGATTCAGGATCACCTGATGGTTTTGGAGCTGCCCTTGAGGCTCTAGCCATTGGCCTTGATGTTGACGTACTAGGAACTGCTTTAAGTTCACTTGTTCCCTCGGGAGAAAATATGTCTCTTGAGAGAGGGTCCTCATTTGCTTGCTCTACCGTGAGGTCTTCTTTAGCAGTTGAAGACTTCACTTTTCTGACTGCAGACCTTGTCTTTCCTATTGAAGCATCACCAACTTGTTGAGTTGGATCATACATAGCTAGAAAAGGAGTTGGCCTCTTTGGTGCACCTCTTTATGTCAATTTGGGTTTCCTGATACCCTTTGACTTTGGCGGAGAAAACAGTGGAAATCCTTCGAAGATGACAAGCTCTGGAGACGACGGCTCTAGCTGAAAAGAGGTTGACTGATGATCCTGTTGGGCTCTTGAGGAGCTGCGCATTGTTGAGTCTGAAGCTTTATCCTTAGAGCATCTCTAATGGCTGATGTATAATAGGGCACCGTTTTTTCCATTATAGGGCACCAGTTTTTGCGTTTTAGGGCACGAAATTGACCGGCGCTTTACCGGCTGACCTATAATAGGGCACGGCATGCTCCAGCATGTGCCCTATAATGGGGCACGGCTGCCGCGCAACAGCCCCTCTATTCTACAAGTGTAAACACATTTGCAATCACAAAATGATAGAATAACATGAAATTTGACAATAATAGTTCATACCAACGTCCACATGATACAAAATAATAGTTCACCACATAAAACTAGTTAGAGAAACATTGTTCGAAGCACAAAACACACCCAAATAGCATATGATAACTACTCGTTGTTGTTGTTGTCATCATGTACTTGTTCCTCCACGGTGGCATTTACATTGTCGGGGTTGGAAGCTGCATTGCCACCTCCCAAGCCAACTCGAAGACCACCTCCCAAGCCACCGGCAAGACCACCTCCAAAGCCACCGCCAAGACCACCTCCAAGACCACCTCCCAAGCCATCTCCAAGACCACCCCCCATGCCACCTCCCATAGCACCCATTCCACCTCCCATAGCTCCTCTAAACACACCTCCAATGGCACTCATGAAGTTGCCCATCCCACTATCAAAACCACCTCCAAAGACACCTCCCATGGCACTCATTTGTTGTTTCTTTCTCAACACCTCATCCCGGCACATCTCAATATATGCCTTTTGCTTGTCATCCATGTTCGAAGTGTCCATGAACATGAGTTGCCTCTCAAGCTCACTTGCCCTCCGTGCCTCCTCCATTTGAAACTTCTTTTCATCCATGGACACCGTTGATACGTCCATTTTGCATCACTATTTTATATCATAATTTGTCATTATCTATCCTTATATTTCATATTAATACATGATACTTATGTTATTTTGCCTTATTTTGCATGTTTGATGATTATTGGGAATTATCCTTCCGGAGTCAGGTTTCTGCTGGAAAAAGCGTCGTCAAGTCAACATATCAGCGGAACTCCAAAAATCACGAAACCAATTCTGGGGTCTTATAATGTCAGATGCCGGAGGCAGCCAGGTGGGCCCCACGCCACACCTGGGCGCGGCTGGCCTGTGGGCCGCGCCCAGCTATGGCGTGGCCACCTGGGTCCACCCCCAGGTTGCCTCTTCGCGTATATCTGCCTCCCGAAAACCTAAGCACGGGGGGTACGTCCACGAAATATTCCGCCGCCTCCACGGGACGGAAACCACCGAGAGAGAAAGAGCTCTCTGGCAGGGAGATCCTGCCGGGGAAATTCCCTCCCGGAGAGGGGAAATCATCGCCATCGTCATCGTCATCACGCTGGACTTCATCGGGATCATCATCACCATCATCCACTGCGCCATCACCATCATCTCCACCGACTCCACATCCATCTTGCTGTAACATCTAGGGCTGTACCTTGTCTAGTTCATTGGGGAGACTCTCCCGGTGTTGATTACTCCTTGTTATTGATGCTATTGAGTTTGTTTGGTGGATTAGTGTTCATGTCCAGATTGTTATTCATTGCCATATCATCTCTGATCATGATCCATATGATGTCTTGTGAGTAGTTTGTAGTTCTTGAGGACATGGGGAAGTCATGTTGTTAGTAGTGAAATAATGCTGCGTTAATATTTAATGGTTTGATATTTAAGTTGTGGTGTCATTCTTCTAGTGGTGTCATGTGAACGTCGACTACATGACACTTCACCTTTATGGGCCTAGGGGAATGCATCGTGTACCTAGCTTGCTAGTTGAGGGGTTGCCGGAGTGACAGAAACCTGAACCCCCGTTAGTAAGATAGTGCACGAGGGAGCGTAGGGTCTCAGAGTTTAAAGCTGTGGTTAGATTTATCTTAATTACTTTTCTGCATTCGCGGATGCTTGCAGGGGGTATAATCACAAGTGCGTATTAGTCCTAGGAAGGGCGGTGCGTTAGCATAGATTCACCCACACAACACTTATCAAAACAATGAAGATTAACCAGTTGCACGAAGCGAAAGCACTTGACGAAATTCCCATGTGTCCTCAGGAACATTTGTCTCTTATAAGTAACACACTCGGCTTGTCCTTTGCACTCAAAAGGATTGGGCCACTCGCTGCATTTGTTGCCGCGCTCGTTTATTTACTTGCACTGTTTTTACCTGCTGTTTCGAATACTACTGAAAACCTGTCTGCTAGCTTTTACAGTGAATTCTTGATCAAAACTACTTGCCAGCACCTTCTGCTCCTCGTTGGGTTCGACACTCTTATTTATCGAAAGTACTGCGATACACCCCCTATACTTGTGGGTCATCAAGACTATTTTCTGGCGCCGTTGCCGGGGAGTGAAGCGCTATTGGTAAGGAAATTGGTAAGGAAATTATTTACTGTAATGACTGTTATGGAGTCAAATCCATTTGGTTCGCTGTTTGGGAGGACTACTACCACTGCTACGGTAGTAGATGATCCTCCATCTGCTGAGATTGTTCCATTTAAAATACCTACGAAAATTGTTGGACGTATTATGGATAACCGCTATGATGGAACTGTTCATCCTGGTAATCATTTGCTTTATATACATGAACTATGCGGTTTGTTCAAGTGTGCAGGTATTTCGATGGACATTATTAAAAGGAAATTATTTACTCTGTCGCTGGATGGCAGAGCTGCTGAATGGTATAGTCTGCTGAAGAATGGTCCTTCATTGAGCTGGGCTGAAATTGTCCCTCTCTTTTATTACAAGTTTTATCCTCCAAGTGAGATTCATAAGGATCGGAATTCTATATTCACTTTTTGGCCTTATGAGGGAGAAAGTATTGCCCAAGCTTGGGGGAGATTGAAATTATTAATGCTCAAATGCCCTGTTCATGGGATTCCAAGTAATATTGTCATCAATAACTTTTATGCAAGACTTTCCTATCATGATAAAGATTTATTGGACACTTCTTGTTCTTGGTCATTCACTCGTATGAAGGATGAAGATAAATGGGATCTTCTTGATCGTATCCAGGAAAATACTGAAGGATGGGAGAACGACAAAGGTAGGGAGTCAGGTATAAATTATGATTTCGAATGCATTAAATCCTTTATGGAGACTGATAGTTTTCGTAATTTTAATGCTACTTATGGTCTTGATTCTCAAGTTGTTGTTAATTACTTTAAGGCCTTTGCCTCGTATCTCGATATTCCTAGACAAGGTTGGGAAAAGTATCATGAACCTTATGAAGATAATGCTAATTTGCTCTTGCTAAAAATGTTGAAGTTCAAACTGTTGATCGCATTATACCAGAACCCTATATTGAAAAAATACCTTTTCCTGTTAAAGTAAAAGAACACTCTATTTTGGCTAGTGTGGTTAGCAAAAGTGAACGTAAACCTAGGGAACCTGATGAGCAAATTAGTGTAGAACATGAAGTAGCTATGGTTAAGGAACTTGTAACTGAAAATGTAGAAGGAGGTCATATTGTGTTTTGTGAAGAAGCTTCTAACATGGTTACACATCCTAAAAGAGCTCGAAAGCCTAGTGTTCCTGTGCTTTCTGTTAAAATAGGTGAGCATTGTTATTATGGTCTCTGTGATATTGGTGCTAGTTCCAGCGCTATCCCTTATGCTCTCTACAAGGAAATCAGGAAGGAAATTGATCCTTGCGAATTGGAAGATATTGATGTGGTTATTCAGCTTGCTAATAGGGAAACTATCTGTCCAGTTGGCATTGTCAGAGATGTTGAAGTTTTATGTGGTAAGACTAAATACCCTGCTGATTTCTTAGTTCTCGGTTCTGCTGCTAGTGACTCTTGTCCTATTATTTTTGGTAGACCTTTCCTGAATACTTGTGGTGCTATTATTGACTGTCAAAAAGAGAAAAATTTACTAGATTCGATGGAGAGTCTTATGAGTTTAATTTTTCAAAATTTGCTAAGAATCATTATGAACCTGAAATGCCTAATGAGAACTTTCAAGTTGAACACTTGCTTCTATTGCTGTTGGTCCTAACAATGCTTTGCAGCAATTTTTGGAAGACCACGAAAGTGAAGTTTTTGCAGAAGAAAGAAGGGAGATTGACGACATCTTTCTGCGTCAACCTCAAATGCTTAGGCATGATTTACCTGTGGAGGACCTGGGAATTGCGCCCCCTCCTAAAGAAGACCCTGTTTTTGATCTTAAGCCTTTACCTGATAATCTTAAGTATGTTCATATTGATGATAAGAAAATATATCCTGTTATTATTAGTTCTAAACTTTCAGGAGATGAAGAAGCAAAATTATTGCAAGTTCTGAAGAAACATAGAGGCGCAATGGGCTATACTCTTGATGATTTAAAAGGGATTTCTCCTGCTATATGTCAGCATGCTATTAATATTGAGCCTGATGCCAAGCCTGTTGTTGAGCATCAACGTCGTTTAATTCCTAAGATGAAGGAAGTGGTAAGAAATGAGGTATTAAAACTTCTTGAAGCAGGTATAATTTATCCTATTGCTGATAGTAGATGGGTTAGTCCTGTTCATTGTGTTCCTAAGAAAGGAGGAATAACTGTTGTGCCTAATGAAAATGATGAGCTTATTCCTCAGAGAGTTGTAGTTGGTTATAGAATGTGCATTGATTTTCGTAAGGTCAATAAGGTTACTAAGAAAGATCATTATCCTTTGCCTTTTATTGATCAGATGTTAGAAAGGTTGTCTAAGAAAACTCATTTTTGTTTCCTTGATGGTTATTCTGGTTTTTCCCAAATAGCTGTTAGAAAGGAAGATCAGGAGAAAACCACTTTTACCTGTCCTTATGGTACTTATGCTTATAGACGTATGCCTTTTGGTTTATGTAATGCTCCTGCTACTTTTCAGAGATGCATGTCTGCTATTTTTCACGGTTTTTGTGAAGAAATTGTGGAAGTCTTCATGGACGATTTCTCCGTCTATGGAACTTCTTTTGATAACTGTTTGCACAATCTTGACAAAGTTTTGCAGAGATGTGAAGAAACCAATCTTGTTCTTAATTGGGAGAAATGCCATTTTATGGTTAATGAAGGCATTGTTCTTGGGCATAAAATTTCTGAAAGAGGTATTGAAGTTGATAGAGCTAAAGTGGAAGCAATTGAGAAAATGCCATGCCCCCGAGATGTGAAAGGTATTCGTAGTGTTCTTGGTCATGCTGGTTTTTATAGAAGGTTTATTAAAGATTTCTCTAAAATTTCAAAGCCACTTACCAATCTTCTTCAAAAGGATGTTCCATTTGTTTTTGATGACGAGTGTAAAGAGGCATTCGAAATTTTGAAGAAGGCTTTAATAACTGCTCCTATTGTTCAACCACCAGACTGGACTTTACCATTTGAAATTATGTGTGATGCTAGTGATTTTGCTGTAGGTGCTGTTTTAGGACAGCGAGTAGATAAAAAGTTAAATGTTATTCATTATGCTAGTAAGACTCTTGATGCAGCTCAAAAGAATTATGCTACTACTGAGAAGGAATTTTTAGCAGTAGTGTTTGCTTGTGATAAGTTTAGACCTTATATTGTTGATTCTAAGGTAACTATTCATACTGATCATGCTGCTATTAAATACCTTATGGATAAGAAGGATGCTAAGCCTAGACTTATTAGATGGGTTCTCCTGTTACAAGAGTTCGATTTGCATATTGTTGATAGAAAAGGTGCTGAAAATCCTGTTGCTGATAATCTGTCTAGATTAGAAAATATAATGCATGATCCTATTCCTGTTGATGACAATTTTCGAAATGAGCAGTTGGCTTCTATAAAGGTAAATTCGAATGATTGTCCCTGGTATGCTGATTATGCTAACTTTATTGTTGCCAAGTATTTGCCTCCAACTTTTACTTATCAGCAAAGGAGGAAATTCTTCTGTGACTTGAGGCATTATTTTTGGGATGACCCACATTTATATAGAGAAGGAGTTGATGGTATTATGAGAAGATGTGTTCCAGAGCATGAGCAGAAGGAAATATTGGATAAATGCCATGGTAGTGCTTATGGAGGACATCACGCCGGAGACAGAACTGCACAAAAGGTTCTACAATCAGGTTTTTATTGGCCTACTCTTTTTAAAGATGCAAGAAAATTTGTTTTGACCTGTGATCAATGTCAGAGAGTTGGGAATATTAGTAGACGTAATGAGATGCCTATGAATTATTCTCTTGTTATTGAACCTTTTGATTGTTGGGGATTTGACTTTATGGGTCCTTTTCCCGCTTCAGATGGTTATACTCATATTCTAGTTGCTGTTGATTATGTTACTAAGTGGGTAGAGGCTATACCAACCTCTAGTGCTGATGGTAAGACTTCCTTAAAAATGCTTAAGGATGTTATTTTCTCGAGGTTTGGTGTGCCTAGATATCTCATGACTGATGGTGGTTCACACTTTATTCATGGTGGTTTTAGAAAAACTCTTGCTAAATATGGTGTCAATCACAGAATTGCTTCACCGTATCATCCTCAAACTAGTGGTCAAGTAGAGTTATCAAATAGAGAAATTAAGTTGATTTTGCAAAAGACTGTCAATAGGTCTAGAAAGAATTGGGCTAGAAAGCTTAATGATGCTTTGTGGGCTTATAGAACAGCATATAAAAATCCTATGGGCATGTCTCCTTATAAAATGGTTTATGGAAAAGCTTGTCATTTACCTCTAGAATTAGAACACAAGGCCTATTGGGCAATCAAAGAGCTTAATAGAGATTTCAAATTAGCTGGTGAGAAAAGGTTGCTAGAGTTAAGCTCTCTAGATGAATGGAGAAGTGAAGCATATGAAAATGCTAAACTTTTCAAAGAGAAAGTTAAGAGATGGCATGACAAGAGAATTTTAAAAAGAGAATTTTGCATAGGTGATAAAGTTTTATTGTATAGGTCTCGTCTCAGATTTTTTGCAGGAAAATTACTCTCAAAATGGGAAGGACCTTACATTGTGGAAGAAGTTTATCGTTCTGGTGCAATAAAAATTAATTCACTTGACGGTGACAAACCTCAAGTTGTTAATGGGCAGAGACTTAAACATTATATTTCTGGAGAATCTTATAATGAAAATGTTGATATTATTCAAATGGTATCTCCGGAGGAATTTATTAAAACTCAGAAACAGGAAACTGCAGAGTCTGATTTGAAGTAGGTATGATTTCGGTAAGAAAAAGTCCGCGTTTTACTTCGAAACTTTTATATTAGTTTATTTATACAATTTTGGAAATATCAAGACGAATAAGTGCCGGAGGAGGTGCCCGAGGGCACCACGCCACAGCAGGGCGCGGGCCCCACCTGGGCCGCGCCCAGCTATGGCGTGGTCGCCTCGGAGACCCCCTCCGACTCCGCTTCGCCCTGTGCCTTCCTTTTCACGCGTTATTTTCCGCTATATATTTACCCGGATCTCCCGAGGTCCGTATCTCGTGTTTTCGTCGCGTTTCTTTTCGAACTGTTTCTGGCAGGTTCCTTTGGTATTAGACATGTCGTCTCAAGGCTCTTGTGCGGAGGACTACGCAGCCAGGCGCCGGCGTGAACTTGAGAGGGATGTGAACCAGTGGAACGCCGCTGGTTGGACAACCGATGAAGAAGTTGCAGCTAGGAGGGCCGACATGGATCGAAGTGTTAGAGAAGAGATCAGGACGGCTCAGCGCCGCAATCAAGGAGGACAAGCTACAAGAGGCGATGGGCCCAGCAATCCTACCTTTGTGGGATCTGTTAACCTTCAACGTGCTTTTTCTCATAATATGCAGGGAGCAGTTCCAGCAGTTCCGGACCTGAGCGCCTTCCCTGCGGCTACTGAAGCAATAAGGGTCACGGATCAATTTTGCGAACAATATCGAGTCCTTAGGGCGGAAGTGGAAATTCTTCAAGAAGAGAACAATCGGCTTCGCCAAATGCTCGCACGGTTCTTAACACCTATTACTGTCGTACCACCATCACCGCCAAGGGAGTAATTCACCATGGGTAACAACACACTCCCAGCTTGTTTCAAGCTTGGGGGGGTGTTTTCAGTATCACCATCTTTATCTTTATCTTTATATTTTTGCTTAGTACCATGAGTAGAGAAGTTATCATATGAGATAGTTTGCAATGTGGAGTATCACTCCTTAGTTGGTTATCGTTGTATCCGTTGGTGTGAGGTTTATTGTGATGGAATATTAATGAGAAGCTTTATCTTTACTTTCTGCACACTTTATTTTAGCCAGCAAGTCCTTTGTCATATGCTGATCTTGTTACATTAGTATTGGCATCACTTTGGGTGCAGCAAGTAAATTTAGTTGGTTGTGGCAAACTTAGACTGGTCAGTAGTATCAATACTTTTTACACTTAAGTAGAAAAGAGGGAACTGGTTGCAATAACATTATCCCTATTGTTTTCCTCTTTGTTGGCCAATGAGTTTATTATTCTTGAATTAAAGTGTTTTGTGCCCACAAAGTAGATAGCATGGTTGTTCTATTAGATCTATAAGTGTTTGTCTCTCTCAATTCTTGTGCTTGCTACTAAACCTTGCTAGCCTAAAACCTTGTACTGAGAGGAGATACTTCTCGTGCATCCAAAACCCTGAACCAAAGCACTCCATTCGTGTCCACCATAACTACCTATCATGTAGTGTTCGCACTACTCCAAGTACATTTTCTCGTGTGCTACCTTTAACTATTCAAAACTATTATTATATCCCTTTTTGTGTCACTGTTCACCAAGCTCATAAGGACGTGGTAGCAGATGTGTCATCTTCCATGCTAACTGATTTACAAGGATTGGCAGCTTCATCTGCTTCTCCACCTTTTATTTTGCATTAAAAGAGCTGGTTAGTCCACCCTATAAATAAATAAATAAATAGACACTCCTCCACGGTGATTGTTGGTCGGCAACCGAGGATTCGGTCAAGCCATGGTTTGTGGAAAGAAATGGTTGGGAGGAGTGTCATCAATAAGTGCTTGTTACAAGTGCAGTTCTATAAACTCTCGGAACCGCTCTAAAAGTTAATTAGTATGGAAGATGACAAGGATTCTACCACTGATTTGTTGACCAATAGCATACACCTCTCAAAGCAATATTTTTACACTCTCTATGCCTTCGGGAACTAAAAAGCTCTAGCACACGTTTTAATCCCTGCTTCCCTCTGCGAAGGGCCTATCATTTATTTATTGTTGAGTCAGTAAACCTATTCCCTCTATCCCGAGCAAGCACTCGAATTGTTATAGATACAATCATTTATAGTTCATAATATTTCCTATCATGTTTTGTCTACTTTGCTTGAGCACATGAAGTTTTATCTTTGAGAATATGACTTTGACAGTTTTCTTTGGAATGTGAAAGGAACAGTGATGATTGAGCAACTCTATTTCTGCAATATAGCTCTAGTATAAAGACTCTTCTTGAAAGATAAGTTAGAATGTTGATTGTTCTCTGACCAAGAACACAGTTTGCCACATCCAATTGGTTTGCTTAATGTACCTTTATTTGTGGTTGTTCCATTACTTGTTCCAAGTTAAGTAGAATGTTAGAGACTGCTGTTTAAAATGACTTGTTTAGCTGAGTAAATACTGATGCTTCTTGTCCGTATTCTTTATTATCGACACTTCACTCCATAAACATGTGGACTTGTTTACTGAGCTCAGTTTTCGCTTGGGGACAAGCGAGTCTAAGCTTGGGGGGAGTTGATACGTCCATTTTGCATCACTATTTTATATCATAATTTGTCATTATCTATCCTTATATTTCATATTAATACATGATACTTATGTTATTTTGCCTTATTTTGCATGTTTGATGATTATTGGGAATTATCCTTCCGGAGTCAGGTTTCTGCTGGAAAAAGCGTCGTCAAGTCAACATATCAGCGGAACTCCAAAAATCACGAAACCAATTCTGGGGTCTTATAATGTCAGATGCCGGAGGCAGCCAGGTGGGCCAGGTGGGCCCCACGCCACACCTGGGCGCGGCTGGCCTGTGGGCCGCGCCCAGCTATGGCGTGGCCACCTGGGTCCACCCCCCAGGTTGCCTCTTCGCGTATATCTGCCTCCCGAAAACCTAAGCACGGGGGGTACGTCCACGAAATATTCCGCCGCCTCCACGGGACGGAAACCACCGAGAGAGAAAGAGCTCTCTGGCAGGGAGATCCTGCCGGGGAAATTCCCTCCCGGAGAGGGGAAATCATCGCCATCGTCATCGTCATCACGCTGGACTTCATCGGGATCATCATCACCACCATCCACTGCGCCATCACCATCATCTCCACCGACTCCACATCCATCTTGCTGTAACATCTAGGGCTGTACCTTGTCTAGTTCATTGGGGAGACTCTCCCGGTGTTGATTACTCCTTGTTATTGATGCTATTGAGTTTGTTTGGTGGATTAGTGTTCATGTCCAGATTGTTATTCATTGCCATATCATCTCTGATCATGATCCATATGATGTCTTGTGAGTAGTTTGTAGTTCTTGAGGACATGGGGAAGTCATGTTGTTAGTAGTGAAATAATGCTGCGTTAATATTTAATGGTTTGATATTTAAGTTGTGGTGTCATTCTTCTAGTGGTGTCATGTGAACGTCGACTACATGACACTTCACCTTTATGGGCCTAGGGGAATGCATCGTGTACCTAGCTTGCTAGTTGAGGGGTTGCCGGAGTGACAGAAACCTGAACCCCCGTTAGTAAGATAGTGCACGAGGGAGCGTAGGGTCTCAGAGTTTAAAGCTGTGGTTAGATTTATCTTAATTACTTTTCTGCATTCGCGGATGCTTGCAGGGGGTATAATCACAAGTGCGTATTAGTCCTAGGAAGGGCGGTGCGTTAGCATAGATTCACCCACACAACACTTATCAAAACAATGAAGATTAACCAGTTGCACGAAGCGAAAGCACTTGACGAAATTCCCATGTGTCCTCAGGAACATTTGTCTCTTATAAGTAACACACTCGGCTTGTCCTTTGCACTCAAAAGGATTGGGCCACTCGCTGCATTTGTTGCCGCGCTCGTTTATTTACTTGCACTGTTTTTACCTGCTGTTTCGAATACTACTGAAAACCTGTCTGCTAGCTTTTACAGTGAATTCTTGATCAAAACTACTTGCCAGCACCTTCTGCTCCTCGTTGGGTTCGACACTCTTATTTATCGAAAGTACTGCGATACACCCCCTATACTTGTGGGTCATCAACCTTCCTATCCTCAGTTGCCGCCTTGAGCTCCTCGGCAGCCACCCTCCTCTCCTCGGCAGCCGCCTTGCACAGCTCGGCCTCCTTCAGTCACTAGTAGGAAAAGCCTTACCGCTGGCGGACGGAAAATGGCTACCGCTGGCGAGCGTGGCGGGATGACTATGCCAGTGGTAACATATACCGCTGGCGGGCGGGCCGTCCGCCAGTGGTAAGGGTGGTTACCGCTGGCGGGCGGCGTCAGTGCACGCCAGCGTTAGAGACTTTAGCGCTGGCGGGTACCGCGTCCGCCAGCGGTAACTTTTTAGGAAATAAAAAAATATAAACACTAGTGGCGCACATTATGGATTGCACGCCAGTAGTAACTAATTAGGAATTAAAAAAATAAAAACCAAGAAATTAATCCTTTTATCCAACAAATTAAAATTAATACGGGTCATTATTCAATAGTTCAAGTATGTCGTTACATCAATCAATATAACTCTATGGACTTTACAAAATGATTGTCGCCGCAGCCACGTGTTGATGTTGTCGCTGCCGCAGCCGCGTGTTGATGTCGCCACAGCTAGGAGCCCTTGTCAATGTCGTTGTTGCCATTGCCACCGCTGCCGGCGTGACAGCGAGGGCAGAGGCGAAGCATGAAGTAGACGAAGCCGATGGTCGTCCAAGCCTTGTTCCAACATGCACACCGATAATTATTTGAACCTGAAAAATATACGTACTGGTTTCAGTTTTGCATTTCCAGCAAACAAATCCATGCAAACATTCATGCTACGGATGTAATCCGAGGTTAACATGCAGTTTTAACTTGCTAAAAATAGCACTCAAATGCATAAGATGCTACCTACAACACGAATCTGTACCAAAAGTTGTTCTAGAGCTCATAAACTAGACTCAAATGCATAGATGCTCAGTAAGAAGTTGCTGCTGCATACATACAGAGGAATCTGAATTTTAACTACTAAGCCAAGTATGACCTAACAACTATAACCTAATTTTTAACACGACACAAAGCAGGACATAAAGCAACCTAAAAACTATGACCTAATTAATATTTCATACATAATCTGCCAAGCTAAGAGATAACTCTTCAGCTCATCCTTGTAGTGTCCTAAACATTAGACGTCATGCCAAGCTAGCAGTTCTAACTTCAGAATAAGTGCTTCATGTACAGAATATTCTGTCCAGAACAATAAGCACTCCAACTCAAAGCTAACAAAAGATGAATAAATTACCAATATATACAAGCATTCTAATGCAACATGCTAGAAAATAATCTGTCAGTAATAACATATGTTTCTTGGTCAACAGTGCGACTTTACCAATTGTGATAATCACAGGCAAATTTCTTATACACAAGGTCAAGGATCCTCGAATCATTTGATGTGACTCATACAAATATTGCACAACAGAGAGTTACCAAGAGAGAACAAGTACAAGAACACTTACTTCTTCAGAATCTGAATATGAGTCAGTATCGAAGCTATTACTAGATTCTTCATTCATTTTAGCAACAAAAGCCTTAAAGGATTGGACTGGTATAGTAGTGGTATCCTGCAAATAGATCGAAGAAGTAACATTATTAAATAAAAAATGAATGCCTTAACGTATCTGCTAGAGTACTTCTAACTGAACCTACGAACACAGCAACACAAGCTAGAATAGGATTGAGTTCAGTGAAAGGGGCAACATAATGGTTCAGTCAAAGGGGCAACACAAGCTACGAAATTGCTCTGAAATAACCAATTTCAGCACTTTGTATAGGTCCACTGCCCATGCACACAACAAATTGATCTCTCTTTTTTTAAGAGGGGTGAACTATCTAACGAAGAGGATAGCAGCCCTGAGACAGAGAGTAAAAGTGTGTAAACACATAGTTATGAATTGTTTGCAAGGCAAGATTGCTTGCTGGTCATCAATTCATTCATAACCGGACAACACACTCAAACCAACCTTTGGTGGCAATATGTAATGAAGCAAACACAAGATGGTGGCGGGGGTAACCTGTCCACGGAGAAGCACCACTGGAACAGCCATGGAACAGGCTGACCCGATGCATTACATGGCAGTTAGCAGTTCAAATATAAAGGCTAGACGGTCGTGGAACCTGCAGGGAGCACGAGGAAGAAGGGAAGCTCACCGGTTTGAGCGTGGTGTGTAGCCTTGGCCAAACATCACGATGCACAGTTGATGGTTCGAACCTGAACATAGACGCATAGTTTACATTCAGATGCATAAATAGCAAGCAAGTGAAAAAGAAAAGCTTGCTCTACACGTTCATACCGTGTGTATGCATTGGCAATGCCTAAAAATTTGGCATCTATTAGTCCAAGCACACACACACACACACACACGTTCACTGATTCAGCAGGGAAAAAGAAGAAAAATTGAGCAGGATGGTTGAGAAGACCTCGCAGCAGCAGCAGCGGGCTGGAGTGAGGGTAGGAGGGAGGTCGGGGAGACCACCAGCTCTTCCTCCCCTCGCTTCCTGCTGGACACCGCCGCTGCGACACCTTGTAGCAAGAACGCGAGCATGGTGCAGAGGCGGCTGATCTGGACGGGGCGGTCGGGGAAGATGTCGAGGTCGCCGTGGTGGGTGCTGGGGCGCCCCACATCCTGTCTTCACATTCGGCCAGTCCGTCGCCAACGCACAGAGCGTCGCCGGAGCTCGGGGGATCTTACAGTGGACGTGGCGCGGGGGCCGGGGGCCATGACCGGGCCGATGAACTGGATTCGCAGAGGCCCGCGGAGAGGGTGAGGGTGGGGCTCCGAGCGCCGAGGGGATTTGGTGGGTGGGGTCCAGCGAGGCTGCGCTGTGATACGTCTCAAACGTATCTATAATTTTTGATGTTCCATGCTGATATTATATCAATTGCTACATGTTTTGGTTACACTTTATATCATTTTTATGCATTTTCTGGGACTAACCTATTAACAAGATGCCACAGTGCCAGTTCCCTGTTTTCTGCTGTTTTTGGCTTCAGAAAATTTATTAAGGAAATATTCTCGGAATTGGACGAAACAAAAGACATCGTCAATAATATCACGAGGAGATCACGGAGTCCAAAGGGGAGTCGGAGCAGACCCACCAGGGGGCCACGCCACACTAGGGCGCGGCCCAGGGTGGGCCCGCGCCCCCCTATGGCGTGGTGGCCCCCCTCGGCCACCGACGCCGCCTCTTCGCCTATATATTCTCCGCGACGCGAAAACCCTATTACGGTCGATCATATTCCACGAAAAGTTCCGTCGCGGCCGTCATCGTCAATCTCAGATCGGAGGAGTTCTGAAGCTCTTCCCGGCACCCTGCCGGAGGGGAGATCATCACCGGAGGGCTCTACATCACCATGCCTGCCTCCGGAGTGATGCGTGAGTAGTCCACCCCTGGACTACGGGTCCATAGCAGTAGCTAGATGGTTGTCTCTCTACCTTGTGCCTCCATGTTTAGATCTTGTGAGCTGCCTAACATGATCAAGATCATCTTATTGTAATGCTAGATGTTGTGTTTGCTGGGATCCGATGAATATTGATACCATGTTTATTCAAGTTGTTTATCTATGTGCTCTTGATCTTGCATGCTCTCCGTTGCTAGTAGATGCTTTGGCCAAGTAGATGCTTGTGACTCCAAGAGGGGGTATTTATGCTCGATAGTGGGTTCAGTCTCTAGATATCTGGATCAGTGACAGAAAGGTCTAAGATGGTAGATGTGCTGTTGCTACTAGGGATAAAACATTGGTGCAGTGTCCAAGGGCACTTGTATTGATTACATTACACACTTTACTTCATGCAATAATCTGTTGTTAGCAACTTAATACTGAACAGGATGCGGATGCTGCCTTGAAGGTGGATTATTTAGGCATAGATGCGGTTGGAATAACGGTCTATGTACTTTGTTGTAATGCCCAACTAGATTTCATAGTAGACATCTTGGCATGTATTGCATTGTTATGCCCTCTCTATTTGTCAATTGCCCAGCTGTAATTTGTTTACCCAACATGCTAGTTATCTGTTCTGAGAGACACCACTAGTGAACTGTGGATCCTGGTCCAATTTCCTCATACTGTTTACACAACCTGCTGCAATCATCGGTTTCCTGTTACTTGCTGTTTTCCACACCATACGTTTAACCCTTTGTTTCTGCAAGACCGGAGAGATTGACAACCTCTCTGTTTCGTGTTGGGCAAAGTTCTGGTTTGTGTCTGTGCAGATTCCACGTTGGTGCAAGCTCCCTAGCGCCAGGGGAGTCAACATCAACAACCTTCCGATAGATCGTCAAGTCCTACCGGATTGATAACCTTGGGTAGATTATTCAAGGGAAAATTTCTGCTGTCTACATCATAACCTTCCTCTTGGGGTTCACCAACACGTAGCCATCAAGCTATTTTCTGGCGCCGTTGCCGGGGAAGTACTCATCATCACCATCATCATCATCCTCAAATACTCTCCCGTCAACCAGGCACCAGCTGTTTTCTGGCGCCGTTGCCGGGGACTTGGAGGATATTGGAAAGGGGAGTCTCTCAGTTCCAATCTCTTTACTTTGTTTTTTGTCTTGCTTAGTTTATTTTATTTTATCTTGTTTGCTTTCAATTATCAAAAACACAAAAAAATTAGTTTCTTGCATTTAGTTTATTTCGGTTTGGTATTATGTCTAGTTATTTATCTGCTATCAATGTCTTCTCTCTTTGAAACAAAATCTTATTGGCTAAGTGGGTTCACGGAGGAACAACATAATTACTATAAGGAATACCGCTTGTCACAAAAAGGGAAGTATTTATGGGAACAAATAAGTAGATTGAATTATTTTGCTAAAAACTTGTGCTCTACTTATGATGAATCCTACTGTTTTAATGAATCTTTATGTTGTAGAAGGCATAAACACCTCCCTTTCCAATGTGATTATAATGATAATAAAACTTTGGCTACTTATGCTAAAGGAAATTATGACTTTGGTAATCTTGAGCGAATTGAAGAATTTTTTGTTTTTAAGGGTGCCTGTGAAATTGCTGGTTATATTCAAAATGATGATGCTCCTTGTAGAACAGAGAATTATGCTATACTTGGTTACTGCCTTGAATATTACAATGATAATCCTTATATCACTAAATTTCTTGAGAAGACTTATTCTCCAGAACAACTTGCTACTTTTCAGGGACCTATGGAAGAAGAAATTGCTGAAACTGTGATCTCATTGGATGAAAAAGAGGAGGAGAGTGAAGAACAAAAGGAGGATCTACCTTCTAATGATAGTAACTCTTTAACTCTTACATTATATGATTACCCTCCATGCCCACATAAGGAGGAAAAATGCTATATTGTTGAATGTCATGATTCTATTGAAATGTCTCCTTTTGATAAATTTGAAGTAACAAGCTCCTTGACTCAAGAAAAGGAAATTGCAGAAAGTAAAAATGTGCTCGCTAATGTTATATATGATAATGCTCTTGATGATGGTCCTATATTGTCTAATGATATTTATTATACTATTATATATGATAATGCTCTTGATGATGGCGGCGGCAGCGAGAAGAAAGGGGATCGAGGAGGAGGTGAGTGGCGGCGCTCGCGGGAGAGAGAGGATGGATAAGACGGAAAGAAGGAGAGGAAAAAAAGAAAGGAAAGAAGGGAGAGGGAAAAAAAAGAAATAAAATGAGAGAGTTTATCATTTTTCCTATCAACTACTACACATAAGTGGACTCCATGTCAAAGGATTTCATTTTTTGAGTATTTTTTCACTTTATTTGATGTTTTTGAAAAAATGGTCAAAATGGCCACCACGGCTATTCGTCGAAAGGGGTCGAATTTTTCAAAACTATCAACGGTTTTGTGATATAACCACTACTTGTGTACCTTAAAATGATTTTTGTAAATTTTAAGAGCAAACTATCACGCACTTGTAGTTCAAATTTGAATTACTTTCGGAAAATCGGAATAAAGTCGTTTAAATAGGCGAAATTAGGTAGAAACTGAGAAAATTACTAATATTTCTGTATTATCCCTCAAATATGGTGTACTTTGTGTGGACACTGGATGGGTGCCATTTTGCATCATATTTGTTGTACTTGCTTCACAAAAAAAATCATTTTTTGACATTAAAAAATCATATTTATAAAAATAATTTGAAAAAACTCAGTTCTGCAACATTGTTTGCCATATCAAGGTACACCTATGTGTCAAATATGGGCACATTATCACAAACTATGCCACGGGAATGATCATATCTAGATCATTTGAATCGAAACTCATACATGTTTATAGATGATTGATCTTTTTGTGAAGAAGTTTTTTGGAAACTTTGTAAAAACTCAAGTTTATCAATTTTCCTATCAACTACTACACATAAAAGGACTCCATGCCAAAGGATTTCATTTTTTGATTATTTTTTCACTTTATTTGATTTTTGAAAAAATGGTCAAAATGACCACCACGGCTATTCGTCGAAAGGGGTCGATTTTTTCAAAACTATAGACGGTTTTGTGATATAACCACTATTTGTGTACCTTAAAATGATTTTTGTAAAAATTTCAGAGCAAACTATCACACACTTGTAGTTCAAATTTGAATTACTTTCGGAAAATCGGCATAAAGTCGTTTAAATAGGCGAAATTAGGTAGAAACTGAGAAAATTATTAATATTTCTGTATTATCCATCAAATATGGTCTACTTTGTGTGGATATTGGATGGGTGCCATTTTGCACCATATTTGTTGTACTTGCTTCACACAAAAAAGTCATTTTTGACATTTAAAAAATAAAAAATTAATATTTATAAAAATAATTTGAAAAAATTCTGTTCTGCAACATTGTTTGCCATACCAAGGTACACCTATGTGTCAAATATGGGCACATTATCACAAACTATGCCATGGCAATGATCATATCTAGGTCATTTTTTCACTTTATTTGATTTTTTTGAAAAAATGGTCAAAATGGCATACTTCCGATACCGCTGGCGGACGGAAATGGTATCCGCTAGCGGTAATTTCCTGCTTTCTGGGCCTGCAGCGGGCTAACTACCGCTGGCGGACGGCGCCAGCGGTACTTTAGTTACCGCTGGCGAACAAGGTTGTCGTCCGCCAGCGGTAGTTAGCCCCGCTTGTTGGCGCCTGCTTACAACTACCGCTGGCGTACATTACGGACCGCACGCCAGCGGTACTTGACTTACCGCTGGCGTGCACCCTTAAACGCACGCCACTGGTAATAGCGCTGGCGGACGCCAATGCCCGTCCGCCAGCGGTAGCGTGGTGGCTATAAGCATATTCCTAGTAGTGAGTTCTTCAATTTCCTTCAACTTTAGTTCCTTCCTCTCCTCGGCTAGCTTCTTGCGGCTTTCCATAATGGCGGCCAAAGATGCTTGGATTTCATTATCCCCGGTTTTTTGCCTTTCTTGGCCATCTCCTTGACGAACTTTCCCCATCGGGTCTCCCGGTTTTGGCAACGAAATTGGTGGGTGTTGGGCTTCTATTGCCTTGGTCATCATCATCACTTGATTCATCATCTCCACCATTGATATTGGCCATAGAGCTTGGCTTCTCCACTTCCTCCCGTTGGGAATCTCCAAGATGTCCCGATTCTTCCACTTCTCATCATGCTCTAGTTCCTTCCAACAATGGTGTAATGTGAAAGGTTTCCCCTTCTTGACTCCCTTCTTCTCACGACCCCTAAACAAATTTTGAGCCATCGTATTCTACAAATGATACAAGAAAGGAATTAGCAACCATGACAACAAAGAAGTGAAAGAGAGCAAACAAGCAACCATGAAACCTACCCGATCTTCATCATTGGTGCCACTAAGGTTGAGTCTATTGATGTTGGCCAAACACGCCGTCCACTTTTGATAATCCATTTGGATTGTGCCCCACCGATGGCGAATGGACGTCGCGGTTCTCTCACTTCCATGTGGGTTGTGAGCATCAAAGTTCTCCTTCATCCTTCTCCAATATTGTTCTTTTGGTTGCTCATTGCCAACGGCGGCGTCAAGGCCCACCTTTTCCATGCCAAGACAACAATGATGTCCTCTTGGTTGGTGTAGTTCCCCGATCTCCCCTTCGACGTCCTGGCCACAAAACCCTCATCGTCGGCGTCGAGAGCTGCCCCCTCCTCTTCCTCATCAACGTCGTGGGAGCCCACAAAGTCATTGTTCGTCACATTCATAGTGTCCAAGAATGAATGATCATCCAAACTACAAAATAGCGGAGTAAATAGCAATAATTAACACACAAGTACATTGCGTAGAAACAACAATTGGAAAATTGCAAACACCAAGATTCTCACCTTTGCGACATATCATCGAACACCTCGTGCTCGGTCTGCTCGACGAACGGCGACGGCGTCCCTTCTCCCGCTGGCGGCGGTGGCGGGTCCACACAAGCTCCTCGACGTTGACGGAGGGAGCGGGCGGTGCCCTGCCATGCGAGGCCGCGACCTTCTTCTTCTTCGCGGCGGCGTTGGCGGTGGTCGTCGAACGCTTTGCGCCTACGCCCGCGGCCGTGGTGCCCTTCTTGGACTTCGGCTGCGGCTTCGCGGCGGCCGTCTGGCTCGAATCCGCAGCACCGACGGTCGGCCGGGGCGGGACGAAGGTCGGACGACGAGGAGCGGGTGGTGCCATGGCGTTTGCGGCGGCGGCGGTGGACGCACAGGGAGCCGTCGATCCGCCGTCGGACGACGCGGATTTGGAAGCCCGTGCTCCGAGGACTCATCCATGGCGGTCCGGTGGCTGCCGGCGGGAGGGGCACGGCGAATTGCGCGAAAGGCGGCGGCGGAAGCCGGGGGGCGGGAAGTTTCTGTGTGGCGGTTGGGCTTCGTGCGCTCAGCTGGCGGGATAGATGGAGAAAGCGGCTTAAGCGCTGGGACGGCGAACGAGGCAGCGCGTTGCGGGCGGAGGAGCGATGCAGTTGGGCCTGCGCGATTCGTCGGCGTCCTTCTCGCTTTCGGCTGCCACAAGAGTGGAAAAGGGAGGAGATGCGGCGAAGTCCGCTGCCGGAGTGTGGTCCGAGTCCGACATTGGCCCGGCATGCAGCAGTGGACAGCAGGGCTATAACATCCCTAGTTTTGGTTAAGCCTAATTAGGAGTTGAAATGTGCATCCTGAGCATTGCATGACATCTTTTGTAAAATTGAAAATGAGGGAAATTAAAAAAAATCCAATTTTTTTGGATATTTTCTCCCCTATTTTAAATGCTCTCAAAATGGTCTTCAAAATTTTGAAATAAAAATATGTGCAGCTTCCCTAGTAGTTCACGAAGGTTCATGCATTTTTTAAAAAGAATTAGACTTCATTTGAACCCTCAAGTAATTCAAAACAGTAGCAAAAGTTTGAAAACAGAAAACCAGAAAGGAAAAAGAGAAAACCGTGACACGAGGACCCCACATGTCAGGCTTGCCTTCTACCTCCCGTGGACGCATAGCGCGGCGAACCTCCCATGGCTGTTCGACACATCGCCGAGCTACGTGTCGATGCTTCTGTCAGTCTTGGTCCCGCCGGCGGGCTGCGTGCACCACCGCAACGCCAACCACCCAATTAAGCACTGCTCCGAGTGAGGAGATGGGCGCGAATCAAACCATTTTTGGGACATGTTTCGATCACCGAATAAAGGCTGGGCAAAAGCACACGGAAATGACGAGGCAGGCAGCAAAAGCACTGCAGCCACGTGAGAGGGAATAGGGCATGCATGCATGTTGCATCATCCTGAATGTGTCCCCTGCAGCCTGCACGATGCACTGCCCTGCAGACATTGACGATGATATGGCGCGAATAAAACCATCTTTCGCACATGTTCCACCTGCTGTCTCCTTGCTTTACTTCCGCGTGGCGCTCTCCGGCGCGCACACCATCGGAAGGGACGGACTCCACCCGCGCCCGAGACGGCGACGCGTTCGGGAATATCCTGGCCGCCCACTGCAGCAGCGATTCCAGCAAACTGCAGGACCTGGACGTCCTCACGCCGGACCAGTTCGGCAATGGCTACTACATGGCGCTGGTGGCGAGACAGGGCGTGTTCACGTCCGACATGGCGGCGCCGATCGTCAGACAGTTCGCGACCATGGCCATGGCCAAGCTTGCCAACGCGCCGAGGCCCGGCGGGAACGTGGGTGAGATCAGGCAAAGCTGCTTCAGCCGCAACGTGCGGAGCGCCATCGAGACCAACTTCGGCGCCGGCCGGTGACGAGGGCTTCGCGGCGGCAGCTTGATCACAATCGAATAGCCGGTGACCAAATTTGAGCAACATAACATGATATATACATTATAAACACAATGAATGAAGAAACTAGATTTCTTCGCACATATATTTAGAATTAAATGCTCCTTTGAAGATTACTCCGGTCGTGCTTATAAGTCCTACTCGTATCCCTATATCGACAATTTGATCAGTGTAATATAAGTTATATATTTAGATGCTATATTTTTTAACGGTATAACTTTTGTATTATACCACTCATGTTACGTTGCTCAATCTAGGGACATGCGCAAGCCGTATAAAACCCGACCATTTACTCATCTTATTTGGAGATACTTACAAAACAAGGGATACTTACAGAAATAAACTCACTAAGTGTGAATACAATGATTGTAATAAATGTGCCTTATGTTACTACGAGGAGTATATTTATGATTTATTTATCTCTTGTCCATTAACTCACCTTACTAATTTGGAGAATAGTTCAACTTGGATTGTGATGATGCTGATGGAACTCGATATTGTGGCCTCGGAGACATGAATTATGGCAAGGTGGATGGCGTTTGGCTTTGGAGCTGGCGATTGGCAGGATCCGCATGCTCCACGCGTTAGTCTGGGAGGGCTGCTAGGCGCTCTCCCCCTGCCCCCACATAGTTCTTTTTAGATGCTAGGTATTCGGTTATTTGCATGCCCTGGTACCCTTAAGGCTTTACTTCATCGCTCCATGTTGTAACCTTTTGATGGTGTTCTTTCTTTCGGTCTTCGGAACCTTTCTGGTTCGTAAGAACCTTGTTGATCTTTGTCCGTGGCGACTTCATTAATTTAAAGTCAGAATCTCTCTTAAACCTACCGTTTCAAAAAGATTAAAGCTACACGGAGGCGCCACACGCGAGCAGTTTCCGTGCGGCGTCCGCACGCCCGCGTGGGATATTGTTTCACGCGTCGAACCTTTATCTGGACCACATAGGAGAGGGTTGTACAGTTTTGCGCTACAGTGTAGATGGATGGATGACACCGCGAGCGTTGGACCGTCCATCAGGTAGTACGCTATAGCCTTTGAACCTCTGCTGCTACAGTGCCAGCTTGGTAGTACTCTGTGCATGGCATGATGGGAAACTCCTATAATATGCATACTTTTCTAGTCCATCTCACGTAATCTTAGGGTGTGTTCGGTTGGAGAACCAAAGGGGATGGAATGTCATGGTTCCATTTTTGAGAATGGGTTGGTTCCATTCCTATGTTCGGTTTGTGCAAAATATGGAATGGGTAGATTCTATTCCTATGTTCGGTTGGAGAGTAGGAATGACCAGAATCTGTTTCAGCTCACCTCTTTCCTGGACATGGTGAGCATACCTCCCGTTTCTACCATCAGACAAATAAAAAATCCAGCAACACTTTGTTTGTATTTTCAAGAATAAGCAATAACAAGTATATTTCAGATGCATAACACATATATCTCAGCAAAGATAAGAGACATTTCCATCAATACAACCATAATAGTCATCGAAATTGTCCAAATTCAAACACTTCAAGTTCAATGTCATAGTAGTGATCCAAAAGCACTAAATAGAGTTCATACGTCCATATTACAGTCCATTGAATAATATATGGTTCATTACGTTCATTACAGTCCATCAAGCAACTTGAACTTCATACCATCAGTTCAGATTATAGACCACACCAAAGGTCTTCTCCGCATACCTACTCAACCAAACCAACTTGTTCTCAAGTTTAAGCGTCATGAACGCTTTTGCAGTCTTCGGATTTTCAACAAGATAAGCATAGTAGTGAGCAATATGCTCCTCATCGAATCCCTTGATTGCAACCAAAACATCCCACAAGTTATCAGGTATAGCATCATCATCTCCACCAGATTTTTCAAGAGCTTCAGCTACAAGTTTGAACCCATCTTTGAGAGTGGTAACTAGCGCATCATCTTCAAGTTGCACTACCTTGGCCTTCTTTTTTGCTGGTGCTTTGGAACTAGATGACTCGCCAGCATTTGGCGACACGTTCACCTCACTATTGTCCTCCTCATCTATGTCAATGGAGAGGGGATCATTCCCGGACCTAGCATGCTTACCCATAGCAGTAGTTGTCCCAAACATGGTCGAGCAACGTCGAGCACACGAGGTTGTGCGCCGCCCCCGCTGCTCCGCTTGGTCGCCGCCGCTCCACCACCTCCGCCAGCTCCTGCCCCGCCGCCGCCGCCCCGCCTGCTCCTGCCTACCGCCGCGCCGCTCCAATCGCCGGGAGGAGAGGGCGCCGGTGCAGCCGAGAGAGAGGGACGAGCGCCGCCAGAGAGGACGAGCGCAGGGAGAGGATAGGGTTCGGGACGGGGGTGAGGAGGTGAGATGGGGTTCGGGACAAGGGTGAGGAGGTGAGATTCGTTTTGTTTTTTTTGTTAGCTCGCCTCGGAACCGAGTCATTCCACCGAATCGGAGGTACCGCTCGATTCCGCATCTACCTGGAATATTTGTTTTCCACGGATCGCTCGGTTCTGGTTCTAGTTACAACCGAACATAGGTATTTGCTCTGGGTGCAGGTCCAACCCATTCCATCCCATGCGGTGACACCAACCGAACACACCCTTAAGACCGTACATGGGTATTGTTATACTCTTGTTAATTAACCTAAGTGAGTGCACGCCTAAATATTGTGAAACCATTTCAACTAGATAGTTAATAATTGAGTACCAATGTTATAGTGTTAGCCGATAATCAGGTACTTGATCCGATACAAAATAAGTGTCGCAAATAAGGTTGTGATGGTTACTAATTAATTCGATAGTTCATATCAGATTAACTGGTAAGTGTAAGTAATGTGATTACTTAGAGTATGTGGTGACCAAGACAAATTAATCTGGTGACCAAGACGAATTAATCTGATATCTCATACTAAGTTAAACAGTAAGTGATAATGTGATGACTTGGTACATGTGATGATCGTGACTAATTAATATGGTGACTACGACAAATTAATCTGGTAGCCGATACCACGTTAACCGGTAAGTGGTAATGTGATGATTCGGAGAATATGGCGACTCGGACAAATTAATCTGATCATCGTGACAAGTTAATCTGGTAGCCGATACCACGTTAACCGGTAAGTGGTAATGTGATGATTCAGAGTATATGGTGACTCGGACAAATTAATCTGATCATCGTGACAAATTAATCTGGTAGCTGATACCAGGTTGACCGATAAGTGGTAATGTGATGATTCAGAGTATGTGGGGACCGTGACTAATTAATCAGATAATCGCGACAATTTAATCTGGTCGCTGATATCAGTTTAACCGATAACTGGTAATGTGATGATTCAGATTATATGTTGACCGTGACTAATTAATGTGGTTATCGAGACAATTTAAATGATAAGTGGTAATGTAAGTTGTAATGTGATGATTTAGATTATGTACTTATGTGCTGATGACCGTGACTAATCTATAGTATCTAAATGGGAGCAACACATTATGTGTATTTCTCTCAACATGCAAGCATGCCACATCATCACTATTCTTCCTATTGGCTGTTACCCGTCCCCACAGATCCACCTCAGCAACCTGCCACGTTAGGGTCACTGCCTATTTCTCTACCCCATGCGCCTGCCACGTGATTAATTTTTGAGCATCAATTTTTGCAACTTGATTGGCCACCGCTTCATCTCCTACTTTTTCCAACTTCCAGGCACATACGTAGATTACTCTAGATCTATGTCGAGAAATTGACGAGTAATCTTGCAAGCATCGGTTAAGGAAGACCGACTTCATCCCTCGCCACCACCAAGCACAATAGTAGAGTTAAATGTTGACTATAAGACAATGTCATGTCATTTATAACCATCTCTATAGCCAACATGTACAATAGTAAGATACAAAGATGAGCTATTTTATTGATACATGACCCACCATCCACTCTCACAAAGTGACTAGAGTACGTGCTAGAGTTGGCTCTTGCATGAGAGCCCACTCATCTTCCCTCACCTCTTCTCTCTCCTCCAACTAAGTAAAGATATATTATTTTAATCCTTATAACCCGCCCACGTCACTCTATTGTACTTGCTCTTAGCAGCCTCCTTGCCTCCTCTTTCCATCGTACACCGGATCCTACTCTTTATAAATCATGCTGCGCCACCACTTCCTGCCAACAAACAGTTTCGGCCGCCGCGTGTTTTTGGCTAGCGTTTGGGGTGAGAGGAGGCCACTCTTTTGCGTTACTTCCTTCGCATCGAGCGTTCTCCACGATCAACCTGTAGACACGAAGCTCCGCTGGAGGCTCTACCAACATCTACGATGTTGACAACAAGAGTATCAGGATTCCCAGAAGAAACCAAGAGAACGATGCCATGGAGGTTCCGAATTATTTATTACATTTTCTTGGAGTATGGACAGGTGAGCAGTTTCTACCTTTTTCACGTTGGAAAGGTTTCATTCAAAACATTGTTTCACTGGAGATGGATTCTTTTTACATGCAGGAGTAGATGTTGTTTCCGCGAGTACTAGGAGTACTTTGCTAACTATGGTTTATCCCATCTCCACTGAAGTTTTTTTTTTTCAATTTTCTTTATCCAATATACTCTGATATATACTTGCAGGTGTGTCGGCAAGGCCACTACTTCTACTAAGCGTGACTAAATTTGTACGCTGCACGAATATAATGTAATGCTATCTCGCTGGCTACAACTGATCTATATACAGCTGAAGATAGTAACTGCTACAAATTTCAGGAACTGCTACAGTGCAGCTATTTTTTCTTAACGGGAACCATGCAAATTTTCATTATACTTTTTCCTTTCAACTCACGAAAAAAAAAAATTCCCCTATTTGTGTATGCACATTCATTTCCAGTAACCAACTTCCACTTCAATTTTTCCTGGAAGAATCTAAAATATCCTAAAAATATTGTGGTAACATTTTTGTGAGTCATACGTCCATTTTGTTATGAGTCATTTAAATTTACTTCTCTCTGAAAAAATTCGGATCAAAATTTGCCGTTCCCCTTTTGCAGATTAGTGGAGAATGTGCAAAACAGCAGAGATGTAGTCTCGACCGGAGGAGAATCAAAATCTTTGAGCGTCCACCTTATATCATTTTCCATACCAACTGTAAATGTTCTGTGCACATCGTTGTTCTAAAAAATATCAGATATGTGTTGTCGAAAGGTCTGGTAATAAATATATACCACAAATAGTTAATCAATCATAATTCATGGTGTGGTTCATATTCTGAAGCAAGGTCAATACTTCACTTCAGTACACAACGATGAACTCACTGTTGTTCAAACTTCACACCGATGTTTGTTTAACCTGCACTGACTATCATAAATTCTAATCTTTGCAATTCGAAAAAAATCTACTAAATTCCCGCTGCAACGCGCGGGGAATCATCTACTCCATCCGTCCCAAAATAACTGTCTTAGATTTGTCAAAAAGTGGATGTATCTAGACATAAAACAAGTATAGATGCATTCACTTTTGAACAACTTTGAGACACTTATTTTTGGACGGAGAGAGTAGTTAATTTCATGACCACGGCAAATTACTAATTCGGTGCAATAAAGATCCCTCGAGGTGTCTACACAAATTGTAACCTCGGGAGGTGTGCGTCCACATAGCATGCAGTGCTTTTGCTTTGCTAACGCCACGTCGCCGCATCGACCTGTAGCATGTACTGGTATGACTAGGAGATGGGTGGACGACCCCTGGTATGACTACAGGTACGGGTGGGTGTGCTTCGTACCATGCACTGGCAATTTTTTTGTGAAACTAGAGTAAGGTTATGTTTCTCCCAAGACGTCTGGTACGAGCGCCTGCAGTCATATCACGCACGCACTGACAAGTCTTCAGCCAATTTGGTGTGAGATTTGATTTCTTAGTATCTTTTTTACTAAATGGCACTTAAACGGACAATTAGACAAATCTAGCCCTTCCTAAAACTTTCACGCAAGTATGACCCTTTTTCAAAACATCACCTCGAATGGCTTCTTTTCGGCCCAAAAACGCGACCCGCCTTGGCGTTTCTCTGGTTGGCCCGTCAACTGGGAAGGCGTTGCTAGAAGTCCCTAACGGTTCCGTTTGACGGCCCAGTTAACGGCGACGTTTTCCTTTGTTATTACGGGCCGAACTCGAATGCTGACACAACTGAGCTGTTGCTCACTTGGTTGCTTCAGGAGAGTCTGTTCGTCAGGTCATCCGTTCGATCCCCACTTCAGCATCTTTTTTTCAGCTAATCAGCCGCTGATAATAATTAGCGCTAATTAGATTAGCGATAATTAGCACTAATTATAGGAAAATAATCACTCAATAGTTTTTCTTTTTAACTGAATCACTCGATAGTTAGATGAAGCGTGTAATTAGATTAGCGATAATTAGCACTAATTATAGGAAAATAATCACTCAATAGTTTTTTTTAACTGAATCACTCGATAGTTAGATGAAGCGTTAATTATCGGCAATCAACAACATCACTAGAATTAGATGAAGCGTTGTACAGTGCAGCCGTGTCAAAAATACACGCTGTTTTATACAGTAACCTTTCCGTATCTAGTTAATTAGCAATAATTAGCGGTAATCAACCACATAATGACAATTATCATTTCAAGATGCAGGGTTAATTAGCGATAATCATGCGCCGGAGTTAAGCGCCGCTTATCTGTTTATCTTATCTGTTTATCGCTAATAATTTTCATCTAACTATCGGTAATTATGTCCATGAACGCTAACAGGAATAAAAAAGTAAACCTTTCCCGGATCTAGGTAATTAGCAATAATTAGGGAAAGATAATTAGCTATAAAAAATTAAACCTTTCCTGGATCTAGTTAATTAGCAATATTTATCGCTAATTATCTTCATGAACGCTAATAGGAATAAAAAAGTAAAGGTGAAAAATGGTCGCACTAAGAGTCGAACCCAAGACCTATCAAGCATTTGACGTAAGAGCAACCAGCTGACCAAGCTTGTGATTCTGTAAACATTTGAGTACAGATTAAATAACTATATATCTAGTCCTCGCCGTTTAGTCCTCCGTCAAATGTTGCCGTTACTGGGCCTCTGAAACGTCATTGCGGGTGGCGTTTGATGCAAAAAAAAACGCCTAGGCGGGTGACGTTTTTGGGCCGAAAAGAAGCCATTTCAGGTGACGTTTTGAAAAAGGGCCATACTTGCGTGAAAGTTTTGAGAAGGGCCAGATTTGTCTAATTGTCCGTTTAAGTGCCATTTAGTAAAAAAGATACGATTTCTTACCACATGTTTGCCTTTTCCTACGGAAGATTATTATGCCTCGCATCAACATATTTTCCACCAAAATAGGAAGTTCTCATAGAATGGATCTAGTATTAATTTTGAAGTGTTTAAACATTTATTTTGAACCTCTCAAAAAATATTTTGGATAGTATGAAGATTTATTTCGTAAAAGTGAATAATTATTGTAAACTCCATGAATATCTATCTTCTAAATTTTTGTATATAATTGCAAGGTTGCAAATGGTCTGTTTTAATATATAAATTTCAAGATTTAAAGCAAAATGATTTTGGTTAATAGGCCATGCTAGATAAAACCTATAAAAAAATGCTTTAGGCATTAGGCGCCTATTTTTCGCAATGGGGGAACCCTTATATGACGCTAGTTGCATCATATGGGGGCACAACGCCCATATAATAGGATTTTTATTTTTTTTTCTCCATTTTATTTTATGTTTTATTGATTTTGTTTTCTCTTTTTATTTCATGTTTTAATGTTAACCGAGAAACATGGCGCTAGCAATTTTGCTCTGGGCCGAAAAAATTAACAGAAAAACATGGCGCCAGCAGTTTTGAGTTTAAATGCCTCGAAACCCTTTGTCATGGACTTGGACCATGAAGCCACGTTTTGGGCCTGCTTAGTTTCTGATCGGCATCATCACAATTTCAGTTGGAACCGTTTTTGATCTGTCTGCAACTTTCAATTTCTGTTGTTTCTCTCATGAAGGTTAAAATCTAAATTTCGAAGATCATAAACTTGCTAAGTATGCTTCCTCTTTGGGTCTGGGGTGCCATTTGTGGCTGGGAACCCCTTATGAACCTGTAAATGTACCGATGACTATCTATCATATACTAAAAGCAAAATGAGGGAGTTTTTCGAGACACCACGTTAATCCACATACGTTAGAAATATATAATCCGTTGATTTTAGTCGTAACGGTTGAGAATAAAAGCTAAAAACGTTACATACAACTTTAATCTAGTACAAATAAGGTTTTTCAACACGTACCACCAGATCCTCCCGTGAGTTTTTTTTCAGTTTTTTTAACAAATCTCACGGGAAGGAAACAGGCAAACAGAACATTTACTGGAAATGGGTCCATCGATCCAACTGAACTAACGATGGATCTTGCTGCCTTTGGTGGGCCGGCCCCTGTGGGTGGAGGGAATAGAGGAGGAGATACAAGGAAATGAGATGGGCCAAGGAATTCGGTCTAGACAGAAAAAGAAGGAAAAAAGGAAGATGGGTTAAAGAATTCGGCAAATCCTGACAGTTATTTAAAACATGTTTTTGCTCAGAAAACATAAAATATACTTTGGGGAAATTGTTTTCTCCATTTGGAAAATAAAAAGGAATATTTTAATGAGCATTTATCCCCTAAAAAAGTAAAACCAAATATTTAATTCAAGTCTAATTTAATTCAAAATAAATTAATTATTTAGAAAATATCGTATTAATCAGAAAAAATATCCGAAAGTTCGTATTTTGTAAAAAAAAAATAAGCAGAGACAATTGGGATGTTACACATGAGCAAATAAAGTTCTACACATGAGCATGTACAGAAGAAAAAATGACCATTCGAGACATTAAAATAAAAAAGATGTGCGAAAATCTAAATATGTTTGGCAAGTGTAAGAATTATTTTGATTGAATGTTAAATCATATGTACCTCCTACATACCTAAGATATACATACCCAAGGTATATGTATATGTCTACATACCTAAAACTGTTCGTATTCCATCCTGGTGCCCATGCTCCTAGGTGCCCCATCTGAGCTTCCTATATAGACTCATAGACACTTCCTATAAATTTTGGTGTCAAGCATCTCTATTTGTGATTGATAACTCATATTTAGATTCATAATTTGTTCAATAAAAGATTCATTAGACCCGTCATGAAAAATACTTTACAAACTTTACAATTTAAATGTTACCAATTTTGAGACAGATGACGTATTTGTTTTACCAATTTTTCCATTCAAAGTAAGTTTGTGACGAGGGTAATATTAAAGTCTGTAATTCCACGTGGTCCCACGCCTCCCGTTTCCTGATAATTTATGCTTCTAGTGCTATTTCCCAAAAATATTCTTACTATAATATCTTCCATGAAGTTTTTTATTTGTTTACCCAACCTCTAGAAAAAAATTAGTGTGGATGTCGTAGGGTTACTGTACCTATAGGGCCATCTAATAACATGATTAGACATCTAAACATGGATTCGATTCCTCTGTCTCCCACGGGGACCGACGATTGTGACATCATCCATGTTCTTCCAACAACTAATTTAACTAGGTGGGTCTTCGGCTCTTCGCCAGCAATTTTGTTGGTTTGAGAAAATCTCACTATTGAGACAACAACAATCTCGGTTTGGGGGTTTAAGTAAACCAGTTAGAGGCAATTGAAGCGAGCAAATGTGCATACAAGAAAACTAAGGGAGAAATAAACCCCCCATAATGGAGGTCATTTGTGCCCAAAGGTTTTTTTTAGCACATTTTATGTTTTATGGATTTGATTGTCCTCTCCATATTTTGTTTGGTCGCAAGTCTCGACCCTCCATAATGGGTTAAGGTGGGGGTTAAACGTGTGACATACCAAACATGGCTTGGCAAGTCATACCCAAACATAGCCTATTAGTAACATAAAGAGGCTGAAATAAAATAGACCCGATGATAAAGAGAGAAGAAACAATACCATTAATTCTATTAACATTGATCCGTTCACTTTGATTTGATATACGCACCCATAGATGAATAGAAAATAAATACAAAAATATTTTTTTGAGAATAAATACCAAAACATTTTATCAGTACATGTTCACAAACTTTCTTTTTGTTACAATATATTTATTTTAATACTAGGACCACAATACGTGCAACATCTTACCAACATAATTTCTTTTATTTTGAAACTACTGAAAATCTTTTCAATCAAGAATAAAAAAATCATATATCATATTTTTAGTATAAGTTGGTTAAGCTTCAAACAAAGGACAAAATTGATCTAGCGATCATGCACAAATTAGTTTAATTGTTGTTCTCAAAACCTCACCTCTGACTGTATAAATAAGATATAGATAAAAAAAGTGTTAATATAATCAGATTTTTTACAAAACATTTCATAATTCTTTAATCTCATTTATTTGCAATATAGCCATTCACAAAATAAACATGAGACATGAATATCTTCATCACCCCAAATTATATAACTGAAACTTTCAACAAAACTATAAGTGGTTACTATTTCAGCTCATTTCTTTAATGTACACTTCACGTCTTCAAGGTCGCATCCATATCCGAGCAGTACAATCAATTATTTTGACAAGCTTTGGTGTTCTTAAGCTGAGTTAGCACACAGATTTAGACCCACTTGAGTTGAGTAGTTGACACAGACAAAAAACAAAGACTCTGAGAGCTGGCCGGAGGGAGGACCTAGCTAGCTCCGATCCATCAAGATGGACGCCGAGGTCCCCTTGCTGCTATCTGGTGGCGTGGGCACGGACGAGCCGCCGCTGGCCGGCGTCTCCGACTTCCGCGGCCGCCCCGTCTACCGCGACACTTCTGGCGGTTGGCGCTCCACCCTCTTCGTCTCCGGTACGTACGTACTCTTCTATTCACTGCCCCCCTGCCTACTACTAGATCGATTGGAGCTAATCAGCTCTTGCGGCAATGGCATGAATTGGTCCACCAGTGCTCGAGGTGGCCACCAATTTCGTAAACTTCGGCGTGTCCTCCAACCTCATCACGTACCTCACCGGCCCGCTGGGCCACTCCAACGCGGCCGCGGCGGCCGCCGTGAACGCCTGGTCCGGCACGGCCAGCATGATGCCGCTGCTGGGCGCCTTCGTCGCCGACTCCTGGCTGGGGCGCTACCGATCCATAATCCTCGCCTGCACGCTCTACGTCCTCGTAAGTAAATCCTCTCCTTCATTTTCACCTTTACTTAGATCCATCAGAGTGTACAGAGTAGGCGACGACGACTTGATCATCAAAACTCGTTCTTCTACATTAATTAATATGTACTCAGATCGATCGACATGATGGCACGTGCTTCAGTCGTGTAATGCATGTGCAGTCCATTAATTCACACTACGACTACGCAGCTCGTTCTCAGGGAATCGTCCATGATCCCAAAATATCGATGCGTTCAAAACTATCCATATTCTGTTCTTTCAGATTAAATCAAAATTAGAGGCAAGTAAAATGTTCTTTGTTCCAACTTTGCAAGTCAAATGTGTGTTGGTCAGTTACTCGTCTACATAACCAATGCAATCTGTAACCAATATTAATTAAGAAATAGCAAATGAGCCTATTGGGGTTCCGTTGAACCAAATAAAATGTTGAAACCCTTTGATATATCAACGCATGCCACTCTTTATATATACTTGAAGAATTACACCAACGTAGAAAAGATAAAACCCACAAATATAGTTGTTAGGAATATGCAACTTACAAGTGATGGGACCAACACACCCTTGTAGTTCTGATTTGTTCTTCACTTCTATTAAACGTTTAGAAAATTAACAAGTCAAAACCACGTGTTATTCATGCATGCAGGGTTATGGCATGATCACTCTAGCGTCCACGCTGCAGGCGCCACGATTCTCACTGCTTAGCGATAACAATTTTTCTTCCCGCCCTTCATCGCTGAAGGTCGTCTTCATCTATGCCTCCCTCTACCTCATCGCCCTCGCGCAAGGTGCTGACAAGCCTTGTGCCATGGCCTTCGCCGCCGACCAGTTTGACACGGACCACCCAAAGGAGAGAGCCGCTCGAAGCTCCCTCTTCAACTGGTTTTACTTCTCTATGGCCATTGGAATCACTGTCGCAGTCGCTGGCGTTAGCACCATCCAGGAGAATATTGGCTGGGTTATCGGATTTGGTGCACTCTGTGCCATGATACTATGCGCCTTTGTCATCTTCCTTATGGGCACTCCCACGTACCGCATGTACGCACCCATCTCCAGTGTCGAGATCCCCATCATCCGCCTAGCCCGTAGCCTTGTCCAGCTTGCCAGGAATTCAAGCTTCCCCTTCAGCACAAAAAGACATAAACAGGTAGATGAAGATGAGATGAACAAGGTCGAGGAGGTGCGCGCCGTGCTACGGTTGTTGCCGATCTGGGTGACGTGCTTGGCATACGGCATAGTGTTTGCGCAGGTCTCAACATTGTTCAACAAGCAGGGCCGCACCCTGGACCTCCGGATCTTTGGTGGCCTGGAGCTGCCGCCGGCTGCGCTGCGGACATTTGGGCCGGTGAGCATCCTATTGTTCGTTCCTATCTACGACCGTGTGCTGGTGCCGGCGTTGCGCCGTGCAACGGGCAACCCAGACGGATTGACGTTGTTGCAGCGTGTGGGCTCGGGTATGGCCATATCTCTGGTTGCGGTTTCAGTGGCGGCACTAGTGGAGTCCCAGCGGCTAGCGACGGCACGGGAGCACGGCCTAGTTGATGATCCTAGCACGGCAGTGCCGATGAGCTGGGTGTGGCTTGTGCCACAATATGTGATCATCGGGATGGCAGACGTGTTTGCAGTTGTCGGAATGAAGGAGTTCTTCCATGACGAGATGCCTGCCGAGCTACGCAGCCTGGGCCTTGCGCTGTTCTGGAGTGTGATGGGCATCAGCAGCTTCGTGAGCGGGGCCTTGATCTCCCTTATTGACCATTTCACCAAGAGCGGCGGTGGCGACAGCTGGTTTGCCGACAACCTCAACCGCGCTCACCTTGACTACTTCTACTGGCTGCTCGCCGGTGTCAGCGCCGCCGAACTTGTGCTCTACCTCCACTTCGCGAGCTCCTATGTCTACGTCAGCAAGAGGCTCCATTGATAAACTTAGCAGCAGAGTAGTTGTGCACTAGTGTTTCTGTATTCTGATTGGATGTATGTCGATCATGATCCACGCATTTTGTAGCTTGCAAATTTATCGCTCTTCCCGTATCATCGGTACATATAGAGTGGTGTGCTTTCGTGGTCTATGTGACCAGTTTCGTTTTCTATCGCTCTTCCCGTATGATCGGTACATATAGAGTGTGTCTTTCGTGGTCTATGTGACCAGTTTCGTTTTTTTATCGCTCTTCCGAGTTGGCACGTGACTCTGCGGTAACCATATGCTGCATTTGAAGATAAGTTTTGCATAAATAGAGCAGTTGTAATCAGTGTGCTCGACCGTTATGTCTTGTTTATCATTGAGGGAATATCCAGTGCTCCGGCACTTTAGGTGCTCCCGTGCTCTGACTGTAAAAACAATTTTAAATGTTTTAAAAAAGATTAGGAAAAGTATGAGTGTTCACACGGCATGAGTCTACAACCTCCAAAATTTTCAGATCCAATTTCGAAATGGACATTGAGAAAAAAATGACAAATCTAGCATGAATAGTGTCATTTGTGTCATAAAAAGACAAAAGAAAAAATGACACTATTCATGTTAGATTTGTGTTTTTTGTTTCTCAATGTGTTTTTTAAAATTCAGACCTGAAAATTTTGGAGGTTGTAAAGATATACATTATATATGAACACTCACAATTTTCCTATAAATTTTTGAAACATTTTTAAAAAATGGGTGCATGGGAACATCTAAAATCCTGGGATCATTAGATATTCTCTCGTCTATCATTGTACATTACAAAGGGCATTATGTTCATGTTTTTTCTGGTAAATGCACTTTTATTAAACTCTAAAGTCCAAACAAGGCGGTACAAGACACAAGAGATTACACTCGACCTTTACATATCTAGGATACATAAGGCGTAGCGCTCTACTTCAGCCTGATGGGCATTGGTACTTTGATGGATTAGGGGCGCCTAATCTCCCCTATTGATCATGTCACCATGGAAGAGCGGTGGCAGCTACAGCTGGTTCACCGACAACCTTAATAATGGCCATATCGAGATAGTTTCTCGTTGTGGTAACCACCAGCGAGCTCGTGCTCTACTTCTACTTCAGGAGATTCTATATTTACATCCACATGGGACTTCACTAAGAGCTTGCATGGTTGTATTTCTCACGACAGATGTATGTGTGCCGAATCATTTAGGTGATGCTGGTATGTTTACAAAGAAATTTTCACTCCATTAGTTGGGTTGATATGAATTTTTTTAGTAACGTATATTTAAACCCTAACGTTGTACATGGTTATGAACCGAACCACGATCTCCTAATTCCTGACCCTAACCTCACTAATCTTGGTCATTTGTTGCCCAAATCGTGTTTTCCAAATGGTATTTCCATGTGTCCCACACTAACACCGGGATCGCTCCGTCAACATGGCACTTTGACTTGTGAGTTCAGAGGGCCACCCAAACTCTCAGTTGTCTTCAATCTCCACTAGGGGAAGACCTAGAGCAAAATCAACCTGGTCTCAATGTATGAGACATAAAGATTTTTCACCTAGAGCTAAGTGTGTCACACACTAAAAATTTACAAAAATAGTAAGGAAATGGGATTTTACCCGGTGTCCCGTAACACATGCTAGCATAAGCTAGGTACACCCCTGATATCCACAGTCGACAAACTGGACAGTTTGAGAGAAGCAGTAGAGTGGCATCACAAAGAAACTATAACACAAGGGAAAGGAGAGGAGAAGCTACTGACACACCACGGAAGAGAACAAGAGATGAGCAGCAGACGCCATGCGGCGAAAGGAAAAGAACAAAGGCATGGCTGACTGATGCGGAAGGGATTATGTGATCGGCGGCACGGGCAGGCGATGGAAGGGAAAGATGAGAGGATGGCCGAAGGAAGGAAGAGATCGGTGTTGCCAGCAGGCGGTGGAAGGAAAGATAAAGGGGTTGGCAATTAATAGCCATCCATGCATATATAGTATATTGTATACTCTGGATGCTATATTTATTTATACCTTGTTAATTTTGTATTTGGTATACTCTAGATGCATAGTATATTATAGATTTTTTGCCGAGTATTTTCTAGAGATTTCTTGTCTAATGTACATTGTATATCCAGATATTGCTTGAATGCAAAGTAATTCTAAAGTTCTCTTCTATTATGTATATTTTGGATCCAAAGTATTTTTCGTAGTTTTTGATTTGAACGCAAAGTATGCTTAGGGGTCGTTTGGCTCCCATCGTTTGATGCATGTAAAATGCATACATGAACTTTGCACTTTAATTGATTATATTCCAATCATATTTGCATCATATAAGGGTTATATCAATGTTTTATAATGATTTTTGGGAATATTCATTTATTTCCTATTTTTATGGAATTAACCCTGCACAGGCAGAAAACCCCGTTTTCTTATTTTAATGTTTCAGGGACCCAAACGTCAACGAAATCACCTGGAAATTTATGGGCGTCAATATTTGGAAGGAAGAAGACCTGTGGACGAAGGAAGCGAACAAGCGGAGGCTCGAGGCCCAAACGGGGGTGGCCCACGCGGCCAGGTACTGTGGCCGCGTGGGGCCCACTCGTTTGGCCCTCGTGGCTCCGTTGCCGTCGATCTTTGCTCCACCGACATAGTCTTGACCTAAAAATGCCTATAAAAAAGGTCCCCGACGTTCTCTGGAAGGAGCGCCGCACAAACACAGAAACACCGAAACGGAGATCAGGAGCTGCAGATTGGAGGGGGAAAACTCCGGCGGGGCGCTGCCGGCGTGGTCTCCATCTTCTCCATCGACTTCTCCACCGTCTCCATGATGAAGAGGGAGTAGTCCACCTCTGGACTATGGGTTTGTGGAAGTAACTTATGTATCTCTCCTCTCTTGAGCTTCACTAATTAGCACCGTATGAGCTGCTGAACATGATTACGGTCACCGTTGTAATACCTTCGTGGTGGATCTTTATGAGTTAATATATGTTTGAGATTGCAATGTTTGTTTTAGTGATGAGTATAGATGCATATTATGTACCCCGTTCTTGTCTACTTGTTTTGATCAAGCATGTTTATGAGAGCGTGTGTGGGGGAACGTGTGCATTAGTTGGAGTAACGGGGGGTGGCTAGTGCAGTGAACGTGAGAGAAAGTTCTGCGATCCACTTTGGTATCTTTACCTTACTTTGTTGCCTCACTAGGGATAAACTAAAATACCATGCTACCGGGGATGTGGGCGTGACCATTACCACTACTCCATGACTAGATCTAGTGATACGTCCATTTTGCATCACTATTTTATATCATAATTTACTGCTATTCATCGATATATTTCATATTTAGAAGTGTTACTTATGTTATTTTACCTATTTTGCATGTTTGATGAATAATGGAGAATTGGACACCGGAGTCAGGATTCTGCTGGAAAAAGCACCGTCGAGATGCATTATTTCTGAAGATCAATAAATCAAGGGAGACATACTGAAGCTCCTATTTTGCCAGATGACGGAGGAGGCCAAAAGGGGGAGCTGAGGTGGGCTAAGGTGGGCCCTCCTCACCCCTTGGCGCGGTGGGTCCCCCTGCCGCGCCGTCAGGTGGTTTGGGGGCCCAGGCCCATCTCAGCCGTCGCCCCTTCGCGTACTTGACCCCCTCGAAACCCTAACACACAGAGGACGGCCATCGAAATATTCCGCCGCCTCCACGAGGCGAAAAACACCAGAGAGCGAAAAGCTCCCTTGCAGGAGGAAATCTGCCGGGGGAAATTCCCTCCCGGAGGGGAAATCGTCGCCATCATCACCGTCATCGAGCTGGACTTCATCGGGATCATCATCATCATCATCTCCACCACCAACACCATCATCACCGCCGCTGCACCCCGTCTCCGCTATAACATCTAGGGCTGAATCTTGTCTATTTCATTGGGGAAACTCTCCCGGTGTTGATTACTCTTGTTATTGATGCTATTGGGCGAAACCATTGGACTAAGGTTTATGTTCAGATTGTTATTCATCATCATATCACCTCTGATCATGTTCCGTATGATGTCTTGTGAGTAGTTCGTTTAGTTCTTGAGGACATGGGAGAAGTCTTGATGTTAGTAGTGAACTATGTTGAGTAATATTTAATGGTTTGATGCTTAAGTTGTGGTGTTATTCTTCTAGTGGTGTCATGTGAACGTCGACTACATGATACTTCACCTTTATGGGCCTAGGGGAATGCATTGTGTATTCGTTTGCCAATTGTGGGGTTGCCGGAGTGACAGAAACCTGAACACCCGTTGGTATATCGATGCATGAGGGATAGCAGGATCTCAAAGTTTAAGGCTGTGGTTAGTTTATCTTAATTACTTTCTTGTATTTGCGGATGCTTGCAAGGGGTATAATCACAAGTATGTATTAGTCCTAGGAAGGGCGGTGCATTAGCATAGGTTCACCCACACAACACTTATCGAAACAATGAAGATTAATCAACTATATGAAGCGAAAGCACTTGACAATATTCCCGTGTGTACTCAAGAACGTTTGGTCATTATAAGTACAACAACCGGCTTGTCCTTTGCTGTAGAAAGGATTGGGCCACTCGCTGCAACTATTCTTACTGCACTGTATTTACTTGTACTTTATTTATCTGTCATATCAAAAACTCCTAAAAACTTGTCTGAGAGCATTTACAGTGAATCCTTCATCAAAACCGCTTGTCAACACCTTCTACTCCTCGTTGGATTCGACACTCTTATTTATCGAAAGTACTACGATACACCCCCTATACTTGTGGGTTATCAAGACTATTTTCTGGCACCGTTGCCGGGAGTGTAGCGCTATTGGTAAGTGGAATTGGTAAGGGAAACATTTATTGTACGTGCTGTTTTTATTTTTGCCTGCTGCTATATCTCATTATGGAGGGGTCTTCTCTTGAATTCCTATTTGGGAAAACAACTACCACTGCTAAGGTAGTAGAGGAGGCCTCAGATGAGCAGGTAATACCGTTCAAAATTCCTATCAAAATTGTTGAACGTGTCACAAATAACCGCTATCACTAGTAGGGAAACCCTATATAGATAGGTTGGCACTCTGTGGCGCACCCTTAATTGGTGTGCCACAGAATTATTTTTTGTGGCGCATGTGGTTTGGTACGCCACAGAAATGTGACACAGAAATTAGACATTCTGTGGCGCACCAAGCCTGGTGCGCCACAGAAAGTCACATTTCTGTGGCGCACATGGCCAGGTGCGCCACAAAAAGTAATCTGGGGGGCGGGTTAAAATTTGAAAAAAATAATTCTGTGGCGCACCTGGCACGTGCGCCACAGAAAGTTGAAATTCTGTGGCGCACCAGACAGGTGCGCCATAGAAAGGTGACATTCTGTGGCGCACCAAGCTTGGTGCGCCACAGAAATTTTTTCAAATCCCACCCCCCCCCTCCCGGTGGATCGCCTTTTTAGTCTTCCAGGAATTAAAGGAAAATGATAAAAATTTCAATAAATAAAATCTTTTGACATGTAGTTAGGTTTGAGTGTCTAGTAGGTATAGAAATTTTGAAATATGAATTTTGACCTTTTCTGCAACAAACAGGAAAAAAAAACTTGTAACGGCCATAACTTTTGCATACGACATCGAAATAACGCAAATAATATGTCAAAAAAATCGTGAGAAAAATCCGAGTTCGAATCCACCCGGGTTTACCCGGTGAGCAATTCACAGATTCCTCAAATTCCAAAAGAAAAAAAAGTTATTTCAAACAGACGATTTTTCGCAGCAAAATAAAAAAATTCAAAAAATTCAAAAAATTTCAAAAATTCCAAAAAAGACACAGAAATGTATAACAAAGAAGATTGTTGAATGTTTTGAATTTTTTTGAAGTGTTTTGACTTTTTTGAATTTTTTGGAGTTTTTTGAATTTTTTGGATTTTTTGACTTTTTTTGAATTTTTTTTTATCTTTCAAAACTTTTGAATCTCCTTTTGAAACTTTAGAAGTTTTTGAAAAATCTGAAATTTAAAAACACACATTTATAACACATACCACACATATACACATACAAGACTTAAGAGGGTTCAAATGATATATATCAATAAGAACTTGAGTAGCACAAGGGTAGGTGAACTGGGTGGAACTTAGAAGTTAAGCGTGCTAGGGTTGGAGCAATTTGAGGATGGGTGACCTAGCGGGAAGGTATCAGTTCAAAAAATTCAAAAAATATGAAAATAATTCCAATAATTTGGATTTTTCAAATTATTTCATATTCTGATTTTTCTGGATTTTTTTTGAAACTTTTTATATTTTTTTGCATTTTTTGAATTTTTTGAGAATTCTGTGGCGCACCAGGCCAGGTGCGCCACAGAAATGTGAGAATTCTGTGGCGCACCAAGCCAGGTGCGCCACAGAAATAATTTTTGTGGCGAGAATTCTGTGGCGCACCTGGCTTTTCTGGGGGTGCGCCACAGAAAACCAAATTGGTGCGCCACTAATAGCCTTTTCTGTACTAGTGTATGCAGGAGATGGAACTGTCCATCCTGGAGATCATTTGTTATTTCTGCATGAATTGTGCGAGTTATTTAAGTGTGCAGGTATCTCGATGGGAGAAGTTAAGAAGAAATTATTCTCTCTATCACTGTCTGGTAAAGCTGCACATTGGTATAAACTGCTGAAGAATGGGTATTCTCTTGGATGGGAGGAAATTGTACCTCTCTTTTACTCCAAATTCTATCCTCCAAGTGAGATTCATAAGGATCGGAACCTCATATATAACTTCTGGCCCTATGATGGAGAGAGTATCGCTCAAGCGTGGGGGAGATTGAAGGCATTAATGCTCAAATGTCCCATTCATGAGCTTCCTGGTAATATTGTTATTGATAACTTTTATGCAAGACTCTCCTTTCAAGATAAAACTCTATTGGATACCACTTGTGCTGGATCGTTCACTCGTAATAAAGAAGAGTTTAAGTGGGACCTTCTTGATCGGATTCAGGAGAACACTGAAGGATGGGAGAATGACAAAGGTAGGGAGTCAGGTATAAACTATGACTTTGAGTGTGTTAAAAATTTTATGGATACTGATGATTATCGCAAAATTAGCACTACTTATGGTCTTGACTCTCAAATTGTTGCAAACTTTTATAAAGCCTTTGCTTCCTATTTCGGTTTGCCGAAGGAGGGTTTTAAAAATTATCATGAACCATATAAAGATGAATCTGTTTCTCATATATCTAAAGGTGTTGAGGTTAATGTTGTGATCGCATTATTCCAGAACCTTATATTGAAAAAGTTCCTTTTCCTAATAAGATTAAGGAACATACTATCATAACTGGTGTTGTTAGTAAAAGTAATAAGAAAACTACCAAACCTGATGAGCAAATAACTGTTGAACCTGTTGTAGCATTGGTTAAAGATCTTGTCACTGAAAATTTAGAAGATAGACACATTATCTTTTGTGAGGATGCTTCTAATATTGTCTCACATCCTAAAAGTTCTAGGAAGTCTAGTGTTCCTGTGCTTTCTGTTAGGATAGGTGATCATTGCTATTATGGTTTATGTGATATTGGTGCAAGTTCTAGTGCTATTCCTTATGAGCTTTACAGGGAAATTATGCACGAAATTGCTCCTTGTAAACTTGAAGAGATTGATGTGGTTATTCAGCTTGCTAATAGGGAAACTATCTCTCCAATTGGTATCATTAGAGATGTCGAAGTCCTTTGTGGTAAGACTAAATACCCTGCTGATTTTCTTGTACTTGGGTCGGCTGCCAATGATAGTTGTCCTATTATTTTTGGTAGACCTTTTCTGAATACTTGTGGTGCTGTTATAGATTGTAAGAAAGAGAAAATCTTTACTAAATTTGCTGGTGAATCTTATGAATTCAATTTCTCTAAATTTGCTAAAGCACCTTATGAAACTGAATTGCCTAGTGAGGATTTTGAAATTGCTCAACTTGCATCTATTGTTCTTGCTCCTAACAATGCTTTGCAGCAACATATGGAGAATCATGAAAGTGAGAACTTCAGGGAAGAAAGGAATGAGCTTGATGAAGTATTCCTTCGTCAACCTATGCTCAAACACAATTTACCTGTGGAAGATTTGGGTACCACAATGCCACCCAAGGAGGATCCTGTTTTTGATTTGAAACCTCTGCCTGATAATCTTAAATATGCTTATATTGATGATAAGAAAATATATCCTGTTATTATCAGCTCTAAACTTTCAGGTACAGAGGAGGAAAGGTTATTGGGAGTGTTGAGGAAACACCGCGGAGCTATGGGATATACTCTTGATGACCTGAAGGGAATTTCTCCTACTATATGTCAGCACGCCATCAACATGGAACCTGATGCAAAGCCTGTTGTTGAGCATCAGCGTCGTTTAATACCCAAGATGAAAGAAGTGGTAAGAAATGAGGTATTAAAACTTCTTGAAGCTGGTATTATTTATCCTATTGCTGATAGTAGATGGGTAAGTCCTGTGCATTGTGTTCCTAAGAAAGGAGGAATTACCGTTGTTCCTAATGAAAATGATGAACTAATTCCTCAAAGAGTAGTAGTTGGTTATAGGATGTGCATTGATTTTAGAAAGGTTAACAAAGTAACTAAGAAAGATCATTATCCTTTGCCTTTTATTGATCAAATGCTTGAGAGGTTGTCCAAGAAAACTCACTTTTGTTTCCTTGATGGGTATTCTGGGTTTTCTCAAATTGCTGTGAGAGCGCAAGATCAAGAGAAAACTACTTTTACTTGTCCTTATGGAACTTATGCTTATAGACGTATGCCTTTTGGTTTATGTAATGCTCCTGCTACTTTTCAAAGATGCATGTCTGCTATTTTTCATGGCTTTTGTGAGGAAATTGTGGAAGTCTTCATGGACGATTTCTCCGTCTATGGAACTTCCTTTGATAATTGTTTGCACAACCTTGACAAAGTTTTGCAGAGATGTGAAGAAACTAGCCTTGTTCTTAATTGGGAGAAATGCCACTTTATGGTTAATGAAGGAATTGTTCTTGGACATAAAATTTCTGAAAGAGGTATTGAAGTTGATCGAGCTAAAGTGGAGGCAATTGAAAAGATGCCTTGTCCCAAAGATGTTAAAGGTATTCGTAGTATTCTTGGTCATGCTGGTTTTTATAGGAGGTTTATTAAAGATTTCTCTAAAATTTCCAAGCCTCTTACTAATCTTCTTCAAAAAGATGTACCTTTGTTTTTGATGATGATTGTAAGGAAGCTTTTGAAACTTTGAAAAAGGCTTTAATCACCGCTCCTGTAGTTGAACCACCTGATTGGAATTTACCTTTTGAAATTATGTGTGATGCTAGTGATTATGCTGTAGGCGCTGTTCTTGGGCAGCGAGTAGATAAAAAGTTAAATGTTATTCATTATGCTAGTAAAACTCTTGATTCTGCTCAAAAGAATTATGCCACTACTGAAAAAGAATTTCTAGCTGTAGTTTTTGCTTGTGACAAATTTCGACCCTACATAGTTGATTCGAAAGTCACTATTCATACTGATCATGCTGCAATTAGATACCTTATGGAAAAGAAAGATGCTAAGCCAAGGCTTATTAGATGGGTACTTCTTTTGCAAGAATTTGATTTGCATATCATAGATAGAAAAGGTGCTGAAAATCCTGTTGCTGATAATTTGTCTAGATTGGAAAGCATTCCTTATGATCCTATTCCTGTTAATGATAGCTTTCCAAATGAACAATTGGCTGCAATAAGTGTAAGTTCGCGAGATAGTCCTTGGTATGCTGATTATGCTAACTTTATTGTTTCCAAGTACTTGCCTCCAACCTTTTCAGCTCAGCAAAGAAGGAAATTCTTTTATGACTTGCGGCATTACTTTTGGGATGACCCACACTTATATAAAGAAGGAGTCGATGGTATTATGCGAAGATGTGTTCCTGAATATGAACAACAGGAAATACTGAGGAAATGCCATGGAAGTGCTTATGGAGGGCATCACGCTGGAGATAGAACTGCGCAGAAAGTTCTACAATCAGGTTTTTATTGGCCTACCCTCTTTAAGGATGCAAGAAAGTTTATTTTATCTTGTGATGAATGTCAAAGGGTTGGTAATATCTCTAGACGCAATGAAATGCCTATGAGTTATTCTCTTGTTATTGAACCATTTGATTGTTGGGGATTCGACTTCATGGGTCCTTTTCCTTCTTCACAAGGTAATACTCATATACTTGTTGCTGTTGATTATGTCACTAAATGGGTAGAAGCTATACCTACTAAAAGTGCTGATGGTGAGACCTCTTTAAAAATGCTTCAAGATGTCATTTTTCCTAGGTTTGGTGTACCTAGATATCTTATGACTGATGGAGGTTCTCATTTTATCCATGGTGGTTTTAGAAAGACTCTTGCTAAATATGGTGTTAATCATAGAATTGCTTCAGCCTATCATCCTCAAACTAGTGGACAAGTAGAATTGTCAAATAGGGAGATTAAATCTATCTTGCAAAAGACTGTTAATAAATCTAGAAAAAATTGGGCTAGTAAGTTAAATGATGCTTTATGGGCTTATAGAACTGCTTATAAGAACCCCATGGGCATGTCTCCTTATAAAATGGTTTATGGTAAAGCTTGTCACTTGCCTTTAGAATTAGAACACAAAGCTTATTGGGCAGTGAGAGAACTTAATAGAGATTTTAAACTTGCCGGTGAGAAAAGGTTGTTGCATTTAAGTTCTTTAGATGAATGGAGAAGTGAGGCTTATGAAAATGCTAGACTCTTTAAAGAAAAAGTTAAGAGATGGCATGATAGGAGAATTCTTAAAAGAGAATTTAATGTTGGTGAGAAAGTTCTATTGTATAGGTCTCGTCTCAGATTTTTTGCAGGAAAGTTACTCTCAAAATGGGAAGGACCATTTGTTATTGTGGAGGTGTATCGTTCAGGTGCAATAAAAATTGCTTCATTGAAAGATAACTCTACACAAGTGGTAAATGGTCAAAGACTCAAGCATTATATTTCTGGAGATTCTATTAATGAAGAGGTTGATACAATTAAAGTGGTGACTCCGGAAACTTTCATTGAAGAACATTTTTCTGGGACTGCAGAATTCGATTCGAATAGGTAACAGTTTCGGTAAGAAAAGTTTCGCGAATAACTTTCTAGAAGATATTTTCGTCGTTTTTATTAAATATGGAAAAATAAGAGACCGAACCGGATGGGAGACGGCACCCGTGGTGCCCAAACCATAGGTCGGCGCGGTGGGCCCCCAGCCGCGCCGCCTGGTGGTTTGAGCACCCCGGAGCTCGTCTCCGATCAGGTTTCCTCCTGTACCTTCCTTATGTTGTAAAACTTTTTGCTATATAACTCACCCGAACCCCCGAGGTTCGTATCTCGCCTTTTCATCGTGTTTCGTTTCGAGCTGTTTCTGTCCAGATATTGTTTTCAGATCTAGAGCTGCCATGTCTTCATCGAAGCCTCCAAAGGACAGTTTCTTTGTGAACGTCGTCACCCCATACATGGATGAGCTGAAGATGCATCCCAAGGAGTCGCAGATGGTTGATGGAAAGCTGCAGACGGAAGACGTGCGAGGACCCAAAGGAGAAGGGAGCCTGGAAGCCAGGATGGAGAAGCTGGAGCAAGAGGTCTTCACATACAAAAAGCTGGCGGAACGTGAAGTGGGAGTCTTCCACTCAATGGTGTCCGCGCTGGTCGCTGAACATAAGAAGGAGACTGCACAACTCTGGGAAGACATATTTCACCTCATCAACACCACCAACAAACTGCAGGCGCAACTCTATGATGTCCAGAATCAAAACTGTGAGTATGAAACTCGGTTTAAAAACATAAGCGCTGCTGCTAGTTTCAGGATAATCGAATCCAAGTCGTCCTTTGTTGATGGGAAACCCCTTCCCTGGAAGTCTGATGATGAGGACAATTCACCACCACCACCGAAGGAGTAATTCATCATAAGTATTGGCATCCCCTTGGTTTGTTCCAAGCTTGGGGGAGTGCCGCGGTATCACATCATTATCTTTACCTTTTACTTTTCCATAAAGTCATATCGTGAGTAGGGAAGTTATCTTATATGATGGTTTGCAATGTGGAAGTATCTCTCTTTTAGTTGGTTATCTATGTATCCCTTGGTGTGAGTTGCCGTTATGAAATATTAATGAGAAGTTTTATCATTTACTTTCTGCATACTTTATTTTAGCTTGCAATTCTCTTTCATATTGATAACCTTGTTGTTAGTATAGGGATCACTTTTTAGAGCACCAAGTTAATCTTTTTGGTTTTGGCAAACTTAGCATTGGTCAGTAGTAGACAATACTTTGAGACTTAAGTAGAGAGAGGGAGTGCATGCAAATATATTATTCCATGATCTTTCTTTCTTTGTAGCTCATAAGCTTAGTATTCTTAAGTTAAACTATTTGTGCTTCTAAGGAAGATTGCATGATTATTCTTATCACTTGTATAATTGTTTGTATCCCTCAACTCTTATGCTTGCTACATAACCTTGCTAGCCAAAGACCTGTATCGAGAGGGAATGCTTCTCATACATCCAAACCTTGAGCCAAACCATTGCCATTCGAGTCCACCATAACTTCCTACTATATGGTATTTTGCGCCATTCCAAGTAAATACTTCATGTGCTACCTTTAAATTATTCAAAACTTATTACTCCTAGTTTTGTGTCACTGTTTATTAGCTCATGAGGGTTCTGTAGAGTTTCTCTAGCACTTTTGTCAAACAGACTTTCACCAATGGACTAGTGGCATATACACCGCTTATCCAACAATTTGCAAAAAGAGCTGGCAAATGGGGTGCCCAGTCCCAATTAACTACAACTTTCATTAATAATTCTCTTCACATGTTTTGCCCTGATTTATCAGTAAGCAACTTAATTTGCAAATAGACACTCCTCCATGGTATGTGAATGTTGGAAGGCACCCGAGGATTCGGTTAGCCATGGCTTGTGTAAGCAAAAGGTTGGGAGGAGTGTCAACTATAAAGAAACTAAAATACATGTGTAAACAAAAGAGAAGAGGGATGATCTACCTTGCTGGTAGAGATAACGTCCTTCATGGGAGCCGCTCTTGAAAGTCTGGTTGACAAGGGGTTAGTGTTCACTTTACTACGATTCGTTGACAACGACATACATAGCTCAAACAACTATTTTCATACTCTCTATATGCTTTGCAAAACTTAAAAGCTCTAGCACATGATTTAATCCCTGCTTCCCTCTGCGAAGGGCCTATCTTTTACATTATTGTTGAGTCAGTAAACCCATTCCTCTCTATCTCAAGCAAGCATTTGAGTTGTTGAGATCCAATTAGTTATATGTGTTGATACTTCTAATCATATCTCTCATTTCCTTGTTTCGCACAATAGCTTTTATCCGAATGAATATAACTTTGAAAGTTATCAATGACTGTAAGGAGACTGTTATGATTAAGGCATGTAAGTTCTGCTATATAAGCTCTGATATAAAGACTCTTCTCGAAAGATAAGTATGATCTGTTAATTGTTCTCTGACCAAGAGTTTAAGTTTGCCTTCACCAATCATGGTTCTCTTTATGCACTTCATCGTGGTTCCCTTTACTTATTTCAAGTTAGATTATATGAAGGGAAGTTGCTGTCTAGAATGACTTGTGTATCAATGAATGTGATGCTTCTTGTCCGTATTTTATTTATCGACACTTTGCTCCATAAACTTGTGGTCATGTTTACTGAGCTCAGTTTTCGCTTGGGGACAAGCGAGGTCTAAGCTTGGGGGGGTTGATACGTCCATTTTGCATCACTATTTTATATCATAATTTACTGCTATTCATCGATATATTTCATATTTAGAAGTGTTACTTATGTTATTTTACCTATTTTGCATGTTTGATGAATAATGGAGAATTGGACACCGGAGTCAGGATTCTGCTGGAAAAAGCACCGTCGAGATGCACTATTTCTGAAGATCAATAAATCGAAGGAGACATATGGAAGTTCCTATTTTACCAGATGAGGAGGAGGCCAAAAGGGGAGCTGAGATGGGCCAAGGTGGGCCCTCCTCACCCTTGGCGCGGTGGGCCCCCTGCCGCGCCGCAGGTGGTTTGGGGGCCCTGGCCCACCTCAGCCGTTCCCCCTTCGCGTACTTGACCCCCTCGAACCCTAACACACAGAGGACGGCCATCGAAATATTCCGCCGCCTCCACGAGGCGGAAAACACCAGAGAGCGAAAAGCTCCCCTGCAGGAAGAAATCTGCCGGGGGAAATTCCCTCCCGGAGGGGGAAATCGTCGCCATCATCACCGTCATCGAGCTGGACTTCATCGGGATCATCATCATCATCATCTCCACCGCCAACACCATCATCACCGCCGCTGCACCCCGTCTCCGCTATAACATCTAGGGCTGAATCTTGTCTATTTCATAGGGGAAACTCTCCCGGTGTTGATTACTCTTGTTATTGATGCTATTGGGTGAAACCATTGGACTAAGGTTTATGTTCAGATTGTTATTCATCATCATATCACCTCTGATCATGTTCCGTATGATGTCTTGTGAGTAGTTCGTTTAGTTCTTGAGGACATGGGAGAAGTCTTGATGTTAGTAGTGAACTATGTTGAGTAATATTTAATGGTTTGATGCTTAAGTTGTGGTGTTATTCTTCTAGTGGTGTCATGTGAACGTCGACTACATGATACTTCACCTTTATGGGCCTAGGGGAATGCATTGTGTATTCGTTTGCCAATTGTGGGGTTGCCGGAGTGACAGAAACCTGAACACCCGTTGGTATATCGATGCATGAGGGATAGCAGGATCTCAAAGTTTAAGGCTGTGGTTAGTTTATCTTAATTACTTTCTTGTATTTGCGGATGCTTGCAAGGGGTATAATCACAAGTATGTATTAGTCCTAGGAAGGGCGGTGCATTAGCATAGGTTCACCCACACAACACTTATCAAAACAATGAAGATTAATCAACTATATGAAGCGAAAGCACTTGACAATATTCCCGTGTGTCCTCAAGAACGTTTGGTCATTATAAGTACAACAACCGGCTTGTCCTTTGCTGTAGAAAGGATTGGGCCACTCGCTGCAACTATTATTACTGCATTTTATTTACTTGTACTTTATTTATCTGTCATATCAAAAACTCCTAAAAACTTGTCTGAGAGCATTTACAGTGAATCCTTCATCAAAACCGCTTGTCAACACCTTCTGCTCCTCGTTGGGTTCGACACTCTTATTTATCGAAAGTACTACGATACACCCCCTATACTTGTGGGTTATCATCTAGCATGTTCTTATTTTTACTTCATGTCATGATACTTAATGCTATACTCTGAGTTATCTTAATTACTGAGGTGTTATGATTTAGTTCGCATCTTGGTGGAGTATAAGAGAGGTTAATAACCAAAAGATATCTATGTTAGGACGTGATGCTCATATATGTAAGTAACCTGTTATCAAACCCTGTGTTGCAATCTCATATGTTAACTATGTGTGTTCCATTGTCTACCACTTTATAAAGAGAGAGTGCATTTGTGAAACCATGAACCCCAGTCCATTTTTAATCATAAGAAACACCTTTCCAACACCATATACCACTTTTCTATTTTCAGCCATCATTAAATCCGAAAATACAAAAATACTTTTCATCTTGCATACATCATTCAAAAACCCAAAATTATCATTTATCATTGCATCCACCATCATTGCATATTTATTTCTTGTTTGCATTGCATAACTATCCTGATATCATTCTTACACCTTGTGCTTGACAACCACTAGTGAGGTTGAGGACCAAAACATCTAACCTTGTTTTGTAGGTAACCAAAAGAAGGATAAGAAGATAAATCTACCACTTCAGATTCCCCGAGAGTTCGATATTAAACCCTCGAGTCACCCCTCGTGGCGAAAACTGTCTTCCACTTACTATACACTCTGCACTTGGAGTCTCAACCTAATCCCGTTTACTTTTGCAGGTATCAAAGCCTTGCTCTTCGGGACCATCATCGTTTCAGAGGAATTCATTTCAGATTCCATGCCAACGTGTTTGGCTGCCATGGAATTGGAATGTATCATTTCAATTGGAATTCCAGAGAATGCCTCTACTATGTTAAGTCAGTTCATATCCTAACCATGTCATTTCTCTAGAATTCATTTCATTTCATTTTTGCCAAATGAAATGAAATGACAGGTGCCAAACGAGCCCTTGGAGTTTTCTTGTATACCCTATATCTAGTTACTGTTTGGATCCAAACTATTTTTAGGTTTTATGTTTTGAAAAAATCGATGCGAAGTGTTTTTAGACTTTTTAAAATGTTTGGATGCAAGTTTACAAGGTTGTCATAATTGATATTTGTATTTGTAGTTCTTACTTATGCCTTTCCTATGTCCTTTATGGTGTGGTGGAAGGTAGGAAAACCCGCCACGATGCAGCAAGCCGGAAGACGGAGGAGCTTGGACTAGTCTCCCTTGACACGCTGAAGCCAACGACGTTGTAGTTTCTATTCGAGTAAATGGCACTAGCGGTCACACAACTCGTCCGCTATGTGCACTTAAGTCACACAACTGGAGAACGTGATTTTTTGGTCACACAACTGGACTTTTTGTGCACGCAGGTCACAAAGCCCACATGTCAGTCCGTTTTCCCTTGCATGAGTGCTCACGTGGATACGTAATTTTGCAGAAACCCCCTATATTTTTGGACATTTCGCAAAAAACCCAAATCCGGGTCCCAATAACAGGGGTTTTTTGTGAAATGTCAAAAAATACAGGGGATTTTCTGCAAAATTACGTGTCCACGTCAGCACTCCTGCAACGGAAAACGGACTGACATGTGGGGTTTGTGACCTGCGTGCACCAAAAATCTAGTTGTGTGACCAAAAAATCACGTTCTCCAGTTGTGTGACTTAAGTGCACATAGCGGACGAGTTGTGTGACCGCCAGTGTTATTTACTCTTTCTATTCGGTATATTTTTGCATCAGGTGTTTTCCCTTTTATCTATGGTTTCACAACAGGCACCGTTGTATTTTTTACCGTTGTCCATATTTACCAAGAGAAAGGTGTATATAACATTTGGTGACTGACCCCAAAACCATGGTTAGTGAGCCTTTTTCCAAGAGCGTGTCTAGTAATTAATTGATGAAACCTAACTTGATTGCAACTCAACCGGACACACCCATCATCCCCAATGGCTCGACTCCATGGGCTTTGATTTCTTGAAGGTAGACACTGCTGCAAAAAGAGGACCGGCATCAACAGGATATATATATATATATATATATATATATATATATATATATATATATATATTCCAAGCACTGGCGCGCGAGGAGCACGAGCTCTAGAGCTGGCACAGGTTTATTATTGAGGACCCATGCGCAAGCGCAACCAGACACACAATCAATCGGGACGTACGTAGAGCAAGATAGCAATGGCGGACAGGGACCATGTCCCCTTCCTTGCTCGCGTCGGCACAGATGATGAGCCGCTCGCCGGGGTCTCCGACTACCTCGGCCGCCCCGTCTACCGAAGCACCTCCGGCGGGTGGCGCTCCGCCATCTTCGTCGTCGGTATGTACGTTCCAAGTGTTCGAGATCTAAGCCATCGATCAGAGATGAATAATACACATACTATGTTAATGCAGTGGTGGAGTCGCCGGCGTTTTGGCCTTCTACGGAGTGGCGGCAAACCTGATCACCTACCTCACAGGGCCTCTAGCCCATTCCAACGCCGCCGCCGCTGTTGCCGTCAACACCTGGTCGGGGACGGCCACCCTCACGCCGCTGTTGGGCGCCTTCCTCGCGACTCCTGGCTCGGCCGCTACCGATCCATCATACTTGCCTGCACACTCTACGTCCTGGTAATACATCTATACTATTCTTTTTCATACATGCATGTCTTAACTCCCCCACACCACAACGGATACAAGTAGAACACGCTTCCTAAGATGATCCGTTCGAACATTCTGATTCACAGTTTTGGATCTTTAATTGTGTTCAACAGTCTGAGTTGAAATGCAAGTTTTGAATTACTGAACGTTCAGGATAATTAACTGTGCACCTTAAATAAAAAAGAAATTTTGGATTATGGATCTGAAGTTTGATTGAATTAATTAAGATCTTTAAATAGGTAGTTGGAACTTTGTCCCCCCTATACCGATCTGGTGGCCAATATGACATCAAAATCTTTTCCCATCAAGATATTTACGTAGAACGATGTTTCTTCTGGTTTTTGCACGGGATTGCCGTGAACTGACATGCAAAAACAATGTGTATCTCTGCAGGGGTATGGCATGATAACTCTAGCGTCCACGCTCCCCGTACAACATACGCCGCCACTCGATAACGGCAAAATCTACGATAACCCCCCAGTTCGCGCGTCTTTTATCATATGCCCCCCTTTGTGTCACTGACATGTGGGGTCCGGCCCCACATGTCAGTGACACAAGGGGGGCATATGATAGAAGGCGCACGAACTAGGGGGGTTATCATCAATTGCCCCTCGATAACTCCACTCCTTTCTTCATGGTCACATGTGGCTTTCTTTTACGCCTCTCTCTACCTCATCGCCCTCGCAACGGGCCCCGACGGTTCATGTGCCCTAGCCTTTGGTGCCGATCAGTTTGATTTGAACCACCCTAGGGAGTATGCTGCACGCAGCTCTTTCTTTAATTGGTGGTACTTCTGCTTAGCTATTGGTACCGCCATCGCAGTCGGTGGAGTAAGCTACATCCAGGAGAAGCTTGGTTGGGGAATCGGATTTGGCATGCTGTGCACCATCATGCTAGGCGCCTTTGTTGTCTTCCTCATTGGCACCCCTACATATCGCCTATACGAGCTTGCCCTGGCTCCGACAACCCCTTCACCCTCCTCGCCCGAAGCCTTTTCACGCTTGTTGGGAACAAGAAGGCCACCACAACATCATTACTCGACAAGAACATACAATACCAGTTGGGAGATGAAGATGATGTAGCCAAGCAGGACGATGCATGCTGCGTGCTACAAATGTTGTCGATCTGGTCGGCGTGCCTATCATACGGTGTCGTGTTTGCGCAAGTCATGACGCTCTTCAACAAGCAAGGTCGCACCCTTGACCGCCACATAATTGACGGTCTGGAGTTGCCGCCAGCCGCGTTGCAGATGTTCGGGCCGGCAACCGTCTGCTATTCGTGCCTTTCTATGAATGTGTGCTGGTGCCAGCACTGCGATGCGTTACCGGCAACCATCGGGACTGACGTTGTTGCAACGCTTGGGAACGGGCTTAGCGTTGTCATGGTCGCGGTGTCAACGGCAGCGCTGGTGGAGGCTCGGCGCTTAGAGATGGCACATGAGCATGGCCTAGTGGACGACGCTGGTGCAACAGTGCCAATGACTTGGGTATGGCTGGTGCCGCAGTACATGTTGACTGGAATGGCGTGCGTGTTCGCAGAAGTCGGGATGCAGAGTTTTTCTATGACCAGATGCCCGACGAGCTACGCAGCTTGGGGCTAGCGCTCTACTCTGCGTGATGGGCATTGGCAGCTTCATCAGTGGCACTCTTATTGCCATAATCGACTGCATAACCAAGAGCGGCGACGGTGATAGCTGGTTTGCGGACAATCTCAACCGCGCACACCTTGACTACTTCTACTGGGTACTCGCCGGCATTAGCGCTGCTGATCTCGCGCTCTACATGTTCCTTGCAAGCCTACGTCTACAACAACCACCGGAGGCTTCGCTGAGAGTGTAGATGCATACACGTTGATCATTTGATGTGGTCAATGATATTCAAAAAAAAAATTACTATACGTGAGAGGTAGGAAACTTTATGTTTGGACAAATAGACAATGTATCGATCGCTTAATGAATTATAATATACATACATTTTGTACTTGAGGGTATGTATTCTTTGGTGGTCTATGTAACTTGTTTAATTCGTTTTTTATTACGGTCATTAGCCCAGTGGTTGGCGCACCCAGCAACTCGAGTTCGACTCTCGTCGGCCCAGGATTTCAGGAATTCTCCCGAAGGTGGCTTCTTCTATGAAAAAATGCAACTAAGGACTATTTCCGGTTGGTCTATGTAACTTGCTTAATTCGGTTTTAATTCTTTATGCGGTTGCTAGCTTTTTTGCAGTAAACTTGAGGAACGCTAGTCTCGGAGCATTTTGCACCGGACGAACATTCGGAAACACAATACAGATATTAAAAAAACACGTTGTCAACACAAATAAATGTGTCTTTTATGTGCCTTCAACCCTTCGTGAAGAAAGGACAACATAAATATATGTGTCTTTGAGAGTTTTTTTAGCGGAATTTGAGCGCGAGTTTTGTGGAGCTCGGCTAGTTCAAGTTTCATCCTTTCTCGGCCCACTTCTGGCCCATGTGCTGATGACTGGAGTAGACTCTCGTCCACGACCACTCCGTCGCCTCGATCTCCCCCCTTTCTTCCCCTCCAAACCTCAATCTCGCCGCCGCCGCCCGTCCGCCCATCACCCGCCTCGTCCTCGGCAAAACACGGCTAGGTCGAAGAAGTCAAGGTACGGTCAAAATCTAAGGCACCTTCCCAGCTGTTCGTCTGGAAGGCGAGCGAGGAACCCTAACCCCAAGCTAGGAAGAAGAACTCAAGGTAGGTAGGCTCGAAATCTACCGCGCCTTCCCAACTGATCGCATTGCAACCCAATGCCGCCGTAGGTAGGGCTGGACGGGCGGCCTGCGGTGGGCAACTTGTCCTGATCGATCCCCACCTATTTTCTTGCAGGGCGGCGGGCGACAATGGCAGCGCTTCTTCGACAGGGCGCGAGGAGGCTCGGTGGCTCCATGCTCCGACGAACCCAGGCGTCGGTCACATCACCGGCCCTTGCCGAGGAGCGACGCCGGCTCCTTCCGCTTCCAGGGCGTATGCTCTATACACACAAGGCATTCTTTTCGGGAGTACCACCCAGCAGGTCTTAACCAAAAATTAACATCACTTTATATATCTCGCATGCATGATTTTCTGCTACGTATATGTTTTGCTGTGCAACTATTCAATAATTTACTTCCTAAGTAGTACGCTAGCCCAAGAAGACACTTGTGAAGTCCTCCAAGTAATCCATCCCGTAATTAGCAACCAAACATGTTCATTTACAGGAAATTAAAAGCAAGTTACTTACCCCAAATGTTTGGATAACTAGCAGTAGAAACACATTAAATGTTAAACATATCGCTGCATGCTGTTTTCATACTGTTTGCTTGTTTGTATCCTTGGCCGTGTATGACGCTGTTCATTGTATCAGAACTTATTATTACAAATCAATTAAGAGTTAACTAATAATATAATTACATAAATGATCATGTTTATCCAGCCGCGTGCTCCTGAGGAACATCACGCGTGACATCCAGCGCCAGCAACAAGAGCTGTGTGATCGGATAGCCGAGGGTAAGAGGAGTCTCAAGGCAGGCAGCTACTGACTGGCGGACGCAACAGAAGCTGTTTGATGCCATAGCCGAGGCTAGGAAAGAGTCTCAGGGCAGCTAACTAACTGGTGTGATGAGGATCCTCAGGAGCACTTCAGGCCAGAGGAGGAGGTAGAAAATATTTTCATTGGGTTCATTACTTTGCAACACTAGGTATAAAGTAGATATATGCATTAAATATGTAGTGATTGTAAGGAGGATAATCAATTTTCGTTGGGTTCATATGAACCCAACTGTTACATGTTGTCTCCGCCACTGCTTCAGGCGCCTAAAGCCGCACGAGATTTGCTTGTACGGTACCAAACATACACAGATATACTACCTCCGATCCATAATAAGTGTCGCAGTTTTGAACTAACCCCAGTTCAAAACTGCGACACTTATTTTGGATCGGAGTAGCTTATTCTTTCTCTCCCTGTTTGAACGAGTTGATGTAATCTCTTTTTGACCTTCCTGCGGGGAGTTGATAGCGTTGTTGTTTAGGGTTGCTGCTGCAATCATAATACTCAGTATCATGGGGATTTATTTATTTTTGCTAATGAGTCTCGTGGGCTTATGATATATGCGGCTGTTGACATAGCCTTTGGATCAAGAGATTAATGCGAGAGGAGGCTGAGAAGAAGCGAGAGCAGTGAACAAGACATGGTTTTGTTATGCCTGGGAATTTAGTTATCCAGCACTACATATTATCACTATTCCTTGGATGTTTATGATATGCTAGCTAGAACCTGAGTATCACGGATGAACTGCTATCCTGTGTGACATGGTATGTTATCACATCTAATTTATGATATATGGTGAATGATTGCTGCTGCTAGGTATCATCTTAAATGGTGCCTATCTCAGGAATGTATATGAGAAACTCATCTTAACTGAATAATTCCTGATGTCAATATACGTTTGGCTAGTTATACATTTGGCTAGTTCGGATTCGGGTCCGAGTTAAAACAGTTCGGTCGTTCGGTTCTCGGGTTATATGCCCACCCCTAGTTGCTAGGTATCATCTTAAATGGTGCCCATCTCAAGAATGTATATGAGAAACTCATCTTAACTGAATAATTCGTGATGTCAACATACATTTGGCTAGTTGTACTCTGGGTCAGAAAGTAATGTGTTACATCTTGTAGAGCATCTTGGTTAGCTTGTACTATAGTGTGAAGGCGCGTCCTCCAGCCCAGGGGCGGATGCAGCAATTATGTTTGAGGGGAGCCGATAGAAGAAAACTGTGTACAGACTCCAGCGCCACCCAGCCAGCCAGTTGCAATGAAAAAAAACTATCCAATTTGACCACTGCTTGGCTTATTGTACCATAATTCTTAGTACGCTGGAGAATAGTAACATTTAACCAAGACTTTTGGTAACCTTCCTGATAGCATGGAAATAACTACATGTCGCGGTAGTCTGATTTATGTAACTTGAGGCTATGCATATTTGCTGCTCTATGCAACCTGTTTAATGCATTTTTAATTCCCTTTGCTGGTATTGAGGCCTGGGTGACATGTGGACAATACTTGAGGCTAGAGTAAATAAGGGAGGGCTTCTGAGAGAATTGTGCACCCGGCTGAGCATTGAAAACACTAAACGAATATTTTTTTTATTAATTGTGAAAATAGTTTGACAAATATATATATGGGTGTCTTTCATGTGCCATCAAGCTTTTATGAAGAAAGGAGATATGATGTGCCCGGAAAAAGAGCAATCTTCTTGTTTTCTCTACAAAATTAGCATGACCTTACGGAACATGTGTAAGGCCGGTGCGAATGCATCGGTTCTAAATACCGTCATGATGCACAACGGCGGAGCTTCTATGGGGCGAAAAGGGCGGTTGCCCCCCCCCCCCCCCCCCCCCCCCCCACAGCGAAAAGCAAAAAAAATTACTACCCTAGTATGCTCCATCGATCCAGCCCACATAAGACATAAGGCCCATTTGTTTTTTATTTTCTAGCTGAGCATCGTGTACTCTGTGCCTCACGAACAGAGCAGCTAGTTTCTCTGCTCTCTCGTTTCTCTCTGTCTCACCAACTTGGCTGCGGCTGAACATAGGGTTGGGGCTGTGGGCGTGACCGGCCGGCCGGCGGCGGCGCGGGGCAACGGCGGCGGTCAGCCGGAGGCCGGAGTATCGTATCCATCCACCTCCTCTTGGCCATCAGCGGCAGGAAGTAGATCGCGCCCCTGCTCGCAGCCGCAGGCAGCCCGTTCTCCGTCCATCTGAGCTCCGGCCGTCCAACAAGTTCTCTGTCGTTGTCTCCGAGTCTCACTCCTGGTAAATTTCGCCTTTCCTTCCACAATCCCAATTCAGCTCTTACTTTTTAGCTCCGATTTTTGCATATTGGAAATGGGGAAATTCTTGCTAGGTGCCTAGGTCATAGATTTTGCATCAGAATTGAAACTTACAATTTTTCCCCACTGTCTAGGTAGGAAGGAACGATAGTAAAGGGCAAGAATATTTGCTAGGTCATAAATTTTGCATAAGTTTCTGAAATCACTACAAATTCAAGTTTCTCATTGTCGTTGTTCCAAATAAATTTACATGTTATTTTGCAGCTTCGCCCCTGCAAAGATTATTTATTTGGAAAGGGCAATGGCGGAGCTTCAACAAATTTCCTCCTTTCTCGGCCCACTTCTGGCCCATCAGACTAGTGTACAACTCCCCAGCCCTAACTGTAACCACGGCGGCCGCTCCGTCGTCTCTCCCCGCTTTCTTCCCCTCCTCCGCCGCCGCCGCCCAGCCCCCGCCTCGTCCTCGGCAGAAACGGCCAGGAGCCCAGCTCCGCGCACGCTGAGGCGCCGACCACCGTCCTTCGCGACGTATCAACCAGCAGCACGGTCGGAGGCGCCGACCACCGTCCTCCGGTGAGTCTTCCAACTTCCCAGTTTACCATCCCTCCCTCCCTCCCCCCAACATGGAGAACAGAAGACGACCCATAACTTATATTCTTTGGTTCATTATCAACATTCATCGAGTTCAACTAGCCATTTGTTGACTTATATTTATCGCTCCCCAGTTTAGGGACCGTAGAGTGACAAGTTTGTAAATTTCTCACTGTTCCACCCATATTACTAAATTTATTGGTTGTGGTTGTGGACAGGTCGCTACTATGAACAATTTTGCAGTTTCTTTAAAAAAAACAATTTTGCAGTTCCCTTGTGTTACATTAAAAAAATTCCATGTCTTATCTTTATCCTTGTGCTGCAAAATGGAACTCTAACTCCTTCCTCATATCCATTTCGAAAAGCTGCAGCTGACTACTAGTGCTGGTAAGGAGCGGGCTTCATTTCGAAAAGCTGCAGCTGACTACTAGTGCTGGTAAGGAGCGGGCGGGGACTTGGGCCACGATGGCGGCAGAGCCCGGTTCGGAGCATGCCGAGGGCGATATGAGCAAAGACAGTGTGAAGAGAGACAAGAAGAAGAAGAATGAGAAAGAGAAAGAGGAAGAAGCTGGGACGATAGGGCAGGAGCAGCCGTCTGGTACCACCGTTGAAAATTTAACGTCTACCAAATCAAAGAAGAGCAAGCGCAAGCGTGGCGATGCTGGCGAGGCTTCTGCTGGTGATCAAGCTGTGACAGGAGAAGGCAAGAAGAGGAAGAAGGAGCATCCGGTTGCGCTGGAGGAGAGCGGGCAGAAGCAGCAGTCACTTGATACAGTTGTTCAAAACCTAGCTACAAGGTTCGACGAGGCTGAGGGGGAACAGTCTGGAAAGTCAAAGAAGAGCAAAATCAAGCGTAATGATGCTGGCCAGACCCAGAAGCTGCAGACACTTGATGCTACTGTTGAAAATTTAGTTGCAAAGAGCGACAAGGCTGAGGGGAAACAGTCTAGCAAGTCAAAGAAGAGCAAAAGCAAGCCTAATGATGCTGGCCAGGGCCAGCAGAAGACACTTGATGATTCTGTTGAAAATTCAGTTGCAAAGAGCGATGAGGTTGAGGGGAAACAGTCTAGCAAGTCTAAGAAGACCAAAAGCAAGCGTGGTGAGGCTTCCGCTGGTGATCAAGATCTGACCAGAAAAGATAAGAAGAGAAAGAAGGAGCATCCAGTCGTGCTGGAAAAGATCAGCCAGCCCAAAAATACTAGTGAAGGTGAGAATGGAGAGATCAAGGAGAGGGGAAAGGAAGGCAATAAATCTAGTCTGAAATCTAGCGAGGATACATCTGCTGGGGGAGAGGAAGCTGATGTAGATGGTAAGAATGATAAAAAGAAAAACAAGAGCAAGGAGGGGAAGTCGCTAGAAGGAATAAAGGAGAAAGAAAAGGCAGCTCAGCCAAAGAGTAAGGGTAAGCGGGTGAGCTTTGCTGATTCCACGGAGGTGTTTGAAACCGAAGGTGGTGATGGTGAGGGGACCGAAGGAGGAAAAAAGAAGAAGGCGGCTCAGTCAAATTACAAGGGTAAGCGGGTGAGCTTTGCTGATTCCACGGAGGTGTTTGAAACCGAAGGTGGTGGTGGTGAGGGGACCGAAGGAGGAAAAAAGAAGGGGAAAAAGGCAGCTCAGTCAATAAACAAGGGTAAGCGGGTGAGCTTTGCTGATTCTGCGGAGGTGTTTGAAACCGAAGGCGGTGACGATGCAGAGGTGGCACCAGTGATGAACCTAAAGTTCTGCATGGAGTGCGGTTTACCAAAGAGGAAGACGACACCCTGATGGAAGCTATAAAGGATTTCATAGAGGTTTATCTCTTGCTTAAACTTTGCGTTTGTGTGATACTGAACAAAATTATATCGAATGGAAGCTATGCCCCTGACATTAGGGCTTGACACGAGTACTTTATCATTTAGATAGATGATTTTTCCTTAAAATGATTAATTGCAGTTTGCAACAATGTGTTCTTTCAGTTTGATCCAATCTACACATGAAACTATTATCAATATTTTTTTAAGAAAGATCACAGCATATCTATGAGAACAGGAACTTGTTACAGTTACTTATTACTCATGGTTGCATGTGCTATGGTTGTGAATAAGGCACAATGGCTGATCATTTCTTTATCAGATTGAAGTATTCTTTGCTGAACTGAATCATGCCACATGTTGTCTTGTCTTGAAGTATTCTTTGCTGAACTGTTACAGTGAATGAAACATTCTTTCCCTTATCTGGGAAGTTATCAGGAAGTTGCTCACAGTGGTTCTACTTTATGAATAGTCAAATATGTACTAGTAATTTTCTGCGTTACCACATTTTCTGCATTGTTTTTACTGCTAAGAAGTAATCATGTTATGTTTCCTGTGGGATTTGGTTGAACTTCATGTTTGCTGCTAAGTTGTAGTGTGAGTCTTACGACCAACAAAATAATTAAATGCATGAATAAATAGATCCTTAAGTATATTTTGAATATTCATCTTATCTAAATGGATACAGAATTAGCCTCGACAAGTCTACATTGACCTCATCGTGAACTTAAATTGAGTTGAATTTTGCACATATGTCATACTAATATTCTGTTTTCCTCTCTGCCTTCCCTCTATCGATTAATGTTATATTGTTTCCTTGTGGTAGGGTTTTTTGTGTCGATTTTACTGTTTATTTACAACTAAATTTAAATTCTCTTAAAATTATAAATGCCACGCGCATCATAGTTGATACACGTTTCACTATGTTTCTTATTTTAGATGAAGCAACTGGGAGAGAAAGGCTTAGAGATGTTTCGTACTCCTTGTAAACACAAAGAGCTCCTGCATTGTTGGGATGTTATAGGTAAGGCGGAAATATCTGGAGCTGTGCTCTTCAATGTTTTCTCCTCACATTAGCTTGCCTTTGTAATGATGTCAGTTAAACATGTAACCTGTATGAAAAAATTCTTTCTTGAGACCCACCATCTCACTTTGAATTTCCAAGCAATCCACATTTTATATCTTTCCCTGACCTGGATAACAGATAACTTACCATTGTTAATCGTGGATGCCCATTCCTTGCAGGGAAATCGTTACCCCATAGACCTCAGAATGCCATATACAAGCGGGCACGTATATTGCTCAATAGGAGTGAGGTACGTGGATGGACAGATGAAGAAAAAGAGTATATTCGAAGGTACCATAAATTCCTTTTTGCTGAAATAATTTTATATTTATTTTCTGCATGACCATATTTACTCCATTGTCTTTACTATTAAGAAGCAATCATATTGTTATCCAGTTTGATTTGTAAGAAATTCATGTTTGCGGCTACTTCACAGTATGTGTTTTACAAATCTTTACTCCTATTAAAGATGTCCATTGTTGATGGTGGTCCGTTGACCTCCTCCTCCCCTCCTGATGTTTGTAAGTTTTGCTTGGTAGTTATGTGTGCCACCATAGTTGGATAGAACAACCCGCAAGTGCCACTAATATACATTAGCTAACTGACTTTAGGTAGTGCTTATCCGTAGCAAACCAGAGGTATTTAGCTAATCAAGAAACTAGTTTAATGTATGAATTATATTCATGTAATATTGTTACCTGTTGCTGTATGTTTAATATTTGTAGTTTGCCTGTAAGTTTTCTATGTGATCTCATAGCATAATTATTACTTGATACATAGTTTGTGGTTCATGGTATGAGAAAATAGGATTCTCCCGTTGGACAGTTCACAAACCCGATAATTCCGGTGCAGATAGGAGTTGAAAAAGTGAAAAGGAAGGTACATGTTTGTTGTGCCAGCCTGGCTCCGCCACTTGAAGTAGATGGAGTAGCTAATGCATATTTTCATGTGGCTGCCTTGGCTTCTTATTGCTGGCACATTCGCTGGATGTATCTACTTTGGCTCACCCTCCCACACCCACTTCCTTGAAATGACCCCCTTTATCTTGTTAGACGACATACCTCTCTTGTAGTGAAAGAGGGAGGGAGATGAAGATATGCTTGATCGACAGGGGCAATGATGGTCTGATCTGTCAGGCATTAGAGCAAGATCTAATGATGACAAAGGTTACTTGCATTGGTGAGGATTATGTCTGGTGTAGACCTCTCATTGGTGCGGTGGAGATTGCTGTTTTGCCCTGCTGTGATTTGGATACTATGATTTAGATTGTGTTGCAATTTAAAGTGATTAATATATCTCTGTTACGTGTAGCATGCTTTCTTAATATTTGTTATTGAGAAAAGTTTCAGTCTGCCCTGCTGACTGTTGCTTCACGTAATTAAGATTTTGAATCACTTTATTGTGATGCAGCTTTGTCAAAAAAAATGGCACCGACTGGAAGAAATTGGCACATGAACTTGACAAGTGTGCTATCCATGTAAAAGATACTTGGAGGAGAATAAAATCTGACAACCTGAAAAAAGGTGCCTGCCTCTTCTATCATATTTTAGCTAATTTTTTTTTCTGTTGGGACCGTAATATTTCAGCACATGTTTGGCTTTAACATGCACATGTTCTTTTTTCCTTCTATCATGTGTGCCTTCTTTGACTGGTAATTCTCCAGGGTACTGGACACAGGATGAGCACCAAAAGTTATTCGATCTGGTGAACCTTGACTTGCGTATGAAAGCTCATCAAATAAAAAATCCTGATAATCGGAAGGTTTATAATTTTCCACCGTTGTTGATATTTTGTATTTCGGTCCAGCTTTCATGGTCTAGCTTCCATGTTTGTAGCTGTTCGTATTGTTAAATGTCATGAAATCATGATTCAGTCTAATGAGTTGGTTTACTTGTTTTCCGCGACGACAGCTAAGGGATAACATTTCCTGGGAGGCCATCAGTGATAAATTAAGCACCCGTAATCACAAGAATTGCTGCCTGAAGTGGTTAGTATTTCTGTTTGCTTGTATAGATTTAGTAAATGCTATGTACACTTCAATCTTTAATGTACGTTATTTTTTCCCATCTTGCGCTTCTTTATGCATATACCGGGCTACTCTTGCATGGCAGTTATATATTGGCAGTATGGCCACTAATTTCTGATGCACTTTCAGGTACGATACATTAGCATCTCCGCTGGTTAGGAAAGGAGTCTGGGCAGATCTTGACGATTATCTACTGGTGGAAGCGTAAGATTCTGCTGACTCTTATCTCGCAATCAAAACACTGCATATTATACGGTAGAACTTGAGGATAGGTTTGCCCCCAACCCTGATCTAAGGTCGTAGGGGTGCTCGATGGGAGGACAGGGCCTGTAACCGCGTCGCCTCAGAGCTTCTAGATGATACGAACGAGAAGAGACTGGGACTTAGATCCGTCTTGTGTTTATGTCCTTGCTTTATCTGAATAACGAGCCCAGGGCATAATATAGCCTGCGGGTTACAATTGACTTGGAGGAAAAGGACTTCTAATGGACTTTAAAAGAAGGAATTTAATTATAATGCTTGCCTGGCCATGTTTATGTTGCTGTTTGCTTGGTCATGTTCTCTTTGTTTCTGTTGTTCAAGGTCACAACTCACGACGTAATGAGCAAGAATTGATATCGTCATTCCGATAATTTATTCTCTCGATTGTTATTAGCTTGCACCAGGTTTAACTTGCATTTTAGGCTTTGTTTGGTTTTAAACTAACTGACCACTGTCATGCGCTCTATCTATGGAACGGAAGAGGCACTATGTTTATGATTGCGAAGGGGATAGAGAGGTTCCGCGCTTGCACTCAGGTGCTTTGCATGGCAAGTTCCTGGCTGAAATGCACGAGGCTCTGCATGATCAACTTGTAGTGATTTTTTTTTGTTCACTTCTTGAACTGAAAGAGATTGACATCCCTGGCTCATTTACAACAATAGTGTTGCTTGAGGATTGTAGTAGCAGTCATCTGAGCATCCGGCTGTGGTCATCTAAACGCGTGTTAACCACAATGTCTCGGGCACAACACAAGAAAGTCTTGCAAGTATTGGAACTTCGAGTTGATTTGTTCTGGCTTCTTTTTGCACTTAAGAATCGGGGAGTTGTCCTCTGGGGTATTGGCAGGTAGCAAGGCATACACACGGCCACACAGCACGTAATATACTGTATCCCACCTTACACACTTTTCAGTTTCACCAAATCTGCACGGAGAGAGAGAGAGAGAGAGAGAGAGAGAGAGAGAGATCCCATCTTACTACACTGATCGAGTTGTTCATGCCTATTGTTGCATTAGTTGAAGTTACAGCGTACCAAAAGATAGGTTTGGTTTCTCAGTCTTAGTTTTCCAATGCGTGTTTCAGTGCCTTGTTATCATGAAACAGCGTATACTTCCATGTAGGGGTGGGCGTTCGGTCATGACCGACAATTCGGTCATCAATTTTTGGTCATTTTGGAATTCGGTCAGCAGAATCTGAGGACCGTAATTTACTCACAAGTCTCCAGGACCGAAAAATTCGGGTACATGAAATTTCGGTGTCTACTTCGGTCATGCCCGAATTTGACACAAACAACTGATAGCTCCAAAAGATTTTCGTAATCTGGTGATCCATTGACTCACGTTCCAGGAGAGGTTGCAGCTTCGTAAGTTTACTTGTCGATGTTGCAGCGCACCTCGCTTGCCGGTGCCGCCGCAATCTTCCCCTCACCTCGATTCTGTCCAGCGACAGGTTGCGAGCAGGCTGAGAGACGGAGAGGCGGGCGAACGGCGCCTGGTAGCGGACGGAAGGGAGGAGCAGCTTGGCGGCTAGGGCGTCACTACGTCTGGGGCAGGGGAATCGGAGTGGAACCGTCCAGATTATGGATCGATAAGGGAAGATCTACAGTACGCTGGGGGCGCTGGGCTGGGCCGCTCCATTCTTGCCTTCTTGGGCCTATAGTTTAGGTGGGACGCTCGGTAGCACAGGTAAATCGGCCGCTTCTCTCTAAAAAAACATAAATCGGTCGCTTCGGTCTCTTCGGGTTTTCTAAACGTATTGCCCGAATTTCTGAATAAATTTCTGTCTTTTTGAATTTGCTACCCAAATTTGTATTGGTCTTTTCGATCTCGGGCATTTCGGTTTCGGTCTTTCGGTTTCGGTTTTCGGTCATCGGTTTTTATGCCCACCCCTACTTCCATGTGCTAATATATATCTTAACATAATAAAATCAGGCTTCAGAAGGATGACGCTATTTGCATTGAAGACGTTGACTGGGACAGCCTTCTCGACCACAGGTGAGTGCTGACTGCTGATCTTGCTCGCAACCTTCAACTGTGACATGTTCCCAATCACGTAGTAATTTGGTTAGCTTACCACATTTTTAGTCATGTCGAGTCGATCGACTTCCACAGTCCCAAACATCTTATAGAGCACATAATATCTGTTTTGAAGAATATGAAGCAAATGACAAATGCCAGCACTTTATATTTTAATATTCGAAGAGTTAGCTAATATGCCCTTAGTTTTTTTGTTTTGGATACACCGTTAATTGTGATTTTATGTGGATGAACAATAGATAGTGACAGTATGCATTTGGATTTTACATGCGAAGTCTAACAAAATCCCCTCAATAACTAACCTTGACATACACCGGTACTGGTCATTTCTTTGTGCGCTGGATCACTGGTACTCGCTGTACCTAAAGAAACAAATCCTGTTGATTATAATAATGACGGGGGTATTGTGTTTTGCTCTGGTCAGGTCCGGGCAGGTGTGTTGGCAAAGATGGAACCAGATGGTCCGCGGCCTTGGCGGCCACCGGGAGAAGCCCTTCATCGAGCAGGTCGACGTGCTCTCCAAGCGCTACTGCCCGGAGATGATCGAGTACAGGAAGGACAGCGAGGAGACTCCTGCAGGCGATGCCAACGGCGACAAGAAGAAAAAGAAGTCCAAGGAGAGCGAGGAGCCTGGTGTGGCCAGTGCCGAAGTCGGAAAGGAGAAAAAGAAGAAGAACAAGTCCAAGGAGAGCAAGGAGCCTGGTTCGGCCAATGCCAAAGTCGAAAAGGAGAAAAAGAAGAAGAAAAAGAAGTCCAAGGAGAGCGAGGAGCCTGGTGCGGCCAATGCCGAAGACGAAAAGGAGAGCAAGGAGCCTGGTTCGGCCAATGCCAAAGTCGAAAAGGAGAAAAAGAAGAAGAAAAAGAAGTCCAAGGAGAGCGAGGAGCCTGGTGCGGCCAATGCCGAAGTCGAAAAGGAGAGAAAGAAGAAGAAAAATAAGTCCAAGGAGAACGAGGAGCTTGGTGCGGCCAATGCTGAAGTCGAAAAGGAGAACAAAAAGAAGAAAAATAAGTCCAAGGAGAGCGAGGAGCCTGGTGCGGCCAATGCCGAAGTCGAAAAGGAGAAAAAGAAGTCCAGGGAGAGCGAGGAGCGTGTTGCGGCCAATGCGGAAGTCGAAAAGGAGAACAAAAAGGAGAAAACTGACACACAAGATGACGAGGTTGCCCCTATGGAAGCCGAGTCTGGTAAAAAGGCTAAGAAAAAAAAGATAAAGCAGGCTGATCAATGAGCTATTCCCCAGAGAAGAAGATAAGAAAGGCCAAGTCATTTTGCTTTAAGCTTTGGGTTCAAGACTTTGTGCGAATTTCACCGGCCATTCGATGATAGGTAGCCGTAGTATAGGAAACCTTGCAGCCCACGTTGGAATGATTTGTCGTGACATCCTGCCTCCTGGTTTCCGTTACCTGGAACTATTGAGTTGTGACTTATGTAACAGTGTGTCTAGCAAATCCGTTAAAAGTTTTCCTGTTATTTTACTTGCTCTCTTTTTTTATGTTATCTGCCGAGCTTAATTTTACGTGTTCCTTTAGTCTAATCTGAAGTAACTGATTTATTTTACGGGCTAGAGACTTTATTTTACAAGATGTCATTTCGAACTGGAAATATGGCTACAAAGCAAAGAGGTAACACCAAAACGTGGCAGCAAAGATTATTAGCACAAGCCTGCGAAGATGGTACTCCATCTTATCCTTCTGACAAAAGACCTGCCTAATTTGAATATCAGTTCTATATTCTGGAAAACCTCCGAAATATGAAATCGAGAAAGCGTGCTGCTCTTTCTTTTCTGCATCATCATTCATCAGGCAGTCATACTGGTAACTCACTAGATAGATTTTTTTTTTTTTTTTTTGAGCGTACTCACTAGATAGATGGGCTGTAGATGTGAGCTATTGCGGCCCAGTTAGGCTTACCTCGAAATCTAACGCGAAGTAATGAGATTGGTGGGGGTGCCACTACTAAGGGTTCCTTTGCAAAGGAAAAAAAATGAGGTGTCCGAGCACGTCACGTGTAGTCACCCGCGTGAGGCAGCGAAAACAAACTCTAACACGGCACTGTCTGGTCCCCGCGTGCATCGTGTGTTCGATACCCGCGTGTTTTGCGTACGAAGCACGGGTCCCCTGCGTGCTCTGTACATCCGAGCTGACACGAGCTAGCTAGCTCAAAAAATAGGATCGATTGATGGCAGCTCGTACACGCATACGAAGCTCCCTCGCCAGGGCCGGCTCTAGCCCAAGGCGAGAGGTGCGACGACCTGGGGCCCAGTCAAACTTGGGGCCCATAACTTGGACGTATATACTAGTAGCGTGCATTCCTTTATACACGCCACTGGTACAATTTTCTATAAACCGCCAAGATGATTACTGGTGGCGTACATAAAGTGTCGCCCGCCAGCGGTAATATTTAGAAGCCATAGTAAAAAAAATCATAGTCCCATTGATTAGGGGCCCATTTATAGAGTTCGCCCGGGCCCCTAAAATGTTAGAGCCGGCCCTGAGCCCACCCATCGGCAATCACTAGAAAAAGGGTTCCCTTTGCAAAGGGAATCCCAACATCGTTCTAATCGTGACAAGTGTCGGCTTCTCCTCACATTCTCCAATTTTGATTATTTGTATGTGTGCCAAGTATCACAATTAGATTAAAAGTGGGGGAGTATGAGAGAAAGGGCATACATGCACGTACGTGGGCATGCAGTGTCCTTTTTTGCCTTTTATTTTTCAAATCCAAATTTTGAAAACGAAATATTTTGAGAACCGTTTATCCAAATTACTAACCGTTTTCACTTTTGAGCTTCTCGCGTCGAGATCTTCAAAACTAGATCCCATGTCGATAGGTTTTGACGAACTTTTTTTACTCCCGGTTATGCATAGTATGTACACCCTGTTCTGTGTACTTTGTACTCTCACTTCTGTGTACTTTTGTACTTTCTGTTCTGTGCACTTTGTACTTTGTTTTCTGTGTAGTGGTACAACCTGTGTCTGTGTACTTTTGTACTTCGTATTCTGTGTAGTTTATACTCTCTGTTCTGTGTAGTTTGTACTACCTGTTAGTTGTACAATATGTTTCTATGTAGTTGTACAACCTGTGTTTGTTTAGTTGTACAACCTGTTAGTTGTACAACCTGTTTCTGTGTAGTTGTATAACCAGTGTCTGTGTAGTTGTACAACATGTTAGTGTCTGTGTAGTTGTACAACCCGTGTACAACATGTTTCTGTGTAGGTGTACAATCTGTGTACGTATAGTTGTACAATCTGTGTTTATATAGTTATACAACATATGTCTGTATAGTTATACAGTCTGTGTCTGTATAGTTATACCTCGTATGCGTCTAGAGCTCTGCGAAATATTACCGCGGGCTCTATGATGAGCACTGGGTGCACTGTGTGCGAGTGCAAAACTCCCGCCGTAATTGTTCTCTTCCCTAAGAAAAAAAACCGTAATTCCATTTAAAAAAGTCTCTAGCCGTCGAATTCCAAAACCCGGTGGGACGAATTCATTCCGTGAGATTTGAAAAAGCGCGGAAAAGTCGCCACAATCTACTAGTACAACACGACGACCAGCAAATAAGCACCGTGCGCCTTTGAAAGTTGAAACGCTGAGCACTGTACAGAAGGTGGTGCATCGAGGAATCCACACGTGCACCGGCGCGCCTCGGTTTGAAAATTTTGCACTCGGCTTACCATGGCATAGATGCTTATTTTTCTCTGACGGATGTATACCACATGTCGCGTACAAGCTATATATACTATCTCCCTTTAAAAATGAAGAAAAAGTACCAACTTCTACACTGAAATCAATATTTGATGGCATTAGATAGATCATGACATATCTTTTCATACTATGCCTACATAGTACTATTGTTTTTAAAGATTTTTTCATAAGTTTGGTGAAACTTCACACCGTTTGACTTAAGAAAAAATTATACATCTTCTTTATGTAACGGATGTAGTAGTTACTATTTGTTAGACTTTTCTATAAATTTGATTTAATTTTACTTTTTCCATTCAAGGAAAACCTTCAATGTCATGCCTCCAGGGATTAAATATGACATTTGCATCAGTTTTTATATAATCATGTGTAGGTTCATGTATATTTAATATCCTTAAGGATTTTGGTAGATTTCTCTAAATGGTATGGCGTAGACATTATCTTGGTAGTGATTTCTAGTGCATGATTATATGTAACCAAATAGAAAAATCTAGAGTATATAATTAAGGTTATGAGGAGCTTATCAGTCACTTTCTTCTGGGACAGCGCAGTCACAATATACTACTAGTAGTACGGCGCAAAGTACTTTGCTTGACCACTTGCATGCCGGCCCAAGAGAAGAATACTACTCCTATAGCAAGTTTAAAAGTTGAAGGTGCATGCGCTGCAAGTATGCCTCGAGATCCGTGATACCACTTCATTGTCCGAACGGGCACCTACCCAGTTATAAATTAAACTACTCGATCGCGACAAGCAAAACCTTGGGCTGGTCTGGTCATCACCCTGGAATGGAGCAAATATCTAACCTGTTTTTGAAAAAGTCCAAGGAATCACCGTCAACTTAGTCCTCCTTCATGCACGTGCCACTAACCAAATTGAGCGCTCCTTTCACTCATAGGATAAGAAAAATGTAGTAATAGAAAATCTATAAATTAAATGATATGTCTAGTTGAATCCTATGGGAAGGGCCATTCCCTTTAATTATGGTGAAGAAATTTCCCAGACCTCATAATATATATTCTCTTATCAAGTTTACACTATAAAATTCTTATATAACTATTTTACATAAATTCAATCCTACAAATCAAACGAATCATAAGGATTTCTATCCTATAAAAATCTCCAATCAAAAGGAAAACGCCAACATGTGGTGTGTCAATTCCTCTCTTCACACCACGCATCAACACTTAATACCATATCATGGTTAGATTTTTCAAGTCAGCCAAGCATATATTCAATTCAAGACCAATTTCAGCAGAGCATGTTGTTTAATTCAAAAGATCAGTTGATAAGGCTTTAATCGATACTAATTTTGGTGCTCCTCATCACTGTCACCAACGGTAAGGAATAAACCCATAATAAAACATGTACGTCAGGGTAGTACTCCCTCCGTTTACAATTAGTTTGCGTTCTAGATTTAGTCAAAGTCAAACTTTGTGAAGTTTGACCAAATATATAGGAAAAAATATAAAAAATTGCAATAAAATTTTAACATTATTAGAATCTTCATAAGATATATTTTCATATTATAGATGTTGATATTTTTTCGTATACATTTGATCAAACTTTGAAAAGTTTGACTTTGAAAAAACGCAGAACACGAACTAAATAAAAACGGAGGGAGTAGTATACAGAGAGGGTAGGACAAATTAAGTGAAAAGTTTTCACCACGTGATCACCCATGCAAGAGTCAGCAAGTAGTTTCATCCAATGGGACCAAATTGACCAAGCATCTTAATCAATACATCAAGTACTGATTTTGGTACTAACAATCACTGTCACCAAGGGTAATTAAAGCATGAGGTTATCATCCGGGAATTACTTTTATTACTACACGGCACAAAAAACATACAACACGTACACGCGCCCAAGGAAACTAAACTCACGCAGGATTCAGTCGACCACCACAGCAGTGCAAGCTCAACGCCAACGCAACTCATGCATGCCGCCGGCCGGCCGGCCGACATCCCTAATTAACTCGACCGATCAGGCAGAAGCTGCGAAGCCCTCCTCCTCAACGGCGTCGACGACGACGGTCTCGATGCGCTGGGCGTTGGTCCTGAAGCAGCTGTTCCTCCGGATCTCCCCGACGTTGCCGGCCGGCTTGGGCGCCCTGGCGAGCTTGGCCATGGACTTGGCGAACTGCGCGAAGAAGGCGTCCTTGCTGAGCGCGAACTGCTTCACGATGGGCGCCGTGGTCTGTTCCTGATGAGCGCCATGTCGGAGGTGAAGACGCCCTGGTTGAAGGTGAGCGCCTGGTAGTAGCCGTTGTCGAAGAGGTCAGGGGTCACCACGTCCAGGTTCTGCAGCGCGGTGGGGCGCTTGGTGCAGTTGGCGGCGAGCTTCTTGGAGAAGGTGTCGTCACTGCGGTCGGTCCGGTCGGAGAAAGAGCTGCACTGGGTCCGTCCGATGGTGTGTGCGCCGGAGAGCGCGACGAGGTCGGCGACGTCGCCCAGGCCCCGGGTGCCGAAGGACATGACGAGGTCGGCCACGCTGGTGGTGCTAGGCGCGGGCAGGTCGAACACCTTGCTCTGGGCCGCTGGGGAAAGACTGTCGAGGTTCCCCAGGGGAACGGAGAAGGAGGGCCCGCCGGAGACGACCACGACGTCGCGGGTGGCCAGCAAGGTGATGTCTGTGCAGGAGACGGTGGGTCCGCACGCGGCGTGCACCTTGGCGCGGATGGACTCCACGAGCTGCATGGCGCGGGGCTGGATGGTGAGGTTGGGGCCGAGCGCCGTCTCGCGGTCGGAGGTGGCGTTGAGGAGGATGGAGGCGTCGCAGCCGTTGGGGAAGCAGTCGTGGAAGAAGATGCGGAGGAGGCCCGCCGCCAGCGCGATCTCCTGCCGGAGCGCGGCTTCCACGGAGGAACGCACGATGGGCTCCAGCTGCGAGCACGAGCCGGTGGCTTGTGCTGCTGCTGGGGAGAGGAGGACGGCGAGGGTTGCGATGACGGCCAGTGCTGAGCTCATGCTCGCCATTGTTTGGTGGAGCAGCAGAGCAAGCTTCACTGCTTGTGCTTGAGTGGTGGGCTCGTGGCTTCCTCACGTCAAGCAAAGGGGCGTAATTTATAACGGGAAACAAGATGGGAGTCTACAGTGGACGTAGGAACATGTGCACCAATCCGGGCTTAGATCACGCGTCAACTGCTCCTGTCCACCCATGTGTACGTCCCGAATAAAATATAGAAAATGGAAAGACAGAGGAAAAGATGGAGCTGCTGACTCGTGCATGCATGGGCGATCATCACGTGGTGAAAACTTTAGCTTATCCTATCCTTGTGTTTACTACTCCCTCCGTTCGGAAAAGGATGTCATTTTTGTCACATCCTTTTCCAAACGGAGGGAGTACTAAAAAGTACTCCCACTTGATTGTCATCATCGAGTTTATTACCGGTGGATTATCAATCAAACATACTAGTACAGTATATGGTTAAAGCCTGATCGGTTGATCGACCTCGTGAAGCAAATTATTACTAACAATATCAAAGGAGTGCAGATTCTCGCCCTGGGAGCGCCCTCCTACTGTAGATGCTACAGTATACACTGTAGAAATCTACAGTGTTCTACAGTGCATTGATCTGAACCGTCCAGTTTCGATCCAACGTCTCAAACAACATCTCCGCGACACGATTTCAAAAAACCCCTTCACAGAACCAGAACGTGCTCCGCAGTCCACAACTTTACGAAGTAATAATGGACCTAACTGAAAATTGGGGAAACCTCAGGGTTTCCGAGAAAAACCTTCCGCAGATCCCCTCCCCTCCCCCTCGCGCGCGCGACGCCGCAAAACGCCGGCGACGCCGACGCGCCGCTCCGCCGCTCCGGCTCTTCCCGCTCGCATCGACGCCCACGGCGGACTTCGCCGTCGCCTCCCCTCCCTCTCCGCCGGCGAACGCGTCTCGGGACGCCCCAGAGGCGCCGCAGTCGACGCCGCCGTGGTCGCTGCACTCCGCCGCATCGCCATGCCCTCAACCGCTGCTTCGGCGACCTAACATTAGCGGCGCCGCCGCCTGCGGCCACCCCGCGGCCACGCGCGCTCGCCGCGCACTCGCTCGCGTCCCAAAACGGCGTGGCGTGACGCCGCCATGCTCGACGCCGCCGCGGCAGAGCTCGCGCCAGAGCTCGCCCGCTGATGACGCCGTCGTGACGTCATCGTGGGCTTGGGCTGGGCAGGTGGCCTGCTAGCTGGGCTGAGGTGCTTCCTGCACGGCCCATCCGGCCCTTTTTTTTCCTTCATGTTCTTCCTCTTATTCTCAAAAACTTTTGAACCATTTGAAATATAGCTCCAAACAATTTCGGGCCAACTTCCAAAATTTTGTAAAAAAACAATTATTCCCAATACTTTGAACCCAATTCCAAATTATTACAAATCTCAAAAAAAAATTATACATGAAGGCTTACTTCTTGGCTTTACATCAATTTAATAAAATATGGATTCTACAAATTCCTTCCGAATTCAGATAAAATCCACAGAAATAATATCAGTGACATCATTCGATATGATAGACCCGATAAAACAATTTCGTGCAACCCATCTTACTTACGTACAGTTTGCTAAATCATTTAAATACAACAACCCATATTTGTATCATGGGCTTCAAAATATCAAACTAATAATACCACAAGTGCAAAATTTCAAAAAAAAAAAACTGCTTCAAACTTATTTTCCAAACAAATATATTTCAATCACAAACCAAATTCTAAAATAGAACATGCTTCAGATATTTTCAAACACTTTACATATTTTTTTTACGGTATTTAAACCATTTTGTGAAACTGCTAAATGCCGCTAAACCAATAACTTCAACTACATCCATCAGGAAAAAAATTGAAAACATTCATCAAGAAGATTACAAAAAAAAGCAAATCCAAGATGCAACTACCCATTTATATCATAGGCTCAAAAATATCAACATAAATATATCACAAATGTAAATATTACGAAATAGCTGGTTAAAAAAAAATTCCAAACCATTATATTCAACTTACAAATCAAAATCTAGAATAGAACATGCTTCACAAAAATTATAACACTTTATACATATTGTTTTACGATATTCAAACAATTTTACACACCTACTAAATGCCGAATTGACTATTTATGGAATATGAATGAATTCAAAAAAAAAACATTTACATGCCTCCAAAATCTTCGAAGTGCACGTTCTCAAAAATAAGTCAAAGCCATATTTTAACATTCTAATTCAAATTACAAATTTCTGTACTTTAGCATTCCAAAAAAATCATTACATTTAAATATTGGCGTGAAATACAAAAACACACCCAAAAAAATGCTGCCTACTTACAACAAAATAAAAAACATGTTTGAACACTCCAATTTAGCCAACATTTTACCAAACAAAAAAAAACAAAAAAAACACCAAGGGCGGATAAATTTTAAAATTCAGTTATTTTACAATTTAAAATACTTTCCATAACTTAACATTACGTAAACGTTAAAGAATTATAATTTTAATATCTTACCGATTTATCGACTTTTTAAAATCCAACCAACTTTTAACCACATATTTTTTTATAATTCCAATCATTTCCAACAAATGAAGAATTTCCATATGTAAGCGTTTTCAAATTTTAAAAAATTCTCCTTAATTACATTGAACCAAATTTGATGAATGCTCACAAATTGCATTCTCCTTAATTATATCTGGATATATTCAAAATGCCAAATTGCTTCTTTTCGTTTACATGTTTTCATTTTTTCCTATTCTCTTTTCTTTTTCTTCGCCTTCTCCCATTGTCACCAAACTTACATATTTATTGACAATTCATCTCCTTACAAATTTCACATTTCAATTTGAAACCATACTTGACAATTTCGATTACACTAACATATTTAGAGGTAATAAAACTTAAAACTCTCTAATTATATAGTAAAACTTTAAAATGCATTCCTTAATAAGTATTCAAAGAAAATTAAATTCCACTTTCCCTAATAATGAAAAGAGCTTCAACTAAATTTAATGCATGCTTACTTAATGTATTTCCACCAATTATTGAATTAAATTTAATATTCAAGAAAACACTTAAACACATTATATAAAACTAAAAAGACTAATATTTAAAAATAGTACTACAAATGAGCTTCCTACAACTATGCAGCTAAATTAATAAATATTCGAACTGAACTAAACTTTCTCTAATTTGACATTTCAATTTAAATAAATGAGATACATAACAAAAGAAAAATTGCTAACTACTTATGACATACGATCCAATTTCAAATATGAATTTTTGAAAACTACAAAATATTTTTTAAAGGCACACAATTTCAAAATTAAATTTACCACGCAAGCGCAACGTATGCCGCATGAAAAAAAAACTATCGAAACAATACAAATTTCGAAATATAAACACTTCTCTAACAAGAGACTTTATTTGCATTCGAAATTTTCCGTAATCAATTAGTTAACATGGTAGTCAACCGTATTATGAAACGCTAGGAATTTTGCATAACATTGCTTAACATTTCTACATAACATTGCTTAACATTTCTACATAACCGTATTTTGGAAAGTCCTCTTAATACGGTGCTAAACATTGCTTAACATTTTGGAAAGTCCTCTCAATATGGTATTATGAAATGCTCACATTGCTTAACATTTCTACATAACCATAATATACTTCCTCTCAATATGGTGCTAAATAAGAAAATTACAGCAAAATTAGACCATATTTAAACATATTAAAATCCGAAAACCTTCTGAATGTTTACATCTCCAAATTTCAATTATTTACACCACGATACTCACAAATATGTCTTCCTCTGAATATGGTGGTAAATAAAAAAATTATGGCAAAATTAAACCATATTTGAACATATTAAAGTCTGAAAACCTTTCGAATGTCCACACCTCCAAATTTCAATTATTTACACCGCGGTATTCACAAGTATGGAGAAAAAACCTGCCTTCCAAACCTTAGCGTTTAAAAACCGTAAAGAAGAAATCACGTACGAATGTTTTCTCACTATTAACAATGTAAAAATTTCAGATACTTACAAATGTAATTTTTTTAAAAAATTCTATACATTCAATTCTGAACCACTTTTTGCTGCGGCCATTTCCAAATTTAATTTTTTGCCACGACAGTATTTACAAGTATGACAAATATATGAACATGCACATGAAAAAATGCTCACTGCTTGTGCCATAAATTTGCTAAATATTTGCAGCTCACACTTTTACGACATTTCAAAATATGTATTTCACAAATTTCTTCTATAGTCAAATAAAATCAGCAGAAATAACATTAGTAATATCATTCAATATGATAAACCGAATATTTTTTTTGGTACAAACCATCCTACTTAAATAGAGTTTGCTAAATCATTTAAATACAAGTATCCATCTATACCATAATCTTAAATATATCAAAGTAAAAATACCACAATTGTAAATATCGAGCAATAGTTGTTTTACAATTATTTCCCAAGCCACTATATTTCGAAACCAAGTTCTAAAATATAACATGATTTACATAATTTAAAACACTTTATACATATTGTTTTACGATATTTGAACCATTTTGCGAAAGTACTAAATGCCGCGAAATCAGTAGCTTCGACTATAACCGCCAGAAAAATAGAAACAATTCATCAAAAACGATCACAAAAAAAAATCAAAATACAAATACCCATTTATATCATGTGTTCAAAATATTAACATAAAAGTACCACCAATGTAAATATTAGGAAACAACTGTTAAAAAAATCCCAAACCAGTATATTGAAACTACAAATCAAATTCGAAATAGAACATGCTTAACAGAATTTATAACACTTTAGACGTATTGTTTTACGGTATTTAGATAATTCTGCAACACTACTAAGTGCAGAATTGACTACTTATTGAATGTGACCAAATTTAAAAAAAAAGAGTATTTAAAAAATTTAAATGCCTTCAAAATCCATCAAGAAAAACAAATATATTAATTCAGCAAGAATTTTCTATTTAAATATACTCATCCAACAAAAATATGAAAACATAGCAACATAACTACACGCAAAAAATGCTAACATTACATGCCAGATTGCCGAAATTCAAATTCGAAAATTCCAAACAAAAATGCATTCTAAAAAATGGCATCAAGGGCGCGGCGTGCGCCGCGCCGATTCTACTAGTATACTTGATGCAAACACAAAATCAGTTCACATCTTCATAGTGCAAAAGCAGAGCAGCAGCAAGTTCGATCATGACGTAGTAGGACCGTGAGGCAGCTACTCAGGCCAAGTTCTTTTTTTATTCCTGGATGGATGACTTCTCCGAGAAAGTTTATGCAGAAGCTGTTCGTCAAATTTAGTTAGACTTTCAAACTAATTTAGATTAATCTAATTTAGAAACCTATTATAAATTTTGGGATGGCTTCTTGCCTAGCCTTAAGGGCATGTTTGGATCCTCTCCGCTCCGCAAGTCAGCTCCCGGAGCGGTGCCGAACGCGTCGACTCCGCAGAGTCAGAAAAGCGGAGCGGCACGGGCTGTAAGTGTCACTTTGCTATTTCTTTTATTTTGGCATGTACCAAATTATACTATGGCACCATCGTTTTTTCTCATATATTTTAATTTTATTTCTTACTGATTTTTACAAAAAAATTAGCATACATAAAATATTATCACTATTAAGTGCACATATCAAATTTATGACGTTAAAGACATCTCACAACTCAACACAACAAATAAATCAAACCTTTAGAAACCCAAAAGAAATCTTCCAAACAGACTCAATTATTTTCTACCCAACACAGTTTCTCCCCACCCAAATACATAAGCAATCTTCTGCATAGGAAAGCTTCTGCATAAGTAAAAGCCCAAAAAAAGTCGCCCTCAATCGGTCCCCAAAGTGACGGCCGAACTAGGAAAATGGTGTACTATGATAATCATCTTCTACCTAGAATAAAATTATTAGTGGCCTAGTGCAAGTTGCCGGAATCTAGGGAATCGTATTTGGCCTCATAGGTGCACATGCACCCATTATGAAAAAATTATTTTAAATATGTCTCAAAATGGCAGAAAAAATACCAAACAAAATTGTTGGGTGATGGACGCTTTAAGTTAACACACAGTTTTGTGAAAAAAATACATGTTTTGTGAACTGTGTGAAAAGGAAAAAAAGTCTCATGAAAAGACATATTTTGAGGGTCTCGTGAAAATTCATTTTGGACCACCGGAATTTGTAATTTTTACACGGGCCAAAAACATATCTTGTTTTACGAAAAAAAAATTGTGCAAACATAGAATGTCCATGTATAGATCCGAAATTTTGATTGGAATTTTTTGACCTTTTAAAATACAATTTTTACGTAGTGGGTGAACCTACACCCATGTGCATAGTGCTCGCAGCTAGCTTTGGGTAATGCATGCATAAATATTGCTAAAATTGGCTCACGCGCTCTCTTCCTTCTGCAAAGTGGAGTGGAGTACAACTTTGCAGAGCATAAATATTGCTAAAAGTGGCTTGCGCGCTCTTTTGTTGCGGAACAAGAAAGTGAGATCGCACGCACCCTCTTGCAGTTTAAAGTGTGCTGATAATTTAAAAAGATACTCTATATAATAAGTACTCCGAGTACCACTAAAAAAATACTACTCCGTACATTGATTGTTACTAGTAGTAGTAGTAGGTAGCAATAGTTGCTGCTCTTATCCACGTTCATATAGCTCATCGTGGGACAGGAACGTATAGTGGTCACAAAAAGGTCCCAGGCGGCTAAGCGCCGCGATTGTTAACTGTTGTGCACATGCTAAGAATCTAGTACATGCATGGTCCACAAGGAAAGAGAAACCATTACTGAAAACCCGGCTGGGACGACGAAAGCTCGTCGCCGTTTCGCGCCAAACTCGATATATATATATATATATATACTTCTTCCTTTTTCTTTGAACAACTTTGTATATATCAAAGTTGACAATAACCCTTCATCGAAAAATTATCGACTTGACAAAAGGATTCTCCTTCCACAAGTTGCTGATCGATTGATGCGAGTGCACTAGTGCAGAGGCAGACCTCGTGCTCAGCGTTTGAATGTTCAAAGACCAGCTAGCGCTAGTGCTTCTTCATGCATGTATAAATATATATCTACACGTGCCCTGAGTACCACTTCACTTGGTCGTCGTGGTGCAGTGCATTTCACTCGATCGAATCAGACAACTTTGGAGTAGATTGCGGGCAAGTGTCGCCGTGCAAATTTGGCTTCCAAATAAAGTGGCCCTACGTCCTATTCGTTCGAACCATAGACATCAACTCAGCCACATCGATCACCTGCCCAGTCCCCCGGCCATAGGTTTCTCACTGATTGTGCGTATTTATCTTTCAAAAGGATGATGATTCATGCGTGCATGTGGTGTTGAAGTTTTTTTTTGTCTGCATCTCGTTGCTAACTCCAGTTCATTGCTTTGTGTAGCTACATTGGTCTTCTTTACATAGTGCAGCAAAGTGAAATCATAGCAAGTTCCATGGTTCGGAGCTAGGGAAAGAATTGCCTAGGTGCACTGCAATAGGCTAGGTGCACAAATGGGATGCGTGCACGCTAATTGAGCTTTGATTTGAGAGTGGAATTGTCATCCCTGGTGCACTAGTATATAACTAACCTGCAGGTGCCCTTTGCCTTTTCTTTTTTTTTTGAAACGAGGCAAAAGTTTTATCTTTATATTGACATAGAAGGAGAAAACATAGAGCGGCCAAGGCCAACCGAAAAAAAGATTTCACAGCATATTAGGTTGTAATTTTGGCCAAATGCATTGCACCAGCGAGGATTCAATTCTTACTCTCGTCCTTTATCTTCTGCATGGGGATGGACAGCATCACCTATTTGTTGTTGAAGACCCGCTTGTTCCTTATTTTTCATATCTCCCACGCGATCAGAGTGATGGCGGTGTTGAGCCTCTTAGGGAAGGCAGTAGGTTCCCGAGAAGCGGTCTGCCAATATTGTAGAACCGTGCCACGTCCGGATCCCACCCAAAGGGTAGGGAGGGGCATGCCAACCAAGAGGCTGCCACCTACCAGATTCGCTTGGAGAAGCGACATTCGAATATGATGTGTCGAGCAGTCTCAGGATGACATTTGCATAGTTGGCAGACTGGCTGGTGCGGCCAACCGCTAATGGCAAGGCGGTCAGAAGTCCATAGCCAATTTTGAACTGCAGCCGGGCAAAGAAGCAACATTTTGGCGGGGCCCAAGGTACCAAACAATGGGAGAGAAGGAGCAGGGGATGGCTCCTGAGAACTGTGCTTTGTAGGCAGACCATGCGGTGTAGATTCTGTTTTCCGTCAGACTCCAGGTGATCGTGTCGTGCACATCAGTAAGAACTACGTCATCAAGAAGCTCCAGCAAGGTGACAAACTGGGCGATGTGGTCCATTGTGAAGGCGTCCACAGAGATGTCAGTAACCACTGGTTGTCAGCCAAAGCATCATGGACACATCTGTTCTTTCTCTTTGAGGCTATGAAAATGAGGGGGGCCACCGATTTCGGTGTAGCGCCATTTAGCCAAGATGAAGACCAGAATGTTGCACACCGACCATCTCCCACAGTGACTCTGGTAGCATTGAAGAGGTTCCTGTCATGTTGGTCATTAGTCTCAAGACCCACCCAAGGCTTATCCGGAACAGTCCACTCAAACCAGAGCCATCGTAGTCTAAGTGCTCGGGCAAAGTTCTCTAAGCCAAGAACCCCAAGCCCGCCCATAGCTTTAGGGCGGCAGACCTTTTGCCAAGCCACTTTACACTTTCCTCCGCTGACAGTGGCGCTGCAAGCCCAAAGCATTCCACATCTGATCTTATCGAGAGCTTTGAGCGTTGCCTTGTCATATTTGATGGCCGTAAGCTGGAAGATAGGCATGGAAGTCAATACGGACTTGACAAGGGAGGTGCACCCAGCTCGATTAGGGAACTTGCTCTTCCAGGGGTTTAGACGTGAAGCCGTCTTGTCAATGTATAGTTGAAGATCAGCGCGCCGAAGACGACCCAGAGAAAGGGGTAAACCCAGGTACTGGATGGGGAACTAGATCGTTGCTGCCGGAAAGTCAACAAGGATGGTGGCTAGGTCAATGTCGTCACATCTGATGGTAACCACCGAGCTTTTCGTCGCATTAGTGATTAGCCCCGAAACCTCGCCAAAGTTTCAGAGCAGCGTTGCAAGGTTGGGGACGTCAATTGCCGATGGAGACAGGAAGATCATAGCGTCGTCTGCCATTTCTTGACCCAAGTAGTAGTAGCAGGTATAACTGTATTGATAGTTTGTGAAAAAAAGTATACTAATCTTGGTTTATTAGCATTGTGCTCACAAATAAAATGACACTCAACTAGGATGTGACAACTAGTTAACCATTTTAATTAGACATGCATTGATTATCAATTATCACAAAATTCAGTCAGAAGATTTTTAGAATGTGCATCGGTTTCAATTACAGTACTAATCCACCCATTGATCCAAGGAGGCGGTGTAGAATATTTGTAGAGATGTACATTGTCAAACATGTACCTCGTAGAATACGAGCATGGACGCATCGACGAAGACGACCACGGTTAGGACGTATCCAGTTGCTGGGATGCAGTGGCCCATGATCTGACATCACCGTTTACCTGAGAAGATGGGTGAAACTATGAATGGTTGAAACTATACTCCACGAATTGGTGAAACTATGAATGATCCAAACAATTGATTTACAGAATGTTGACTTGATAATGACCTAAGGGCATGTGCCCCCCCCCCCCCCCCCCCCCCCCCCCCCCCCCAAGATTTTAAAAAATCAATATTCAGCTTTAGGTTCATGCAAGTCATGGTTCCCTTTGAGATTTTGTATAGCTAGCCATAGAACAGAGAGCCCTGACTACAACAAAAAAAAACGTGACCTAGCTAATTTGAACAAGAAGTTTGTCCTACCTTAACAGACCCGCCAATGTCTGTGTCTACTAGATCGATAAGCATTGCCCATCCCCGGGTCTCACACCGGTAGGCGATTCCTTGTGGTCGAACTAGAAAGTGAGATTGCCACACGGCATCATGTACCCTTGCAATTTAATTGAAGTGCGATCATAAAAAAAAAACATACTACCAACTATAATAAGCACCACTATAAAATACACTGATGGTTACTTGTAGTAGTAGTAGTAGGTGCCTAGGTGCAGGACTCCTGCTAAGAGCATCTCCCGCACCCTCAGAAATTTGTCTGGCACCTCCCAAATTGTATCCATTTTGGATGAATGATATGTTTGTTAAATCTCAGTTGTGTTACTTTATTCTACGGTTTTTAATTCATTACTCATATAATTTACGTACCATATATTTACTTTTTTTTTTAGAAAATGAACAGTTCCATAAACTGATCCCTGTAACATGAGAAGAAAGAAAAAGGGTAAAATCGTTGCATGCACGCATTAGTTTGTGGCATATGCATGATTTATAGCATGTTCTACTACTAATAAATATCTTAACTTTGGTATAGGCAAATCAAACATTCTAGAGCATATAGGGTGTTTATGAAGATGTCACTGAAAACTCTTCTCTTTGAAGCCCATCAATTCACCGTAAACTACCGTTGCAGCTTTTTTTCCCCCAGCAATGCAAATTAAGCCTGAAGCCCTGCAAATGTGTATGCGTAATGCAAAACGTTTGGCCTCTCAAACTGAGCGTACGGATCAGATGGGTTTAGGGCATGTTGCATGTTTAAATGGACGGCGATGAGAAGTTTGGGCCCTGATTTTCTGGGCTGTGAAAAAAAATGGAAAAGACACAAAAATAACGAAAGTCAAGCAAGTTCAGACCCGAGCTCTGCAACATAAGTCAGCTTACGCTTGAGTTATGACGTGTCAAGTATTCTGACCAAGCCAACACAATGTTCAACTCGCACTGCACTTCACTCTCTGTCCGGCCGAGAGTGTGTCACCAAAACAAAACTGAATCATGCATGGATATAACACTTCCAAAAAGAATGTATCTATGTACTCCACTACGAACCAACCACGACGCCTTCAGAATACCAATCTGCAGCACCAGATTCAACCGATAACAACCGGTCAGACTCCGCGCCGACCGCGCAAGTCGGAATGTAACCCTGCAGATGAGAGTTTCAGGCGAAACTCTGCCATCTCAGAGCGTTTCAGGCGGGGAAATTGCCTGGCCGGCCTCGAGCAGCATGCTGCGGCTGCAGTACGACCTCGTGGTGCTGCTCGACGAGTGCAGAGACCGCATGTCACTGCAGGGGACGAGCTCGTTCCGGTGTCCGCCGCCCCTGCTGCTCCGGCCCGGGTAGAACCCACACCCCTCCGCGTCGTCGTCCATGCCCTCGCCGAAGCTGCCGTTCCCGGGGTCCAGCCTCTCTGAGAACATCCGCAGCACCTGCCTGATGGACGGCCGCTGCCGCCCTTCCCGCTGGGTGCACCACCGCACCACGCCGATCGCCAGGTGCAGCTGGTCCGCGTCGACCGTGCCCCGGATCGCCGGGTCTATGAGCAGCTCGGCCCCGGACGACGACGAAGACAACAGGTGCTCCTGCGCCCACTCCACTAGGTTCTTCTTGTCCTGGATCGCCCGACGACCGGTCACCAGCTCCAGCAGCAGCACCCCGTAGCTGTAGATGTCGCTCTTCTCCGTCAGCTCCTGGGTCACCACGTACTCAGGATCCATGTACCCTGCAGCAGATGACTCAGTACGAGAGCGATGAACAACAATGTCTGTTAATTTAATGGTATGTAAGTGCTGATTCCTGTCGCGGTATTTCACCTGGAGTTCCTCGTATGTCTGTGTTCACGGCTTCAAACTTGATGGCACCGGTTCTTGATGCATGTGCAAGGCCAAAATCAGCAACCTGCATACAAGGTCGAAGAACGGTTATCGGCATGCGTCAAAACTAAATACCGCCAGGGATAGATATTTATCACAAGAACGAACCTTGGCAACGAAATTCTCATCTAAGAGAATGTTGCTCGACTTGATGTCTCTGTGGCACAGTGGAGGGTTACAAAAGAAATGGAGGTACTCCTGCAATAACAAGAACACATCAACATTTGCCATCATGTGGAACAATGTATATCAAAGGAAGTTATCTACAGTGAAGTGTCAACTAAAAGTGACTGAAGGTAGTTCAGAATGTTTAATCCTCGATTCAAATCCAGGATTTCCAACACTGCTCATGTCAAACAGCGCACTGTAACGCTAGCAATCAATCTTGTCAACCCCATCTAGAGAGCACTAGGAAAGAACTGCCCAAGCCCCATGGTAACATGGTGGGACCTAGTAATGCCAAAGCCCCAGATATTTCACTTTCCCGAGCTAAATAGATTAGGAGAGATTCACCACTAGTCAACATGTCATCTCTCAACTGTAAATACCCCATGGACTATTACTCGGAACCTCAGGGCAGAAAGTGCAAAAGCTCGTGGAAATGTGAGGCCAATTGGGCCAAAAACAGGTCAACAGTGCCAAACTACACGTAGCAGGACCACAGGCTTGGGCAATCTCATACCTGTACAAGTGCCTATCCCTATCAATAAGTACCAGCCATTTTCTCATGCCAACAACAATGATTGATCCTGATTCTTGAATGCTACTGTTCAGTAGCACACCTTGAAAATAAACCAAGGGGCAAAATGTTGTGTTGTTCTACGCCATGGTAGTTGCATCGATATCTGAATTAAAAATCTACATAGAGACCATTTCTCTCAGAAGGGTGACAAAAATGCTGTCATGTTGTTAATAAGATATTATTTGGGTTTCTTCTATCAACTTTCAAACAAGACTCCCAAAGAGGGGCAATCTCTCTAAGGAAAAACTCAGACAACTCTACTTGAAAACTGATATGACCGTCCTAGTAACTAAATGGCATTGGCCTAGACCTGAATGGTGGCTGCTCCGAGAGAACAATGGTGAAGAGGGAGGGCAGCTACAGTGGCTGTAGCTGAATGTGTTTTAGTAATTGATTGTCTTGTCATAAAGAGAAACTGTGCCATGATATGTACCCTAGTTACCTAGTATTTCAACTCGATACTTGTCCTCAACATACTGTAGTGCTTCTAACAGGAGCATTTACAGCAATTAGCAAACGCTATGAAGCTACAGTGAAAAACCGAAGAACGACGTTTCAGCTTCAAAGATCAAATACTACAGCTGCTAAATCAGTATTGGTATTGGTAAACACAACTTGATGCATACATGTTGGTGATATTTTCCCATATTTTGGCTTAACTAGGGAACAGAACAAAAAAGATCAGACGGAAGAGAAACCAGAGTTATTTACAGCAGTGAACCTACCAGAGCATTGGCCACGTCCATTGCGATCTGTAGCCTTGTCTGCCAGCTTAATGCCTTTCTTCCAGATGCTGACGGAATTCAAATGAGAACACTTAATGGCAACTCTAGATACATTTTTAAGGAGAGATGATTCAGATATATGTAGAGAAGATCGGAATATGCAAAATCTTACAGTGCAGGTGATCCTTTAGGCTTCCATTTTCCATGTACTCGTAGACAAGAAACCTGAAAGATCCAAATCCAAGATGAGATGTTGATCACTATGTACAAGGTATAGTAAATTAGGATGCAAATGAAACAACATTACCTTTCTTTTCTTTCAATACAGAAGCCCTTCAGGTTTACAAGATGACGATGATGTAACCTAGCCAGCAGCTCCATTTCCCGACAAAACTCTTCTTCGGCTTGTCTTGAAACCTTGTCCATCCGTTTGACCGCAGCTATAGAGCCATCACTAAACTGAGCCTTATAGACTGTTCCAAAACCTCCCTTTCCAATAACTGTGCTGAAATTGTTTGTTGCTTTCGTTGTTTCTTTGTAGCTATACCTTTGAAACATTGGTGACTGACCTGAAGAACAGGGGGAAATAGAGTGTTTTCGATCAAACATGCATGATCAGTGGGATGATCTGAACAATTTTTTTCCTGTCATATTAATGCCCATGCAAAGCCACCAATACCAGCACATAAGAACAGTACCATGGTCTGAAAATTCAGCTCATTTTAGCATTTGTTATTTTCTCATGACAAACTTGCGGCAAGATTGCATGAATGAGTTGTTATTATGCAGAACTTTTGAGTCCCATCCCATGGCATGATCAACATAACAACAGCAGATAAGAACATAGATAGTAGCTTTCAGGCAGACAACATGCATGATTGGCCACAAATTGAACGAGCTAACACATGCTAGCTTAAATAATCTACATATGTTCATGCGAACAACGGTGATCAAAGCATATGCACTGACCTTCTGCGCATCTCCAGGATTGACCCTGACGAAATGCATTATCTGGACTCTGAGCAGGTAGGTCAGCATTCTTTAGCTCCTTGCTCTTTCTACGGATCAGCACAACCAAGACGATCTGGAGAAGAATAGCAACCAATATAACCCCTATCCCTATCCCTGGAAGCACTGAAATCCGGTAAGGCTGCTGCTGCTGCTCATGTCTCTGTGGGAGTGGGACACCTTTGGTCTTGGGAGCAGGAGAATCATCGACGGTGCCATTCGGCAAAGAAGCTGGAGTCGACGTGACAGAAACTGGTCCTGGTAGTACATTCCGAAGCGTCAGATAAGAAAATGACATATTGGCCAGGCATCATTTTAACATAGCTGTAGATCAGATCAGTGATGCAATACCTGGAAATGTGGTGATCCCCTGAACACCAAAGAAGCACATGAGTATATCATCATACGACAGCACCCCCTGCTGCGTCGCGAGCGTGACGAAGACCGCGCTGCGGCACACGCTGAGCGCGACATTATCATCCGAACCGATGAGCCGCCGCAGGTACACGATCCCGTAGTTGAGGCACGTCTTGCACGCGATGTCCAGGGACAGTGGCCCCCTGCAGCTACCCAGCACGTCGTCGAAGCTCGGCGACTGCATCATCTCCAGCACGGTGCCCCGCCCCACGCACTGGTAGGAGACCCTGATCTTGGGCCCCAGGCCGCAGAAGACGGCGGCATCGGTGGCGATGCCACGCAGCCGGAACGTGTCAGAGACGGCGCCGAGACAGATCTCGGAGAAGGCCGGTGGCACCCCCAGTCTGCCCGTCGCGTTGGCGTAGCGCGCGATGGAGATGGCCACGAACGCGTTGATGTACCGGCAGCATGAGGCACGCTGAGTGGCGTCGGAGCACGCCGTGGCTGCCGGGGTGAAGTTGGCCCAACTGAAATCCAGGGGGCAGCCTGGGATGACATAGAAGCAAAGCTACTTAGTACAAGGCTGGTGATATTATTGCAAAATGTTACTACTACAGAACTGGTACTAAATGTGCCCCAAATATCATTGCGAATCGAATCGATCAAAAGTTCCGCTGTTACTCCGAGCTGAAATGTGCGGTCTTCAACAGGAAAAGGTGCTGTGAACCCAAAAGAAAAAACACGAAGGTGCTGGAAGACACTGAAACAAGCTGCTTTTATTTAGTAAGAAAATCGTAATGAATGGCACTAAGCTGAAGCCCAGGGGGCAGCCCGGGATGACATGGAGATGTTGCTTGTTTTAGTACGAGGCAGATGATTTGTACTACAAAGCTACGGAAAAGATGGTACTACGGCACTGGTACTGAATGTGCCCCCAAATACAAATATCATGGCGCATTGAATCAGTCAATCGCGAGTTCCACTGTTACTCCGAGCTGAAATGTGCGGTCTTCCAGCACGAAGGTGCTGGCTATACGGGGAAAGATCGAAGCTTGATAAAAAGCATTGATTTGGGGGGAATCAAATCGGGCGGCGGCGCTAATCGAATCACGGGGCGCGAAGGGGCGGATCACTCTCCGGCCGCTGCTCCCTACACTAATCATCGCATTCTGATCCCGCGAGTATCAGGGAACCGGCACTAGCACGGAGGGATCAGGAGCAGCGGCAATAGTGGATTTCTAGCTAGGAACAGGGGCAGAGGAAGTAAATAAGTTGATGAACTGACCTCCGACGGCGGTGGCGGCGGGGCTGGGGGAGAACCAGTACGGGGAGGAGAGGGCCAGGAGCAGGAGTATCGGCGGAGCGAAGGAAGGGGCGGCGAGGCGGCGGAGCATTTTTGCTTGCGGGAGTGGAGTGGGGGGAGTGTGGAAGACTGTGGTTTTGGCTTGGCTCGAGGGCTGGCTCAGGTGTGTGTGAAAGTGACAATGATTTTCTTTCTTGGGTTTTCGCCCGTGACAACAGCCCTCGGGTCCAGCTCCTCTACCTAGCTTGCTTGCTGTCTACTCCAGTCCTGATCAAGCATGGAAATTTCAGTCCTCCCTCCTGCTGAGTTCAAGTTTAAATAAATGTTCTTTTGTTTCCATGTAACTACTACTCTGTTTTATAATATAAGATGTTTTACACATTCAATAAAACGTAAAATGAGTAAACTATCCACTAAAATACGTCTAGATACGTACGAATCAGGAAAAAATAAAAACAATTGTATTTAGTAATGGGCAGAGTATATTATTATTATTATAAAAAACATTATTTTTAGTCGACATTCATAACGATTGTGCAAAGACTTTACTCTTATTTTCTTGTACCCCGCCTTAATTTCTTCCTATGCATGTAGCCCATCCCCCATCTTATGTCTCTTTAGATCTAGCTAAAGCCGCGCCTTTGCAAAAACACAATCTTACCCAGAGGGATCTCATTGCATGTGTGGTCGCAGTGTGTCACGATCAGCTTGAGGGCATCGATACTTGTGCCACGACCTCTCCTCGTCACCGATTAGTCTACTTGTCTTTTTTTCTTCTTGGCCACCCTCTTTCTCATTTGTACCATCATCCCCTTCTTTGTTTCCCTCTTGTTTCCTCGTTCCATACTCCTATCTCTCGTCCACAACAACGAATTGTTATGCCGTAAGGCTGAACATAGTTTGAATAGCAGGAAATATAATTAATTTGTACTTCTGCCATCGATTTTTGACAAGTTATATCGTCCTTCCATGCTTTTGCGGTTTGATTTCCTTTTAGTGATATCCATCAATCGATGATCAGTTAAAAGACTGTTTCGAGATAAGGAGCACTAGGCCCAGTTCGCTGCAATTGATAGGAGGGGTTGTAGATTGCCCACGCTGAGTGTTGCGATCCCAGACAAAATGATAAGTTTGATATGTAGAGCCTATCCACCGGACAAGAATGTATTCATAAGTACGAGGAGTATTGCCTAAGTTAAAAAGCACACTCCACTATGTTCCATACATATATGTAATTCAAAGAACATCCTTGTTACAAAACATACATTCTGCAGCAATACTCTTCTTCTTGTACTCCTTCCGTTTAAAATTATCTTGTGTACTGTGTTTAGTTAAAGTTAAAAAAATTCGAGAGTGTTAAAGTTAAATTTTATAGCATTTGACCAAGTACGATTCTAATACTATCGGTATTTCTATTTTTTTCCTTATATGTTTAATCGAACTTAATTATAAAGTTTGACTTTGACTAAACTCAGAACACATGGTAATTAAAACAGAGGGAGTATATACCAACCACATGAACAGTTCCAAAGCAGGGGTGCACTTATAAGTCTATGTCAAAGGAAGGACCGGCAAGCTTTACATGATCCAATTAAGGCCCTCAACCCATATTTCATATCGAAAACTTTATGATGTTGTTGTTGTGGATAAAAGTGAGGATGAGAAACAACAAGCAGATTATAAATCTTGTTGGGTACTATTGAGAAGGAAAACACTTGTGCTCTACTAGATGGTGACTGGTGAGGCTTGTTGTGCAAGGGTGATGATACAGAAGGTCGAGCTCGTTGTTGGACCCAAGGATGATGAGGAGCTAGCGTGGCGTGGTGGTGGTCAAGCGATGGCAGGAGAGAAGAGGACCATTAAGAAAAGCTGAGTAGCAGGTGAGCGTGTCGGAGATAAACGCGGCCGCGACCGTGGGCCGGGCAGTCAGCGACCTCTTTATTTTTTACGTGAGCGGGGTGCCCTAAAGTCTAAGAACTGCTCCCTTCGTTTTTAATATATATAAGATGTTTACCATTTCTTCACATGCACATGTACACAAATGTATGTAGACACATTTTAGTATGCATGTAGACAATATGTAGAACATCTAAAACATCTCATATTAAAAAACGGAGGGAGTAGTTCCTGAAGGAGCTGGGTGATCCCGTCTACCTTAATCCTTTCCACCTCTAGCCCCTTCCACAAATCTTGTTCGGTTCCACCACTTGGTTAGCATGATATGGCGGGGAATTCCACTATCTCCAATTATTTACAAGTAAACACGTATGTGCTAGTCTGCAGGTTTGTACACCAAATTCAAGTGTTGCTGCCCCATGCATTTTGACATCAGGAAATGATACACATTATTCAACACTAGAAATACACACAAAAAAGACAACAAAACATATGCCACGAAGACAATAAGCTATACAAATTATGTCTCCTTGGTCTTTATTATCTGGCATATAATCAAACAATTATACAACAAAAGATCAGACCAATCACTTGAGTTCTAGACTTGACTAGTGAATCCGCTGAATCTTAAAAACAAATTATAAGGTGTAACGAGCAAATAAGTTTCAGCAGATAAGATGCAACAAGTGCTTTTACCATCTGATATAATAAAATGTAGTAATCAAAATTAGAAGAGGACATGACTAGAAAACATACATGGTGACTGTCAGTATTCTGCATGATCCAGTGCTTAATCCCAAACCTAACAAATCAAGAAAAATAACTATCATTAGTATCTCCTTTTGTGAAGCAAGCCTAAGAACTGGACAAACAAATGGATAACTAATTCTCACGTCGACACGGTTGCACAGTGACTTGGTACTTAGAAATATTTATGGACAAATATATGTCTAGAGAAAATTATTGTTTTTTGTAAGATGAAGCTATGTTAGTTCCACGGTGAATAGTTGTGATGCATTATCATGTAGTTCAAAGTTGTGATGTGGATGATGCCTGAATAGTTGCGATGCATTATCATGTAGTTCAAAGTTGTGATGTGGATGATGCCTCTACGAAGCTGAGGACTCTCGAATCTCCCCTAGAATTCTTCAACCAGTCTCTCATGTGGGAGCAGGGCCCACCACCACCGCGGCCGGAGCCCGAGGCGGCAGCAGCCGTGACAAGGGGAGAGGCGTGGGGCGAGCTTTGCGGCGAGCTAGGGTTTTCGGCCTCCGGGTCGCAACAGGGGACGACACCATTATGCATAGTATTCCCTTAAGCATAAACTGAATGTAGTAGGTGAGAGAATTCGTACCGACTTGTCTCTGATTCGGTTGCCAGCTGATGGTAATTGGTAAATGGAACACCCATTTCCACATCTAGAAAAAAGTTACATATTGTGTGTAATGTGATGCGGTACGAGTTTTTTTTAATCAAAATGTGGGTTTGTTTTTAGCGAAACACAGTACAACGCAGACGCTCACATACACGCACGTACACTCACCCCTATGAACGCACACACGCACACTCTACCCCTAATATACCAACTTGCCGCAAATGTGCACTTTGGTCACCAAGTTGTGAATCGTGAAAAGCGGGTCACCAAGTTACCACACACGAGCGTTTTGCTCACTCCGTGATGGCGGTAGTTGGCAGACTATTTTTGTACAATCCCCCTAAAGTTTATTTTTTTACAAAACCCCACTAAAAAGGAAAAAAGGTTGAAAATGACCTAGAAATTGAACAAATATTAAGAGGCAATTTGCACACAAAAAAACAGTCTGCCACGTATTCAAATTCGTGGCCGCCGTCACGTAGTGACCAAAATACGCATGCGGGCATTTTGGTGACCCGATTATCGCATTTCACAACCTGTTGACCAAAACGGACATTCGTGATATGTTGGTGTACTAAACTTTCGTTTTAATCTTTTTCTAGGGATGCAGTACGAGCGAGCAATGCCAAGGAGAGAAATGTGGGCGTAGTGTGAAGGCAGGACCAGCCGCGAGGTCAGGAGGATTGTTTGGTTAAGACGAGGACCTTCAGTTTTGGAGCTAGCTAGGTTACCGGAACGGCCGCAGTCCAAGCTTTATTAATTCCTGGTCTTGCTCGCTCTCGGTTGGTGTTCTTCCTCGATCGGGAGCAGAGCTCTCAATGCGCGCGCGCGGCGCTGCTCGTCGTCGTTGATCTGGCTCGTCTCTTTCTTCCGTGGATTCATGCGTGCTTTGCGTGTACTCATCTTCTTCCACCTGACGGAAAGTGATCGATTCAGATTAATTAGCTGGTGTCGTTGGATCAGTGGATATTTCTTACTCCCGGGTTTGAGTGATCCCATCATTTATTTGTTCTTAAAAAACATGCTTGCAAGTTTAAAAAAAATCTTAAAAACAATTCTGCATATTGTCAATAATGTATCCAATACACATTATTTTTTTAGTTTTGAATCTTTTATATTTTGAGCTGCAGAAAAATGGCAAATGTGTGGATCTAAGTACACACTTGTTATTTTGTGTAGCCATTAAATAAGGAATTTCGCATTAAGTTGCATGCTAGTACGTAGGATGTACTCCATCCATTCCGGTTTATAGGATGCATTTGGCAAATCTCTGGGATTTAGGTGAATAGGGATTGATCATTCAAAATTTATCTATTTAATGCCAATTAGACTCTCATATTTAATGCCAACATTAATTAGCGAAATGTCAAACTCAATCGGTTTTCTTATTGTTTTTGGCAATGCCAAAACCCAACATTAGTTGCTCTTAATTAATGCTAATTGTTGCTTATTTTTGGGAAATCTTGGTTTTGGAGTTGCATCATATGGACCAGAATGGAGGGAGTATCATTGACAACATTCAAGATTTTTTCCAGATTTTCTTTTTTGATTTTTTTTTTAAAAGTTATATGAATGACTAGAGCTCGAACGCCAAAGTGAGTTTCCGGTGATTTTGCAGATAGGAAACCAAACGTACTCGATCTAACTTTTCGTCCGAGACAAAGCATGACGTGCGTTCAACAGAATAAAGTGCGTTCAAGGAATATGTAGAGAGAGGTGGATCACATGTGTTTGTTTTGCCGGGTGAGATGACATTAGATGGGAGAGACTCGATCGAAGAGGACATGCAAAAGGAGAATAAAAGGTTGAACAGAGACAGGGGAATGAACCAAGAAGTCGACGGTGGGCGTGTTTTGTTGCTAGCGGATACCCTAGTCAGACCAGCTGGAGATAAAATGGATCCCGTTTAATTAGTATTTTGGGCGAAACCTTGTTCCTACATCACACGATGTTTAAATCATACAAAAAATTGGTCTGTTAGGAATGGCTTAATCGGTCGTTTTTGCTAAGCCAGCCTCTGGAATGCCACGTGTTTCTCTACCTCACACGTGTTGAGAAAGCGAGAAACGGGACGTTTCGGGTTAACTCCCCACCCCCTCCCCACTCGCCCCACCTTCTCCGCTACCGAAAACAGTCAAAGGAAAAAAGATAGAGGACCGTTGAAGCAAAAGTATTTCAATTCAACAGCTTCATTTTTCCACATGGCAAGAGAATTTCGCTCCTCCACCCTCGCGCCGCCACACACCTCCATCCGACGCAGGTGCACACGCCCGTCGCCCGATGGGCCGTGAGCGTCATCGCACGCGAGATGCGTTCGGCAGAGCTCGTGAGGGTATTCAAGGCGCCCTCCCCCGTTTGTTTCTGCCCTAGTCCTGGAGCATCGGCGGCGGCATTGGCAGCGAGACGTTATTGGCGACGCCTAACGTATCTGCGGGTCCTGCCGTGGGTTTGATGGATTCCATGCCGGGGCCTCTGATTGGGGATTTCCATCCTGGGACGTCGGCGCCAACTTCTACGCCGTCACCACCCGTTGTATGCCACTTTTATCCCCATGTTTGATGTAGATTAGGATCCTATTTGGTTAGGGTTTGTGACCCGCAACGGATTTGTGGGCAGCGGTTGCCGGCATCGCACAATCGTGTTTGATATTGGTAGTACATTGGTAGATCCGTAGTATTTGTATCATTGTATGGTCATATTGCGGTTTTTGCACCCCATTCAATTGTGTTTGTATTGATGTTTGTTGCACGTCATGCACTTGCACTAATCTTCTTCGATGCACTTGTCATTTCCATTGTCATCGTGCTTGCTTGCTTGATGTTTCCATTACCATTGTCATTGCATTGCTTGCTTTCTAAGTTGCTCAGGCATTGCCATCGTGCTTGTAATAATCCATGCCAAATTCATGACAGGGTACCAAAAGCGAGTGGGATATTACCAGGAACGTGCTCCCCCCCCCCCCCCCCCCCCCCCCCCCCAACACCTCTTGGTTTGGAGCAGGCGTGCTCCTACGCAATTGTTGGGTAGTGAAGCCCGTTGTGCACGAGAGGGCACAGGAGGCAGCCAAGCAGTATGGGCATGTCCATGGTCGGCGGCCAACAATCGGCCACATCATTAGGGCATTGGTGCCGCGCCGCTTCTACAAACAGCTGGACAGGATTATGACCTATATATGCTCGTCATTCCAGGCCTGGTTGAAGGACTGGCTTCAGATACCACTCCCGCGTTGCATGTCGTTATTGGTCTACAAATTCTGGGACGAGTGGGTAGAGGTGAGCGGTTACATCGGCGAGGTGGTGCTTGGAAGGAACTGGCTAAGACGTCGTGTTCAAGCATCTTAAAGCTCACCGCCACAGGCTTCAAACTCGCTATCTCCAAGAGTGTCACCTTCGCGGCTAAGGGACACAGGTGTCCTACCCACAGCTAACAGCGTGGTGAGCGACTTATGTAATCCACCTCAAACACTGCTGTGTTGCGTCTAATCCACCTCAAACCAACTTTGCAGACTATCTAACACAAAAAGACGTAAAACGAAAAATCGAATTCAGACTACCAAACAGGCCGCGGAACTTGGCCAAGATCTCGTTTCTCGAGAGTCGGCCCTGCGGTCCATGGATGAATATGGGCAAAATCTCGTGTGGGATGGATAGAAAGCGAGGAGAGGAGAAGGACACGAGCGAGTGGCTCCCTCGTTTCGGTCGCTGACAGGCCACCATGGATGCATGCGCAGCTCCAGTATGCATGTTGAGCCTGCGCCCCACATGACGCCCACTCGCCTCTGTTTCTGGTTTTCATTCACCGCTCTACCGGCTACCGGCATTACGTTGCCGCGCGTATGGCTGTGTGCATCAATTTGATGCAGAGGCCGGGGATCCGCACCCCCTTATCTAAAAAAAAGGGATGTTTTACAGTGCATCAAATCATTTTGGACCGTTCATCCTTCATGATCCAACGGCCCAGATCAGAAATACTACACCAGATGTTATGTAGTATATCCAGCCAGCAGGGTACTTTGGGTAGTTCACTTGTTAGTTTGCTAAATAGCAATACGAAGAGAAGAGTTGGAGTTTCACATGTCGTCTCCTACATCGTGTCCCCAGCCCAGAGATAGAAGATCGTCAATCATTTTTTCTTTCCAAGTGCCGCACCGTGTCCGCCATTCATGGCGGACGGCGGTATAGTTTGTGGCGGCCGCCACCGTTGCTAACGCCCTGCCCTAGACTTCCTCCGCGTGCAGCCCTACATCGCCCTCTGCCAGTCATCACCGACTCATGGCGGCCATCGCGTCCAAGAATGAGCAACCTCCGCCTACGCAATTGCCTCGTTCCCACAACCGTCCGGACCATTGCGATCTTTAGGTGCATAGGGGAACTTGATACATCTACATTCATAGATCCGTATTGGATATCTGCAACAAATTAAGCATTGGCTTTGTCGCTGTACAAGGACGATATGTAGCAGCATGTCATGAATCTTAAGAGAATGATCCCCTATTTTCGTTTACTTTCGTCTCTGCAGTCGCACGGATTTTGAAGCAACAAACATAAATTAAATATCTCTACTATATAATATAGCTAGAGGTGATGGTTGGTACGTTTTTTCGATTCCCAATTCTGCCCCTGAGTTTTGGGGATATTACAGTACTGCCACCGCCAAGTGATCAAGGTACCGGTTCGGTGGTAATAAGAAAAAAATTCCCCTGTCATCGATCCCTCACCCTATCGCGAATTGCAGGCGACACTGGTGGCGACGGACACGACGCGGCCCACCGTCGGAAGGTCGGCGCAACCCAGCCGCACGCCGGAAGCTCCCCACCGCCGGCCTACGGCACTCCCCCAGCTCCCTCCCCGACATCACCTGCTCACCTTGCTCGGCTGCTCCCCTGTCCCACTCCATCGAGGCGCACGCTCACACCAATCCCAATCCCTCTAAGAGCTCATCCGCCGCAGGACCTGGAGCACCTCGGCCGCCGGCCCTGTCCGCCGGGGTCGGAGCCGTGTAGGCGAGCGAGCACCGCTCAAGGGAGCCGGGCGAGAGGTTTGCGGTGGTTAAGGCCAGGGCGCGGCTCGGTCTTGGACGAGGAAGAGGCTGAACAAGGCGTCGATGCGCCAGACGCGCGCGCGCCAGGCTGGTGGCCGCGGGGCCTGGACGGAGTCATCGAGCTCGAGAAGCGGCGGCCAGGCTGCTGGAGGCTTGGAGCACACGGTGGCGGGGCCGGAAACCGTCGGCGTCGACCGGGGAAACGGCAGGAGGCGGCATGGCGCTGGAGGTCGCGGCCGCGGCATGGCAGGCGTGGTCGGTCGGAGCTCTTCGGGCGGGGACGGACGAAGAGGTTACGCGCGTGCGGACGCGTCTATGCGGGACGAAGCAGCTCCCTGGTCGATTTCCATCGCTCAATCTCCGACCCGACATAAAATAAAATAAATCGCGCGTCGCTCGGGGCGGCGGCCCCTGCGGGCGAGATTCCTGCCCCGTCAGTCCGTTCCGAGTTCCGACGCGCCGTCCCAGCTTCTGGCCCGCGAGCCTCTATGCCCATCACCGAGCGCAGCGTCCTGAGAAGAGGCCTCGGTGCCTGGACGCGGACTAGGCATTGCATGTCTAGGCACACCTGCTTGAATTCGCTATCCTCGCGGGGCAGACAACGGCCAAATTGCTATCTGCTACTCTATGATCGGTGCAAAAGAGAGATACACTGTGTTGTTTTATACTTCTGTACGGTTCTTACTAACTCACTACAACTTGATACGAAAAATCATATCGCTTGATTTAAGCTTGGCCCTACTATGCAAAGAGCCAGGTGGCATGTCAGCAGCTGAGGCTGAACGCATCAAACCTGCTGCTCTTTTTTTTTTTGAAGAAACACCACCTGCAGAACCTTTCACGAAAAATCATATCGCTTGATTTAAGCTTGGCCCTACTATGCAAAGAGCCAGGTGGCATGTCAGCAGCTGAGGCTGAACGCATCAAACCTGCTGCTCTTTTTTTTTTTGAAGAAACACCACCTGCAGAACCTTTCATATGACATACATGTTCGGGGCTGTCGAAAGTGTAAGCTGTTATAACATTCCGAAAAAAAGAAAATGTACGCGGAGAAGATTTAGTGCACCCAGGCACCAGTCATCCCGGTTTTATTTTTTAAAATTTATACTTTTGAAAAACAAAAAATACAATATTTTTTAACATTAATGTGTATATGTGGTATATATTAATGCAAAGTGTTGGATGAAAAGACTTTTTATTTCAGGCTAAACAAAAATAACAAATTTGTGGATCTATAAAGTAGTAGAAAAAATCTCCTATTCTGTCTCTAATCTGTCTTTTTTGTGTAGCCTAAAATGCAACATATTTGGAAAAAAATTGATCTGTATATAGATAATATGTATTTGTACAAGTATACTTTTCTCAGATTTTTTTTAAAACCCAGAAGTGTGATTTTCATCATTCTTGTTGGAAAACGAGATAACTGGCGCCCATATGCGAAAAACAATTTCCCGAAGTGTACGCTATCAGTACATATCACGCAGCGTTACGAGCATAGCATCGGTGTGTTTTTAGTTTGTATAATTTGGTTGTATAAAAAGTACAATATTTTTAGCCCGTAGCAACGCACGGGCATTTTGCTAGTATTAATTAGGATTGTTAATGCGTGAAAGGACAATCCTACCAATCTAGGAAATTACAAAGTTATTCTTGGGCCTAACTGAGGCCCAAACCATATTAACCATTGGATCTACTTAATACTACGCACTAGAATCCGTAGTAGGATGTACCGTAAAATGTCCCAAAAAAATTTACGTTGCCGCGCACGGCACGAGCCCAACCAACCATCGCTCGTTTCCGCTCTAGCCGTTTCTATTCCTGGCATGTAATCGACGTCGTTGGCGCGTGCGCCTCCGCGGCCGCACGTTCTTAGCTATCGTCCCGACCACCGTCCAGCCAACTCCATCTCGCAACCACGAACAAGCGAGCGCGATGGCCGTCGTCGCCGCACGGACCCGCCGCCGTCGCGGCACCATGCTGCCGCTGCTGGTCGCCATGGCCTTAGTTGCCTCGCTCGCCGCAGCCAGGCCGGCCTCGGGGTCGGCGGTGGTGGGCGACAAGTGCGCCGCGGGGGATCCGTCGTCGTGCGGCGCCGGGATGCGGTGCGCCACCTGCTCGCCGCTGCCCGGCTCGGGCCCCGCCGTGTGCTCCCGGACCACGCCCATGGACCCAAAGACACACGTACGTACCACGTCCGTCCATCGCGACATTCTTTGTCTTTGGTGCTTCATTCATTCCGCTCAGGCGGTGACGCTAGATAGACATGTCGCAGGGGATGGAGCTGCCGTTCAACAAGTACTCGTGGCTCACCACCCACAACTCCTTCGCCGTCACCGGCACCCCCTCCGCCACCGGCGCGCCCATCGTCTCCCCGCCCAACCAGGAGGACTCCGTCACCTCCCAGCTCAAGAACGGTGTCAGGGGCCTCATGCTCGACACCTACGACTTCAAGAACGAGCTCTGGCTCTGCCATTCCTTCGCCGGCAAATGCTACGACTTCACCGCCTACGTGCCCGCGTCCAAGGTGCTCAAGGAGATCCAGGCCTTCATGGACGCACATCCGAACGAGGTCATCACGGTCTTCGTGGAGGACTACTCCGCCCCGGGCTCCCTCTCCAAGGCGCTCGCCGCCGCAGGCCTCGCCAAGTACGTCTTCCCGCCGGCCAAGATGCCCGCCAACGGCGCCGACTGGCCCACGCTCAAGGACATGATCGCCCAGGGACACCGCCTCGTCGTCTTCACCTCCAAGCAGGGCCGCGAGGGCTCCGACGGCGCCGCCTTCGAGTGGAACTACGTCGTCGAGACCAAATGTAGTAATCTGCTAACTGACGAATGTGATGATTTGATTCCTCCCGAGTGAAACTGAAGGCGGAATGGAATTGATATATGCAGACGGGAGCGATGGGCTGGCGGTGGGCTCGTGCGGGAACCGGGGAGAGTCGAAGCCCATGGACTCGAAGGCGCAGTCGCTGGTGCTCATGAACTTCTTCACCACAAACCCGAGCCAGAGTTGGGCCTGCGTCAACAACTCCGCCCCGCTCATCGCCAAGCTCAAGACCTGCTACGACGCCTCCGCCAAACGCTGGCCCAACTACATCGCCGTCGACTTCTACATGGTATTTTTTTTTATTGCCCGGATGACGTGTATGCTTCCGCTGCTGCTGACTTGGACTTGCCGTGCAGAGGAGCAGCGGAGGTGGTGCCCCACTGGCGACTGATGTGGCCAACGGCCATCTCCAATGCGGCTGCGACAGCATCGCTTACTGCAAGGTAGTAAGTTATCATTTGTTACAACCACGAGGGCCTCTTGATATTTGATTTAGTCTTGTGCTAAACCTATGCTGACTGCAGGCAAACGCCCCATTCGGAACGTGCACGATATCTTCTTCCTCGCCTCCGTCGTCGTCGCCGTCCCGGACTCCCTTATCATCGCCGTCATCTTCTCCGTCTCCAGCATCTTCCTCCCCGTCATCATCTTTAGCTCCCGCGTCAGGACCGTCATCATCGTCGTCACCAGCTTCGGCTCGGACACCGTCTCGTTTGCGATCGTGGGCTTCATCGGCGTCCATGTCTCTATTTTCTTTGTTACCTTCGGCTTGGGAACTTTCTCCAGCTACGCCTTCCTCTCTGTCACTGGCTCCATCCTATGAGACTTCGGCTCTGTCACCATCCTTGGCTCCGTCTTGGTGGTCCTATGGAGCTTCAGTTCTGTCTCCATCGTCATCACCTTCTTCATCCCCGCTTTCGTCACCATCAACATCATCTTCAAAGAGCAACATCAACACAATGTCGGTGCAGGAAGAAGACATGGCACGAGAACCATCTCCAAAGAGCACAACCAATGAAGGGGCAGCACAAGAACCGTCTCCAGAGAGCATTTCGGCCGCCGGAGTGCCACAAAAAACTCTTCCAAAGAGTATCGCGGAGGCGCCGGCACCGGAAACTGCCTCGTCGGAGTCAGAGGTGGAGAGTAGCTCGGGCGCGGCGATTCGGCCCGGAACCCCTCGCTTGAGCTCCCTCTTCGGAACCGCGGCAGTCGTCCTCATCGCTTTGTGCTAAAGATTTGGGGCTAACCATGACCGATGGTGGTGATGGTGTTGTCAGACTTATTCACATGCACACCTCCTGCTATACGTGTATGACACCTACTACCTGCACAGTAGAGTTCGAGCCAAAAGTTTTTCATTCTTTGTCTTGGTACGTACATATGTTAAATATAGTTAGTAGTACCCTCTCTGTTTTTTCGAGTTCTCAAATCAGATGCATAAACTTAACCAAATATTATGTGGGTAGGGCTGAGACATGATTTGGAGCATAAAAATAGTAGCACTGATATACCAAAAGCAGGCTAACACAACGATACACGAAAGCGTTGAAACTCAGACACGATTAATTCGCTAACACAACTCAGGATCTGGCTTGATCGATGATGATTTGGAGAACCCATCATAGGCTCAATGCAGACCGGGAAATTCCCAAGTTCCAAGCCATAGGCTCAACGCAGACCGGGCAAGTTACCTTGTATTTAGCGATGCTAGCGTTCTCCTAGATGCTGTGGGAGAATCAGACAGTAAGGGTTCATAAGCTTAGTTGTTATTCTTGACTGGCGTTGTTGAAATGGAATTGGTCACAACATCACACTCTAACCTTGGCCCATGTGTTCGCACGGCCTTTAGAAGAATCTTAATAGCACTTTTATGGCCCGTCAGTGGTCTCTCAGTTTATTCTTTTGAACAAGTTTCTCAGTTAATAAATAGTATTGGCATGTTTTCTAGAGGGAAATTGGCTTTTTGACTTTGTTGTGACATCTTGATACTGTAGTCCTTTTTTTGGGGAATGGAGTGTCTACGCGATTGAGCCACAATCTTGTAACTTTTTTTTGCCTTCTATAAAGACATGGTACGCTTTTGGTATACTTTTGATAAAAATGCCAACAAACGTGTTATTCTTTTGTGTGTTCAATGTAAAATCTCTGTACTCATGATTTTACCAAAGAGATGTTAATACAAACGAAAAAAGTATGTATAAACGAATAAACCCTCATTTTTTATCACTTTGTGTGCTCGCTTAGTTGAACATGATAGATAGGATAACTCCTCCCCAGTGACGAGTTAGTCAAGTCTTTTTTATATAAATTTCGAAAGCACGACTCATGGAACAACATTGGGTCGGATAGAAGAAGAAGAATTAAGAAGGCCAGTTAACGTGAAAAAATTACACAAATTTCTTGAAAGACAAAGAAGAAAATCACAACGAAGCTCATGGAGATCCCAGGGATGTTCTCCAGGGGAGTATATGAGCAGGGAGACTTGTATAGGATCTCTACTTTAGGTGTGATCATAAGATCAAATCATAAAACTATATTTAGAAAATGTTTAAACATCCAAGAAAAACTATGCAACACACCACGGGCTGTTTCTATGCCTCCAAAAAAGTTCAGCTCAAAATTCGATCTAGTCAGAGAAACAAAATAGTTAAAGTACACTGTGAATAGTGTCAGATTTGGGTGAATAATATGAACACTATTCATAGTGAAGTTTCTCTTTTTTGACACTCTAAGTCTAGGTCGAATTTGAAGCAACAAATTTTTGGCGTTACATATAGAACATAGATGTGGGTTGTCAATTTTTAAAAAAATATTTGAACATGTCTTATCTATTAAAAAAATGATCTCATAAATTCTATCTAATACTAGATCCTACCCAAGTTGTCCCCGTATATGAGCAGTATGTTGTGAAGGGTTCTAGTGGCAGGACACTGGGCCTTGTCATGCATTTGGAGAGAACAGCTGGAGATTCCATGCTTGTTGAGCGCTGTGCTCTCTCTCACTCGCCCTTTTCTCTACTTTTCCTTTGTATCATTTTTTTTCTTACAAGACCAAGCGATTAATTAGATGGCGATTGATCACTTCCCGTGGGCAGTGGTAGTTGCAACTTGCAACTCTTTGGTGTGTAAGCACATGTGTTTCATGTGATGGTTGCCCATATACTCTGACCAAACTGATTCTGTCGGTTTCGTTATTGTGCTCCTGATATGTAGGTGTGATATATCAAGTTCAATTCTGACCAATTTGCACATTTTTATTAGAAAACAAAGGAGAATGTTTCGTGAGAACTTCATGTCACATAGTTGAATTTACGTAGTAGGTACTATGAAAGTCGTCCCTTCCAAGAAGGGGTTAATTGATAGTTGTTCCGCGCAGTGAACAGTAAAAGGCTTATTCGACTTGAAGGACTCTCAGAACTCAGGAAGAGGAAAAAAATGTATGGTTAAAATGTCATGTCCAGTTGAATTTTACGGGGTTAGAAAGGTACAAGAATTTTGTTTTGGAGGGCATTTGACAAGATAGGAAACTCGTCGGAGTTAAAGGGAAGAGGATTGAGGGGACATAAATTTTCTTTCAAAGTATCTAAAAAAGAAAAATCTTAAGTATTTCAATCATATCAATCAGATGAAATGGTGCAGGTAAAAGATATTCATAGCTACCAAAATCCGCGTAGAATTTTTGTGAATCAAAGGAGTCTAAGGGCATGTTTGATTCGTAGGATAGGAAAAGTGTAGGAATAGGAATCCTATAGGATTAGAATGACATGGCTAATTGAATCCTATAGGAACATCAAGTTTGTTTGATTGGGTGAAGGAATTTTTCCATGAGGTTGGAGCTCATGTTATTTTCCTACAAAGTTTACACTACAAGATTCCTATGGGATTTTTTCCTATAGGAATTGATCCTATGAATCAAACGTCATCCAAGGAAAAATTACCGTAGGATTTCAATCCTACACAAATCCTTTACAAATCTTATGAATCAAACGAGTCGTTTCTTCCCGGCATCGGTGCCTCCTCTTCACTCCAACCTCGCTCAATCATGGACGTTTTCGGCCGTGTCAAACCGTCCCCGTTCCGACCAACACCCAACTACAGTAGTATTTCTGTTCTCCAGACTCACCGACATGCCATGAAGTTGACGTGGAGTTCGTTTGCCAAATATTGCCGTAGTAGCAGATGATGAAGAGATCTAGGAGGGAGGGAGGGAGGGAGATGCACGGAAATGGAGAGGCAGCTGCTACGGCCTACGGATGGACGCGTGAAGGAGCTGGTGGGCGGGCGGGCGGGCGGGCGTCGGTGTCCAGACTCCAGTGCCAGCCCCGCGTGATCTGTCGACGAATCACCACACATGGCCTCTCAACATGCACCTACCATAAATTAGCACACTAATCATCAACATCGCTTTCCCGCTCTAAAAACAAATCAACAACAAATGAGGAGAGTGAAAGTGAAGGCACAACGTATCACTGGAGAGCCAGCTCCGTCCACTCCACTGCTCTGCACCGACGGTTTCATCCAACTAACACGCACTTACGGTTTCTTTTAGCTAGCCAGCTGAGCTTGTAGTACATTGCCTTGCCAGCCACATCAATCTCATCGCTCTTCCTCCCGACCGAGCTACAACCACATCGCCGGCCAAGATGCACGCCAAGACGGACTCGGAGGTCACCAGCCTGGCGCCATCCTCGCCGCCGCGCTCCCCACGCACCGGCACCGGCACCAACCCCAACCACCCTTCCGGCGGGGGCGTGATGCGCGGCGCCGTCTACTACGTGCAGAGCCCGTCCCGGGACTCGCACGACGGCGACACCGCCAAGACGGCCACCTCCGTCCACTCCACCCCCGCGCTCAGCCCCATGGCCTCGCCCCGCCACTCCCACTCCTCCGTCGGCCGCGACTCCTCCTCCAGCCGCTTCTCCCGCGGCCATAAGGACAAGTCGGCCGGCCGCAAGGGCGCGCCGGCGGGCAAGGGGTGGCAGGAGATCGGGATCATCGAGGAGGAGGGCTGCTGGATGACGAGGACGAGCGCCGGCCCATGCCCAAGCGCTGCAAGTACTGCCTCATCTTCGTCGGTGGGTTCGCGGTGCTGTTTACCTTCTTCGCGCTCGTGCTCTGGGGCGCCGCCCGCTCCCAGAAGCCACAGATCGCCATGAAGGTACCTACCCGCTTGCTTGCTTGCTTCTGTTGTTGGTTTGGTCGACAAAGATTTGTAATTTGTTTCAAATGGATTTGGATCTGGGGAGCTGACGGTTTTGGGAATCTTGGACTGCTGCAGAGCATCACGTTCGAGAACTTCATCATCCAGGCGGGCACGGACGCGTCGCTGGTGCCCACGGACATGGCCACCACCAACTCCACCGTCAAGTTCACATACAAGAACACCGGCACCTTCTTCGGCATCCACGTCGCCGCCGACCCGTTCACGCTCTCCTACTCACAGCTCAACCTCGCAGCAGGAGACGTAAGCACGCACTCTCCGATCTGCATTTACAATTCTCTCCATCTCTTCTCGCACCAACCAACCGGATCTGGAGAAATTAACCAAAGATCGCATCTTTATGCAGCTGAAGAAGTTCTACCAGGGGCGGAGCAGCCGGCGCACGGCGAGCGTGAGCGTGACGGGGAACAAGGTGCCGCTCTACGGCAGCGGGCCGACGCTCATGGCGCAGCCCACCAAGGGCGCTCTCGCCGGCAAGGTGGCGCCGGTGCCGATGACGCTGCGGACGACGCTCCGGTCCAGGGCGTACGTGCTGGGCGCGCTGGTGAGGCCACGGTTCAACAAGGAGGTGGAGTGCAAGGTGGTCATGGATCCGGCCAAGCTCAACAAGCCAATCTCCCTCGCCAAGGCCTGCCAGTACCTCTGAGTCCTCTCATCCATCGGTTGGTTGATCGAGTAATCGTCATCAGATCGGTTGATTTAAGTTTTTTTTTTTTACCCTGTGCATTTCCCTCACGTCTCCTCTCCTTTTTTGTGTACCTATATCTTATAATTAAGCCTTGTATTATCGCCATGGATGTGACTGTGATGGACCAACCAACGGTTCATTCCTTGCAGTGTTGATCCTTGTTCTTGTAATTATGTAAGCTATATATATTTGGTAAAGGAAAAACCAATGATATGAGACGATGTTCTACAGATGATATTCCTATTCTATCCGACCCAATGTAGTTCTTCTATCGGACTCAAATGTAGTTCTTCTTTCATGGGTTACTCGGAGATGGCCCGTACACCACCCACACGGACTCGTTAGACAGGGCAAGGTGAAGCTCTAAACTTGGACTTCAATGAAGCTATGGCTTCTAAATCCCTTGTTTCATTTTCGGACTTTGTTTCATTTGCTGACTCTCGCATTTCCTCAAATGTTGCCAATATTAGTGCCCCCTTAGAAAATGACTTTTTCGTGTCTAGTAATGCAACAAAACTCCGGGCGGAGGCGAAATTGTCGGATCTCGCCGCTAGGCCAATCGTCCACCCTTCCTCGCTGCCGATCTAGCGTCAGCGCCACCTTCCCGCATGGCGGCACGGGAGGATCCACCGCATTATTTTTCTCCTGTGTATTTTCCCTCACATCTCCTCTCCTTCTATATGTTATAATCAAGCCCTGTATTATCGCCATGGATGTGACTGTGATGGACCATCTGTTTAATTCTTTAGGGTGTTGATCCGTGTTCTTGTAATTATATAAGCTATATATTTGCCTAAGGAAACCAATGATATGAGACAATGCTGCTAGTACTTGTTAAGATATTTCCTCTTTCTTTTTCTCTACCCACCTTTTTGTTGTTCTATGAACAATGCTTTCCTTTTTTTTCAAGAAAAGGATCATGGTGCTCCCAATCTTGCCACCGTCATCATGGGGGGTCTCTGTTTTATTACTTCCTATGTTCATAATATAATATGTTTTGCCAAGATTAGAAAAAGAGCGCGTCTCACGAGTATGTTGTTATGGCTTCATCAGATTTGGATTCGGCTGACCTCTGCTGCGGTGAGTTCGCGGCCGACGAGATCGAACGGCCATGGCGGGCCTCCATTGTCATTTGCGAAGGACAATTTATGGGATTTAGGTCGGAGATGCATACGTTCTAAGATTGGTTATATGTGTACATTGCTTTTGTTGTGTAAGCATGGGTAATGTGCTACAGTGATATATGTGCATATATTACAGAGTGATTGCATCTACGTTGCATATGTGTTCCTAAATTGTTGGATAAGGTAGACACAGATGTTGGATGTATTGGCTTGTTGCAGACTGCAACATGATTTTTATATTTTTTTGCTGCAAGCAGATGGTATTTGTTACATATGTTTTTTTGCTACATTGACATGTTCAATAAGTAGCAAAATTTATCACGAGTGTTACATATTTATAAAAAAAATATCATTCTGAAAATGTTGCACAAAGTTGCTATATTGATCCGACGGATGATATTTATCCTATAATAGATCAAACAACTCGGGGAAAGCTTCATAATTGCCAAGGCTGAGTTAGGCCTCAATTTTGTGTGTGGCGCTAAAGCTGTTTACCTCGGCCTCCTAGGGATGACGCATTTGGCAAGAAAATGTTGCCAGGCCTCCCGCAGATGGCACACACGTCTAGAAAGAAAACGTTTTGAGGCAGCGTTGAGGCATGGGACATTACAGAGACAAAGCAACGCAAAACAACATATCCATCTGTGAGGATCCATCTACAAATTGACGTGTATTGCCGCTATATTTTTTATACAAAACTTATATACTTTGAAATTATTTGTAGCATTCCACGGTCTTATCGAGTATAATTTTGTAATACTTATTCGACATTATTTGGCATAGTTAACCACATATTAAATTACTAAATTTTAGTTAAGCATTGATGTTATACAAATGTAATGTATATCGATGAAAAACACATTTGCATTGCCGTATATTTACAAACTGATTTTGTAACATCATTTCATTCATACATTTTGTTTTACAATTGTATAAACTATATATTGCATATTTATGGTAGAGATGTTTAAGTCATATGGTGAATGAAATATCGTAACAAATGTTTTAGTATATTAAGCATATATAACTTTAGAAACTTCAAGAGCATAAATGGGAATGTTAGCAAGATTTTTTATTGGTTTTTTCAAGGTCAATGATGTATTACGTATTATTATGGATTCTAGATAAGTTGAAAACTTGTGTATACTATCAACTTGGTATTACAATAGAATATGTAAATTATTACCCGACTAATAAAAATTATAATGGGTTATACTATTTTTTTTTTGCATCCATACTATCTATTCGACATCAATGCCTAATGCTTAACATTATTCTCATTAATCAATAATATATATTTGTGCGCATCAAGCTATGTAGAAGTCGAGGATTATCCTTCTTTTCGAGAAATGGAGAAGGTAAACTTTATCATGTTGACCTCTATGGGACATATGATCTGACATACACATATCTTGATTGTCCAGATCCACATAAACCTCTCTCGAACATCCGGAGCCACTTCCATTCCACCCCCTAATCACCCGTGGTTCCATACCAACGCAAAGTTTTTTCTCTATGTATTTTTCTCCGACCTTATGTATCCATATTATTAGTGCTCGTCAAGGATAGTCAGTACTCCGATAGAGTCAATACACTGACTGATGACCCAACTATTTGATTCTCTTTGTAGTGTCAATTCTTCCTTTTGTAATAATGTGCTATATGCACTACATCAAATAATGATGTATTATTGCACACTATTGTTGAATTAAATCATAGAGAGGATGTTCTGAATTTTCCGAGTATCTATACAATCTTAATCCTAACCACACAACAAATAAATCACTATATATAATAAAATTGTATAGAATCTATTGAACTTACGATTATATAGTACAAGGGTGTCTTTGGCAACAAATTGTTTTTAAAGTATTCCATAATATCGCAGTTTCTAAAAATACCCCAGTTTGAAATGATTTAAAGTGTTTGGCTCTAGTTGAAAATTTGGTTATATAATTGTACTTTTTTATATTGCAATATTTAGTAGTTTGTATTTTTTTAGAAAACACAGAAAAATGATGTTATTTAGTGCGCATGGCATAGGAAAATGTAGTATCGCGATACTAAGTTTTCTAATAAACGTTGCTTCCAACTAAGTCCTTAGTTCTTGTATGAGTTGAATGGCAAGGTCGTTTCTCGCTACAGAACAACAACTGAATCATGGTTGCCACAAGAGGTAGACACTCTTGACCACGTAATCACAAAGAGATCAGCATGAAACATAGCACAATGATGTATGTTGCGCAACAATTCTCTCAAGTGTTTGGATTATATGGTGACTCGCTTGTCACGAATAAAACTAAGAAATCAACAATGTTTCCAACATAGCCTTTTACTTTATTTGTACCACACCTAATCTTCATACTACTTCTGTATGGTAGGCCATAGCTATAGTCATATGTTTCCATGTCGCAAAACCATTTTTTTGTCAATGATGGTAGGATACTCTTCTGGGAGCCTAGGTTGTAATAACCATAATAATGATTAGGTTGCAATTTAAACCTTCCCCATGGTCACCGACAAGCTAGCTTTGCCCCTATATGACTATTGATGGTTTTTATGAAGGAAAAAGTCCAAAATAAACCTTGAACTCGTAGGTGTTGGCGAAATCAAACCCTAAACTACAAATCCCTGAAATTGGCACACTAAACTTATTGTTCCCGGTCTATTCCGAACCCTCGATCTGTTTTTTTTTCCAGAAAAAATACACCCGATCCGAGATAATGAACTACTCTCACTGAAATCCATGCCCCACATGTCATATTCATCTTCATCCTCTTCTCTCAATTGGAATCTGACCTTGACTGCTCGCGGGGACGCCAGCAGCCACACCCGCAGCGAACTGCGCCTCCTCACCCTCAACGACCAGGTTTGGCGGCACCGGCGAGACGCGCGGGGCAAGGAACAGCAGCCCTGGACGGATCGAATCGATACCGTGGCCGCCCCCAAAATCCTCACCTCCGCTTCGCTCCTGATCTCCGCCATCCGTCAGCCTTTGCCTTCAACGAGTAAACTCCGATACGTATATACTCCTCCACGCAGACCAGGGTCAGTTCGTCGCCCCCGGCAACGACGCGGTGGCGTAGGGATGGGCATCTGTGCAGAGCGTGGCATTGGCGAGCGCCAAGAGCGACACGCGCGCCCTGTTGCTCGGACCGTGTCCACGACGATGTGCTCTCGTCCATCTGATATCTTCAGTGGCTCTGTCTGTTGGCTCACCATGGGAAACTGCTCGCCGGCAAGGAAGCCACACACCATCTAGCAATACGAACTAGCACTACGAGCTAGCAATGCGAACTACGGAACTTCCGGAGACTGGACGGAGTAGGATGAACTGGCTCCTCGTGGGGATACTTTTCTCTCATTTAGTAGGCCTGACATGTATGGTTCTTTTCTTTTGACTTCGGCTGCATTATGTTTGCTTCTGCTATATCAATATAAAAGATAAAACTTTTGCCTCGTTTCAAAAAAACGCTCTTCAGTCCAGAGAACAACCCAGCGGACTAGCACTTCAAGTAGTCCCGAGCAGTGGTGGCTGCGCCCCTTTCGCAGGCAGCGGCGGTGCCCACTCCCCACAGCGAGTTGTGGTGAATTTGAGAGACATCTAGCAAGGGATAAATATGACATGTGGACCCGAATCGTAAGTGAGAGTAGCACAATAGCTTGATCAGGATTGTAGTATTCCCGTGTGTCAAACAAAAATAATTAAGAAAAAATACTGGATTCATTTTTGCTTATCTCAATGAGATAAGCAAAAATGAAGAATGGGTTTAATTGGTTAAATTAAAAAAGGTACAGGTTTTAAAATAGACCGGGAACTTTAAGTTCAGTGTGCCACTTTCAGGGATTTGAAGTTCAAGGTTCGATTTCGCCACCCCCTGCAAGTTGAAGGTTTATTTATGAACTTTACAGTGAGAAATACTTGCTTGTTATAGTACCGAACTGTCGGTCTATCTCGATTAAAAAACTCTCGGTCTATCTCAAATCCCTTTCTTGTTGGATCTTAGGTGAAAAAGGAGATGTATATATGAAGACTAGCAAATATCGAGTACGAACGACTACTGATTAAAGGTTCAGAACCAAGGTAGTTCTTCTATCTGACTCAACGTAGTTCTTCTTTCATGGGTTACTCGGAGATGGCCCGTACACCACCGACACGGACTCGTTAGACAAGGCAAGGTGAAGCTCTAAACTTGGACTTCAATGAAGCTATGGCTTCTAAATCCTTTGTTTCATTTTCTGACTTTGTTTCATTTGCCGACTCTCGCAATTCCTCAAATGTTCCAATATTAGTGCCCCGTTAGAAAATGACTTTTTCGCGTCTAGTAATGCAACAAAACTCTGAGCGGAGGCAAAATTGGCGGATCTCGCCCGCTAGGCCGATCATCCGCCCTTCCTCGCCGCCAATCTGGCGTCTGCGCCACCTTCCGGCATGCATGGCGACACGGGAGGATCCACCGCATGATTTTTTCTCCTGTGTATTTTCCCTTACGTCTCCTCTCCTTTTTTGTGTATCGATATCTTATAATTAAGCCTTGTATTATCGTCACGGATGTGACTGTGATGGACCAACTTTTTAATTCTTTGGGGGTGTTGATCCGTGTTCTTGTAATTATATAAGGTATATATTTGCCCGAGGAAACCAAT